>CM052893.1:39119933-39406365 GCA_028534135.1 Potos flavus
TTTAAAGAAAGAAAAATTTATAAATATACAAAAATAAGGGTAAACCCTAGGAAGGGATGGAATATGAGTGTAAAGAGAAAAATTAAAAAAGATTCTAAAAAAGGGGATTGATAAGAGGTTGGTTGAAAAAAGAGGAGGAAAAAAAAAGAAAAAAAAAAGAATAAAAGAGAAAAGAATGTAATCAGGCTGGAGACTAGATCCAAACCGTGTGCTAGATTTAGGGTATATTTTGATCTATTTGAAGAAAGTGTATCCCAAAATTTTAAAGAAAAAAAAAAACAACCTAAATGTATACAAAAAAATAAGGTTAAATACAATGAGGGGATAAAATATGTAACAGTGAAAATTAGAAAAGATTTTTAAAAAAGCGTTGATTAGATGCTAGTTAAAAAACGTTAAAATAAAAAAGAGAAAAAAGAAAATAAAAAAGAAAATAAAAATAAAATTAAAAAAATACAGTAAGAAAAAAATAAAATTTAAAGAATTTAACTCTGAAAGACTAAAGGATCATGGGAACAAAAGTCATGAATTCTATGTGTTGTTTTTTCCTAACTCAGGAGTTCCGCCGGTTTCTTTATTCAGTGAACTTGGTCTTGGCTGGATATTCGTGCTGATCTTCTGGGGAAGGGGGTTGTTGCAGAGATTCTCAAGTGTCTTTGCCCGAGGCAGAATTGCACCGCCCTTGCCAGGGGCCGGGCTACGTAATCTGCTCGGGTTCGCTCTCGGAGCTTTTGTTCCCTGAACGCTTTCCGTACAGCTTTGGAGGATGGGAATGAAAATGGCGGCCTCCCAGTCTCCGGCCTGTAGGAGCCGAGAGCTCGGGGCCTCACTCCTCAGTGCGCCCTCAGAGAAAAGCAGTCCGTCCCTCCCGTTTCCCTGGTCTCTGGCTGCAGTCCGAGCTCACCCGGCCTGTGACCGAGCGTTTCTGTCTCTGGTGCACGGCCGTTTGGAGTCTCCAAACCCAGCAGATTCCTGCCGCGAGCTACCGCGCCGCTCCTCCCTGAGGAGGAAGGAGGGGGTCTCTCCGGATCTGCCCCTTGTGGGGTCCCTGCTCGAAGAGCAGCGGCCTGACTGTGCCGGGATCACGGTTCAAGGTAAGCCCGAGCTGGTAGCCCACTGTTCGGCTCGGTCTCTGCCGTTGGCTTCCCTGTTCTGATATCTGAGAGCTCTGCCACCCTCAGACACCCCCAGTCTTTCTGTGACCCCATGGGTCTTGAAACCACGCTGTCCCCACGAGGGCTCCACCCCCCGCTTAGCCTCTGGAGCGTTGTCCCTCAGTGGAGCAGATTTCTAAAAGTTCCGATTTTGTGCTCCGCTGCTCTGCGGCTGCCGGGAGCCACCCGTCCCCCCGCGGTCTATCTTCCCATCGCTTTGGATTCACTTTTCTGCATGTCCTACCTTCCGGAAAGTGGTCGATTTTCTGTTCCTAGAGGTGCTGTTCTTCTTCTCTTCTATCTCCTGCTAAGTTTGTAGTTGTTTAGAGTGGTTTAATAACTATCTAGCTGACCTTCTGGGATCAGACACTATCTCCGCCTTCTACTCCTCCGCCATCTTGCGCCTCTCCCCGAAAGTTGGCTTTTTGAAAATAGATAAATCTGTGGTGTAATTGGTTAAGAAAAATTGAGACACAAATAAATAATTAAGAGGATTAAAAAAGGGGTTATAGCTAAATCAATACAAGGGAATTAAAACAATAAAATATGAACATTAAAAAATTTTATATATGAATTACACAAGTGCCTATATAGAAAAAATTAAATTAAATTCCTCCCTCTGACCGTACACAAATACTGATTTTTCTATTGGTTAAAGTCTTAAGTATACAAAACAAATTATTAAATCATTTAGAATGAAATGTAGAAAATATATTTAAGGTATATGTTAGGATATAAAAAAATCATTCCTTTTAAACTTCCGGCTTAGGGGCGCCTGGGTGGCTCAGTGGGTTAAAGCTTCTGCCTTCGGCTCAGGTCACGATCTCAGGGTCCTGGGATTGAGCCCCGCATCGGGCTCTCTGCTCAACGGGGAGCCGGCTTCCACCACCGCCCCCCCCCCGCCTCTCTGCCTACTTGTGATCTCTTTCTCTCTGTCAAATAAATAAATAAAATCTTTAAAAAAAAAAAAAAAAAACTTCCAGCTTAGAATTATATGACATCAAACATGCAGAGAACTAAGCCTTGCTGTGATCAAATATCCACACTGGAGCTTCTCACCATCCTCCATTTTTTTTAGTGTTTTAACATTAAAACCCGTAAAAACCTTTCAAACCCTGTATGCCTAATATACAGATACATAGAAATCATACACAGGAGTGTTCTCATCAGTATTATTTGTAATGCTAGATACTGGGCAAATAGGATAGTCTTTAGAAATCTACGATATTACTCTTTGTTGCTTCAGAAACAGAAATCATTGTGTCAGGTAAAATTGGAAAAGTATTGGTCATCATTTAATGCAACCCCAAATTAGAAGTGAAATAATAAAAGAGTAAAATCTCTAAGCTGTTGCCTTTAATGTTAGTAATACAAGAAGAAACATGGTGGCAGTGAGGGTCAAATCTCTTTTTATCTCTGGCCAAGCCTGGCTTTCTTTTCCTATAGCAACAAAGATGGATTATGTCATCCTATTCACCATAATTAGAGTAGACATAACACTGGAGGAAAACAGTATACTGAAAGAAACAGATTCAGGAGAGTAGCCATCTTTGGGCATACAGTAGTATTAAATTTGTGTTTTCTGCCATACCTTTCAATCTATCTCAATATGATATTTACATATAGTAAATATTCAGTGTATTTTTAAAAGAAAATAAAATTCTCTGGGTGTCATCATACATAAATTGCCAGAATTGAATATTTCTAAGCTCCATGTGATGCAGCTTAATTTGTTAAAAATAAAAGTGTAATGTTTGGAGTAGAGAGAGATAGACTTGAATCCTTGTTCTGAAATGTACTAGTTATGTTATCTATCTTTTTAGACCTCTATGACTTCATTTGTAAACTAATCTACATTAAATTGATTGACATTGAAAGATTATTGTGCAATAAGTTACTGGCAAACAATAAGTACACCCAACTTGTGGCTTGTGCAACCATTTATAAATATCAAAAAAATTAAAGATTCTTTCACACAGAGATTCCATGCTTTGCTCCCCCTGTCTTCAGCCTGTACTTTTTACAGATCTACCAGATATTATTTTAAAATTTTTGTTGTAATGAGCACTGGGTGTTATATGTAAGTAATGAATCACTGAATTTTACTCCTGAAGCTAATACTATACTGTATGTTAACTAACTAGAATTTTTTTTCTAACTAGAATTTAAATAAAAACTTGAAACGTTAAAAGAAATTTTAATATGATCTGCTATGTTAGTGCATTGCGTTTTGAGCACCACCATGTGTAATGTTTCTGTTTCTGTTTTCCCACCATTATATTGCCCTATGATTTTACTGTATTTTGGTTTTGTTTTAGTGGTCATGGTATAAGAAAATTATATATATATACAAGGCCTTTAGAAAATATCTTGGCACATATATAGTCAAATATAATTCTCGTTTTGGATGTGGTGAAATAATAAGTTCAGGAAAATAAATTTCATGCTGATATACATAATGGTTATATATACATTCATGTTTATGTATTTTAAATTAGTTAGAAAGCAAGATTGCACGTTCATTACTTTTTTCCAGTCATTCCAGTTAAACCATTACTAGTATTTGAGAGAAGAAGTTCCTTTTTTTATTTATGGAAAAGTTTATCATAGCATAAAAATACATGTTGCTTATATAGCTTTAGAATAAACATTGGTAACTTTCATACACCATTTAGAAATGGTTGCAACCACTTACGTTCTGAATTTATTCATGAAACACATAGAGTTCCCGCTCTATATTTTCTCCTTCTTCTCTCTCCATAGGGGCAAAAGGACTATAAATTTACCATCTGCTCTAAGACTTTTTGGCCATAAAGACTGCAGTTAAAACTATGTTAATAGCTCAGTTCAGACAAGAATGATTCCTTAATTTTCATTTCTTATAGGGTAAGTTAATTAAATCCATTAAAACCATTTTATCACTCCATAAGGCTACTCAGATTTTTGTTTCCTTCCATTCTAAAACTCCAGACAAAATTCTACATATCTGTTTTCTTCACAATTTCATTCCTACAAAACCTATTTTTTTAACATTCTGCCTCACATATTTAAATGTTAAAATAAATTTTAAGCGGTTTATTTTAGAGAGGTAGGTTGTGAATAAGATTAAAAATTTTTGATATTGAATAAAAATATATATCACTGAGGAAAATAACTCATCTAGGAGTCTGTTTATGTCCAGTACCATGCAGAGAGCATGTACATAGTGGAGTACACACAGAATCACAAAGATGAAAAATATAATTCTGGAGCTGCTTAATACTTATTGTGACAAAATCTATAAAAGGCACAAAAATACACTATAACAAGTATGTTACAGGGCACACATAAATTCTTACAGGGAAAATATTGTCAGGCTTTTGTCTTCAGTTTCTGGTTTAGTGTTGAGTACAGAATAAGACGTTCATGTTTCAGTTTTGAGCAAAGTGCCTTGAGGAGATAGGAGAGGGACAAAATATGTTTAGGAGCATTGGGAAAGGTTTGTTGGAGAAGTCCTTAATGATTAATAAAATTTGTCAGGTTGAAAAATAAAAGAATGCAGATATGTCAAAAAAAAACCCAGCAGGTTATTCACGTAGTGATTCCCTAATCCCATGAGTGACTCAAAAGTTAATGAATAATTCTGTAGGATATTCTAACATTTCAAACCAAAAACTCATTCATTTATTCAGTTGACAGTTATTTATTGATTGCCGAATATGTGCCTGGGGATACAGTGGTATTCGAGATATATTAAGTCTATCAAGTAGTGAGAAAAAATAAAAGGCAGGTACCGTGTGTGATATAGGTAAAGATAAGGTGGCAGAGGGACACATAACAATGTATCCATTCAAGTCTTGATTTAGGAAACTCTCTCAATAAAATAGGTATTTAAATGAAGGTCTTTTACAATTGTTAAATGCAAAAGAATACACAGGTTTGATTCCACTGATATAAAGTTCAAAAAAGATGAAACAAACTATTTTTTAGGGATGTATGTTTATGAAATGAAACTATAAAGCAAAACAAGAGAAGGATTACCATGAAACTCAGGATAGGAGTGTCCTGTAGCCTTGAGGGAGAGGTCTGTGACGGAAGAGGAAACATGGAACTAGGGGGTAAGGATGAGGCTTTTGGAGTGTTGGCAATATTTTATTTAACTTAGTATTATACATGTCTTTGTTAATAGTGATTGATTATACTTCATGTTTATGTTGTATACATTTTTGTGTATGTTTTAAAGTATTTCAATAAAGATTTCAAAGATAGAACACATGGAAGGCAGAAATAGAAACAAATCCATCCAGTTATATTAGCGATCCTAAATTAATGGTATTAAAATCTCTACATTAAAAAAAAATTCAAAAAAATAAAAATAAAAATAAAAAAAAATTCAGCTACGTATTTTTTCTTCAAGATATACTCCAACACATATAAACATGAAGGGTTTGAAGTTATAACGTTGGGAAAATATAAAGATTGCAAATTATAATAAAAAAGAAGTTGGAATAGATATATCATATAAAATAGGCTTTCAAAGAAATGCCTTCTTACTGACAAAGATTATTACTACATATTTTATAAAGTATTTAACTCACCAGTAAGATATAACAACCCCAAGATGATGTGAACATAAGAGAAAAATCACAAATAAAAGATGTATAAATAGACCTTACCATGAAGAAATAAATGGAAAATGACAACAATACTGTAAGAAGTTTCTATAATCTCCTCTCAACTGTTGATATTGTAAGGGCAAATACAAGGTAAAAACAAAAGACTTAATTCTCCTTGTTGAAAATAAGGGAAGAGACGCCCCCCTTCCCTTCTTAGAACATTTATTTTTTTAAAAAGTTATAATCGTGTATGTAAAGTCTAAAGCTAAGTAAGCCTTTTTTCAGCCTTAAGAGCTAGGAAGGTCATTCTCAAGGAGCAAGGAACTATCTATCTGAGATGTAATTATCCAGGAAAAAGTGACTCTCTCTCTCTCAGTGTCTATGGGAGGATAAGAGCCTAACTTAGACCTTATTCCAAACTATCGCCTGTAATAAAGATATGAGAGGTTTATTTTTCCTATGGATAAAGTCCATTAACGAATACAGGTAGTCTCCCCAGTTACCAGATATATCTAGGATGAACCATGTGTGACAACTAGTGCTGTCAAGTTCTCTTACTTGGGGACTAGTTATTTATTTTCAGAGCATATATGTAATGGGTTATGTCTGCTTGGCTTTTGAAAGGGTCAGATTGCTTTCTGTCTTTGCATTCTCTTAATGAATTTCTATGGTGCACATAATGGTTGCAATAATGCTTATTCACTAATAACACTAATTTTTTTCTCTTCTACCTTTGTAAAGAGATTTCCTGGGTTGAGAGAAAATTTTGTTTTTAATTATATTTCCCCAACTACTTGTAAGAAGCCTTAAATAGAAATAAATATCGAACCCCAACTAGATTAAAAATACCTACAAATCTGAGAATTTACGATAACACACATCTATAACCCAGGTATGAAAGAAGAAATCAACAAAAATAATGAAGTTAAAGCTGAATTTTAATGAAAATACTTCCTATCAAAATATGTGGTTCAATGAAAGTGATTTTTAAAAGGAAGTGTGTAGTTTGGAAATTGATGAAGACCAACCAAATGAGGGACACCTAGGTGGCTCAGTCGATTAAGAGGCTGCCTTTGGCTCAGGTCGTGATCCAAGGGTGCTGGGATCGAGTACCGCATCCGGCTTTTTGCTCAGAGGGGAGCCTGCTTCTCCCTCTGCCTGCCGCTCCTCCTGCTTGTGTTCTCTCTTGCTCTTTCTCTCTCTCTGACAAATACATAAAATCTTAAATAATAATAATAATAATAATGATAGACCTACCAAATGAGAACAAGCAAAGGTTATTTATTCAGAGCTTGCTGTAGCAAGGAAGTCAGCCACCATCAACTGGGCATTTTGTCAGAGACTCAAAGCAGAAGAATGGGAAAGCTTTAAAATGATTCTGTAATCATTGCCTACTGGAAAACTAGATCGAAAAGGAAAAAAATATACATATTATAACATTATGTTTATGACAGGATTGCAAGTCAGTTAACAATTAACAAATACATAAATAAAACTAGGTGTAAAAACAATATGATCAACTCAAGTGATTACGGAAAGAGCAATTTAAGGAAAACCAAACCTTTTAATGATAGAAGCTATTTAACAACTAGGGAGAGTAGGGAATTTCCTTGTCTACCATAAATCTCCAGTCAATGTTCTGCTGGTAATGTTGAATCGTTGATAGTTTTCCTTTAGATACCCACATGTATTACACAATATTGTATTGGAAATATAAAGATTGAAAGTATAAAAACCAAAACATAACATATAGGAGATATGAAAACCAATAGAATACACATAACGATGCTTAGAAAAAGTAGAAGGGCTGGGTGCTTGGGTGGCTCAGTCGGTTAAGAGGCTGCCTTCTGCTTAGGTCATGATCCCAGAATATCGAGATCGAGCCCCACATCAGGCTTCCTTGGCCAGGAGTCTGCTTCTCCCTCTGACTCCCCTCTCTTGTGCTCTATCTCTCTCATTCTCTCTTTCAAATAAATGAATAAAATCTTTAAAAAAAAAAAAAAAGTAGAAGGGCTTAGTTAGGTATATTTGTATTAACAGCAATTTTAAAAATTAAATGTTTATACAGCAACCACAAATATTTAAAAGCATGGTTTTGTAAAGGGACATCAATTATAGTTGATACAATTATAATGCAAATATAATAAAATAATTTACATAATGATGAATGCAATACTAAGTATGCAAGACTTTTATAGAGAGTTTATAAAACTTCATCGAACAACATCAAGAAACATAACCAGAGACAATCATAAAGGAAACTCATTATAATAAAAATATTAGTCTTGCTGAAATTGATTTACAGATTCAGATTTCACTTTTCTGTATCTTGAAACATTTAGTTTTTTCATCAACCCAGGAATTTTTTCATTACTCATCATTATTCCCAACTTATGTTGTTAGAGACTTTAAAAACAGCAAATGGAAGAATGATGGAAACACCAAGCAGATAGTATAGGAGTGAAACTGATCATTGCTATTACATCATCTTTCATTTTTCTTATTGTCTTCCTCACTGTATTGCATCATCTTGACAGAAATATGGAGAGTTTATGTTTGTAGCTTTTTAATTATTTGTTTTATGTTAGCTTTCATGGGACACTTCAGAATTTTTATTTTTTTCTTCATTGTCATCCCATATTGACAATAAGAAAATTAACAGAAGTTTTAAAATTATGAAATGAATCAGAAGATGAATTAAAAGAGACCATAGTAGCAATCTAGATGCTAGTGATGATGGTAAATCTGACTTTGTGCAGTTTGTAAGTAGACAACTGTTGAGGGCAGGAGTGTACAAAAAGGTTATTGAAAAGAAATAGTGTAGAAATTTAAAAAATACTGGATTAATTATTCATAGCAACTAGTTGCATTTGTATGAAGTTGGCCTTCAAAACCAGGAAAACATGGATCAAAAATTTGGTTTTGCTTTAAATTTCTATTAAAAATCCTAATAAAGTTTTTCATTACTGTTAGAAAAATACTTGTAAAATCATACAAAAATATTTTTAAGGATAATTTAAGATGTTCATTGGATCTAATTAGTAAACGGTGTTGACTATTCTTCTTGTGAAACTGAGGATGAATAATCAAAAATCTGTAAATTAACACCAAAATGTGATGGCGTTTTACACTTATTTAGATAATACCAAATTTTGGTAGATTGTGGAGTAACATAAATACATACACTGTTTGTGGAATATATATTGTGGATATAATATATAGCAGATGATGATCTTGCAAAACAGTTTGTGATTATATTTAAAATTTCAAATGTACCTAGCATGAGTTAGCAATTCTTTCCCTAGGTGTATACCCTAAAGAACCTCCTGTACATATTTAGCAGATGACAGTCAAGATCATGGGTTAGATAATTTTGTGGGGTACTGTGTGTGCATACAATGTGTGTGTGTTTTCATATTTGACTGTCACGGACAATGTATAGTTTTATGCTGTTGGGTGTTATCCTAAAACAAAATAGTGGCCTAAACACCATCAATTTGGACATGTAGTTTTGTACCTGAAATGGTACAGAGATGTTAATTAACAATTATGCATTCTGGTTATCTCTGCTGAAATCAGAAGAGAACAAGAAATGTACCATACACTCTACATCATCTCAATACTTGTTAAAGTTTGATATTTCAGATGTTCTGAGTAAATTGAACAACATTAAGGCAATTTAATTGCTAATATAAAACGTTGAACGGTTTTCAATAGAAATATCTATGATAGAATTAAATGATGGTGATTGAAATTAAAACCTCAGATATTATTCAGTTTCGGTACTTGTATTTTATAGTAACAAAGGCCACTATTTCTTTAATGCTAACAATTGGAGTGTTTTGTTTATTCATTGGAGTGCTTTGTATCTACTTCAGTGTTTTATATATATATATATATAAATTTATCTTCTCAAGTAGATCACATATTACTGTGGGAAAGGGGCTTCTTTATTTCTTTACTTTTTTCAAAAAAACAGCATATAAAGCTTATCTCAAGAGCTTTACATTTGCATAGGTGGGTTGATTTATTTTAAGGACAATTTGGAATTCTGTTATTCTGAATAATTAACCTAGCTACTGGCTATTTCAGTATAATGTGCACTTATTAAAATTTAGGCATGGAATCAAAATTTTAACTAATGAACATCTATTCTCATGTGCTTTTATGTTGTTAATTCATTGCATGCTTTGTTACATTTTGTGTTGCAGAAATCTAAGAAATAACATCAAAATAATGAGGAAACATTTATACTTTATTTTTTTAATGTTTGTACTTTAAATAATAATGGAAACAATAGATATTGTATGTTTCTATTATAAATTGGTGTTTTAACAGAGGTATTTTTTGACCAAAGGAATAGGTATCAATGTATTACATTCTATTGGTTTGGCAAAAGGATCATATTCCTTTAGTTTTAAAAAATATCGTGTTATTGGATTCGGTATATTCTGGTAGTTGATAGTACAATCTGTGGAACTGGAAATAGAACCTAAAAAAGTGGATTCGTGGTCAAAATTTGCTTCTAAGTAGTTGCCAAAGTTGTAAAAACAACTTCCTAGCCCTCAACTTTTGTTTAAAAATGATGCTTTTGAGTGAAGTTTGGCTTCAAGATCCTTAAAGATTTGTAGATCTCTAATGCTATTTGATGTTAAGAATGTAAACTATAGTAATGATGTCCCTCTTTCTTACAATAATCATCCCTTGGCATGATATGATTTTTTTTCCCACACGAGTTAGCATTTTCTTTGTTCCTTGCTTGCAACCTAAAGTATAAAAAATAAGAGCACCACTGTTTACGCTGTGATAAATTTTCCATTTTTTTCCTTAAAGTATAATAGCCAAGAATGTGTCTGTTTCACTGCAAGTCAATTGGTCTTACCTTGTTTTCATGAGCTACTTACAAAATTGGGAGGATTTAAACTTGTGATTTTATCTGGTCACCAAAGTTCCATTTGTTCAGATTTTTAAAATACTTTTATTGAGGAATAATTGATATACGAAAAACCTGAACATGTTTAAAAAATACAATATGATGAATTTGGACATTTACATACATGCATGAAATCATCACCATAATCAAGGTAAGAAATATATTTATCACCTCCATCTATCTATTTCTAAAGATTTCCTTGTGTCACTTTTGTGTGTGTGTTTGAGATAAGAGCACTTAACAGGAGATCTAACCTCTTAAACATTTTTTTAAAGATTTTATTTACTTATTTGACAGAGACAAAGAGAGAGAGATGGAGAGAGGGAGCGAGCACAAGCAGGGCGAGCAGGAGAGGGAGATGTAGGCTCCCTGCTGAGCAGGAAACCCAACACGGGGCTGGATCCCAGGACCTTGGGATCAGGATGTGAGCCAAAGGCAAGCACTTAACGGACTGAGCCACTCAGGTGCCCCATAACCTCTTAAATTTTTAGTGCACAGCACTGTGTTTTTAGCTATAGGCACATGTTGTACAGCAAATCTCTAGAACTTACTCATAGTGCATAACTGAAACTTTATACCCATGAGCACAACTCCCCATCTCCTCCTGCCCTAATCTTGGTAACCACCATTCTATTCTCTAATTCTATGAATGTGACTATAGTAGATAGCTCATAAAAGTGAAATCAAGCAATATTTGTCCTTCTGAGATAGGCTTGTTTCATTTAACCATAATGTCCTTCAAATTCATCCATGTTTCTTAAATGAAAGAATTTTCGTTTTTTTAAGAATAACTAATATTCCACTATATATATATACACACACACACACACACACACACATTTTCTTTATCCATTCATCTGTTGATGGGTGTTTAGGTTGTTTCTGCATCTTGGTTGTTGTGAACAATGCTGCAATGAATAAGGGAATGCAGATACCATTTTGAGATCCTGATTTCAATTCTTTTGGGTAAATACCTAGAAGTGGGATTGCTGGGTCATATGGCAGTTCTATCTTTAATTTTTTGAGGAAACTCCACATTATTTTCCATAATAACTGCACCATTTTACATTCTCACTAACAATGTACAAGTATTCAAATTTCCCTACATCATCATTAACATTTATTATATTTTGTTTTTTGATAATAGCCATTCTAACAGGTGTGTGATGATATCTCATTGTGGCTTTGATTTGCATTTCCCTGAGTGATGTTGAGCATCTTGTCATATACTTGGCAGGCATTTGTATGTCTTTTTTTGAAAAATATCTATCCAGGTCTTTCGCCCATGTTTTATTAAGTTTTTTGGATTCTTTTTTTTTTTGCTCTTGCTTTGTAGGAATTTTTATATAAGTATTAAGCTCATATCAGATAAAAGATTTGCAAACATTTTCTCCCATTATGTATGTTACCTTTTCACTTTGTTGCTTATTCCATTAATTGTGCCAAAGTTTTCAGTTTAAAGTAGTCCTGTTTGTCTATTTTTACTATCATTGCCTGTGCTTTTGATGTCATATATAAGAAATCATTGCCATGGTCAGTGTCAAGAAATTTCCTGGTAATTTCTTCTAGAAGTTTTAGAGTTTCAAGTCTTACATTTAAATCTGTAATCAAATTTGAGTAGATTTTTTTGTATAATGTAAGTTAAGGATCAAACTTTATTCTTTTGCACATAAGTATCCTTGAATCCATCACGATTTGCTGAAGAAATTGTCCTTTGCTCACTGTGTATTATTGACACTCTTGTCAAAGATGATTTGATCATGTACCTGTGGGTTTATTTCTGGGCTCTCTGATCTGTTCCTGTGGTCTATATGTCTGTATTTATGTCAGTACTATATTTTTTTAAATTATTGTCACTTTGTGATATAGTTTTAAGTCAGGAAATCTAGTGCCTCTAGTTTTGTTCTTAAGATTACTTTGGCTGTCCTGGGTCTTTTGGGGTTCCATAAAATTTTTAGGATTTTTTTTTCTATATTTGTAAAAAAAAGGCATTGGGATTCTGATGGAGATAGCACTGAGTCTGTAGTTTCCTTTGAGTAGTAGGGACATTTTAACATTTTAACAATATTAAATATTCCAAATCCATGAACATGGGGTGTATTTGAATATTTTTCTATATTTAATTTTTTCATAAGTATTTTAAAGTGTTTGGTGTACAAATCTCTTACCTCTTTAGTTGAGTTTAGTCCTAAGTATTTTATTCTTTGACAACCTACCAAGACTGAATCTTGAAAAAATAACTCTAAACCAACCAATAATGAGTAAGGATATTGAGTCAATAATCAAAAACCTCTATCTAAATTACTGGTTAATATTAGAGAAAGTGGGGGGAAATCAATGTTTTGTAAGAGATGCTTTATGTAACTATAAATAACTGGCACTGATCTTTAAAGAAGAATGATTTATTAGAGGTATTGTTTCTAACAAACTGAAGTAAAACAGGAAACCCAACTACTAAAATCAGGGTCCTTTTGACATATTTTGATATTAAAAAATGGAGTCAGCATTTGTTGACTACCAAAATTATGTGTTTCATATTTTAAATTTGCTTTTTGTACAACAATATCAAAAGGAAACATTTTTTCCCCTTAAGTCAAAGTGAGAAGGTTGGAGCTAAAGATGTTGATAATTGCCAAAATTTGGATTTATAAAGTGACAGATTTGGGATTCATTCCAGAGCCTCCTGATTACCAATCTAGTGCTCTTGTCCCTAACATGCATACAGCCTTCCTAAGTGGATTCCAACAACTCTCATCACTGTCCTGCTGCAACTGTTCCCAATAGATCAATGAAGTACATTTTGCAAAATGATAAAACTGTAAACCCTGAAGGTCCTCTCACCTGTCAGCTTTTCAAAAAGTTCCTCAGCTCTAAGCTATGTAGATATGATTTTGGGAAAACAAGTTGTGATTCAACAGGGGAATCTGGAAACTAAAGGACATTTTTAATGCTCTACACCTTCTATCTGTCATGGCAGGCAAAACGCCCAGATGCACACACAAATTTGTGAATATAATTTTGTACTGTATTAATTGTTAGAGCCATTTATGGTGATAATCCATGTGCTATGTTTTAAATTTGGAATATAGAGGCGCCTGGGTGGCTCAGTGGGTTAAAGCCTCTGTCTTCGGCTCAGGTCATGATCTCAGGGTCCTGGGATCGAGCCTTGCATCGGGCTCTCTGCTCAGCAGGAAGCCTGCTTCCTCCTCTCTCTCCGCCTGCTTCTCTGCCTACTTGTGATCTCTCTCTCTCTCAAATAAATAAATAAAATCTTTAAATTTGGAATATAGATAATATTAGCCATAGGCTATTTTTTATGGCACTGTAGTGATTATAAGTATTAATATCATTACTAATATTATTTTAGTATGTATAATGTGTTACGTATTGTAATAAATATTGCATATACATTATGATCCTGCAATTCTCATACAAATACTTGAAGAGTCACATGTTTAATAGTCATTAAAACAACTATAATAAAGGGTTAGTATTCAAAATACATAAAAAATTTATACAACTCAACATCCCCAAAGCAAGTAACCCAATTAAAAAATGGGCAGGAGACATGAACAGACATTTCTCCAAAGAAGATATATAGATTGCCACCAGACACAAGACAAGATGCTCAACATCACTCAACATCAAGGAAACGCAAATCCAAACCACACTGAGATATCACCTCCCACCTCTCCAAAAGACTAAAATAGAAACACAGGAGACAACAAATGTTAGTGAGTCCGTGGAGAAAAAGGAACTCAAGTGCACCGTTAGTGGAAACACAAACTGATACAGCCACTGTGGAAAACAGTATGGAGGTTCCTCAAAAAATTAAAAATAGAATTACCATATGAGCCAGTAATTCTATTACTGAGTATTTACCCATATGAAAACACTAATTTAAAAAGATATGTACCCTTACATTTATTGCAGCATTATTTACAATAGCCAGATAATAGGAGCAATCCAAGTGTTCACCGAAAGATGAATGGATAAAGAGTGGTATAAATGTGTAATAGAATATTACTCAGCCATAAAAAAGAATGAAATCTTACTACTTGCAACAACATGGATAGATCCAGAGGGTATAGTGCTAAGTAAAATAAGTCAGAAAAAGACAAATACCATATGATTTCACTCGTATGTGGAATTTAAGAAACAGAACAAATGAACATAGAAAAAAAGAAGACAAACCAAAAACAGACTCTTAACTATGGAGAACAAATGGTTACCGGGGGGAGGTAGAAGGGGAGGGTATTGAATAAAACAGGTGAAGAGAATTAAGGGTACACTTATTATGGTGAGTACTGAGTGAAGTATGGAAGTGTCGAAGTACTATATCATACACCTAAAACTAATATAACACTATATGTTAACAATATTGGAATTTAAACTAAAAAAAAAAATGCAAAGAATAGATCAAAGGATGGGGACAGAGGCACATGGGTTGCTGCAGATTCAAAGCATTCATAGCTAGTTATGCAAAGAGTACAAGAGCAACTGCAAATACAGAAACTAAGCAGCCCCTAGGGACCTGGCTTACTGAGTCTCCCACATGCCTAATATGGCATTCAACAGTGAACCCCAATGTCATTGTATACCCTTAGAGTGGGCTGATCAGAAGGAAAAAATATTGCTATATGAAGATAATTCTTGGAATATTAGCTTCACCACACTGACTAAATTATGTATGTATGAATTGCCCCTTTGGGACAGCCAATAGCAAATATTCTCTCCCTAGTTTCCTCAGTCTATTAATTTCCTGAATAAATAATTTGCATTGGCTAACTCTGGAATTAACTATATCTCAAAAGAAAATTTACAATAGTTGTCCACAAAGCAGGATTCTTTTCCCCCAGCAGATGCTATGTTTGAGTATAAATGAGTGATTGGAAAACTCTTAAGAAGTATCTATGGAAAAAACAACTTTAAGGAAGATTCTAAACAACTCTAAGAAGAAAAAAATACTTTGAAGAAAGCTACCATAACAAATCCGATTTTGCCTAGTGCCTACTTTTGCTCTCAAGAAAAGATGGAATTTATAAAATAAGAGATAAAAGATGACATTGTGAAGTAAAACTTTCAGGTGAGACACCCACCAAGATGGCTATAATCAAAAGAATGGAAAATAACGGGTCTCGGCAAGTATGCAGGAAAATAGGAATCCCTGTGCGCTGCTGCTGGGAATGAAAAATGATTCTGTTGCTATCAAAACTGGTTTGGTGATTCCTCAAAAGTTAAACATAGAATTACCATATGATTCCAGCAAATCTTCTCCTAGCAATATAACCCAAAGCACTGAAAACAAGGGCTCAAAGAAATGCTTGTGCATTGATGCTCACAGGAGCACTATCAATGAGCCAAAATGTCAATGTGGAAACAAGTCATGTATCAATGAATGGATGGACATAGAATGGAATGTTATTCAGTCATAAAAGGAATAAATACTGCTTCATGCTAAAACATGGATGAACTTAGAAAACATTATGTTAAGTCAAAGAGGCAAGACACAAAAAGTCACATAATTTAAGACTCCATTTATATGAAACATCCAGAAAATGTAAATACACAGAGACAGAAAGCAGATGGGTGGTGTCAGGGACTAGGGGGTGGGGTAAATAGGGAACAACTGTTTAATGGGTATGAGGCTTTATTTGGCATGATGGTGATATTTTGGAACTATTTAGAAGCAATAGCTGAACAACATTGGAGATGAACTGTGTGTATGTGTATATGTGTGTGTGCGTGTATGTTACCTTTCCTGTGTTTTTCTAATTGAAATATAATTGACATATAGTATTGTGTAAATTTAAGGTGTGCAACTTGTTGATTTAATACATTTATGTTTGGCAATGTGATAACCACAATAGCATGATTAGCTAACATCTCATGCAATTATCATGTCTTTTTTGTGGCAAGAAATTCAGATCTATTTTCTTAGCAACTCTGAAGATAATAGGTTAGTTTTAACTTGACCCTATTCAATCCATTAACGTAAACTCCTTGTTTTTGGTGCAGAGGGGCATGATGATTTAATAAAAAAATTCTAATGTTACAGATAAAACTTAGTGTCTCTAAACTAAATTTAGACTTCTCAAAAGCTCATTTCCAAGTCTTCCTTCAACAACACATAAGAAGTGATTAAAGTGTTCAATTGCACAATCAGCTGACAACAATCTTCACGATGCATTTAAGAAAGGCATTAAACTCAGCATAGTACAAAGATGCTAAAATTAGCTTACTTGTGAGTAATTGTTTAACATCTTGTAAATACAAATGCAATTACTAATTTTGCTTGAACTTGCTGATTATGGATTTTGGATAAGGACATTCAAACTTCTATTAGAGAAAAACACTCTTCATATTGGATTATGAGTGACATTTTTAAATTATAATGATAGAATTTTTATACTAATGATAAATGCTTATTTGGAAGGTAAAAATAAACCCATATGATAGACAAAAATGGAAAGAAAAAAGCATCATCTTTAAATCTCACTATTGGGGTGCCTAGGTTGGTGCAGCTGATTAAGCGTCTTACTCTTGGTTTCCACTCAGGTTATGATCTCAGGGTTGTGAGATTGAGCCCCACAATGGGCTCTGCACTCAGCATGGAGTTGGCTTGGGATTCTCTCTCCCTCTCCCTCTGCCCTTCTCCCCACCCCTTACTCTTTCTCTCTCTCTCTCAAATGAATATATAAACATTAAAAAAATAAATCTCATTATCAAGAATGTTATTTAGCATTTGGTAAACATGATTTCAGATACTATGGTATGAGAGTCACAGTAAGTATCATAGAGTGATAAAAATAACACAACTAATATTAGTCTCAGAATTGTCCAAAATCAGTTTTTTGTAAGACCTAAGGACAATTACATACTCGTTGTCATTTCTGATATTACAAAATTGGTATTTTTAATTCATTATATGCATTATTTTAATTAATATTTATTCATAAATAAACATGTACTTGATTTCTAAAGCCTAACAACTTTAGTGATATCCTGCCAAACAATGTAGTCTCCTCTCATTTAAACTCAGAGTTTGGAAATGATTTTTCTATTATTACATCCCAGGTATGAATTATATGTTTAGGGGTACATGCTGTCCTGAAATTAATGCTTTGTTGCTATCTGGGTCAAGGTTACCCAGGATACTTGGAGTAATACACAACCTCACAATCTCAGTTGTTTCATTTCTGCATATATATATATGTATATATATATATATATATATATATATATATATATATATATATATATACTTATACTACTTATACATCAAGAGTGACCCTGGAATTCTGCCTAACATTATCATTATCCTTTCTCTGGTACCCAGGATAACAGAGAAGTCACTATCTGAAATGTTTCTGTTAGCTATGGGAGAAGGAAAACAAGTATTCTGGAGAGCCTCACGCTAGCAAGTAAGTGCTCATTCTACACATCAGCATATCCTTTTCACTGACAACTCATTGGCCACAAGTAGTCTCTTGGCCCCATCTGGATACAAGTAGAGAGGAATTACAATCTTACTCTAAACCTAAAGGGAGAATTGGAATACTCAAGAATCCAGCAATATTGATAACTACATGTGCCTCTTTCCTCCCTGGCCTCAGCTCTGCTGTACCCCACCTTGTTTGATTCCTTAACACTTAATGCTTTTGATGGTCATCTGAGGCTGCCCACAGATACACCTGTCTAGACACAGTTCTCATCCATTATGGCTCTACTCCTCACATGTCATGTGGAACTCAGGTTTCTGCCAAGATTCATAGTTTCTATGGCTACACTGTAGAAAGTCAAGCAACTATTCCTTCCACTCTGGAATTCTTTAGACCTTTCTGTATAATTTTTATTTTCCACCTTCCCCTTAGAGTTCCAACCCAAGACAAATGCATAGTGTTGGATATTTTTCAGAGATCCTTTGATCTCTTGCCTTATTACACTGGTTAAAACTTCAGTAAAAATACTGAAGGAGAGTGATGGGAGTGAATAAACTTGACTTATAATTGGTATCAGGGGAAAACATTCAGTCTTTCACCATTAAGTGTATTGTTTGCTAGGGTTCTTTTAGTGTGTCTTTATTGGGATGAGTGACATTAGCTTTTGAATCAGCTCTAGAAAAGTATGGCTTTTATAGATTACGGTTTTCTTCTTGGTGATTGGTAGAAGCAATGCTTTTTCTAGCTTTCTATATCCTAAACAGAAACTAGAAATCTAGGGGTATCTTCTCAAGTCCAGCACGTTGTTGTCATTCCTCTCAAATATATTGAATATTTATAGATTATACTGGAATGTATTTTAAAAACATATAAATTTTTTAAACTATGTAAGTTGTAGAAGTTGTTATTAATTCTTCAGACTTTGACCTAGAACTTATCTTGAATTTACAGGGCAAAAATAAATTTTAAAGATTCTATTTCTGAAGAAGTAGGATCAATTCCAAACTATTTTTCTTTAATAAGAAGCTATCAGTTGATCACAGAACATAAAAAAAGAATTAAAAAAATAATTTACCTCTAGTAGCATAATTACCACAAACTTTTTGATAGTGCAAAACAAAAACAAAAATATAAAATCACCCAAGACAAAACACATCTTCAGAGTCCTGAATCAGGAGCAGTTGAAACGTTAATTAGCTTCTTAAAACTCTTTCTACTTTCCTTCTTTGTTACATGAAAATTACTTCTATTTGATAATGTCAATTAACACTTTACGCTACCTTGCTATTTTTTTAGTTTAAGTTTGATGTCTTCTCTTAATTTGGGAATTATTTTTCAAAATTTCCTCTAATACCTAATTTTAGTAACCAACATTCTTGTATATTCTTTATTTTGGCATATACAAACTTCAAAATAAACTTTGTTTACCATTTTTCTGGATAAATTAATGGCTAGCCAAGCAAAAGGATCTACCATATATCATACCTGTTTTTATAAACCCAAGCAGTCTATCTTCAGGGACTACAGTCTTAATCATCATGCTATCAAATCTCTCTTAACGTTCATCAAACCATATAGATTAATGACATTCACTTATTTCTCTTTTTAATTTATCTTTTATTTGTTGTTTTTAGCCATGGTGTCTTTCTTCAAATAAAAACCTAAAAATTGTAAATAGAAGTATGTAGATAAAAACTTGTGTGGCTCTTGCATCTGAAGTAGGGTAAGTGTCCTTGTACCTGGGACGTGAGTTTCTCTTGCCCCTAGCCTCCCTTGGCCTTGTACAGCTCATAAAAAAGATAAGCAAAATACTTCCTGGGGTCATATTTTGAAAATACTAATTCAGGTGAAAGCTAATTTTTTAAATATGTATTGATTTATTTGAGAGAGAGAGAATACAGGAGGGAGGAACAGAGGGAGAAGGAGAGAGAGAATCTCAAGCAGACTCCTTGCTGAGTGTGGAGTTCCCTACACTGAGATTCTATGTAAGATTTTAATTAAATAAATTTGGCTCCTCTCAATTTATTATAATATGCCCTGTCTAAAATAAGACTGTATAAACAGAAAGGGAATAGTAAGCGGAGTATCTTTAAAAAGATAAAACTCAAAGAGTAAAGATGTTTAATTGTATCTGCAGTCTTGTCCATTACGACAGCCCTACTCAGCAGATGTAGACACCTCTGCGTACAAGTGCTAATTGCTCCCATTACTAAACTATAACTTCTTTGTGCTTTTCATGAAGATTTTTGTCATGGGAGTATCTGTCCTGATTAAGGGAAATGAATGCGACACTCTCCTTGATGTTACATTTCTCTTTATACATTCGTCATTTTACATTTTTTCTTTATTTTTTAATTTAATTTAATTTTATTTTTTAAAGATTTTATTTATTTATTTGACAGAGAGAGAAATCACAAGTAGGCAGAGAGGCAGGCAGAGAGAGAAGAGGAAGCAGGCTCCCTGCTGAGCAGAGAGCGCGATGCAGGGATACATCCCAGGACCCTGAGATCATGACCTGAGCCGAAGGCAGAGGCTTTAACCCACTGAGCCACCCAGGCGCCCCACATTGTCTCTTTATACATTAATGATTTGTCATTTGGTCAACACGTTAGTCTCCCGAGAATTTGGCTAATGTGAGCCATTTCTACCAGGGTCACACTCCTTCAAGCACGTGCAAATACTACAAGCAGGTCCTAGAATTTAACCGTATCTCAGTCTGCAACCCTGAGGCCTTGCCTGGACAGGGAGCCAGATTATTTACATGACAGGCATCCCCTCGACCTCACCGATTTATACCTTGAACATAAGGCTGTTTTGTTTATTCTTTCTTTTGGTAGCATTTTCTCTACTTTTAGCACAGTAAAAAGAATTGAGAAGCTTACTAACTCTGCTTTCACCAGAATATAAATTTCATCAGGAGAGTAAGCATTGGACTTTGAGAATATATGCTTTTTTCAGAGTCCTAAGCCACACTTTAGAAGAGATTTATGGTATCTTTGTGCCCTGAACAACTACTGGCACTTCTAAATGTTCCTAACCTTTCAAGAAAGCAGATTTAGTATCAGAAACACTGGCTGCCTAATTCAAAAATTTCAACCGTGCTGACTTTTTATTTTAAATACTAAAAGTGATATTATTTCCTGCAGTGTTACACCTAAATCAATCATAATTGTAACACTTAATGATTAAGAAAACAAGCCATAAAAGAAGATATATAAATACCAGCACACATTATGAGATGAGAAATTTTCACAGCAAAATTCCAGCCAAAGAACTATTATGTAAAAAATATACATAATTATGTGATTACTGTTTCTCTGCCTCTTTCAGGTGAGTTTTTTAAAGAGTGGTTGATGGGGTGTCTGGGTGGCTCAGTTGGTTAAGTGTCTGCCTTGGGCTCAGGTCATGATCTCAGGGTCCTGGGATCGAGCCCCACATAGTGCTCCCTGCTCCGTGGGGAGCCTGCTTCACCCCCTCCCTCTGCCCTTCCCCCTGCTCGTGCTCTCTCTTTCTCTGTCAAATAAATAAATAAAATCTTAAAAAAAATGAAGAGTATTTGAAATTGGAAACTTAAATATCCTTCAGCTAAATACTGCAACCAAATCCTAAATTCAGCGTCTCATAAATTAAAATTTAAGACATCGTTTGAAGGCTTTGGATGTGGCAAACTGCAAATGATAGCTGAAGATCATAAAACCAGAGCAAAAACAGAAACATCTTCATTTTTTTTCAATAATCCTTTATCATTACTTATTTAAACTGAATTTGAACCTAAGAAATTTTTCCCTGCAATGTCTAGGAAAGAAAAATACCCACTGGTAAATCTGTATTGATAGACTTTGCTTTTGTGCCTTAATTCTCCAATTCCTTTCTGTTGTCCTCAAAAGCTTTCTCAAAAGTTGGAGCCACCTTTGAAATGATATTGTTTTAACCATTTCTCCAGTTGAGCATGTTTCATTAGTGTTAGCCACGGTCTTAACTGATGGTTGAGTAGCACTGGATTTTATCTAAAAAATCATGATGAAAAGCAATAATAAAATCACTTGTCCTGGACATAATTTTTTATCATTTTTATTTCCTCTTTTCCTGATTCTCTGTTATGCAATGAAAAAGAGTTTTAATTGGTCTACAATTGTAATGCTTTGGTCAAATGCTCCAAAATTGTTTTCTAAAAATTTTTGTTGTTTCCTATAAGTTTGACCATAATCTTTTATTAATGGGTCTATTTCATTTTTAAGATATATCATGGCCAAAGAAGTTGAAAAATATGCCACAAAATTAGGATACACATGCATAAATGCATTCCCAGCTTAATATATCCTGTTGAGGGGGTAGTCCTTGAGGAATACATAAAATCATAAGGTATTTAAATCTTTTTTAAAAAAATAGAAATAATTATATTTCCTTTCTCCATTGTTTTAAATTCATGTGTATCTGTTTTAAGTCATTTGTTTCTTCATACTTTGACTCTTGGATTTAGATTTTCTTCTTTTTCTGATATTGACTCTTTGATTGACTTTACTTCTATTACTTATACCTCAGTTAGGAAGATAGATTATTTTTTTCTGGTTGAAGGATAGGATTAACCTTGCATATGAAATATGGCATTTTTCAATAGTAGTCTTTAACAGTATATATGAATTAAAGAAAGAACTAGCTCTGCACACAACTGCTTGATGAGAATTGCAGTCTGTAACGCATGCCCTGTATTGCTCTACGCTCAAAAAAGAACATGAATGATTGCATTTGCAAGTCAATGAAGAGAGTCACATGTGAAATTCTTTGTTATTAATGTTCTGCTACATGGTCATTTACCTTAAAGAAAAAAATTTTTAGAAAATTGAAACAGTAAAAATGCAATTCAGAAGAAAGACTATTTCATCCAAAAGTTGCTCAGGAATATATTTATTAGAAGAGCCTAGGATACATTAAAAAAACTCCACTGCTCCTGATACAGAGAAAATCAAATACTCTAAACTATGTGCAAAGTATTTTTCCTTGTACATAAAATAATCTTTGGTTTCATCATGCTGTGTTTAGTAGCTTTATTGTTTAGACTTAGTTCCTCACATTTAACAAGCAGAAATTAAACATGAACTGGCCACAGAAATTCTCCCAGTTCTTTCATAAGCATTGGTGCAAAAACTGGTTACACAATCTCTTGTTCAGAAGAATTATAGGGGCGGATAATGTCCTGTACTTGGGTGGCAGGCAGAGAGAGGAGATAGATGCTTCCACCTGAGACATTTCAGGAACTTTATATAAGATGTCTATAAAAGTATGTGTTTGTAAAGACACATTGGGTCCCAACATAAATTTTAGCAGATTAAAATTCTGTAAGGTTTATAATAGTTCAAGTTTTGAGCATTTATCACTTCTTCATGAAACTTCTTGGAGTCTTGGAAAAAGATTTATGTTTAATGTAAATATTTTTGGTATATTGCAATAGAAAATATAAACTATCCTTTTAAAACACTTATTAAAAAAATAAAATAAAACACTTATTTATTTTTTACTCACAGTCGATATTCTTAAATTTTTTTTTTAAGATTTTACTTATTTTGACAGAGAGAGAGAGATCACAAGTAGGCAGAGGCAGGCAGAGAGAGAGGGGGAAGCAGGCTTTCCGCTGAGCAGAGAGCCCGATGCGGGGCTCAATCCCAGGACCCTGAGATCATGACCTGAGCTGAAGGCAGAGGCTTTAACCCACTGAGCCACCCAGGCGCCTCTATTCTTAAAATTTTTATTCTTTTAAGCGTGAAATTGTTAAAAAGGTGGTTTGAACAGTGGTCATGTCCACAATGTTAAAAATGTGTATTGTTTCCTACTTGTGAGACTGTTTAATTGGACTGAACTTTGGCCTATTTGGACATTCTGTGCATGTGTACAAATATAGAATATCTCAGTGGCCCAAGGTGTAGAAGGATTTTTTAAATAAAAATTCAGTGAAATAAGCCAATTACAGAAAAACTAACACTACACGATTCCACTTATATGAGATATACAAATTAGTTCATAGAATCAAATTGTGGAATGGTGGTTGCTAGAATTTGAGGAGAGAGGAAAAAGAAATTACTAACCAAAAGGCACAAAGTTTTAGGTAAGCAAGATGAACAAGTTTATACATCTTCTGTATAATGTTATGCTGATAGTAATACAGTATTATATACTTGATAATTTGTTAAAAGAGCAGATCTCATATTAAGTGTTCTAACCACAGTAAAACAAAGTTAAAATAAAGTTTAAAATATGAAATTTCAAAGGAAAACATAATGCCAAATATTAATAAGATTATAATAAAATAAAATATTTCTCTTTAATATGGCATATTACAAATTAATAGAAAGATAACAAACTTAAGAAGATACTTGCAATGTTTAAAACTGACCACGGTTAATATCTAGAATGTACAAAGACTTCTGCAAATTAACAAGAGGACAAAGACTCAAGAAGAAAATAGGTAATGATAAAGATAGGCAATTTATAAAAAGAAACCCTTAATAACAATCAAATACCTGTTCAAAATAATTAATATTCAGACACACAAATGAAAATAAAATGACATAATTAATATCTATTAGACTGGTAAAAATTAGAAGGTAAAAAATTTAATTGTTGGTGAATACTAGGAACAAGATCCTGATGTCTGCTGGCTTGCCAGAGTGTAGAGATTCTTGAAATCAATCTACCAATACTTAGGCAAATTAAGTATAGACATATTCATAATATAGCACTACTGTTACAGGGTGTATATCACAAAAAAATCCCCAGTGTTCCAAGGGGATATGTAAAAGTACATTCATTGAACATTATTTGCAGTGCAGGGATTTGGAGATGATAAGGCTTTCCATCATCAGAGAATGGATAGATAAAACATAGTGGGTGTGTACCATGAACTATTATTCAGCAATTAGAAGCAATGAATTAAATGCACATATAACAATGGAGTTGTGTTCTGTGGGCAAAAATATGTGAGAAATAATAACAAATAGGAAACGAAGGGAGTGGGAGATACAGGCTTCCAGTTATGGAATAAATAAGACACAGGGATGAAAGATACAGCCTAGGGAATATAGTCAATGATATTGTAATAGTGTTGTATGTGACAGATAGCAGATAGATTTGTGGTGAGCATAGCATAATGTATAGAGAAGTTGAATTACTATGTCGTACATCTGAAACGAATGTAACATTACTTTACATTATCAACTATAATCAAACATTATCAACTATAATCAAATAAAACAAACACAGAATTAAATATGTTCCCATAAAATAAAAATAAATATTTTATTAGAACATACATAAGTAAAAATATGTATAATTAACACAAAATAATGGTGGTCTATTGTAATAGGAAAACTGGCAGGTATGTACAGATTGACTTCCAAAGGCCGAAGGAATCACAAGACCAAAGAAAAAGGAGACTAGTCCAGCTTGACAGAAAAGGGTTTATTAAGGAGATTTATAGACACCTGTCTTGGCTGGCTACAAGTTGAGATCTCCACAACCCTACCTCCAGTAAGTAAGACCTGCTTTTACGGCCCCTGAGGCTGGAAGTACAGGCTTGGAGATTACCCAGGGGGAGAATGTTTGAGAACAGATGTGCATCGTCATATCAACAAGAGCAGATCAAGGACCTTATGGCCTGAAGGTATACTGAAGGGTGTGGTTAAACAAAAATAAAGAATATGGGAAATAGAAGGCTGTGCTTTAGAAGACTGCAGGTCACAGAGAGGTCATTGTGGCTGATTTGTCCAAGATGGTGTTAGTCTGGTTCACACGGAGCCCCATTAAGGCCTGAGAAGTTTTCAAATAGTCAAGCAATTGAGGTTTACATGCCTTCCTGAGCTAAGAAATGTTAGAGGTCTGGGGCTTCAAAGGAGAGGAAGACAATTCACAGGAAGAGGGGAAGAGAAATGTTTGGTAAACAAATGTTTGCTATGCCCTACAGATAAGTTTTTCGATGTAAAAAGTTATCTGTGGCAAGAGCTTTCTTCCTGGTACCGGCACTTGTAGAGAGCAAGATGGAATCACTCCTGTCAAGCAGCCAAGGGCATTGCAGCTAGGACCAGATATTGCCAAAACCAGCATAAACTGACAGCGCCCAGAATTGATAACCAGGAGACTCTTTAAAAAGGGAGGACTTTTGCAGCAAACCATCAGTCTTCAGATGCTGACCCTTTTCACATCTGACCACATCAAAAAGGCACCTACCACTGAAGGCTCTGTCCCACTGATCTCCAAACATAACAAGAGATTCTCCACTGCTTGAACATAATAAACAGCACTCACCAAGAGCTGATTGGGACTGGACCAGGGTTCATAGCAAACCAGCACTCATGGACGGACTTCATGTTTGTTTCCTTAACTTCTTACCCCTTCCGTATCTCGTTTGTGGTGTTACTTTGTATTGTGCTTTGCTTTGGCTGACTTGCGTATGAAGCCAAGTTAGACAGTGAAATGGCATTGAGTTTGGAATCCTGAACCTGTCTTACAATTATGTTAACTTTGCATTATGATCGAATAAAGCCGACATTTGTGGAAACACACTACTCATGGGCGTGCCTTCATAGCATGCTTGCAACAGCCCCCTATTCATTCTTTCAGGCAGTTAAGGGGGAGGTGAAAGCTCTTGCTGAGTCTGTAGGGCTTTGATTGTCTTTAGGTCAAAATAATCCCCACGTCCAAGTGGCACATTCTGGGTGGCCTGCTCTGAAAACCCTCATAATGATAAATTGACATAGCTGAAGTAAAATATATACATATATAGTTGTATAATAATTAAATAAATATCAAAATCATTAATATAGAAATTTAGGAATATGTGTTCATTCCTATAGCTCGCTTCTTTTTGTCTGCATAACATTATAACTTTATACATATAACCCTGCAATGTTAAGTTTTTTCCTTAAGTATTTTATATTTTTATTGTTATTATGAATAGGATTTATGTCTTTTATATTTCTAACTTGTCAAATATGCCATATAAAGAAAATAATTTATTCTATCTTTAAGGATTTTTTAATCAAATATATATGAATTATTTTATTAATTCTAAGAGTTTTCATGTAATTCTCTTGGATTTTATAGGCAAGTAAGCATTTCTTCGGTAGAAAATATAATTTGTGTTCCTATTTTCAATATTTATAAGATTATTTTCTTCTGTAACTGAATTGTTTTTGCTATATCAAAGCAAAAAGCCATCACCATTTTGTTACTCATTTTCATTTTCAATATTTATATGGTGTTTGTTTTTCTTTACAACTGAATTGTTGGGACATAAAAGCAATTTTAAACAAAAGTGGTGATTTTTGCCATCAATGTCTTGTTTTCCTACTCTCAGTTTTTGGTATGATTTTGGCTTTCATTATGAGACAAATATTTTTTGTCATATTGTAAAATTTTCTTTTTATTCATTGTTTATTATGCTTTTTCTTTGCTATTTGTATAATTTTCCCAACTGCAATCTGATGCAATTAACTGAAAAAACTCTAAGATAGAAATTATACATTTTTAATAGAAAAGATTCAAAAGCTATGGAGATTATTACATAAAGTGGACTATTACACACATGATCCCAAACATGTGTAGGATTTATGGGTTCCCTTATATTTACTAAGAGGATAGAGAGTAGATTAGTTTCTTACCGCTATCTAGAAAATTACTAGAAACTTATCTTAAACAGCACACATTTATTATCCTACCTTTTCCGTAGGTCAGAAGTCCAAGCATGTTGTAGCTGGATCTGCTCAGGGTGTTGGTTGGGATGCAGTTCTTGTCTGGGACTCACGGTCTTCTAGGCTCACTGGTTATTGGGAGAATTTATTTGTATGTAGTTACAGAATTGAGGTTAGCTTTTGTTCAGAGACCATTCTCAGCAACTAGAGGCTGCCTGCAGTTCCTTGGTCCGTGGCTCCCATAGGCAGTTCATATTTTAATGTCAACTAATTGTGGACCTTTATTACATCTGCAAAATCCCTTTTTAGATATACTTAGATAAATTTTTGATTGAATACCTACGGGAAGGTATGTGGACACAAAAAGGGATTTTAAGGTACCACCTTAGAATTCTGCCTATCACCAGTTCTGTAAGATAAAATATCTACACCAAGTGAGGATCCTGTCGTGGATGAGATGCTCCCTTCACTATTCTTACAAAGAATTTTGTATATTCTTTCCTTTGTAAGAAATCACTTGATGGGGTACATTTCAAGATTAGTGTAACTAAGCTCTTTCTCTCTATAAGATATATTCACCTATCTTTCTTCCTACTTATTGTTAGTGATATTAACATGTATCACTGTTTAGAGCGTTATTTATTTATTTATTTTTTGGCCGGATTTCTCTTTAAATTTGCTATTTTTTTCTTATAATATTCTTTTTTGAAATTGAGTCACACAATCCAGCCCACACTCAAGGGGAAGTGAACTAAACTCTCCCTGGGGATGGGTTGAAGAGAATATATCTACATATATTATTTGTAATTTTTCTATAAGGATGATTTGTCCTCTGTTCCTATTTACTTATTTAAATCAACATAGACGCATAAATGTTTATTTTATTCTTTGTGTTCTAATCTATTATTTTAATATTTATTTTGCTCAATAATCAAATAATCAAATAATATTTAATATTGCTCAAGTTGTTCCACCTTTGACAGTTGGGAGTTTGTTCAGTTTGGCTTCTGGGCAGAACTGGCCTCCTGAGCATGAAAACTCCATAGTTGTACTGACTCTACATGCAGAAGACCTTCCTTACATTTCTTAATAATTGTATCTTTTCCAGTTAACTCTGATGGGACAAGGAGGCATGTGCTAGGGGCTTAGAAACTCACTCAAGCACATTCCCTCTTTCTACCTTCTCTTTCTTGGGACACATTCTTTGTGTCCTGGGACACATTCTATTCCCACATTCTTTGAACACATGAGCTTGAGCTGGCTTCCTCCTTCATCAGGGGGCTCAGAGATTACTGATGCCCTGATCTCAGGGTGATGACCTAGGTCTTGCTGACATGTGAAGGACTGCATTCTGCCATTACTCTCTGCCCAACAGGGGAATAAGTCTTAAGAAAGGGAGAGTTGACATTGTGTGCCCCTGCCCTGGAGTATGTCAGTGGGACATGGGCAATAGTCGTCCCCATCTGAGCTGGTAGCACCACACGTCCGATAGCCATCCAGCCTGAGACCGTGTCCTGGGTACTCATGTACCCTTATACATGAAAATGTCCCTTACAAAAGAGTAACTTCTACTCAGTTCTCAGAGCTTCTTTAAAACAAGCCAGCTTAAAATAATCAGTATTCCAAACAGACATATCTTGGTGTGGCAAAATATGGTCCCCTTCACCTCCCGTAACTGGCCTCCTTCTTTCACCACCAATGTCTTTTGTCTTTAGCTGAAGATGATATTTAGGGTGGTGGCTCGAGCCATTTCAAGGAGTTACTTAGTTTTCTTGGGTTTCTCCAATGAATACAGGAGGTATACATAGTACTAATCTTCTTCTATTAATCTTGTATCAATATAATTATTGGACCAGCCAAAGAATCTAAAAGGTTGTTTCTAGAATATGGTTACTTTGACTTATTTTTCAGAGTTTCTCTCATACTGCTGTTTTAAAAAAATAATCATCTTAAAATAATCCTTATGCCAAAAAGTCACATTTTAGGGTGACAAATTCTGCTCCCCTTCAGTAGGATTCTGTTTTTAGCCTAAAATTAATGAACTCGCATATCATTTGGTAGTCAATTGACTGTATGTAATAGAACATCTATTTATAAGTGCTTAAATAATAGAGGATTCGTTTTCTTATACAAAACACAATTTCCAGATTAGTATGTCTTGGAGGTATTCAGGAGTCCCAAGATGTCAAGGCTGAGTCAGCTTTTTTCTGTGATTCTTGTGGTTTTCTTTTTTTTCTTCTAATTTTTAAAAAAATTTTATTATGTTAGACACCATACAGTACATCATTAGTTTATGATGTAGTATTCCACGATTCATTGTTTGAGTATAACACCCAGTGTTCCATGCCATATGCGCCCTCCTTAATACCCATCACCAGGCTCACCCATCCTCCCACCCACCCATCCCCCACTCCCTCCCTTCTAAAACCCGCAGTTTGTTTCCCCGAGTCCATAGTCTCTCATGGTTTATCTCTCCCTCCCAATTTTCCCCCCTTTTCATTAGCCATCTGGGAAATTCAAATCAAAACCACATTGAGATACCACCTTACACCAGTTAGAACAGCAAAAATTGACAAGGCAAGAAACAACAAATGTTGGAGAAGTTGTGGAGAAAGGGGAACCCTTTTACACTGTTGGTGGGAATGCAAGTTGGTGCAGCCACTTTGGAAAACAGTGTGGAGGTTCCTCAAAAAATTAAAAATAGAGCTACCCTATGACCCAGCAATTGCACTACTGGGTATTTACCCCAAAGATACAGATGTAGTGAAAAGAAGGGCCAAATGCACCCCAATGTTCATAGCAACAATGTCCAAAATAGCCAAAATGTGGAAAGAGCCCAGATGCCCTTCAACAGATGAATGGATAAGGAAGATGTGGTCCATATACACAATGGAATATTACTCTATGATTCTTTTGATCAATTCATCACTGTCTCCGGTATTCAATCACCCTTAAACAATATGGAAACAATGTTAAAACAGGGCAGAGCTTTTGAAATTTCTCTTATTTTATTAGATTTCTCCTTGGGCCATACACCAGGATTCTGCCTATATTTATAGGTGAATTGAGGTTGAGAAAATACTTAGCATTTTCAGCCTCCATTGTGAGAGGTAAACTCTGAGAACTAAATAAGAAAAGTTGTTGGGGAGGAATGGGAAAGAGGTGGAGGTATGCAATGGACAGCATGTATTGGCCACGTAACAGACCCAGTGGTAGCTCAGAGTATCTGAGCACTCAGTGATTCAGGAGCTGGAACTAAGACACACTACATACTCTCACTTTCAATCCATCTTTTATACCTTATCATGCATTCTTGATTTTTATTCTCAGAACAAAGAATCCTTCCTACGACTATTACTAGAACCGCAAGCTTTTTTGCTTTCCAAATGCAGTTGAATTTTTTTCCCCTAAGCTTCCAAATAAGAATTCCACAGAAGACCTTTAATTGTCACTGATGGGATGATATTTGCATGACTTAGGGTATTCGTTTTTTTTTTGTCAGAGTAGGGCATTATGATTGACTAGGCCTGTTACATGCTCAACACCTTGGGTTAATGGGGAGGGGGCACGTTGGGGTAGGGAAATAAGGGAATAAAGTTCACAACTTCATCAGAGGTATTGAAGGTTGAGGGTGTTTTCTCAAAAGGAATTTTTCCTAATAAACTTATTGATTCAATTTGGTGAGTTTCAGTTGTTAGATTTTTTTAACATTGGATTTTTAGGTTCATTACATCTTTTCCATTTCAATCAGCATTCTCTTTATTTGTTTTATTTCTCTCCTGGTTCATTTCATCCGTCTCAGTTGTCTTTCATATCAGCTTATTTCATAGAGTACATAAAAAGAGATTTTTAGGGGAACACAATGCAGAAATACAATAAAATTATATTCAGCTATCTCTAGTTTATAATCCATATCCTTCTCATTACATCTTGAGTAAAAAGTTCCCTATTACTTCATGTTTCAAATTGCATTCACCAGTTCTATAATGGTGTTTTCGATTTGCATTTCCCCTTTTTAAATGAGGAGAGTTCTGACCCTAACAGATTTGGTGATTATTCTCATCCCTGCGTGATAGCATTTAAAATCTACTTTAGGTTAAAATCATTAACAAGAAGGCAAGCAAAATAGTATCCACACAGGGAGAGTGGGTGAGGAACGGTGGTAGGCAGACCAAAGCAGGTGTTGGAGTTTCAGCAAGCCTAGGAAGCCTTGATAAAAAGGCTGATGGGTACATACAAGGTGAAGTGGGGCATTATGGAATGAGGTAGTCTGGCAGGGGTGTCAGAACCCAAGTGGGTAACCTAGAGATGGAAATGGAGGGGTAGGCAGTTGGAACATCATGTAGTGAAGGAGGTAACTACATGGGCATAGGGGATTGATTATATAGAGTAAGATTAATTTTAGAAAAAGTAACTTTATATTAACAACAATGGGAGTTAAGTTTCTCACTTTCAGAAAAGGGAACTTAAAATATGGAAATGAAGCTAGCTAGATGACCACTGGGATGAGGTTTTCAATGTAAATATAAAAGATACATTTCTAGAGATACTATCACTCAAATGTGTCTCTTTAAAAATTCAACTAACCAGTTAATTTTCTCTTAATCACTCTGTTTAAAATAACAGTACCTCCTTTTTATCTGTCTTACAAAATTTTATTTTTCTTTATGACATAGTTCGGAAGAAGAAGTTTTAAGAAAGAGAACATCAGTTGCAAAAATCTTGAGTAGGAAGCATGCTTGTTCTGTTTGGGTAAAAAGCCAAAAGGCCAAAGGTATAGAATAAATACAAGGGGACAGGGAGGAGAAGAGGGAGAGAGACAGAAAAGATAAGGCCAGAAATCTGACAGAAGCTCATCATGGAGGGCTTCATAGACCATGGACAAGACTTTTGAATTTTATTTTATGGGAAACAAATCATAGCTTTGACCATAATTGTGGTGCAGCTTATATTTTAAAGTATCACTCCTACTGCTATGTAGAAAGTAACTTGCCTTGCAAGAAAGGAAATAAGAAAACCAATTCAAGGTGAGAGATAATAATGGTTTGGTCTGCAGTTAATAGTGGTGAAATTCTTGAGAGAGTAACCAGCATTTCTTGGCTGACTTTTTGTGGAGTCCATGCTAAATAAACCAACCAGGGATAATACCAAGTTTTGGGAATTTTGATATCACTCACAGAAGCTTTGATAGAAAAGCAGGCTTGAAGACAGAAATCTAGGTTTTTTGATATACTTATTTTTAAATGCCTGTTAGAAATCCAAGTGAAGATGACAAATAGGGATTCTGGAAATTATGGGAAAGGTAGGGGTATAAAAGTAGAAATGACCTGTTCAAGAAGGTATTAAAACTTATGTCAGATTACCTGGGGGGTAATGATACATGGAGAAGAAGAGTGGTTCTCAGACTGAGTCTTGAGTTATCCCAAAACTTAGAGGTCTAGAAGATGGAAAGGAACAAAGGATATTCAGAAGGATTGATATGAAGAAGGAACACCAAAAAAAAAAAAAAAAAAAAAAAAAGGAGGCAGAAATAGTGTTGGGGAAATGAAATATCTCATTTTGCGTATGCTCCCTTATATCTGTCAATATGGTTTTGTTTTTCTGGAGTTCAAAGCTAAAAAAGATTTATTTTTTCTTGAAGCTTACTAATGCTTAGAAGGCTGTAACTTGCTGAGAGCAATTATCAAGGGAGGGGAGGTTGAGTCAATCACCAATGGTCCCTGATTTAATCAATCATGCCTATGTAATGAAGCCTCCATCAAAAACCCAAGAGAACTGGCTTTGGAGAGTTTATGGGTTGGTGACCACCTGGAGATTTGTGGGGGAGTGGAATACCAGATGAGAGCATGGAAGCTCCGTGCCCTTTCCCCATACCTTGCCCTGTGCCTCTCTTCCATCTGGCTATTCCTGAATTATATCATTTTACAACCTAGGAATCTAGTAAGTAAAATGTTTCTGTGATTCCCTTCAGCAAATTAATCATACCAGAGGAGGGGGATGTTGGAATCTCCAATTTTGTATCCAGTCACTCAGAAGCACAGGTCACAACCTGGATTTGTGACTGGCATCTGAAGGGTGTATAGGGAGGAAACAGTCTTATGAGACTGAACCCTTAACCTGTGGGGTCTGATGCTATCTCTGGATGGATAGTCAGAATTGAATCAAATTATAGGATACCCAGCTGTTGTCCGAGAATTGTTTGTTGGTGGTGTGGGGAAACCCCCACACATGGAAATTGGGTACCAGAATCATTTTAAAATGATTAAATATAAAATCCAAATAACCATCCCTAAGTCCACTGATAGCTCTTCATTTAACATTGTTTTAATTTTCTTCAACAGGTTTACCTCAATGAATCAACATATAGTATCTCTTTTCTTAATCTAAATTACAGTAGCTTAATTATTCATGACTGAGCTTGAATCTTTTAATCCCTTTTGTTTTCAGGAAATGTAAATGTTCTCAATAGATGGATTATGACATTAAGAATATACAAAAATTATGACTCATTTAAACTAGCCTACCAAGGTTATTAATGTTTGCAAAACACATGGCTGATTTTTTTCTTGTATGAACATTTTTTTTTATCTGAAAACTATTCTGAAGTGAATACATGATAAAATAGTTTGAGTAAAATTGTTATTCTTACTAATCTGGAAAAAACTATATTTATAATAATACATATTCTAATTCTAAAGGTTAATGTCTAGATAGTTTACATTTGGAAGTGTTATTTGATAATATCAAATAAAGTAACCTACTATCAGCACTTTTCAAGTGTTTAAATGCACAATATTATATAATAGTCATAGAAACTCAAAAGTGTTTCATTAAAGAGTTTCATTTTCTTAGACAGATGGTATTGAGACCCTAATATGGGCTGGACTCTAGGTGCTTGGGATATACCAGTGAACAAAGCGAACATTCCTGTCCGTCTACAGCTTATATTTTAGAAGGATGGTGAGTAAATCCAGGCTTTTGGTAATTCAGACTTTTCCTCGGGTCACAGAAGAGGTAGAAGCAGAACTGTGGAAATTCTAATCCAGTGGAGCTCTAGTCAGATAGTGTTAAAAATAATTCTTTTTTCCTTTTATTATTTTGTTTGTTTCTAGGACAAACATAAGGAATCATAGATTTTAAGAATTTTTTTTCATGGTTATAATAATCAGGAGCCCTGGGTCTGTCACAATGTAACATCTTCTGATCTGTCACAAATATAAAATGTTAAATTATGGATGCTATTAACTACTCCATATTAATTTTTCCTTTTGTAAAACGATAAAACAGTGTAAGCATTGAGACGAATATATACGGTTGCTACCAAAGGTAGCAATCACTGTGAATGCTTTTCAAAAATGAATAATATTCAAAGTAGTGTCGCTGTAAATCCCATTCAGTTGATAATTCTAGAAAGATTTCATTATGCTACATTAATCTGAATATAAAAGCATCCTTCAAATGCTAATAATTAAGATGCATAATTTTGCTGAAATCACAAGACCAAATATTATCTATTTGTAAATTTGTTTTTTTCATGAGTTTAATGCTTCTCTAAAAAGAAAAAAATGGTTATATATATTTTAATAGTATGTTACATATAAAATGTATAACAAAAGATTTAATCAACTTAAAATTAAAAAGAGCTTACTAAAGAACTTTAAATTATGATTTCTGATAATTGTAAAGTTTTCTCTTTTTTTAATTACTTGCTCTGTATACATAGAAGTTCATTCCTCCTTAGGCGTCCTTGTAGACAGTGGTCTCTTGTAGGGATGCTGTCTCCCATTTTTTGCATGGTGAACAACACTAAAGAAAAAATATATATTCCATAGCATTACTAGGGCACATAAGAGAGACATTATCAGAGGATAAAGCTATCATGATAGGTATAAAGACTACTACAATGGAATTTTGCAGCAGGAGAGAGAGATCAGGTTTAACTCTGAATAACTACAACATGGGCAAGTAGGAATGTATAGGCAAGCAGCAAGGCAGGGTTCAGTGGATGGAGAATTACGAAGTGAAATCACTAACATAAGGCATAAGGGAGGATTCTAGAGAAACTGGCCTAAGGATGTTCTTGCTGAAGGCAGACTGAGACATCACCTGGGGGATGGTGAAAAAATGTGCAACCTGATCAGATATTGAAGGTGGGGCTTTTGGTTAAACTGATTTATCAAGAGTCTGGCTAAAATTAGACAATGCAGAGAGGAACATCAAAGTAGACCTTGTTGAAAAGTTGGGGGAGCCTGACCATCGGCCAAGGAGAGGAAGTATGTAAATCCCTACTCATCTTTCAGGACTCATGTCACTTGATCTTAGCCAAAAGGCAGAGAAGCGATTTTTCAGGACTCATGTCATTTTCTCAATGAGACCCCCTCAGATCCTCCAGATCACACAATCCAACATATCTCCTTCCCACCCACCTCCCACCCCAAACTTTATTCTCTCTGATAGTATCTGGTCATTTTCCTTCATTTATCTTAACTCCATTATATCTTTATATGTATATTTTTTTAATGCACAGCCTATTGTTTCAAGCTTATTAGGATCATATGTCTACCATATGTGTTTTATTTATCAGGGTATATTTAACACCGAACTCAGGTCTGGCATGTAGCAAATTATCAACTTCTGGGTCAAGTTAAAAAAGATGGAGAATGAATTAAAGAAATTATGCATTTATCTGAAATTTAACTAATTCTCTTATATCAATTTGATAGATTATATTACAAATGGCTTTAGCATTATTCATCTGTATATATGCAGTTTATGTACAATGTAGTTCACAGCTTTTGAAGAGAAAGATCTTCCTGATTATTCAAGCAGGCACTATTGCCTAACCAATATTCATTCCCTTTTTCTTTTAGCACTACAATCCTCTTCTTAATAATTCATTCATCCTTCTACCAAGTGTCTGAGGGAAAGAGGACTCCTACTTTTCCTTCAGATGTAAAGGCTGCTTGATTCTAAAGCAAGGATATTCCTCTTCCCTTTGCCAGTGATTGGTTTAGGGGTTAGCACATGATCCACTTCCAGCCAATGAGCTATATAGACAAGTCTGCTAGTATTTCTGGTTAGATTTTCCTGTTTTGTTGATGGAGAGACCTAGGAAAAGCAATTCCTATTCTGCCTCAGATAATTACTGTCTTGATGTAATTTCCACAATTGCCATGACTATGAAAGGAGCCAGACTGAGGGCAAAGCTGTCACCCTGATAACAAAACAGGAGGAAAAATAATCTGGGTCCTTGATGTCATCATCGTACTACTGAATTAACCAGCTCTGAAGACACTTGGCTCTAAATTTCTGTTTAGTGAAAGCCAGTTTGAAAGGATTTTTCTTGTGTTTTCAGCCAAAAGTTTTGGAATGCATTTTCAAAACAGTAATGTATAACATTCAGGATGTATGAGTGAATACTATTTCAATAAAATGTTTAATCTGTGTAATCATCAATGTTACTTTGGTCAGCAAAGTGATTATCTGATTGTGCATTAGTGCAGAATGAAAGAAATGCAAGTTTAGTTGGATTGGGTAAAAAAACATGCAATTACCTACTCTTTTCCCATTAAAAATCTTCATAAATTACTTTATGCCAAACAACTTAATAGCTATGCCACAGCTGGAGCTGAAAACCATCATCTGACACTGTGGGGGTCGAAATGTGTTATGGGATCAAATTTATGAACTTCTTTCCTTTCACAGTGAATTAGCTAAAATATTGATGGTTTAATGAGTAATGTTGATAATAATTAGCATGTGTATGCCATAGGATGTCTGCTTAATTTTCATGGCACATGACATTAAAATAATTTTCACGTGCTCTTCCCTAGCTTCATTGCTAGATTTGTGAGATTCTTTGTGGCATCATTAACTATATTACATAAACCATTAAAAATAATCATAGGTTATTAATATAAAGTTCTGTGTGTTTGTGTGTGTGTGTATGTGTGTGTGTATATATATATATGTGTGTATATATATTACTATTCTAAGGGCCTTGCATATGTAAACTTATTTTATCTTTCCAACAATTTTATGAAATAAGTGCCTTTATTCTCTTCCTAGAAATGAGCAAATTGAGGCATAGGTATGCTTAGTTCCCCTGGTCCCTCAGCTAGGCTGTGGAGCTGGACAGTTTGATTCTACTCTCAACTGCTAAGTTGACTCCTTCTTGTTAGATAGAAAACATACAAATGATAACTAGAGAATGAATATTTCATTTTTATTTTTTTTCCTTTTTTTATTATGTTCAGTTAGCCACTGTATAGTACATCATTAGTTTTTGATATAGTGTTCAATGATTCATTAGTTGTGTATAATAGCCAGTGCTCATCACAACATGTGTCCTCCTTAATACCCATCACCCTGTTACCCCATGTCCCCATCCCAATCCCCTCTGAAACCCTCAGTTTGTTTCCTGGGGTCCATAGTCTCTCGTGGTTCTTCTCCGTCTCTGATTTCTCCTCTTTCAGATTTCCCTCCCTTCCCCTATGGTCCTCTATGCTATTGCTTATGTTTCACATATGAGTTAAACCTTATGATAATTGTCTTTCTCTGCTTGACTTATTTCACTTAGCATAATCCCCTCCAGTTCCACCCATGTCCATGCAAATGGTGGGTATTCATCCTCTGATGGCTGAGTAATATTCCACTGTGTATATATACCACATCTTCTTTATCTGTTCATCTGTCGAGGGGCATCTCAGCTCCCTCCACAGTTTGGCTATTGTGGACTTTGCTGCTATGAACATTGGGGTGCTTGTGCCCCTTCAAGAACGAGTACTTTAAATCCTTCTATTAACTCTACATGGAGCTTGTTTGGTACTTCAAACAATAACTTATATGGGATAAAATACTCTTTTACACTACTAGTACACAAAGTTATTTTATTAAATTGAATACATATTGCTTTTAAAAAGGTTCCTATAGCTTAGCTTTAAGAGATTTCTTGCTTGAACTCACAACCCTGAGATCAAGATCTGAACTGAAATCCAGAGTGAAATGCTTAACCAACAGGCCACCCAGGTGCCCCCAAGCTTAAGAAATTTCTATACCTAGAAGTTAATTGTGTTACATAATGGAAATTTGTTTTAAAAAACATCATAGATCTTGATAACTATTATTTATAAATTTATGATTATTGTCTGGTCCATCTGCAAAAATGAATTTTGGATTAAATTGTCAATGCAATTCATTGCGTTTCCTTTGCAGGTGCATCAGTACTTTATTTAAAATCGATTTAAAGAATATACTTTGAAACAAGTTACCTATTCAAATGATAGGCCATAATGAGTAATACTCCCAAAGTTTCGAATTAAAAGTTTTTTCTTTTCCTTCCAAAAGTAAGTTTTCATCCAAGCTTGAAAGATTAAGCATTACAACAAGGAAATTTAGGAGATGATAGTAAAGCCATTAATTATGTAAGTGTATTAAAAATAATAAGACATAAGGGAAATTTGATTAATGGCTAAATATTAGATTTAAATAATTATGACCTTCAGTGCATTGTGATATGTGGGTGTTACATATATTCATGAATCAATGTTTTCCCTTTACATATCTTCCCATTTATCTTAGACCTGTACACATCATACATTTATGCATCCAAAATTATTCTAGAAATATACCTTCTTCACATATTCTATTGTTTGTAAACACAGGTATGTACTCTAGGTGGTGCATTCTTATAAAAAGCCATTACATGTGAGGAAATACTTTTAAAATTTTTAGAGCCCCACAGTAATTACGCCTATATTAAACAGTATTATTTATATATTGATAAATATTACACATATAAGTAGTCATCCTCGACTGAAGAAGCATTTAAGTGCTTATTATGAATGTAGAGGAATACATCTGTTTAAAAAAAAGTTGTACACATAACCCTTAGGGAATTAACACTTTGATGGCAAAAGTTTATATTCAGTTGGCACAAGGTCAGGTAGTCATAGGAACAATGCAATTAAAAATCTCACAACATAATTATGTGTTAATTATTATTTTCATTTTTAAAATAAATGTTCAAGAAGGTAAGAAACTTGTTTCAGGTTACATACTGTCATTGCAATTATAGAGACTTTCCCCCAGGTACTTCTACTACTTCGACTGTCTCCTAACCTCACTTACCATTTATATTTCCCACACTGCAGTAAGAGTGATATTTCTAAAATTAAAACAAAAACAAAAACAAAAACCCTGCTACTCTGTCCTGTTTAAAATACAGCAAGTGCTGCCAATTGCTTTCAGAATTAGATCCAGTTTCCTCAACTTGTATAACAAGAGTATAGTTTATCCCTGTGCTAGTTCAGGGAAAGAGCTTCAGCTAGTGCCAATTAATTTGACCCAAATACTGGTTTGGGAAGTAGGGATGCTAGCAGGGATTTTCCTTCCATATCACAGATTTCGGAGGACTTAATTATAGTTGAGAATGAGAGACACTATTCTAAGTTTAATAATAGATGTTTAGGAATCCATTCTCTTTCTTGAGGGACTTATGAATGTCCTGGTGATGGAAAAACTTTAATACATGGAGGAGGTAGAAAGGGACTCAGGTCTTGGGGCATGGTGAGTATGTTAGATTTTCAGCGGTTGATGGATGATCAGCTTTGGACCTGAAGCCAGCTAGCTGGTAAGACAATCCAGGTAGCTTCTCAGATTCAGGCAGTGTAAGTGTTGTCATGAATAAAGAGTTTCTGTGGGAACTGTCTGGGCTCTGGGGCATAGTGATGGACTCACAGAGGTAATAACTGGGGCATCTCATGATAGTTTTTCCGTTTCTGTCCACAAAGACCCTGATAGTCCTATCCAACTCTTCTGAGCCTACAGTCTCCCTCCTTCTTTGCTTCCACTAAGAATTCCTCTTTCCCACCTGGAGCAAGGGTAGTGGTGAGAAAAAAAAAGGGGGGGAGGTTCTTGTTGCAAATATTGTATGCTTCTTCTTTGTTTTCCCAAATCTGTCATCTGGGGTAATAAGTGCGTTCTTTCTTTAAATTATGAGTTTGAAGAATCCATTCCCACTTCTCTCTCCCTTTCTCCCTCTCCCACTTTCCCTCCCCTTCTTCATTTCTTTGTGCCTTTTCTTTAGACATATATTCTACTAAGAGAAATACAGGGTACAGAGTGCCTAGAAGGAAAAAAATGGGCAAAATGGTAAGAGACATACTGTCAATACTTAGGTTAAAATGGCCTTAGTCTGACATATTGATCGGTGACCTACTCCTCTCTAAATTCCCATTAAAATATTATTGAAAGCATAACAAAAGGGAAAATATGCCACTATCTGGGAAAATAAGTCTAACATCAATTTTTCAGAGTTTAGAATTTGAGTCCACTGTTACAGTATTATGATCATGGGGGTACAAATTATCATTATTGCTAATGTACCCTTCAGCCTTACAAATTTCAGTCTGACTACCCACAGAGTTCACAGGAGATTATAGTTATTTCTGTTTCATAGTGTTGAGGTAGAAGGGCTTTATCAAAGAACAGTGTAGGTAATTTTTCCTTCCTCCAAAGTCTCACACATTGGTGTCTGATTTCTTGAGGCAAGAAGAGAGTATTGCTGTTCCCTTTCTATCTCACCAATAGGCACCTTTCTTTCCACAACTCAGTTTCCGATGTACTTTAGGGATGAACATTATGGGTAGGAGTTAAAGATTTTAAAGAGTAGAAGGCAGTGGGTATGTAGCAGAAATTGGAGTAGTCCATACAGGGCTGTAGATTTCTTATAATGGATCTAGTCAAAGAAAATGAAACAGCTTAAGTTGTCCTAGGATTGTAATTTTCAAAAATATTGTTACTGTGGGACTTTTAGAATCACCAGAAGAATACTTGCAATTTTTCAAAACAAGACATAAGTCCAGGTTTTTATCTGGGCTCCTCTTATTTCTCTTAGGCATAAACAACATTTCTGTTAGCCAAGATTAGCCTTGGGCCATTAATTATATCCATAAAAAACACGCTGCTGCTTATGTATAAATTATAGAACAAAAGGAAAATGTACTTGATCCTACAAATATTTCAAAATAGCTGATCACTTGTCTATTTCTTTTCTAGATCAAAATTTGTACCCCATTCTTCATTTCTATAACATCTGTTTTCTTCATCTTTGCTAACTGGAAAGAAGTATTTCTCCTTTCAAAGACCTACCTCTCTCCCCATGAGCTAAATTCCATTTGCTTTTTCCCCCCTCTTCTGTAATCTTATTTTATCAAATTTATCCTATTCATCTGGATTTTCAACCATTCTCCCAAATCAGCATAGAGTATGTTCAATATCTACCATCTGGAAAAACAATAGCAACAAATGTATGTCCTCTCTTGATTCATGGTCACACTTTTTTTTAAAGAATGTCCTTTACTTATTCTAAATATTTTTATTGCCTTTTGATGCCTTTTTATTTAAAATTTCAACTTTAGGCTCCATTTCTTCCTATTGGACAACTGCATCTTCTGGTGCAGTGCTGTCTGTGTCCCCGAGACATGATGGCGAAGGTCAGAGTAAATGGATTTGACCATATAGAGCACCTAGTCACCAAGGCTACTTTTAACTCTGGCAAAGTAGAAATCGTTGCCATCAGTGACCCCTTTATTGACTTCAACTACATGCTCTACAAGTTCCAGTATGTTTCCCCCCATGGCAAATTCAGTGGCACAGTCAAAGCTGAAATGGGAAAATTGTCATCAATAGAAAGCCTATCTCCATCTTACAGGAATGAGATCCTGCCAACAACAAATGGGGTGATGCTGGTGCTGAGTATGATGTGGAGTCCATTGGGGTCTTCACCACCTTGGAGAAGGCTGGGATCACTTGAATGGTGGGTGAAGAGGGTCATTATCTCTGTCCCTTCTGCTGATGCCCCCATGTTTGTGATGGATACGAACCATGAGAAGTATGACAACTTCTTCAAGATTGTCAGCAATGCCTCCTGCACAACGCTTGGTTCCCCTGACCAAGGCCATCTATGACAACTTTGGTATTATGCGGGGCACTCATAACCACAGTCCATGCCATCTTTCTACACAGAAAACTGTGGAGAGTTCCTCTGGGAAGCCATGGTATGATGGCTGAGAGGCTACCCAGAACATCATCCCTGCTTCTATTGGAGCTGCCAAGGTTGTAGGTAAGGTCATCCTTGAGCTGAATAGGAAGCTCACTGGCATGGCATTCCATGTCCCCACCCCTAACATGTCAGTCATGGATCTGACCTGCTGCCTGGAAAAAAGCTGCCAAATACAATGGCATCAAGAAGATGGTTAAGCAGGCATCGGAGGGCATGCTCATCCTGGGCTATACTGAGGAGCAGGTTGTTTCCTGCAACTTAAAGAGTGACACCCACTTCCACCTTTGATGCTGGGGCTGGCACTGCCCTCAATGACCACCGTGTCAAGCTTATTTCCTGGTATGAAAACAAATTTGGCTATAGCAACCAGGTGGTGGACTTTTTGGTTCACAGGGCCACCAAAGAGTAATAGCCTCCTGGACCACCAGCCCCAGCAAGAGAAAGAGGAAGAGCAAAGCTCTTGGATACTGGGGAGTCCTTGCCCCCAAATCATCCACAACACACTGAGACTTTCCCAACCTCTCCACAGTTTCCATCCCAGACACTATGAAAAAGGAGAGGGACATAGGGAGACCAACCTTGTCATGTACTATCAATAAAGTATATTGCACCCAGCCCCCTCCCCCCCAAAATTCAACTTAATTGCAGAATATTTGATATGTAAATGCCCTTTAATTCTTAGCCAAATGTAGTGGTCTCTGTTACCAATACTCTTCTGAAACTACTCTTGTAGATGTGCCAATAAACCCATTTACTGCTAAATCCAATGAACCACTTTCATTCTGAAGAAATTTTGATTCCATGTAGCACTATATATTATTGATCAAGTGAACATTTCAATAATTTTTCCTCCACAAATAATAAATAGCGGATATATGTTCATTGTAGAAAAATTTAAAAAGCAAAAATAAAAAATTTCCACAATTGAAATATACCTATTCTTAAGCATCATCTATACAGTTTATATATGCACAAACATATGTAGCAAAGTAATATTTAAGTATATGTATGTGTGACTATCTACATATACAGAAATATCTTAATATGCTCCCTCCTTCACAAAATTTAAAATACTCTATCAATGTGACTTAGACGTCTTTCCATGTCAATGTATATCCTCAAACAGGTACATGCTAGTTATTAAAGAAGCCAGGAAAAAAAAAAAAAAAAAAGCTACAGGATGGTGAAGTAGAAGCCAGAAAAAAAATCTAGAGAGATGACAAAATAACTGTAACTAAGACAGAAATAGACAAATTAGAAACAGAAAATGGTAGAATTCATCCACAGAAAGTATTTTTTAAAACTTTTTTAGAAACCACCTTCTTTCAAAGATAATGAATTTAAAAAGACATAAAGCAGATATTTGGTAATTAGAAGAGGAAAATTAAATGAGACTTAACCATAAATTAAGATTGAAACAAAAATGAAACCTATAGGAAAACCATATCTAATATTTAAGAATATATTTTCTACAATTGCCATTAAAGTAGGAAAATCAAGCAAATGCTTTATTAAAGAGGAGTTGATCGTGATTGTGCTCTTATCAGCTATTAATTTCATTCACTGTCATTGTCATAAACATACTCTCTAGAAAGCAACATCATAGTGTTTTCATTCTTTAGTAAATGTAAATGCATTCTCTCATGTTAAACCCTTTACATTGAATATTAAATTACATAATAACAGTAATAATCAGAGTACAGAAAGAAGACAACATGGAATTTCAGAGTATGGACTCTGGACAAATGGTTTGGATTCATATTCTAGCTCTTCTACTTTGAGTAAGTAAGTTTTCTAATCTGTCAGGCAGGAATGATAATAATAGAATTTATCACATATGGTTGTTGTGAAGATTGCATGAATTAATATGTAAGACATTTGGAAAAGTGACTGAAACACAGAGAAATACTTTAAGAACTAGCTGTTGCTATCACTAGGATTTAAATGATGGAAGAGTAGCATTTTTTTTCTTTTATTCTCCACTGTATTTTCATCCCTTAGAATAGATACTAATAGATACTAACACATGGTAGATGCTCAATAAATTTTGTTGAATAAAGAACATTTATTCCAATTGCCAGGCATGGAGATTAGTATTTTATGTGCATTACTTCATTAATCTTGCTAATAAACTGTTGAGTTTAATATACTTACCATCTTTCTTTGCTTGATATGGACCTTAAAACATAGGTTAAATTAGCTGTCAGATGTCAGCTGATTAGGACGCTTATTAATTCCCTATTGCTACTGTAAAAAAATACCACAAACAAAGCAGTTTCAGTAATACATATTCATCACCTTACATATCTATATGTCAAAAATCTGAAATGAATCTTACTGGGGTAAAATCAAGGTATTGAAAGTCTGACTTCCTCTTTGGAAGCTGGAGGAAGGATATTTTCTTGCCTTTTCTGGCTTTTTGAGGCCTTCTGACTTCCTTAGCTCATGGCTTTTTCTCTCCATTTTCAAAGATATCGTGTATAAAAAAAAAACAAAAACTCCCAGATAAAGGTAAACTCTGACATGACCTAAATGTTTTTATTAAAATAAGAAGACTCTAAAGCAACTATTTTAAATACAAACTCATTAGTGAACAGATAGGTATTTCAATAAGTAGGAAACTACAAAAAATTAAATATAATTAAATGTAGCTTTTAGAACTAAAATATTGTATATATAAAATCTGACATAAAAATATAAAATGAAATTTAAAAAATTGCCAGATTGCCATGCCGTGATATCAAATTGGACCATTTAGAAAAATGGGTCAGTGAACTTGAAGATGGATGCTTAGAAATCACAGAATTGGAAGAACAGAATAAAAAAAGGTTCAAAATAAAAGCTTTATATGGAAAAATATCATATCCTGTAATGTATCTTTTTAGAGTCCCAGAAGGAGACTAGAGAATGATTCGGTATCTCATTTTATTTTGAATAATATTTTCCTAATGATTAATGATATTTATCATCTTTACATGTGCCTGTTGAAATCTTCTGTGTCAGAAAAATGTCTACTAAATTACTTTGCCATTTTTGGTGTTGTTTGTCTTTATATTGTTGTAAGAGTTATCATATATTCTGTATACTAGACCCAAACCAGATATAGACTTTGCAAATAATCCCTCCCATTCTGTAGGTTTTTTCACTTTCTTAATAATATCCTTGGCACAAAATTTTTAAATTTTGCTGAAGTCTAAAGTCTATTTTTCTTTTATTCATGTTTTTTTGTGTCCCATCTAAAAATCCATTGCAAAATCCAAGGCTATAGAGATTACCTCTCTTTTCTCCTAAGAGTCGTATTGTTTTACCTCTTATATTTATAGTGCCATTACATTTTTAGTTAATTTTATATCTGGTGTAAGTTAGAGGTCCAACTTCATTCTTTTGCATGCAGATAACCAGTTATCTTTGCACCATTTGTTGAGGAAAATACTCTTGCCCCCAATGAATGGTGATGACACCCTTATCAAAAGCGAAGTGGGCCATAAATACAAGTTTATTTTTGGAGTCTTAATTCTATTCCATTGATCCATATGTCTATCCTTCTGCCAGTACCACAGAGTCTTGATAAATGTATATTTGTCATAAGTTTAGAAAAAGAAGTGTGAGTGCTCCAATTTTATTCTTCTTCTCAAGATTGTTTTGGAGGATTGGCTTTTCCATTTCTGCCCCCCAAAAGGCCATTGAAACAGGGATTCAATAAATTTGATAGAGATTGCATTGATACTATAGATCACCATAGGTCACCTTGAGTAGTATTTCCAACTGAATAATAGTAAGTCTTCCAATCTATGAACATGGATGTCTTCCATTTGTGTGGATCTTTTTAAATTCCATTCAGCAATATTTCAGTTTTCTTTGTATGTCTTTAACCTTCTCCATTAAATTTGTTCTTAGATATTTTGTTCTTTTGAATATTACTGTAGATTGAATTGTTTTTGTTTTTATTTTTTAATTTCCTTTTCCAATTGTTCATTTCTGGTGCATAGAAACACAACTGATTTGTTTGTGGGTCTTGTACCTCATAACTTTGCTGAATTTATTAGCTATAATAGGGTGTATGTGTAGGTCACTTATGATTTTCTATGCATAAAATTATGCCATCTGCAATTAGGGATAGTTTTAACTCTTACTTTATAATTTAGATGGATTTTATTTCTTTTATTGGCAAATTGTTTTAGCTATGACCTCCAGGGCAATGTAAATAGCAGTGGCAAAAGCAGTGGTCTTTATCTTGTCCCTGATCTTAGGAAAAAAGCTTTCTATCTTTTACAATTGAGCATGACATTAGGCATGGGTTTTTCAGAAATGTCCTTCACACATTCAGGAAGTTCCCTTCTATTCCTAGTTTTCTGAGTGTTTTATTATGAAAGAATGTTGAATTTTGTCCAATGCCTTCTCTGCATCAATTGAGATGATCATGTGCCTAACTCCTCTTCATTCTGCAAATGTGGTATATTACATTGATTAACTTTATTACGCCGAACTACCCTTAATTCCTGGGATTATCCAGTTGTTCACAATATATAATTATTTTAGTATGTTGTTGGATTCAGTTTGTTAATATTTTGTTGAAAATTTTCCACTCATAAGGGATATTGGTCTGTAGTTTTCTTTAATTAAGAAATGATGTCTTTGACATTAAGACATTAAGACTAAGACATTAAGAAGTGATGTCTGTCTGCTTTTGTATCAGGATAATGCTGGCCTTACAGAATGAGTTAGGATATGTTATCTCTTCCATTTTTTGGAGGAAGTTGAGAAGAATGATGTCAATTATCTCTTGCCACTTTCAAGATTCTATGTATCTTTGACTTTCTACAGTTTTATCATGATGTGTCTTAGTGTGGATATCTTTGTTTATCCCACTCAAAGTTTATTGAGATTCTTGGATATCTAGATTGATTTATTTCAAGAGATCTGGAAAATTTTTGGCCATTATTTCTTCAAATATTCTGCCTTTTTTTCTTTCTTTTTCTGGAACTCCCATAAGCATATGTGTGATTGATAGTGTACCAAGGATCCTTAGGCCCTGTTCATTTTTCTTTCTTTTTTATTTCTTCTCCTCAGACTAATTAAATTATCTTATCTTCAAGTTTACCGAGACAGTCTTCTGTCTTCTCAAATCTGCTGTTGAATTCTAGTGAAATTTTCATTTCGGTTATTGTTCTTTTCAGCTCCAGAATCTGTATGGTCCTTTTTATACTTTATCTTTTTATTGATATTCCCTACTTATACATTGTTTCCATTTCCTCTATCTCTTTGTCAATTGTTTCCTTTACCTATCTTAGCACAGTTAAGAAAGTGATTTAAAGTCTTCATCTAGGAAGTCGACATCTGCACTTGCTCTTAGACGATTTATATTAATTTCTTGTTTCCTTAAGTGGGTCATATTTATTTGTTTCTTTTAATTCTTTGTAAATTTTTGTTAAAAATTGGAGATTTTGAGTACTACGTGCAAAAAAAAAGATTGATGGGGAAAAAGGAAGAAACTCATGTAGGAAGAAAGAGGAAGGAAGAATGGGACAGAAGGGAGAAGAAAAGGAATGAAAGCAAAGAGAGAAAGGGAAAGAAAATAAAGAAAAAGAAAGAAAGAAAAAAACAAGCAAAGCAAAGTAAAATATTATTCTTCAAGTCTTTGCAAATTGACTCTTGTTGGGACATTCCTTCAAAGTCTATCCAGGCCCTTTACCACTCTATCTAGCTTATATTTCTTACTTGTTCTGAGCCTAAGGACAAGCCAGAGTTGGAAGTTTGTCTTCTCAGGTCTTTTGTGAGCATGTTAACTAATCTGAACATTCATCTGCCCTAGTTTCCTCCATATACGTAGTAGCTTTAAAAATCCCTATTCCTTTGCAATACTCACTCTTTAGCCTTTTTCCCAGAATTTTGGCTTGTTTGTTGTTTGCTCTCTTCCTTTTTTTTCACTTACCCCCTCTCTACCCAAGTAGAAACATCTTTTTCATTTGGCTTTTATTGTTTTTGAGGACCACAGAGCTTCTCTAATCTGACAGTTTCCAAATTAGACAAAATAAAAGGAAGCTCTCTAAAGCACTCCTTCAGGGCGAAATCCCAGTCAGTTCAAAATAGAAACTCAGATCCCTGGTATCAAGATCTGCTTTGCTCCCTCAAGTACTCGCTATCCATATCAGGAATATGGGCTGCTCCGTTTGGACACCACCATGCTGGGAAGTGGTGTAGGTGATGATTGTTAATATGCCACAAAGATCTCTTATTCCATTTTCAGTGGCCTGTATCCTGGCTAAACACTTGCTTCATTGCTATAAACCTTGGAATATTTTCCAGTTTCCATAAGGTTGATTCTGGCAGTTTTTGTCATTTTGGGGGTATTTCTGGGGAGGTTCCTTACTCCTACATTTTCACTGATACCACTGGTCTATTTTTATAAGCAAAATTATTGAAATATAGACATAGCCATCTGTTTAGAGTGTGATGGCTGCTTTCAAGCTACATTTACAGAGTTGAGTATTTGTGAAAGAGATGGTTTGGGCTGCAAACCTAAGGTATTTAATAACAGGTTCTTTAAGAAGTTTGCAAACTTCTGTTTTAAAATTTTCTTTATACATAAACTTTGCAAGATAGTTTATTACTTCTTCTTTTTCTAATCTACATGTAATTTGTGTTTATTGCTTTATTCCACTGGCTTGAAGGTGATTAGTAAAAGGTTGTATGGAAATATTAAGAGTGGATATTCTTGCCTTAGTCTTAGAAGAAAAACATCTCATTTTCATGCAAATGTATTACATTAGCTGTATGAAAGAATATATTTCCTTTTTCTACCTACATTGACCACCTTGACTGAAGTGTTCATACATTTAATCAAATTTTGAATATATTCAGCCATTACTTTCTCAAATATTTTACTACTCTTGTTCTTCTGGAACCTGATAATATATATTCTAAATCAATTGCTCTTTTCCTATTGTTCACCAAAACCCTGTTCAGGTCTCAGCATTGCTCTCTATTTAATTGTAGCTTTGTTGCTATATCTTTCTTGAATCCACTTTGTTTTTTTCTGAAGCATCTAACCTGTTGTTAATCAAAACTAGCGAATATTTTATTTCAGATTTTATATTTTTATCTCTAGCAGTTCCTCTTGCTTTGATATAGCTTGTATTTCTTTTCTTTTTTTTAAGATTTTCTTTTTTTTTATTTGTTAGAGGGAGAGTGAGAGAGCACAAGCAGGGAGAGCAGCAGGCAGAGGGAGAAGAGTCCCTGCTGAGCAAGGAGCCCAATGTGGGACATGATCCCTGGACCCTGGGATCATGACCAGAGCCAAAGGCAGTTGCTTAACTGACTGAGCCACCCAGGCACCCATAAAAATACACTTTGGGTAGTTAAAAGTTAATTGGTCTAAGTGAATAAACACTGAAGAATGAAGGGCCTACTCTGAGGATGAGAGAAATGGCAGGTAAGATTGAGAGTGGATGAGAATCATTCTTGCTTTAGTTTTTATATGCTTTGATATCATTTGTATATTTAACAAAGATAATATAAAAGTAAATTTCTTTTGTGTTTTGCAAATAATACATATATAATTGTGTTATTCAGGGGCCAACAAACTTTTTTTGCAAACACTAGCAAATAAATGTTTTAGGCTTTGAGGGACATATGATCTCTGTCATAACTTCTTCATTCTGCCATTGTAATAAGAAAGCATATTGACAACACATAAATGAATGAATTTGGCTGTGTTTCTGTAAAACTTTATACAAAAACAGGTAGTGGGCCAGATTTGACTTTCCAGCTGTAGTTGGTATACCCCTGGTCCGAAGAGTACTAATACTTGAGTAGGAAAAAAAAAAGAAAAGGAAACTGTGTGTGTTTGATTTTCTACCTTATTATAATGACATATCGAGACATATCAAATCCATTTTTATGTGAACTATATAACAATATATTGTGTAAATTTAACAATGCTGTTTAAGTTCTACTTTACTGCTACAGTTAAAAGTGTATTCACCTTAAAAAATTTTTTTACATTACCAATTCAAAAGTTAATAGTAATATTTGTATCAGAATGCACTTGTTAGGGGTACCTGAGTGGCTTATTCAGTTGAGCCTCTCCTTTGACTCAGGTCATGATCCTAGGGTCCTGGGATGGAATCCCACATTGGGCTCCCTGCTCAAGAAGGAGTCTGCTGCTCCCTTTGCCCCTCCTTCCACTCGTTCTGTCAATCTCTCCCTCACTAGCTCTCTCAAATAAATAATAAATAAAAAATCTTTGGAAAAAAAAAAGAATGCACTTGCTACTGATTTAAACATCAATGAAACACCACTCAAAATATACAAAATATCTGTAAAATCATAAAATGTGAAACAAAAATTCAGAGGAAAATACATGCATATTGGAAAACTAGTTTCATATAACAAATGAAATGAGAATAATTTTAAGACATAGTTAGAATGTGTTTTAAAGAATTTCACACCATCTTCAGTTTTTACAATCAGTTGTAAGATGACCATAAAACTATAATTTGATATAGATGAGTTGGCATGTCACACAAAATACCACACAACCAACATATTATAATATTTTGTTGAACTAAAATCATGTGTTTGAACTAGAACACAAACCAACATGTTAATAACTAAAAGGTCTCTTGGATTATTTATTTTTAAAAAGTGATGTATGATGCTGTAAAAAAATTAATGGAGCAGTTCTATCTGAAAAAAATTCTGTCTTCTAATTTGCTAAAACAACTCAAACTCCTTATGTCAGATAGCTTGAAAACAGAGGGGAAAAAATGGAGCTGAAATAACTAATTTACTCAGAATATGAAAATTATCATTCCAATTTAATGAATATCTAGTATGTGCTGTTAAATTTACATATGCTATATAATTTAATTTGTAGAATAAAGCTCTGTGGTAACTAATAATATCCCTATTTTGCCAATGTGGAAAAGGAGGCTCAGAAAAATTAAGTCCTAACTATGATTATAGTATTAATAAATGGTGGAAATGAAATTCCTTTGGCATGGTTCCATCTTCTAAGAAGTTATTCTTTCCACTGTACTTTGTGAGTTCTTCTCAAAGAAGGAGACTATATTCTTCAATTAACTGTAATCTGCATTGAAAAATTCAGAAAAAAATAAAAAGCAGTATGTGGAGAAAAAATGAATGAATATCATTTACTCCTGAAATCTTCATATCTGTAATAGAGTGAGGAACTGTTATCTTTGGGTGATTATTTTCATAAAACAGTACTGTAAATTTTAACAAAAAGCTTTTAGCTTTGTTAGTTCAGACAAATTTACTTAACCTCTATGAACCTCCCTTGTCTTATGTGCAACTCAACAACAATATTGAAAGCAATTAATAGCTCTCAGAAGTTTTGAAAATTAATCAAGAAGGAAGGGGAAACACATTTTACATTAAAATTCAGTATAAAAATAATGTATAATCAAAATAATCTAAAATCCCCCAATCCCTTATGTTTGATTATGATTCCATGGCACACACATTGATATACAAATATGAGTTCACTATGATAAACAATGACTTTCTCATTAAGAACACTTTATTCTTCCCAAAGAATTTTGATGTGAGCGTATTGTCTGGAGACAGCTCTCCATGCGTCTCACATTTCTTCACATCTTGTATCAGATTCCATTTTGGACCACCTTTTCAAGAATATTAAAAAACAGCATAGAAAATTAGAGATAGTGTCTCCTCCTTGACAGCAGAGCTCAGAATTGTTTCTTAAGCAGAATAATTAAGATAACATCTACTTTTGGGAACTCAGTTGGGCAAGTTTGTTAGCAGTCCTGATATACAACTGAGTGTGCAACATCTCTATGGAACTGGGGGAGGGGAGACAAAAGGAAACGATATGAATGTCAAGTTCATGCTGTATGCTGATCTATGTTAGTTTCAAGTCTGTAACATAGTGATTCAACTTTTCTATATGTTCCGCTATGCTCACCACAAGTGTGGCTACCATGTGTCACCATACAATGCTATTACAGTATCACTGACCATATTCCCCATGCGGTGCCCTTTGTTGCTCTGACTTACTTGTTCCGTAACTGGAAGCCTATACCCCAGCTCCCTTTCACCCATTCTGTTCATCCTCCTTCCCTTTGGCAACCATCAGTTGGTTCTCTATTTATAGGTCTGATTCTGCTTTTTGTTTATTCATTTGTTTTTTGTTTGTTTGTTTGTTTTTAGATTCCACATATGAGTGAAATCATAATGGTATTTGTTTTTCTCAGTCAGACTTATTTCACTTAGCATAATACCCTCATAAAAAAGGATGAGATCTTGCCATTTGTAAGAACATGGGTGGATCTAGAGAACCTAAACTCGATCTCTTTTGCCAATTATCTTAATATAGTTTGTGGTTTATTAATTGAACTTGGGCAAATCGTTGTTTTTCCAAGGGGAACAAGGATATATTTGATAATTGACTTCTACTGAGCAAAATAAGCAAGGAAGGAGAATTTTGATATTTTTCCAAAAGCAATTTGGAAAAGAGAAATTAGTTGGAGATGCTATTTGGATGAAACCATCCAGGCAAAATTGTCAGTCTTTTAAAATTTAATTTCATCTTTTTCCTCACATGTATGAGACCATATTTAGGTACCACATTGTAATCTGACATATGCTCACTCAAAAAATCCGATCAACCTTTTTCTCTCTATTACGAAACAAAGTCCTTTCATTTTTCTCACTTAAGCTCCAGATAAAGTAATTGAAACTAACCTGCATCACACGTATTTACAGTAACTTTAAAAGTGAAATTCACATTCCATGAGTCTAGATTCTCTTACTATGAGAAGTGATCAGGAACTGAGGCTGGTGGCACACATGGCCATCTTCTGTATGGCACATACCTAGTGGGTTGATCAGTAGGTAGAATTATCACATGATTTTTAATACTCTCTCATTCTCCTTTTTTCTTCTCTCTTCCTCTCTTTTTCTCTTTCCTATATAACTGTTCTTTAATTACGTTTTACATGCTAATGATAAAACTCCATTGCAATTAGTTTTAAGAAATTTATTAGTCCTTTTATCGTCATTGAGTTGGAAAGACATAGGAAAACCACATATCTGGGAATCCCTTAAGTCAATGTACATCACTGTCAACATTTCTCTTTATTTCCACAGGATTAGTAGTGATATCGTTGCTGAAAATATTTAAAATGACCAGGATGGTACCTGTTTGACTTCCTCAGTATTAGGCTACATGGAAGTATTTAGAGGTTGCTACACCTAGAGTATTAAGTGTATCTTTCTCAAACTCAACTTTATAATAATATGATAAATTCACATAAGACAGAATCTCAGACATATTAATAGATACCAGAAATGATTTAGTCCAATGAACCAGCGAGCCTAGATTTGAAATGTGATTTCACCAATTTACTCAATATTTAACATTGAGAAAATTATCTGACTTCAGTTTTCTCATCTCCAGAATGGAGATAATTATAACACTTAGTTATAGTGCCATCAAGTATTAAATGAGATAACATGTATACAACCTGTAGAATAACATTTGGCATATATGTTGATCTCAATATTGTTAAGAACTAGTATTACAAATAAACCCACAGTCTTGCCAACAGTCACAGATTTGGATCAGAATCACAGATACTTTTACTGCAAATGAGGGGGCCCCATAAATTTCTAAAATATCCTCTGAATCCTTACTAGTTGATTTATTTACAGCGTCACTTTTGTTATTGTTAAATATATCTTACAGTATTAGAATTATTTAAATTTTTTAAATAACAATTGTTATGTAGATCATATATTCATTAATGTACCATACATTTTTAAATTTGCAAACTGTTCATTAAAATTTGTCATCTTGCTTTTTGGGTCATTTTAAAGTTTATCTTTCTTAAGTTATTAGTTCTATGAAAGGACCAATTGCATTTTAGCCTAATTATTAAACCTCCTTTTTTTAAAGGCTGTAGAATTTATATAATATTTATTATCCATTAGGCTTATTTTAAGAATAGTCAGAAGGTAATTTTATCTGGAAATATACGATAACAATAACATAAAATCCAATAAGAACGAGTTGGCTAAAATTAAAATCCACTGTGCAGTGAATTGTAATACAAGTACGTAAAGGAAAGTATGGAAACCTGAGGGAGCTGAACCAGGTAAGCATGAATAAAAAGGTGACCCAGGACGGGTGACATTACAGTACCACATTTTTTTATTTTTATTTTAAAAAGATTTTGTTTATTTACTTGAGAGAGAGAGAGCAAGCAAGCAGGAGCAGTGGGGAGAGACAGAGGCAGAGGAGAAGCAGACACCTCACTGAGGAGGGAGCCTGATGCAGGACTTGATCCCAAGATCATGATCTGAGCTGAAGGCAGACGCTTAACTGACTGAGCCACCCAGGTGCCCACGGTACCACATTTAAATTCAATGGCAGGAAGGCAATATTATAGCATGATTTTAGGTGTGACCTGCTGCTTTTTTTAACAACACTTGTCCATTAGCTGTCTTGTCAAAAGATTTAAAAAATTGTTTTCAGAGTGTCTGCATAACATCAGTACTTCTAGACAGTTCTTATGCTGGGTCTCTGGCTATTATTATTCACATACCTTTCTTTTACCAATTTTATGTGTGCCGTTTGTGAAATGTATTTTTTTCCCCACTGTATCAAAGGCATTAACAATTTCTTTCACATCACCAGAATAACTATTTACTTATTTAGAAATTTTTCCACCTTTATTGAGATGCTGACATATAACATATATAAATTTTAAGGTGTATAACATGATGATTTGTTACATGTATATATTACAGAATGATTACCACAATAAGGTTAGTTAAGATCTCCATCTCCCCACATTATTAGCATTCTTTTTGGTGGTAATTAACTTTTAAGATATACTCTTTAACAGCTTTCAAGTATATAGTACAGTGTTGTTAACTATACTCATTAGATCCCCAGAACGTAATCATCTTAGAGCTGGATATTTATATTCTTTGGCTAACATCTCCCTGTTTCCCGCACCTCTGGCCCTTGGCAGTCATCACTAAACTCTATTTTTTTGAGTTCAGCTTTTAAATTTTTTTTATTTTTTGTTTTTTTAAATATTTATTTATTTATTTGAGAGAGGGAAAGAGAGTGTGTGGGAACAGTAGGGGAGGGGCAGAGGGAGTGGGAGAATGAAACTTAAGCAGACTCCCTGTTGAGCAGGGAGCCTGACAGGGGCTCAATCTCACAACCCTGAGATCACAACCCGAGCTGAAACCAAGATTCCCATGCTTAAACGACTGTGTCACCCACGTGCCCTGAGTTCAGCTTTTTTAGGTTTCACATATGAGTAAGAACATACAGTATTTGTCTTTCTCAGATTTATTTCATTTAATATAATGCCCTCAAATTCCATTTATATTTATATTGTGGCAAATCACATTTCCAACATAATTTAACATTCCCCAGATTTATGAGCACACCATAATAGAAATGATGTGTCATAAATATGTTAATAAATAAGTATTTTATCAGTTTTTGTTCTTTTGTTCTTGATCTTTATTTAATATAATGAGATTATGTGTTATATCTCTAAACTCTGAACTGTTATTCTGTGTTAAATGCTGATTCTTCCTCCTTGAACTTCATGATTAATGAAACAACTTTATTAATATTTCAAAATAGCAGGCAAATCCTAAACTCTTGACATGTGGATAAGATAAGAATTATGTTGGATTCCAAGTGAGGGAAATGTGGATGCATCATCATTATGTATTTACTAATAAATTTTACACCTTTAAGTTCTTTGATAGAGGTCTTTTTTCTTTTTCGTTCAAATTAAATTGTTTTTATCAGATCAACTTTTGCTTTGAGATCGAATCTTTTGGTACCTTTCAGAGCCTTCAGTTTCTTTTTATTTAATAATAATAATAATAACAATCATTTGCAATACATGAAAAGCCATCTACAGGTATAGGATGAAGATAAAAAGTGAAAAATAAATTTGAAGTGTACTTAAACACAGAAAGTAAAGACAATGAAAAATGAGCAATTGTCAAGCTTACTTGATTCACAAGTTTTTATTTTTCATTAAAATAAATCTTGAAGTTTTGGAATTTTTTCTTACAACACAATGGTTGCTTTTTTTTCTGTATGTATTTTGTTAATTAGGATTGAGAGGTAAATACAGGAGGTACAGTTTATTTACTTTTATTTTTTTTTAAAGATTTTATTTTTTCATCTGAGAGAGAGAAACAGAGATACCAACAGAGATAACGAGGGAGCACAAGCGCGGGGCCAAAGGGGTGGGCGAGGAGAGGGAGAAGCAAGCTCCTAACTTTGCAGGAAGCCCAGATGTGGGGCTAGATCCCAGGACCCTGAGATTATGATCTGAGCCAAAGGCAGACAGTTACCTGACTGAGCCAACCAGGTCCCCCCAGGAGGTACAGTTTAATTTGAATTTCAGATAAAGAGCAAATATCGCATAGGACATACTTATATTAAAACGTTTTTCTTTATTTATCTGAAATTCAAATTTTATTGAATGTCTTATGTTTCTATATATTTGTCAACCTTAGGGATTATGATAAACTGAAAATTACCAAGATAAACAATGTCGATATGGTTAAAATGCCCTTTGACAAATTCATCAGCATTATATCCCCATTTCTCAAAAATTAGAATTGTAATGAATTTTAGAAATATGTAACTCAACGGTGCTGAGTATGGTAATTCCGTCTAAAATATTATTGTTCAGATAACTATTTCATAGGAATTCATTCTTCATAGTTTATGCCTGAGAGTTTAATTTAGGTAGGTTCCTAGTTTATTTCGAAAATATTTAAAGCTTTTACGCCGATATAATAACAATAAGATTGCAACAATCAGGCGAGAAAATTAAAGTGGCAAGAGAAAATCCTCTTATTAAATACCAGTTTCCTTTACAGGATAGCTAGTGTGTAATGATTAACCACAGTGTTTTTATCACTCCTGGTTTATCATCTCTGGTTGTCTGAACTCTTCCTCATCCAGCATAAATTCATTCTACTTCTCATTCTAGTCACTCTCTTCTTGACACATTGTTTTATATCAGTGCCTTGTGTTCTCATCTATTAAATGACCACACTCCATGTTCCGAAAATTGTACTTGTATAAAGACTGCTTAAGACAGTGTCTTGCCTTTTTAAAGAGATATATTATGTGATTGAATTGATTCATATTGTTTTTAAATTTAGCTGAAAGCCCTAACTTCTCTCTTTACATAGTTCTTTTATTTCTCTGTTTTCTTCTCACTTTGATGGTTGGTTTAGGTTTTTTTTAAAATGCAGGAATCTGTAGTTATCTCTGTGAGAATAATTAATATTTTGCCGGCCAAAGTCATTCATTTTGTCAACAGTCAAATTTATTTCCTTTACCTTTTATCTTTCTCAAATTTCTCAAGTCACTAAAAAAAAAAAAAAAAAAAAAGGAATGTGGGCGCCTGGGTGGCTCAATTGGTTGAGTTACTGCCTTCAGCTCAGGTCAGGATCCTGGAGTCCCGGGATCCAGTCCACCAACCAGCTCCCTGCTCAGCAGGGGGTCTGCTTCTCCCCCTGACCTTCCCCCCCTCATGCTCGCTCACTCTCATTCTTTTTCAAATAAATAAATAAAATCTTTTTAAAAAAATGAAATGCTGTAGAAGATCACTATGGCAGGCAGAACAGTGACTCCCCAAATTATCCACACTCTAATCCCTAGAACCTGTGAATATGTTACTTTACATACTAGGCGGGACTTTGCAGATGTGATTGAGTGAAGGCCTTGAGATGGAGAGATGATCCTGGATGATCAAGCAGGGACCAATCTAATTATATGGGTTCTGAAAATTAAAATTTTCCTGGCTAGCCTCAGCAGGAGACGTGAATATTGAAGAATGGTCAGAGATGCAGTCAGTGTTGGTCACTTTGCAGATGGAGGGAGTAAGGAGGATATAACCAAGGAATGTAAACAACCCCTAGACACTGGAAAAGACAATGAAATACATTTTCCCCTACCACCTTCAGAAAAGAGATTTTGGTGTTAGTCCAGGGAGCCTCATGTCAGACTTCTAACCTATAGAACTATAAGATAATAAGTTTATGTTGTTTTTAAGCCAATAATTTTGGTGTAATTTGAAAACTAATTCCACAGCTATAAGGCACTAATATAATTACCTTTCCTGATTGATGTATGATCATTAGTCATTCAGATCTTTTTGTAATAATTGCTTAATTATAAATTCATTTATCCATTGTACATCAGCTCTAAAGTAGAAAAACTAGTTTTGAAAATGAGGTTTTATTTTATTGAAATAAAAATAAAGTTAATAGTTATTAAAAGCAATAAATGCTTTAGTATTTTCCCAATGGCTCTTGGATGTTGAAAAATATATTATGCTTGAAATTCAAGTGGCATGAGCAATTGGTAACAAAAAAAATTAACTTTGAAGGATTTAGACGTAAAAATCGGTAAGATATAAATAATACAACATTCTGAAATGAAAGCCTGTTGTCTAAAAGTTTTTTATTTTATTTAGTTTTTTTTAAAGTACTAATTACAAAAGACCAAAGATAAGAAGAATATAAATTAGATCTTAATTAGCATGATTAAAGAGTCATTAGTGTTTGGGGATTTTTATGACATTGCCATTTGTATATCTAAGAGATTATTGTTTAGACTGACATTCTTTAATGTCCCATTGTAGGAAAGAATACCGTGCCTACTTAGATTTGGGAAAGTGCAAAAATGGCAGAGAGTTAGCCTTAGATGATGATATAAGATATTTATGACATTTATAGGTGTCCATGTTACGTCAGTAGAGTGCAGTTTTAAGTAGTTATAAGAATGATTATAGAAAAATCTCAAAATGCTTACATATTGCATAACAAGATTAGTTCTCCATATCATTCATAAATTTAAAGGTAAAAATAAATCAGTAGTATACTTCCTCTGAATTCTTGGATAAGATCACTTAAAGAGAGGTCACATGTTCCCAATCTTAAAGACTACAAGGGACACAATTATTGAGATAAGTGAAAAGAAAATCATGAGAGTCACAAAGACTCAGCAGTGGAGGAAAAAGTGCTACTGGAATGAATATAGAAATACAGGGATAAATAGATAAATATTTACATGCAAAGGAGTGTGGCTTAGCAATTTAATTCATTTCTGAATTTATTATCCCATCCAGTGTCACTAGGGCATTCTTTCAGTGAAATTTCTTAGTTTCTATTTTCTGCATAGAATATTCTGTGTAGAGTGCATTCGTTTCCTATTACTGCTTTGACATGTTACCACAAATTTGTAGCTTAAAATAACATAAATTTATCATCATCATCATCATCAATATCATCATCATCATTATCATCTTACAGTTCTGGAGGTCAGAAGTCTAAGACAGGTCATATTCGGCTAAAATCAAGGTGCCCATAGGACTGCATTCCTTTCTGGTGGCTTTAAGAAGAATCAGTTTCCTTGCTAGCATCTAGAGATTGCCTTCCATATACTCCATCTTCAATACACATCATTTCAATCTCTGATTCCATTGTCATGTCTCTTTGATTCTGGCCCTCTAACTCCTCCTTCTAAAGACTCTTGTGATTGCACTGGGCCTACTGAAACAATCCAGGATAATGTTCTTATCCAGGGTTTTCCATCATATCTGCAAAGTTCCTTTTACTACTTGTAGCAACATATTCATAGGTTCAGAGAGTAGGATGTGAGCATCTTTGGGACACCAGTGTTCTCCCTGCCAAAGCAGGTAATCCCTCATTCCCTATGTAATGAACCTCAACTAAATCATTGTATATCAACGTTAACCACCGAAGGAATAAAATACACTTTTTCATGGACATTAACAGTTTGGTAAAGGTTTATTTCTACATAGTGTGAGAGTCACCACCAACTGAAAGAAATGCTGTTTGTGTGCCAGCTAAATACATTTTGAAAAGACTAGAGACGGAAATGCTAAGATGAGAATTGTAGGTCATACCAAAAGAAAGACATAATTGAAGAATGAGTTATTCTTGAGTTGACTCTAGCTAACTGTCATTCACTCACAAGGCATCATCAATCTCCTGGGAAGGCACCTTTGAGGAGCAGTGTTAGGTTTTAGGGACAGCATGTGTAAATCAGTATAGCTTCACACATGCTTCATGTTTGTCCAGCAGGAAGGCATTATATTCTTGATGACTGGATGTCAGAGATGGCAAAAATAAATGTTTAGTCATTTCCTTATTTGGCCATGGAGAAGGGCAATCTTAGTTTGTTCGATGGTTAGATTCTCTGGTATCCCAGTTTGGAATTTGTTTTTCTCTGTTTATCCAAAAATTCTACTCTCCCACTCAACCTAATTTAGGACCTTCTTGACTTCAACTTCAAAAGATTATCTTCCTAATTGTAAACATTTATTAAATACAGGTCTCGAATGCTACAGTAAATCATGGAGTACATTTGGATGTTATATAAATTTTAGATGGTAATAAATAATTGTAGCCTAGTCTAATTATCATATGTGACAGTAGGTTTGCATAGCTATGAAAAGTGTTAGCATTCATTAACATTTCTATAAGCAATTAGCTAATAGGTGCATTTACACATCCATATGTACAAAGGCAGAATATGTGATAAGAATACAAACATTATCTTCATTTTGACTTAATTATATTCAATGTTACAATGTCAGTGCATTATTGCATAAAGTGAAAGTACAAATTAATATTTAAAATACAAGTGCTAAAACAACTAAAGAAAAAGAAATTTTCTACAAAGTTCCCTTTCTCTGTAGAGACAACATAGACTTGCTTTGCTTCTCTTTAGACAAATACCAAAGTGACTGTGAAGATTTGCTATTTTCACCTAAGAAAAAGAACTTTCCTTTTCCTCAAGTGTTTTTGATAATTTCTTTGCCGTCAATATCAGCCCTTTGATAGTACTCAGAACATAGTAAAAATAATAGAAAAACAATGTATTGAGGTTGTCTTTCTTGCCCTGCTACCTTCAACTAAAGAAAGTTAACTGCTGAGCACAGCAGTGCTCAAAGAATCCATGCAGTGAGCAGCTGCCTACTTTGGGAAAACATGTGTTTAAAAATACCTTCTGCTCCAGGTAATTTTGCTTTTACAGTCCAATAAGTTTCAGCTGTTCTCAAGGACAAAACTCAGGAAATCAAGATGTTTCAATAGAAACTGCTCTAAATGTTTAAAGGACGAAGTTACTGTTCTGCTGTGTCCACAAAAATCTAGTAGATCAATGACCTTGATTATAATTCAATTCCGTCCAATAATGATTTAGACTAATTTCCATGTCCAGGATTAAGGTTTTATTTGATTGGCCAGTCACAGTGACATTGTTACCGAGAGTCAAAATTTTTAATTTCCCTGAGTTCTGAATTCTTAATTAAAATCAAATTAAGATTTCAATTTTGAAAGTCATCATTTTAAATTCATGAGATTAAAGATGACTCCTCTAAGTAGAACACAGAGAACACTCTAGCTATTTTTGTAATCAGTTCTGCTTTTTCATAGCAATGGATTTTGATGGTATTGTCAACACTGGAGAAAGTAGTCACAAGTAAAAAGTAAAAGGGGCTTAGCTGAAACTAACTTTATGAACATATACGGTTACTCAGCTTTTTTTCATCTTCGAGAAAATAATGCATTTTTAACTTGAGGATTTATATCATGTTTCAAAATTAAGTAACTTTATGCCAAATAAAAATTAGAGTGCACTTACATTATCATGACTAAGGATTTTTTTATTTGCTCAAAAAGAGAAAAATTTAGTTACTATTTTGCCCACAAGATATCAAATGTTTGCAAACATTCATGTATTTGGCCCATATGCTCACATTCAATTAATCTATTTGTCATTCAGGATTTGGAGTGTTTACTTGTTCCTTCTTTTAAGACCGGATTTTTCAGAGGCAATACCAGTACTTAATTTGGGCAATATTAAGTTATAACCATAATGTCACAATTAATAAGGGTGAAATAAAAAATAGTTCATTCAGTAGAAATAAACAGTATGAATAATTGAGCACATATTTTACTTTTGTTGCTAATTTTTGGCACTGATAGTCAAATCCTGAGATTTGTATCATTATTTATGACTTTGAATTTTGAAAACATAATTTCAGGATGCAAAGCAATCTAATTAAAACCCCCTTGATTCCTTCCTCCATTTTTATCAATCATAGCTCAATTGATTTCAAGATATTGAGATATTCCACCAGAAATACACATATTAGTATACATTGATCTATCCAGTTGACTTGATAAGGGAAGGATCTAACAAATTGTGAGTCAGTTTCACCACACTTTATTATACAAGTTGATCTAACAAATTTCAATTATATAAACAATTCAATTTAGTGAACATTTGAGCACCTATAGTTTCATGCTATTAAGATAAACATATTTAATCCAAATCACCCTTCAAATTAATAATCTAATAATCTAATGAGACTCCAGTAGTTCATTTATTTAATCCACAATGCATTTACTGAATACTTACTACATAAATGGATCTGCGGAAAGAGTGGCATAAAGTTGATCATGTCAAGGTTACGATAAGCTTGACAAAGTTTATGATTCACAGGTTTTGAGACACAAACACATCACTATTATCCAAGATGGTGATTACTGGGAATAATAATTCTACTGATACAATAATTCAAAGGGGCAGAGTGTTCTATAGTTAAAACAACCAGTTAGTCATCGTAGAAGAGGTGGTGACTCAAACTGACCTTAAAATGTAAGGGAGGTTTTTATAGACTATGGTGAAGTACTAGAGAAGCAAAAATATTAAAAGAAAAAAGGCATGGTGGATGAAAAGGGCAATGCTTTTTAGTGAATGCAAAGTTATTTCAAATGAAAAGATGTGAGCTTTATGCATTTATGTATTAGCGACTCTATTGATTATAAAGCTAGAAAATTGGGACAATTTCGAAGTCTTAAAAAATGTTTACAATTTTAAACTAGTAAGTTGCATGGAAGAAGGGAAAATTTTTGATTGTGAAACCAATTGTGATAAGTACACATGTAAAAGGAATAGAGGAATTAATTTTTTATTTTGATACTATATATTGATATATGTCTAAAAACAAATAATAGTGAGGTTAAGAGAAAGAAAGAGTAATGATAAAATCAAGGAAAGTATAGTGTTATAAAAGGCACTGAATAGCAAGAGAGAGGCTAACCCCATTCTCTGGATAGAATTCAGGTATTATTCCTTTGGGAAAGTTAGACTTTAATTCTGGTGAGCACATAAAGAGAAATATTATCGAAAAAATTTAAACATATACATACTTCAATTGCTGTAAAGCAAAGCAAGACATACATTGGGATAGAAAGAGACTTGTGAAATACTGAGTGGAATAAAAACAATGATAAAAAATTGGGTCCTATTGGGTGATACTTTGTGCTTACACTTATAGTAATTGCATAAAATATAGGTAGCAAGGAAGAATATAAGCTGTAGGAGGTAGACACATGACTGAACTAAGATTAGGCTGGCATTTTGGTTTTGGTGGGAATTTTAACCAATCTTAATTTTATAAAGAGAATCTCTTTTTTTTGATAGGCAGTGTTCAGTAGTTTTAATTCTCATGATTTTTCCCAGTGTGACTATAGATTGGACTTAGTATGCCCTCTCACTTGCACCATTAGCCAGCCCTACACACAATTCAACTCTCATGACTATACAAACTCCAATGAAAATGTTAAAACCCCTATTTGTTTGGCTCCCGTGCATGGATTTTAAAAATAAGTAGTAGGGATAAATACTCTTGGTCAAGCCCTAATCCAGATTTAAATATCTTTTTTTGAGAATGTCATTCTTGTCTATTGTTTTATGTCCTATCAAACACAAAAGGCTAGTTTCATTGAGTAGTAAACACTCCTCAAATCTTAGTAGCTTATAACAACAAGTTTATTCTTTCTCACCCTGCATGTCCATTGCTGGATCCTGGGGCTATACTTCCTATCCTATCATTCCAGCACACAGACTGACAAGGTAGCTGTCATTTTGGACCTTGAAGGTCATTGTGGCAAAAGAGGATCTCAAAAGGATCTCTTGAGGAAATAAAATAGCACAGCCTGGAAAAAACACACCTCAGTTTGCTCATATTGGTTAAAACTATTTCTATGGTCATACCCAACAACAAGAGATTTAGAAAGTACATTCCTACTATGTTCTTGGAGGACAGACAGCTGGAAATATTTGGCAAATAGTGGTAATGATTACCAAATATGTCAAAAGTACACAAACTGTGAAGTCAGATATACCTGTATCAAAATCATCTATTTAAATTTACAGCTTCAGTTTCAATATTGGCAAAATGAGTATATATCAACCTTCAGTGTTATTACTATAATTATACTTGATGTATTAAAATGATGGGGCTCCTGGATGGCTCAGATGGTTAAGCATCTGCCTTCAGTTCAGGTCATGATCCCAGGGTCCTGGGATCGAGTCCCATGTTCAGTGGGGAGCTGCTTCTCCCTCTCCCTCTGCCTGTCCTTTCACCTGTTTGTGCTCTCTCTCTCTCTAATAAACATATAAAATCTTAAAAAAAAAAGATCAAGCAGAGAACCGGGATAGAAACCCAGATCTACATGATGCTTTGCTCTTAGAAAAAACAAACAAAAGAAGGGGCGACTGGGTGGCTCAGTTGGTTAAGTGACCGACTTTTGATTTTGGCTCAGGTCATGATCTCAGGGCCATGGAATCAAGCCCAGTGTCAATCTCCCTGCTCAGTGGAAAGTCTGCTTGTCTCTCTGCCTTTCCTCTGGCTTGTGTTCTCTCTCACTCACTCACTCTCTCTCTGTCTCTCTCAAATAAATAAATTAAATAAACAAATAAAATATTTTTAAAAATAAATAAAACGATGCTCACATAAATCACATTTCAATAAACAGTTATTAAAGTCTTTGTGTAAATGTATAAAATATTCACAATATTATGCATTTTTCTACTTCTGAATACTCTATCATAAGCAGTTGATACTATGGCACTTTGCTACTTAGCAACATACATCACCAAGAATATGTTTAGGAGAACTTAACTTCTTTAAAAAGGATATGATAAAACAGTCTAAAATGTAATTAGTGGAGTTTAATTATATTTAATGGAAAATCTTTTTTTCCTATGTTGGACTTTTAAAAATCTGGGTGAGCTCATATGTTTTAAACTGTTGTGAGTTACTCTGTACCAATGGTAGACTTTTTTTTTTTTTTTTTTTGTAGCAGGGATACGTTAGTGCTGCTCACCTTGTCTTAAAATGCTGCAGTAACCTGATCTACCTGAAAAACGTGTCTTGGAGCCTCCAGTCTTAAACACAGTCTAACACATGTTCATTTAACTTAGGTCTTTTAAAGCCAGGCTTAAGCTCATACATTTATCTGTACATTTTCTACTGAATTACTCTGCATGTTCCTAAGTTTTAATGATATAAAACTGACTTAACTGTACCACCGAATATAAAACCTAATGTTGAAAATTAATCCTTCATTTATAAAATCAGGAATAGTTCGACTTGACATTAATCTTTCATTGTCATTATGAACTTAATTTGTTCCTCAAATTAATTTCTTTCCCTATTATAATAATGAAGATATTAAGCTCTTCACATTAGAATCCCTTTAAAATTTAATCTGGCATCTTCTACAAATGAAAAAGTCTCCTATTCGTGTAGCAATGCCCTGCCCTATCAGATGATGTAAACCTACCTCATTTTTTTTGACGACCCTGGAGCGGAGGAGAGTTGCAGGTAAAAGGAGGAAGTGTGAGAAGAGATGCTGCCTCTTTTGATGGACAGCTTGGCCTGAGGAAAGCAGAGTTAGCAGTTCTACTCACTGATCTGGAAATGCAAGCCATTTAAGTAGCACTAAAGGCCAATGAACTAGAACTGCTGTAGTTACACTATTTATATAATTAAATTATTTAAAAAGATATCAGAAATAACCATTTCAGCAAAATAGCATGTAGTATTATCGAAATAGCTGACAAACTCAATTGCGTGTGTGAAAGAGAGGTGCAAATAATGTTCCTTTCAATATGATAGTGCATTTATTTTCAAAATATAGCAGAAACAATGTTTGAACTAAAAGTTCAGGGGCAGATACACTGTGGATACGCTTCCTACTTTTAGTAAGTGGCAATGTTCTAACCTCATTTGTAGATGTTCATTAAAATTTTAAGAAGGGAATTAAGATCCTTTACTGCAGAATGAGGTTAATAAGATTCTTTATTGGTTGATTGATTGGTTGATTTTTTGCTTTCTTATTTTGAACATATTTTATTCTTTTATAGCTTAATCCATACAATTATCATCTAATTGTGACCTTCGACAGTTGCATACTTTCTAATAGTCATTTTACCAATTATATTCATCAGTAGGAGAATTATTTTGATAGAGCTCCAGTACAAAATATGAAATAGATTGAATTCATGAGGAAGGAAAGAATGTTTTGAGGATGATGGTGGGTTAACCTCATGCTACTCTTTATAAGTGTAGCTGATTCAGATATTCTGCTGCCTCTAGAAGCTCATGGGATTTATTATATGTTACCTCATGTATTTAGAATGTCTGCCTTTAAGTTATTGGTGAAATAATACTTTCAATACATGCTTATTTAATCTAGAATCTATCTTTCGGATACTCAATCTGGTTAAGGATAAGAACTCTAGAGTCTGAGTACTTGGGTTTAAATCCAAGGTCTGCAAATCGCTGTTTAAAATTGGGGTAAAGTGTATACATTTTTCTGCCTGAGTTTTCTCATCTTTAAATGAAGATGATAATATTATATTGTTATAGAGATTAAATAATATTACTCATACATAGTTTTTAAAATATAATTATTATCCTTCATGCTATTACTTGTCACAGTTACCTCAAGTTTATGTGGTTATGTTTTATTCTGTGCCTTAACCTACAACCTATGGTTGACTTTGTTCAGATTTGGACTCCTTAAGGTCATTTCACAAAAGACTCAGTAATTGTATTTTTATTTTCTATAAATCTTTAAAGCCTGATGCTAGAGAATAACCTTTAATATTTTTAAGGTGAATTAACCTATGGTGATACACTCTTTAACAATCTTTGCTGGTAACCTAATCAGTTAAAAAAAGATGTATTTTCAAAAGGAAATGGGTAAATAACAAACAGTGTATTCATACAAGTAATATTATTTTGCAATTAAAATTAATGCCCTGGAGCTATCTGAATCAATGGGGTAGATCTCAGAAACAGAATAATGGGTGAGTAGTTCACAACAAAGGAAAAGTTTTCAGTAGGTGCCAACATTTCAATTCAAGCCTAGGGAATAGACCTTCATGAAAACACTCAGAGAGCTTGGGGACAAAAAGCCATGTGGATACAATTAATTGCTTGCTAACATAGTCTGTGACAGGACATGAAGAGTCTGTAGTTTGGAGACTAATGCATTTCCAGATTCTGTTGAGGCAGACAATCACTTGTGAAAGAGAGCTACTACTTGCCAGTTTTCATTCTTTTTACGTGAGATTCTTGACCTTGTAGAAGACCTCAGTAGAAAGAAGAGTTGAAGGTACTTCCAAATGCATGAGGACTGAGGAAGAAACTATGGATGAAACTGAGTCAAATTTAAAGACCACCTAGGGGTGCCTGCATGGCTCAGTTGGTTAACCGTCTGCCTTTGGCTCAGGTCATGATCTCAGGGTCTTGGGATCAAGCCCCACGTCTGGCTCCCTGCTCAGTGGGGAGTCTGCTTCTCCCTCTCCTCCTAGCTCATTATCTCGTTGCTATCTCTGTCTCTGTCTCTCTCTTAAATAAATAAATAAAATCTTCAAAAGAAAATAAAGACCACCTAGATCCAGGGAGCCAGGAGCACAGAACCTACTGAAGGACCCTAACTGAGAATCTGGAGATCTTTGGCTATAGTGGCTAGAAGCTCTTGGAGAATCTTCTCTCCGTGCTCATAAATGTGTCTGTACATTTTCTACCAAATTATTCTGTAATGTTCCTAAATTTTGATGATATAAAGCTGACTTAGCTGTACAACCGAATTGTAAAAATTTAATGTTGAAAATTAATCCACTTAGAAAGCCAGAAGTAGTTCAACTTGACATTAATTTTTCATTGTCTTTATGATTTTAATTTATTTCTCAAATTAATTGGTCTTTTCATATTATGATAATAAAGATACTAGGCTCTTAATGTTAGAATCCCTTTAAAATTTAAAACTGTACAAAACTGGACAAATCATCAAAACATATTCATTTGTAATCTCTGAAAAATGACCAAAGGAAATAAATAAAATTTTATCTTGGTTTTCCTACAGACTTTCTGTTAATAGCTTCTTAGTCCTCCTTACTAAACCTGTTTCTTCATCAAATCATCAAATAACAGTGTTTTGACAGTTTCATGTTTCCCTTTCCCCTTTTTAGATTTGTCAAGCATTCTTCAGAGCTCATCCAATTTTAGAGTTTTAAACCATGTATATCTATGAATCTTGCATAGATATTTACAATTCTATCTTTTTAGCTCCAGGTCCTGATCTCCAATGGCCACTTCCCCACCTGAATATATAAAGGGGGATTTCAAATAACGTTCAAATAAAGCAATCATTACATCAGCTACATACACAATTCTTCTCTGTTTTCTAGGTCATATTCAACTTAGCTGTGTTATGTTTCGTGTAGTGATACAAGTTTGATACAAGCTGTCTTGGTATTTTCCATCTCTCTCATGCAGAACAGTCAATAACTCCATCCCAACTATCAATACCCACTGCTTCCAAAGTTCAGGTACTTGTTTTACCTTGCCTAAATAATTGGGGGTACTTCTATTCTTCTCCTTCCTCCAGTCTTGCTTGTATTAATTCATCAAAATTGTTTATAAGTTTTAGATGTTTGATGAAACCTTTCAACATTTTATTCTGTACTCTGCACATTAACCTCAAGTATATTGATTACATATCATACTTATTTAATTTTTACCTGCTCATTTTGGCACTTGTCCTACATTAGTATATATATGGATAGAGATAAAGCTTAAAAACACCGTGGATATTTTAATGAAAACAATTCTGGAATGATTGTAGTGGTGCTGGTTTTCAAGTTTGATCATGGGATAGAATTTTACTTTCTCTGAGAATTAGCATACACACAGAAGAAATGTTGTAGTTATAAGTTGAGAGAAGCTGATATCTTCTTTAACTTTTTATATACTAACTTAACTTTTATACACTAACATTTGCAACCAAAAGATGCAGCTCTATGGATAGAGTATCTATTTCATTTGTATATTATTTTATTTTAGAAAGTAGAGTCATTTCCTCTGTTGGCAAATTAGTGGAAAATTCCATTATAAATAAAATTGTGTTTATTATTACAAAGTATGTGATAGTCATAGTTGCTATTTTAAAATTATTTGAAGATTAATTATAACATTATTTTAGTGGGGAATAAATTTAGTGGATGATGTAGATCATTTAGCTTTCTTAGAAAATTTTATATTTAAATTAACCATATTCTTTATAGTGTAAATTCAGCATTATATTATGTACCCTATAAAATAAATGAAACCCAAATTACTGCATTTTGCAGAATCAGTACTTACAAAATGATATCTAGGGAATTTCATTTCTACATACCAAGCAAAATGTAATATTAATAATTCTGTGACTTACAAATAGTTGATTTTGTTGGGCTAGAGATGAGCAAGTTTTCATTAAATTGTTAAGATACTTAGAATAAAAAACATATGAAGATATGTAAAAATCTTCATTGTCCCCTGCTCTGCTACATATCATTCTCATTTAGCTAATTCTTCTATTTCAACCAGTAAGTGCAACACTGGAGTGATGGTAGAGCCTAAGATCTGTCTTACAAATGGCAGAATTTAAGATTTACATAACCAGCTTTCTACTTAGGTGGATGTTTACTCTAACAATTCCAATTTCAAACAACTCCTATACCACTTTGGTGAAGCTATTATCTCTGAAAAAATAGCAATACTGGAATAAAAAAAAAAAACTCCTGTTCAGAAGTAGTTTTCTCTAATAATAGATTAAGTAGTCCTGAGGAGAATGAATGGAGGGGCAGAATGACTCATCAGAGATATCACCAGGGCACAAAAAATATTATGCGGAAGTCACAGACATTTGATTGGAGATGTATACATATCAGTATCCCAGCCTGAATTTGAGCTTTCGTGGATAAGAGAACCCCAGTTTGGTGACTGTTACAGTGTTTAAAGAGGTTCCATTAAACTTAATGATAACTTCTAATTTTATAGTAGCATGCTACCATAGACAACTCTTATCCAGGACCAGATTCAGACTTGCAAGGTGGCTCCAAGATGGAATGCAACTTTGCTTTTGAAAAATCCTGTTAGATTTTAAAGACTACATTTTGGTGGTGCCTGGGTGGCTCAGTCAGTTAAGCATCTGTCTTCAGCTCAGGTCATGATCCCAGGGTGGCTCAGGTCATGATCCCAGGGTCCTGGGATTGAACCCCGTGTTAGGCATTCCACTCAGCAGGGAGTCTGCTCTTCTTTCTCCCTCTGACACATCCCCCTGCTCGCTCTCACTCGCTTGCTCTCTCTCCTTCTCTCTCAAACGAATAAACAAAAAATCTAAAAAAAAAAAAAAAAAATGGGGAAAGGCTACATTTTGAGTGTTGCTAACTGTTCGGTGCACAGCATATGTGATACTTCAAATTATTTTAGGCTTACCTTCTTCCTGGCGTTTCATCCCTTTTTCCACCTGAGCTACTCTTGTTGTGACTGACACTGAATATGCCTGTTTGTTTCCCCAGAAACTCCCATATAGACCAAATTAACTTACACAGAAGTATGGTGGCGTCAGGGGGGTTATCTATCCTTGGGACAAATTTTGAATAATGAAGGACAACAGAGGAGAGGGAACTAGAAGATTGATTACTTCTCCGTGCCTCCCTCCAATAGATTCAAAGATACTAGCTAGGTTTTTTTAAGGAGAGAATAGAGCTTGTTAATAAATTAACTTATTTTCTTTCCAATAGTCTTTGTAACATGTTATTTTAGCATCTCTCTCATTTCCTAGGCCTCGTAACTACTAATACATTAATATCAAATCTTTCTTTGGGTATTTGTTTTCTTTAGAACTTGCTTGGGCTAATATTATCAGTTTCAGGAATAATTCAAGAGTACAGATACTCAAGATAGTATATCGGATTTTTAATCAAAAACCTGTTTGAAAGCAATAGGGACCTCATTCCTCTTGGTGACGTAATGATCATCATTGTCAAGAAGTGGCATTGCACGTTTTAGAGATTTTTTTCTTCTGATTAACTGGCATAGGAATATGCAGACATTAATATATTGAGATATCAAGTAGTCATACCATGGGGAAGAACATTGATCATTATGAAGATTGAGGACGTGACTTACCTATTTTGATGTTATTTTAGGCCTTACCTCATAAGGTGATAAATTTAGGGCATTGAATTTTGGTACCAGGGTAACTGAAAAGCCATGTCATCTTCCAATTCATGTGGAGGCTTAAGGAAGTTGGATGACAAATTGAGTTTGGAGCCAAGTTCACCTTATAGATGGCTCAATTTATCCATAGATTTATCCTATAAATATGTTCTTGATATATAAGTAACACATAGGCACACACATATACATACATATGGATATTAGAGTCTATCAACATATCCCTCAACTTGGCAACTGACATTGTCATTGCATATGTTTCCTGAGCCATAGATTATGAATATAATGGGAAGACCAAAGTGAAGACCTAAGCAATACCTACCAGTTTATCCTTAAGGTAGAAAAATAATAAGAGATACTGTGTTCTTGAATGAATGCAGAAATTAGAGTCACCATCAAAGGCACCTAAAAGACTTAGGGTGGTGGTCTTCATTCAGTTGATCCATCTGGCATCTTCATGGAAGGGAGAGATAATGAAGAAACTAGTGGACTACCAGAAGCTTAACAAGATCCTAGCCTTTACTGAAACAATTCTGCTGCTGTGGCATATTCACTTGTGCAGAGTAACACGGTCTCCAGGATTTAGTTTGTGCCAATTGCTTTCTTTGTAATTTCATTCAAGTCAGTCAACCTTTACAGAGTAAGGGGAAGAGAGTATTTTTATCATATGGCTTAAGGGCTATAATTCTATTCTTATTTAAAATATTACCTTCAGGAAATTTGGCCGTGATCACATTCTGAAAAAAAAAAAATCTTGTCTTCTTCATTGATGGTAGGTACATTTGGGTCAATGAGCCTTAGTGGATACAAAAGGAATGTGCAAATTACATGAACAGGTGGCCCAAACTCCAGGTCACTTACATTTGCTTACATTCTCTCTAAATACACCTCAACTGGCTAATGGTGATTTATGACCTATAACCTATAACCAGCTGAAGGAAGAGGAAAGGACTTTCATCCAAATCCCATTTACTAATGAATTGATGCTTTGTGTTAGCATTCACTGGAAAAGAGTTATTGCCATCTTATTGCTATATCAGGGTAGTTTTGAAGGATAGAGATGGAAGAAAATCTTTCTGGTAAATATGCATTCAGTAAGCCTGGCTGTCCATTTTCTGTGGAACAAAATTATCCTGAAACTTATGTGCACTAACTTATGTATAGAGGTACAAATGGACAGTTGGTCAGTCACCTGGTAAAAACAAACCTGAAATACTGGTATCAGACTAGGTCTTACAGAGGAAATATAAATAGATTTGTGTTAGAGAATGAAAAATAGGTGAATCTTTTGTTTCATGAAAGTTCAAGAGACAGCAACTAGCACAGAGGAAAAGAAAACACACGCTATGGAAATTAGGTAGCTTTTCTCTTGTGCCATTTAGGTGATTTTACAGTGGGCTCATGGGCAAGGTGGCAGAGTGACAAGAATCAGGACTACGCATTATTCTACAAAATAGAATCCTTCTCATCAAGCCATTTAGCTGTTGACACCTGCAAATGCCCAACCTGCCAGGAAAGAAAGATTCTGAGTCCTTGATATTGCATAGAGAACTCTGACTCTCAGCTGAAGGTTGGTCAATTACATTAGACTCCTTGCACTTTGAAGGGTACATCTATTCATTTCTACCAGAATCAATACATAATCCAGGAAAGAGGGATGCCGTCCCTGACTGTGATACCTATACAGCATCATCATCTTAGGGTTTACAGAATATCTGATCCATGAATGGTGTCAAAAACAATTTTGCTTCAGAGCAAGGGGTACTTTTTTATACAAAAAAGGTTGGAGCAATGGAATTAGGACATCATTGATATTAGTGTATGTTCTATCAGTGAGAAACAACTAGACTGATTAGAGTTGTGGGCACATGTACATTTTGGAGGGAAAGTCTTATGGAGTTCAGTGCTGCCTTCCATGAAACACTATGTACACTGGACCATTTGCCAACATATGGTAGCATGGTCCAGTAGCCAGTTGAAATGGACCATAGAGCCAAGGGATTGAAGCAGGATAAGATGTCTGACCATCACACCCACTGAGTCACTTGAAATTTTATTTCTCCTCACTGCAGCTTTAAGCTTTGACAGAAAAGATGTCCAAGTTTTCAAGGGGAAAATGCTTCTTCCAGGGGGCATGTGAATGGTGATGCAGAACTAGAAACTGCTATTAACATCTGTCCATTTGTGGCTCTCTGTGCCAGCTGAAGTGCTGGCCAAGGGTGAAGAAAATATAGAATGCATAGTGATGTGAAGAAGGGAGTTTCAGCAGGGAAGCTATAGCTTTTATTTTTTATTTTTTTAAAGTAATACTCTTTCTTTAGTGTTGTAGGATATGGAGATGAAATCTCCACATAGATTCTGCCTAATTTAACTTGTGCTTTCAAAGGTGGTAAAGAAGTTTTGGGTTTTTTTGTTGTTGTTTTTTTCTCCGAAGTTGTGTCCCATTTTGCAGTATGAAACCCAGATAGAGTAGGAGGGCACAATCGGATCTGAATACCACAAAGAATAGGCTATATCTGGCACATCTTCTGCACTCCATTCTATTTTCTAAATGTTACCTGTTTCCCAGGCTCTTGGCCCATGATAAACCCTAGTAGCTCCCATAGGGACCAACTCCATAGACCTTCAAGGTTCTGTCTCCTAAGGCCAATATCTAGAGTCGTGGCTCCTTCAATGAATTCTGGACACATATATAGCACCATTTTTCAGAGTACAGGACCAAGATATCATAGGCATTGTCTAAGGGACCAGGCAATGGACCTCAAAAGTTTGAAGTTAATTTCTTGTAGGGCAAATTTTGACCAATGGGGGATAGGTAGTACTAGAGGGTCGACAGTGAATCTTCTCCATTCTCTCTTCTAATAGACTAGTCCAAAGTGTAGAGTTTCTATAGTTACCGTAGAGACTGGGCAGAGCCATCTCATGTCGCTCAGTGACCAGTCATTGCTCTTCATGCAGTGTGGAGCCAACTTAATAACATACACTCTATATTTGCTTCTCATTCTTGCCTGCTTCATAACACTTTTTACTCACTCTCTCTGTTCTGGGATTGCACCCAGTTAAATATTTCTATTCCAGGTTCTTCTCAGGTTTTCTATAGGACTTGGGTTAAGACACAAGAAAATATGAATGCAAATTTTCTCAATACATAAGAGAATTTAGATTTTTATCATCCCAATCTCTATGTCAGGTCAAGTAATAGTGGAGTCTTGCACTGTCTTGAAATACATAGTAAGTATAAATTATCTTTTTGAATTAAAATAAGTTAGCCATATGCTTTCTTCTAAAGAGCTATATTTAAAAAATAGTAGTTAAGTTCAATTACCAGTGAGGTCAACATTAGCAGATGATCATAAAAATGTTTGATAAAGCCAAGTTGTTTTGACAAAATGGTTTATACCTGTAGTTGAATAAACCCTGCTTCTTTATAACAAATATAACAAATAGAGTTTCTTATAATGCATTCATATTTTCAGGCAAGATAAGAAATTGAGTCCTTGGATTATTACACTTATTTTAAAATATTACAAAGAAGCTCTTCTCCTTCTTAAATTGTCAATAAATAACCCATCTTCATGATAAACTCATAGAATAAGTATAGGTTTAACTTGAATGTAACTAGACTGTAAATATTCAGTGATATCTTATCTGTCTAAAAATAAGCATGAAGGCTCTGATTTTACCTTGAATCCAGTCTGTGCTGACTAAAACATTATCACTCACTACTGGGGAAAGTGTATCTCTTTAAAATGCAATAAATTGACCTGGTCGAATACATCATATCATCCTGGCCTCACTTATTTAGAAACTCTATTTTATTGGTTTATACCACACAAACACACAACACAGATGTGTGCAAATGGATTCCAGAGAACCTTTAGTGTTTGTGTTCTTCAGATAAGTAGCCATTCTAATAATGGCACACAGCTCTGATAAAGCTGTTGTCAATCATTGAGAAAAGTGGTCTTTCTTGTAAATATATTTCCACATTCTACCACCCTAGCCTTGCGTTAAAGTAAGAGTATAATTCTCTGTTCTTGACCTTCATACGTGCTGTGCACTTTTAGAGAGAAAAGTACTCTAAAATATATTTATCATTATCACCATTGTTATTATTCACAAACGGTGTGACTGACAGGGCCATTTCCCAAGTTATTTTTTCTTTCAATCACAAGTTCTCATTCTTGACCCAGAAGCAAAAATGTTAAGCAAAGTGAGAGAGTTAAAAAGGGAAGAGTACATCTTTCTGAATATAATAACTCTCCCACTGTAACATCTCAGGAAGCTACAAAGCCTTCTTTGTTATTGGAGTTTCCTCTGAGGGGATTATAAGTTATTGCATTTACTTAAGGAGGCAATAACGGTACAGAGGCTTTCCTGAATTTGTTATGAGACATTTTGGACACCTGTGACATGGGTATATTATTTATATTCAGGAGAGTGGTGTCTCACTACAGCAAAATAATTGGGGTAAAAACTAAACTTTCAAACAATATTATTGAATTTAGTAATTGTGCAACCTGAATTTTATTCAGTAATAAAATCTCAAAATAAGAGAACCTTACTGTCTGAGGGTAATTTTTCATAGTCTTTTGCTCCCTTACTTGTTATGTCATTTGTATTTGCTTTCACTTTTTCTATGACAGTGAGGTTGTCGCTTCACAATGAAAACCAGTCCTTCTAGAAATTTTCTAGAGAGGGATTTGCCTATGTATAGAAAACAGAAATACTTAGGAATCACTAATATAAACATGACGGCATGTCATTAATTCAGCCCCACTAGAGGAAGCATTTTAATAATCTGAAATGTAGATTATTTTAAAGAGTTTCAGTCATTCCCAGGGCATTCAGCAATTAAAGTTAATGTTCAAATACTGCCAAGTAGAAATCCTGCAAAACCCTATTTAATGCACAAATAAGGCTTATTTTTAATTACAATTGGTATGCAAAAGGTTACTTCTAATTTAATTGAAAAGAGATCATTTCCTTAAGTAGAACATTTCCTCCCTCATATCTTATTTGCGTTATTAATTTTCTTGCCAATTTTATTTTTAAAATTTTTTTCTTGCCAATTAAAAAAAATAAACAGTACAAAGATAAACTTCAGTCCAGTGCTTGTCTGAATCAGCACAAAATCAGTTTAAAGTTATCCATAATGAACAATTTAAAACAATAACTTTTATTTATGGATTATCAGCCCATTTTTAGGTGCTATTATTGATTAAATTTGTGTGTATGTGTGGTTTAAACATAAGTTGTATACATTTGAATGGTATATTTTATGGACTAAGTAAAACAATGCAACAAAAACTTTATAAAAATTTTGTTGTATCAAATGAAATTCAGGGATAAGATACAAGTTTTTCCTTTTAATGTCAGGGTATACAGCCTCAGAAAGATGGGCTCTTCACTGTGTCAAAAATTACTAAGAGGGTGCCTGGGTGGCTCAGTCAGCTGGGTGTCTGCCTTCCATTCAGGTCATGACCTCATGGTCCTAGGATCAAACCCTACATTGGGCTCTCTGCTCAGCCAGGAGCTTGCTTCTCCCTCTCATTCTCCCTCTGTGCTCTCTCTCTCACAAATAAATAAATAAAATATTAAAAGAAAAGTTCCTAAGAAATTCATGTGAAATCATTTGCTTTTTCCTTATAATATATAATATTTATTCATGGGCATTATTTTAACAGGTATATATTGTATTTCTCATGAAAAATTAGTTTTAAAAATGAATGTGTTCTTTTTATTAAGCCTAATGTTGCATGTTGTGTTTATTAGGTTTTTTGTTTGTTTGTTTGCTTGTTTTTAAAGATTTTATTTATTTATTTGACACAGAGAGAGAGATCACATGTAGACAGAAAGGCAGGCAGAGAGAGAGGGGGAAGCAGGCTCCCTGCCGAGCAGAGAGCCAGATTCGGGACTCAATTCCAGGACCCTGAGATCATGACCTGAGGCGAAGGCAGAGGCTTTAACCCACTGAGCCACCAGGTGCCCCTATTAGGTTTTTTTAATTATTGTTTACAAACAAATAAAAAGATCATATATATTTTAGGATTTAAAGAAGAAACATTCTCCAACCTTTTTGGTCACTGAATTTCTTTTCTAAACACTTGCATGACCTCTGATTGTACCCTTTGTTATATAATCAGTTTTAATGTGATATTTTAATGTGAATAATTTTGTTCCATCAAATGAAAGGCCTCAGAGTGATGAATTATGTGTAATTAAACTGTCACCTACTCAAATTTTTGAGTTTTGATTACTACTACAAATGGCATTGTAAAAATCTCCCATGAACATGTGTTTTAACATACACAATTATTTTCTTAGACAATAATTCCAGAAATAAGATTATTGCATTACAGTGGAATTTATTTTTCATATGATCTTTTTTCCAGAAACAGTACTAACTTAAACGGAAACATGTGGAGGACACCACTTTTTTGCATCATCTTCCTCAATTGGCTTTTTGACAAATTGAAGTTATACAAATGTACCTAATATAATTTTCATTTACTTGATTACAAATGATTTTAGAATTTTCACATCCTTTCCATCCCTATTGATCATTTGTATTGAATTTTTTTGTGACTCTTCTCTCATTTCCTTTGCTTTATTTTTTAAGTTTAATTTATGAAGCTATATAGATCTGTCTTAAGACAGATCTTTAAGATCTGTGCTCTTGACGGTGTATCTTACCACATCCTCAAATTAAATAAGTAACATTGATTTTCTTTTAGTATGTATATGATCATTTTATATGTAAATATTTATTTCATCTGAAATTATTTAGAGCATTTTATAAGAAAATAATTGAATTTCATTGTTGTCTCTAAATGGCCATTTGTTCATACATCAGGCTTAAGATGGTGTATTTATTATCCACCACCATGAAAACTTAGTTAAATTTGTTTCAGAACTCTTTTTGACAATGACTTATCTGTGTACGTTTGTCACTGATTCATATTATTCTAATTATAGTTGCTCTATCGTATACTTTAAATTTTTGTGGTGATAAAGTCATCTCATTACTTTTCCGGCCTATTGTGAAATATTGGTTTGTAGTGGTGTTTAAGGATATTTTCAGTGTTAATTGATGTTTCACTGAGATTATTGCTGTGAATAAATTGATTATATAACCCGAAGAGAATTGGCCTCATTCTATCCACAAGCAATTTTAATTCAAACCACCTAAATGCAAGAAACAAGATAGAATAAACTTCTATCTCTAGCAATGTGAAATTGTTCTAAAAGTTTTATTTTGTTTTCAGGAATTTTCAGAAGCATGCCTGGCCTTACAAAATGAGTGGCAAAGTTAATTGCTTGCTTTTCAGACAAATTAATTATTTTGACCTTATTAAGTTGATTCTGATTTTACGTTTCAGACACATGTGTATATAATCTTTATTTCAATATATTTGTGGTTACTAAATGCATAGATTTGTGAGGTAAAATGAAATGAGATTTGACAAATACAGAGACCCATGTAATTGTCGTCCTTATAGAGTAAATATTTCCATATCCTCAGATAGTTCCCTAATGTTTTCTGCAGTTAACACCCCTCCCAACCACGAGGCCTGTTCTCAAATTTCATGACATGAAAGGATCCGATGTGTATTTTCTTTGTGTGCCTATTTTAACTCAATATAACTAAGATTATTCCATGACACTGTATGCATCAGTTTTTTAAATTTTTATTTCAGAATATTTTTTTTAAAAAAATTTATTTTACTTGGAGTGACAGAGTAAGTGGGGGCAGGAGGAGAGGGAGAGAAATCTCAAGCAGATTCCGGCTGAGCGTGGAGCCTGACCTGGGGCTCCATCCCACAACCCTGAGATCACTGCCTGAGCTGAAATCAAGAGTCCTGCACTTAACCGACTGAGCCACCCAGGCGCACCAGAATAGTACTCCATTTTATATAGTTTCCAAAATATGTGTATCTATTCTTGTTTGCAGACATTTCAATTATTTACAATTTGAGTTATTATGAATGAAACTGCTACAGACTTTTATGTATAATGTTTTGGACGTGTTAGTTTCATTTCTCTTGGGAAAATTATCTAAGAGTGGAATTATTGGGTCACACATTGAATTTTTTTTTTTTTTTTGGCTTTGTTTTGTTTTCTTTTAACTGCCAAACCATTTTCCCTCAGTGTCTATGCCATTTTATATTCCCACAGCTTCACACAAGAATTCCATTTGTCCTATACAGTTGCCAACACTTGATTTTGCCTTTTTAACATTTTGCATTCTAGTAGGTATGTGTGTATTGCACACAGTAGTTTCAACTTCCATTTCTCTGCTGCCTAATTATTTTGAACATCTTTTAATGTATGTATAGTAGCCATTCATATATTTTATAGGTCCATTGAGATCTGTTACATTATTTTTATTTGGGGTTAGTCTTCTTGATATTGTTCTTATTTATATAATCCACACACTACACACTCCCACAGACACACATGTATATATAATCTACATTATATGTAAGATTTTCTTCTAGTCTGTGTGTTCTTTCAATTTTCTTAGTGCTAACATTTTAAATGCAAAATATTTTTAAAAATACAGATTAAAATTGTTACTCTTACTGTTAGCAACTTTTGAATCTATCTAAGAAACTTGCCTACCTCAAATTCATGAAAAAGTTCTCATACATTTTGTTCCAGAATTTCATTATTTGTATCTTTTACATTTTAGTTCAGAACCATTTTAAATTAAGCTTAAATAAGCTTTGAGGCTATAGCAAAGCCTCGAAAACAAAAGTATTTTGTTTTTCTCATGTGGCTATCCTGGGGCTAAGAATCCAAATAAATGAAGAAAAGCATGACTGGCCAAAAGGCCTTAGTCCTTTCCCTCAGAGACTGTGAGGGATTAGCTGTGCCTTAAATCTGTGTGGGGTGGGAGCTTTCCTCTGTAAGGCCTACCAGTCTAGGCTTTTGTAATTGCCTATTACCGGGCCTGTCAGATCCCAGTAGGTTTTCAACCAAGAGCTAAACTCACCAGTGGCTTTTCTAATTCCTAAAATAAATGCCTTTGGCATTTAGGAGATCATTTCACTCTACACGTCTGTACCTTTAATGTCCCTGAGCCCTACACAATCCCTGTTAACTGTGTTTTCTCAACCTTATAGTATGTACTTTCTGCTAGGACCCCCGGTGTCTTGCCCTGCATCCTTGCAACAGGGACAGTGCGGATAGTCATAGGTATTTATTGGACCCTACCTTTCCATTTCCTATTCTGATAGTGAGTACCCTGCTCTTTAGGGTCTAGTAGCTACAGCAGCTGTGTATTCCAATATCTACCTCCCCAGTTCAATGGAAATATTATGATCTTGGGTTCTATCTCCTATGTTCTCTGAGCAGGAGTCTGAAAACTGAAGGCAGAGAGACACTGTGTGTGTGTTTCTTTCCTAAGTATTTTAGCTCTCTGCAGTCTATTGTTCAATACCTGACAACTGTTGCACTTTGTCTAGTGTTATGGTTCTGGAGGCAGGATGGGAAACCTAGGATCAGCAATTCATCACTGACTAGTAATAAAGGTCTCCCTACGCTGTGATTATATTTTTGCATTGAAAATTGCCTTATATTTTGTCAACATCATGTAATCTGAAGGACAAAGAAAACAATATTATATAGTAATAGATAAATCCTTGAATTGTATTTCCTAAGAAATACAAAATATTAATTACTTATTCCAGTGCAGAGATAAATATTTAATATAAAATCATAAGTATAACCACAAAACTTGAAAATGGTAAAACAGATTAATGGTAAAATTATTCTAGAAAACTCAAACAGATAAATGCCCTGGCCAAGAAATAAAATAACATGCTAGCTAACACAATTATAGTTGATGTTTTATAATGAAATAAAAAAGGAAATACTAAAAAAACTAGTTAATGAACTTAATTGGTTAAAAGAATTAACAGTCTCTCAAATCTTATCAATAGTTATGTAACAAAAATCAAAATATTTATATTCACAAAGATAAATGACATTTTGAAGCATTTGTGGTATCATATTTTCAGTAAAGATGGTTAAATCAAAATGGCAGATCCAAATGAAGAGAAATCCATTTAGCTAATATAAAAATAACCTATTTTGTGAAAGTTTAATAGTCTTTACCTGAAAAATTTTTGGTAAATTGACTTTTCATGACACTTATTTTGAAATTATGTTATTTCATTATGTGTGGATTTATATTTTTCTTTTTTTTTTTAAAGATTTTTATTTATTTTATTTGACAGAGAGAGAGATCACAAGTAGGCAGAGAGGCAGGCAGAGAGGGGGAAGCAGGCTCCCTGCTGAGCAGAAAGCCTGATGTGGGGCTCGATCCCAGGACCCTGAGATCATGACCTGAGCCAAAGGCAGAGGCTTTAACCCACTGAGCCACCCAGGCGCCCCTATATTTTTCTTTTTTCAGAGTTGGTTTTGAAAATATATAATTTCCTAGTAAATACTGCATCTGTATTTGTTACTTACTGGCACACAATTTAGGTATGAATCAATCTTATGATTTTAGTCTTTAGATCTGTAGTCTTGCCAAAACTCATTTTTTAATATTGTGTGATTATTTTTATTTGTTCTCTTTTTGCTTTACTTAGCCTCTCCACAGTTTAGTTATGTTAATGATTTTTACATTTATTCATTAATTTCAGTTTTTTTCAGATTATTATTGTGGTAATCTACTTTTTATAATTATTTATTTCTTTTGTTTTGTTTTGTTTAATGCTTATATATCTTGATATATGTTTAGTTAACCGGCTAGATAAAAATTTTTAGGTTTAGTTAAATTACGTCTATAGTCTTTGTTTTGTTAAAAAATTTAGATTTAAACAGTTAACTTATATTCATTCTCTTTTAATATTGGAATGATTTAAAGCTCATTCTGTTTGCATCTCACTTAATCTTTTTCCATTATTTTGTTCATTTTGAAATTTATTTCTCAAATTTCCATTATTTTTAAGTAATTTGCAATTTCTCTTGATTTTTCCTTTGATGAAAAGCTTACTTTAAAAGTTTACCTTTTTTCTTAAATTTAGGGTATGGCATAATCTTTCTTAATCATTATTTGCTACTCTTGTACTTCAATGCCATTGTATTCTGAAAACTTAGCCTATAAAAGTATTGTTTTTATTTATTAAGATTTTATTTACGTAATATGTGAAAAAATTTGAAATGTTCTAGGGACATGATAAGAGACTACCTTCTCTTGCAGAAATGCCTGATACCGAAAAATATGTTAATGAAGAGAGATCTATGTGAATATACACATACATTATTAAAACTGTTGATAACCTCATTTTCATTTAGTTTCCCAGAACAAAGAATAAACGAATAATACTGTATTCTGAATACTGCTAGATATTTCTCTTTTTTTAATTTTTGCATCTTAGTGATTATTATAAATATATCTGTATCACAGATTTTAAAGATTTTATCTTCATAAAACATCACTCTTATTGTACTGGTGCTTTTTTCAATTGTGTTATAAATACATGGCTGATATACATATTGGCCCCTGATCACTTTCGGTTTTCATATAGTTGATTTTGGACTCTACTTTGAATTTAACAGCTTCCTATAATTTTTATTTTAATTTGACCACAAATAAGATATATATGAATTTGTTTTTAACTGTGTGTTTATAGAGTAGATACATTGTCTCTTTGCTCTCCTTTTGTATGGTATCTTTTTTTTTTAAGATTGTATTTACTTATTTGAGAGACAGAGAGAAAGCACACGCTGAGGGGAGGGGCAGAAGGAGCAGGAGAAGCAGACTCCCTGCTGAGGAGCAAGCCTGCCATGAGGCTCTATCCAGGACCCTGAGATCATTACCTGAGCCAAGGACAGACTCTTAAGGGACTGAGCCACCCAGGTGCATCTGTGTGGTATCTTTTTAAAAACTTGTTTTGTCTGGGTATTTCCTCTGTATCTCCATTTTTAAAAATATTTTCTTTTCTCCATTATTATGATACAATGATAATGCCTAGTGTTTTGCTTCAAGTAGTGTTTACTTTTAATTTTTTTGGATAAATCATTAAGCCTTTATTTATTTTTTTGTCAGTTTTAAAACTGTGTTAAAAATTGAATTAGATCTCAGATTATTTAAGATGTGCAATTAAATGGTTTTACTTCAAATCTTCCAAATCTTCTTTCCCCAAGCACTTATGAATCATAAACATAATCAGGAGTTCTGCATTGAGATTATCCCTATTGTGTTAGATAATTTCTTCACATATTATTTTTATTGTGTTTCTCTTGTTTTTTGTTTTACATGTACCAACTGCTTCAAAACTGATTCCACAGCATACATGTATTTATTTATTTATTTTATTTAAATTCAGTTAATTAACCTATAATTAATAATTCATTTCAGAAGTACAGGTCTGTGATTCATAAGTCTTATGTAATACGCAGTGCTCATTATGTCACGTGCCCTCCTTAATGTTGATCACCCAGTTACCCCATTTGCCAACCCCCCTTTCCTCCAGCAAACCTCAGTTTGTTTTCCTATGATTAAGTCTTTTATGGTTTGTCTCCCTCTCTGATTTTGTCTTGTTTTATTTTTTCTCCGTTTTGTTTCTTAAATTCCACATATGAGTGAGATCATATGATAATTGTCTTTCTCTGATTGACTTATTTCTCTTAGCATATTACCCTCTTGTTCCATCCATGATTTACAAATGGCAAGATTGCATTTTTTTTTTTTTTTGATGGCTGAGTAGTATTCAATTGGATATATATACCACATCTTCATTATCCATTCATCTGTCTTTGGACATCTTGGCTCTTTCCATAGTTTGGCTATTGTGGACATTGCTGCTATAAACATTGGGGTACAGGTGCACCTTAAGATCACTACCTTTGTATTGTTGGGGTAAATTCCTAGTAGTGCAATTGCTGGGTTGTAGGGTAGCTCTATATTCAACTTTTTGAGGAAACTCCATACTGTTTTACAGAGTGGCTGCACCAGCTTGCATTCCCACCACAGCATTTATTTAGAACAAGGCTTTTCCACTGCCGCACTATTAGCATTTGGGGCCACCTGGTTCTTTGTTATGTGGCGCTGTCCTGGGCCTTGTAGGGTATTTTTCAACCTCCCTATACTTGTAACAATCAAAAATGTCTACAGACTTTGCCAATGGTCCTCTGAAGGTAATAGTACCACAGATTAAGATGATCTTTATTTTAGTTAATTTTACTTGTCTAGCACTTTTGTGTTTATAATTTCTGTTTTCTAAAATCCATGTTTCAAGTCAGTTCAGTATTATTTTCCAGGGGTAGTTTATTAGATATATGCCCTGCTCTTTGTTTATCTAACTATGTATTTCTGTTTCATTCATTCGCAGAAGTTAATTTGTCTGGGTGCACAATTTCGGGGGTAAACTTGTGTAATTGTTTACAGTTGTACAATCACAATAGAGCCTTTTTCTCATTGTAAAGTTTCCCACTTCCCTGTTGTACCCAACCCTGGCTTCGCACATTCTTTGATTTCTTTGATCTGCCTTCAGTCACTATAATAATTGCTTTTTTAGAACTGCATATTTTTGGAATCATATAGTATATCATTTTTGTGCTTGACTCTTCACTTGGAATACTATTCTGAAATTCATTCATGTTGTTACATGTATTGTTATTGTATTTCCCTTTATTTCTGAGTATTATCCATTGTTTGGCTATGCTAGAATTTGTTTATCCATTTACCACTTATGGGTACATATGTTTGTTTCCAGGTGGACAAACATGTCCATATCTTTGTGTGGGTAAATGATTTCATTTTTCTTGGGTAAATACCTAGGAGGGGGATTGCTGGAAATATGGCAAGCATATGCTCACCTTTATAAGATATTCTCATACTGCTCTCCAAAGTGTCTATGTCACTCTGTGTTCACATCATTAGTTCACAAAATTTCCAGTAGGTTCGTATGCTCACCCATAGTTGGTATGTCAGTCTTTAACTGTTCTGGTGGGTCTATACTGGTATCTCATTGCTGTTTTAATTTGCATTTTTCTCATGAATATTGATGTTGAGCATATTTCCCATTATTATTAGCCATATATATATTTATTTATTTTAATTTGGAAGTTTATGTTCCAGTAGTATCTTTTTAAAAATTGGATGTTTATTCTTCTTGTCATTGAGTTGTAAGACTTCTGCATATATTCTGAATTTAAGCTCTTTATCAGATAAATGTTTTCAAAGATTTTTTTCCAAGTGTACTTGCCTTCTTAATATCTCCCATTGTGTAAAATAATTTATCTTATTTATTTATATTTTATTTATTTATTTATTTATTTGAGAGAGAGAGAGAGAGAGAGAGAGCAGGGGTAGGGGCAGAGGGAGAGGGAAAAGCAGACTCCCTGCTGAGCAAGGAGTCCTATGCCAGGCTTGATCCCAGGACCCTCGGATCATGACCTGAGCTGAAGGCAGATGCTTAACTGGCTGAGCTACACAGGTGCCCCTTTTAATTTAAAATACTTTAATTTGTTGAATTCCCTTTTACTATTTTTTTCTATAATAATGTGCTTATTTTGCTCTCCTTGAGAAATCTTTAACTCAATATCACAAAGATTTTCTCTTATATTCTTCAAAATATGATCTCCTTTATTGCTTGTTAGCCTGTATTACTGATCAAAGCTAGGGCCTGTTGTTGGTGTGGGGACTTCATTCTATTTTTCTGTAAATCCAATTCTTTATATTAAAATATATTTAAAGTGAATCTACTTCATTTGCTCACCCAATGCCATAGTGTTTATTTCTTAGAAGAATATCACTCAAGGATAGAGACACGGGACTACAGTCTCGACTGTGGAATTCATGATTTAGGCTGCCTTGACCCCGGTGTGGACACAATATGAAAGCAAGATCTGAGAAAATGACTGCATCAGTTGCAGGCAAGCAAGTAGAAGGCAGAGAGTCAAGACTCAAAAGGTCAGAGCCATGCTTGAATAGAAACTTCCTGTCTGCATTCAAATGTCAGATGTTAGTTCTCCATTATGGGTGAATAAAGGTTGGAGAAAAAGAGGAAGTCTTCTTCCCAGTTAGTGCTCTGAGGGGAAAGCTTGTGTGCTTTTCCAGCCCCTGTTCTGTTGGATTGCAGGAGTAATAGGAAGGAGTTACTTATAGATTTGACACATACTGTTCAAATTTACTGTATGCTTAATTATTTTTGTTTTTCTTTTTTTTAAATGTATTAATTTGGATTGCCTGGTTTAGCTAGAGTACTGATGCACGACTTATTTTGGGTCCTGACCAATTTATTTAGGATGTTAATGCAACAGTGTCTTCCCTCCAATTTGTTTACTGTCTAAACCAAGTGAAGTCTAGGCCAATTACACCATGTACTGGGCATGAGTGCCCTGCAATTTCTACTGATATTAGCATTAACAACGTGCATGTATGTGTATTTTACATGTACCTACAACTCTTGAGCCATTATATTTTAAGTTCTTCTGGGACTAATAACATTAACTTAAACTTTATTAAAATGGGAAACTCAGAAAGAAAGGCTAAGGTATTTTGTGGTTGTTGTTTTAGAGTTAGTGCTTTAGTTAGTTAAGTGGAAAACCTTTTGGGGAGGGCTGTTGGGTGTATTTTTGTACTGTCTGTATTTTCAGGTTATGCTGATATATCCAAACTACTGCTGACAATTGGATTATCAAGTTTGAGAGAGAATTCTTAGAGTTTCAGTGCATAACCTTAGTAATTGAAATCATGAAGAGGTGAATGGAATTGCCAACTGACAAGAATGTGATAAAGAGTAAAATATTTGTGGAAATTTATGTATTTTGGGAAGTGCAAATAAGTGCTGTCAGCAAAGGGAATGTAAAAACATGGATTTAGAAGTGGGAGTAAAACTGGGTATGTACACTATGTTGAAATATAAGCGTGAAGAATTAGGAGAGACAGAAAGAGATGTCATCAACTGAACAGTGTAAATAACAGAAAGTTGTATATGAAACTTAGCACCATATTGGTTATTGAAACTAGATTATTAGGTATTGTGGAATATCCTGCAAAGATTTAAAACTATGACATAGTAAATAATATTATTGCATGCAGATTTCCTCTCTCATAAAAATTTAAGTAATTATTCATTTTCTTTATGTTAGAAAATTTCAGGCAGTATTCACATTTTAGAATGTAAAACATTCTGGTGCTCATAGTTGACAAAGAATCAGCATCTGAGAAGCTATAAACAACAGAGAACATATATATTTGTGGTTATGTTTGTTTTTGCAGAAGGCCTTATGCCACATTTTCAGCCTCTTTCTGTTCTCAATATAAAGTAGTTCCTGACCACATTGAAGCTGATTACCTTGTCTTGCTCATAGTTAGGGTAGCTTCAAATCCTTTCCACAAATACGTTTTCAGCTCTGCTCTTTCTGCTGACATTTTCAGACATTGCCATCCTACAGCAGATGGCTGAGGGTTCTAATCAAGAGATTTTGTACAAATCAACAAAAATCTCTGGCCAGAATCTGTAGTTATTGAGGGAAAAAAAAAAATCCGGAACCATATGTTCCAGTATCCTGCATACTACTCCGATAGGAAGTTTGCACATCATTTAATCATCCTTTTCCATATTACAGTGTAATCCTTCACTGTGTCAGCAGCTCAGTGCTTAATGCAGCTAAAATCAGGCTCCTTTGCATTACGAACTGCATAGGTTTTTAAATACAGTATCATATCTCTTCCTGCCAACTATAATTCAATATGCCAGTAATGACGTAACACACACACACACACACACACACACACACACACACACATTTATATATATATATATATGGTTTTCAAGTTTAATCTCTTGCTTGGATTTTAAGATAAATGAAATTCAGCATGTATTATTCTCAAAACATAAAATACATTATGATATTTTTAATGTGCAATTGCATGATTCAGGTCAAATTCTAATGTGAGCTGAACTAAAGACAATTACAGTTTTTTCTTGTAATCAAGATTAGGGCCTGAACATGTATATTATAAGAATCCAACAGAAGTTTTAAATGAATTTGACTTTGTGAGCAATAAACTTAAATGCAGCTAACACATAAATCTATGATTATAGCTTAATTTGCATGTAATGTTATGTAATTGCTGTAGTGCTATGAGACAGGGTTATTATATAGCAAATTGTATATGATAGTTTATGTCTGCTCAAATAGCTCCAACACTTATTTTTAAATGACCTTTAATAGAGGTCAATTTCAAAGCATTTATACATTGAGTCTTGCATTTGAAACTGTTTACCTCCTGCTTGTATTAACAACAAAGCATAAATTAACTACATAGTATCAAAGGTATGCATAAATTTCATCTATACATAATCTAAATTTATAACCCAGTGCCTTCCTAGAAGTTGCATCATGATTTAGTTCTTGTAAAGTAGATGATACTTTCCCATAAAGACAATTATAAAATTGCAAGAGGTTGCATTCCTCATGAATTTATCTATATAAAATTATAAATAAGATCAATAGCATTCTGTAAAAGATACAGCAACTATAGCTTTGTAGGTATCTGATGTGAAATTTGGTATAAGTTCCACGAAATGGACATACGTGTTTTAGAAACTTCACTTATTGGGGCGCCTGGGTGGCTCAGTGGGTTAAAGCCTCTGCCTTCAGCTCAGGTCATGATCTCAGGGTCCGGGGATTGAGCCCCACATGGGGCTCTCTGCTCAGCGGGGAGCCTGCTTCCCCCTCTCTCTCTGCCTGCCTCTCTGCTTACTTGTGATCCCTCTCTCTCTGTCAAATAAATGAATAAAGTCTTTAAAAAAAAAAAAGAAAGAAACTTCACTTATACAGGGTTTCCAATATACTTTAATAATGTGCATAAAGGAAAAACATTATACTTCTATCATAAATTTGATCCATCAAATGATGCATGTTATGATAAATAAAAAATATAATTAAATGCTTTTGTTCTCTTACAGAGGTTCTTTATAAAATTATCTGTTTGCCCATATAAAAATAAATGCTGTTCAGGATGCCTGGGTGGCTCAGTCAGTTAAGCATCTGCCTTCGGCTCAGGTCATGATCCTGGGGTCCTGGGGTCTAGTTCCACATCAGGCTCCTTGCTCAGTGGGGAGCCTGCTCTTCTCTCTGCCTGCTGCTCCCCCTGCTTGAGCTCTCTCTCTCTCACTCTCTCTCTGGCAAATAAATAGATAAAATCTTAAAAAAAAAATGCTGTTCAAGGAAGTCTGATTCCCATTTTCCTCTGTGTAAGTATTCTCTACTTGGAAGAAGCTTTTGAAATCTTTCAGCTAACCTTAAATTTACTCTAAAGGTATTCAATAAATATTTTATGATTAGTCATAATGACTTTACTTCCTTTTTCCCAAAATATTTACAGGTAAAGAAAAATCTAACATATCTTTGTCCCAAACCCACCTTCTTTATTTAGTTATAACTTTTAAGGCTACCATCAGAATAAATATAGGTCTTATGAGTACAACTACTGTTACAAATAAATCTGATATATTCTTTATATATATTTTATGTATTTCTTTACATAAATCTATCTCTCTATATATTCTTGTAAACAATAAAACCATCACTAGGTTATTTAGGAACTTTCAAGATATAATCTCTCTCTTCACAAAAATAAACACATATACACAAAATTAAAAAGATTATATTGCACTTTTCATCAGACATAGATGAGAAAAAATAAAGTCAGGGTAAATTGAGATATGTGTTAATTAGACATCAGTAAGATGGAGAGAAAGAAATGAAGAGCAATGTCACAAATTGCAAGCATTATACTCCTGTTAGTGGAAATCCACCATTTTCTCTTTTTTACAGTCACATGATTGGAGCACCGTGACATTGACTAAGAGCTTCTAAAATACCTCTGTAATGCCTCATTTTTGTTTGAGCATAGACAAGAATCCGTAGATATTAAGGAAAAATCTTTCACTTGAAAGACAAAAGGAAATCAGCAGACAGAAAAAATAACTTGAGAGAAGCAGTGGGGGATTAAGACGGAGATGAACGCTAAGTGTGAAGCAATGGGATTATTAATCTTGTCAGCCTCTGGGTCAACTACAACAATTATAGGGGACATGAAAATGATGCTGCGAAAAAGAACAATCAGAGAATGAGAGATACCTTTCAAATTAAAAGTATTATAAAATTTAAAATTTAACCAGAATGTTTGAAAAATAAACTTGTGTCTCATCTCTCAGAAAATAAAGAGAAAAAAGAAAAAAGAAAAAAAAATGGAGAAATTATATTTGAAACATTAGGGAATCAGTCCAGCAAGTCCAATGTCTGAATATAATTGCCAGATGGACAAGAATAGAGAATGCAGAGGGGATGAACTTATAAATTTTTTTAAAAGATTTTATTTATTTTGAGAGAGAGCAAGAGAGAAAGAGAAAGGGAGGGAGAGTGCATGACTGAGGGGGAGGGGCTAAAGGAGAGGGAGAAACAGGCTCCCTGCTGAGCAGGGACCCCAATGTAAGGCTCCATCCCAGGACCCCAGAATCATGACATTAGCTGAAGGCAGATGCTTAACAGACTGAGTCACCCAGTCACCCCTAAAAATATTTTTAAATGGATAGAATTTAAAAATTTAATTGCTAGATTAAAGTATTCCACCAAAAAAAAAAAAAAAAACACGATAGAAGAAAATAGATTTCCAAAAGGTATGGTGCTGTACTATTTTTACAACATTACAATATATTTTAGTATTTTCAACAAGGGAGAAAAGGTAGGTCACATATATAAAATGTCCACATATCTCTCAAACACTTTTCTGTGCTTGAAAGAAATTAACATTACTAATGATTACTCTGTGACCATTGATGTAAATCAGACTGTCCAGGCAAACCAAGGTGATTGATCACCCTATATATTAAATATCTATAATTAGAAAAGCTTCTTTTTAACAGAAATGCTAAGAAGACAGAAAAAAAGTGAGGAAATATCATCAAAATATTGAGAAAAAATTATCTTAAACTTACAAGTCTATCTCTCTTAACATACATATAAGTATAAGGGTAAAATTTGCAGAAAAGATCTTGATGACATAAAGGTTATAGGTCAATTTATTAAGAGTCACTTTTGTCAAAGTAAAAGCTACATTGCAGTAAGTAGCAAATGAATTGAGTAATTCTTCCCTTGTTGCATTTCAAGACTTTTTCTCTTTGGCCTTCAGCTGTTTAGACTATATGTGTAACTGTGTTTCTCTTTATGTTTATGCAACTTGCAGTTTATTGAGGTTCTTGAATGTATAGGTTAATACTTTCTTGAAATTTAGGATGTTTTTTGCCATTATTTCTTCAAACATTTTTTTCTCTCTGTCTTTCTTCTCTCCTTCTAGCACTAACGTTATGTATTAGTTGATGTGCCTAATGGTATTCCACATTTCTCTGAGGCTCTGTTTATTTTTCTCTCTGTTTTTCAGGTTATGTAATCTCTGTTGATCTATTTCAAGTTCATGTATTTCTTCTGCCAGCTCAGATCTACTGGTGAGCCCTTTTAATAAATTTTTCATTTCAGTTATTGGACTTTTCAACTCTACAATTTCCATTTGGTTCTTTCTAAAGGTAATTTATACCTCTTTACTGACATTCTCTATTTGATGAGCTTTCATTGTACTTCCCTTTCATTATTAAAAAACGATTTGCTTTATTTCTTTGAACACTTATAACAGTTACTTTGTATGCTTTTCTAATTCCAACATCTGGACCCCTGAAAACCCTGAAAAGTATTCTCTCTCTCTCTCCTCATATGTGTGGGTCACACTTCCCTGTTTTGTTTTGTTTTTGTAAATTCATGTCTCCATTTTTTTGTTGTTGTTGAAAACTCAACATTTTATATCAATGTGTTGGAACAACTCTAGAATCTGACTCACCCTACTTCTGAGACTTGTTTCTGCTGTTGGTTTCTTTGTTGAGTGGCTTATCTGGATTAATTCTGTAGAGTTTACTCCTGCTTTGTGCTTCCTTTGATGTCTGTATTCTGATTTTTTTTCCTTGTTTTTATTTTTGAATCTGGCTTCCTTGGTGTCACTTCTGGGCTAGCATAGCTTAGTGATCAGCCATTTATTGGTCAGTAGTTGAGCTTAAGGCCCCTGGACCCATTAGGTATTCAAAACTTTCCATTGAATCTGTGCGTGGCCCGCGAACTGATTTCAAAGTTGAGGAAATTTACTAGTTGTAATACTCTTAGCTCCACGGACTAATAATAACAGCACAGAAGTACTCTGTCCAATCACTCTTGAAAGACTTGGACATGTCAATAGTTTTCTAGATACTTGGATAACTATGATTTTAGTAGGGCCTTCTTTGACTATCTCTTTCTCCAATCTCCCTTTTAAACTTCTGGCTATCTACTTTCAGTGGTAACACAGAGCTGTTAGCCTCCTCTGGTTGTTAGCCACCTGAATGGGAAATAGTACAATGGGAGAGAATGAGCAACACAAATCTGCTGCTACTGCCTACCCAAGATAAATTATTCACAACAGGGAGTTAAGGGATATGGAGACAGTGCTGATCAGCCACTGCAGAGTCTGTCCTGAGTAGCTCTTTCACAACACAAACCTGGGAAGAATGGACTTCATCAGCTCTTGGTTTTGCCCATACCACGCAGAATCGGCTCTTTATAATAGGAAACTGGGGGAGTTAGGTGTTGCGCTGGCTTAAATGCTATATATAGCCTCCCACTTGGTTCTTACCAAGTTTCTATAGATTGTGGTAAGTAAATACTTTGTACTTTGTTATATGCTCTTTGGCCAATTTCTAGGTTGTCTAACAAAATTATAACCAGGTTGATTGATATTTATAAGGGAGAAAGGATTCATTCACCAAACTCTTTAAATGGGAATTCCAGATATTCTACCTTCCATGTTAGGGAATTTGAGGAAAGAAGAAGAAATATGGACTTGTCAAGGGGGAATTAAGAGATAGAAACTCCAGAGGCAAATAAAATGATAACAATTGAATCATAAAGAAGACCTTGAATTTGGAGACTAAAATTTTAGTCAAACAATTTCAGAGGTAATAGATTTTATTTTCTAGGAGTAATCAGTTTTCTGTGTGATGTATCTATAGGATAGACAAATAAATCTTTGATTTGAAAGGGCATAGATCTGTCAAAAATTTCAGGAAAAGGAAATAGATAATAAATATAAGCATAAATTAATGAACCAAGATACTAACCTTAAGAAAAAAAAAACATAAGAAAGATGTTGAAAGATTGAGAGGGAATAAAATTGTGAAGACATTGGTGATCTCAGAAATCTCAGTATACTTATTTTGGAGGAATTCTTAGTTCGTCTTCAGAGGTATTCCAGAAGTAGAGTGACTTTCAGTTATGAGAATTCTCATGATATGTCCTTTAGAGTAAAACCTGCTGCTGGAATTCCAAGATGAATACCATTTCACATGAAGTCATCAAGCAATTATGCAACTAAGTTTTGTTGGTAAATTATCGAAGGGCCTTAAATGATCATCATTAAACCCCACCATTTTTATAATTCGTATTGTTTCTTGACTCCCTCAGATCTTACTCTTGCAACACGACATCACTGTGTACTACAATTAAGCAATTTGCAGGGCAAGAGTATATTATTCTGTCATTTTTCAACTTTGAAGGTCTCCTTTGCATTGCATTGCAGAGGAGAGGCCAGAAATTACATATACCAGGTCCCCTTTAGTCTACGATTCCAGATTAGAGATTGCCGCTGAGAGTAACTCTCAAAATATTTGGAAGGTAGGAAGAAGAAAAGCTATTTTTCTTGAGAGTTCACAGTGTTGGCACAGTGGCTTCTTGGTCTTTGTAAGACTACTTTTTTGACACCTATTAAGATGGTAGTGGGATTTTCCCAACAAATTATGAAAAACTGCTTGAGCACTTCACAATGAAGTCATCAAATGAATATTTCCCTTCTTGACCTTCACTCTACCAGTTCTTTATATATTTGTATAAGTCCAACATTAGGTCTATGTTAAATTCCTTTATTTCTGTAATACTTAGAATGAATCTTTGTTTCTAGCCACTCCCAGACTGACATAAGAGATACTCACTGACAGGGTCATTGTGTTAAAATATATGTCCCATTTTAGCTTAATTATTTCAAGTTGGTAGACTTGCTTCTTTCACAGAGCCTGAGACATTACTGCTAGAAATGATTAGGGCTACGTATTCAATGTCTACATCAAGCTTCTTATTAAAACAAACAACAACAACCACAACAACAACAAAATACCGAAGAAAAGAATTTATTATTCCAGCTTGATGTGGAGTTCCTGGAAGTTCCCAGTAAATCTTTTTTTTTTTTTTTCCCAGTAAATCTATATTATGAGAGTGGACATAGAATTATTTCCCTAAAAGGGAAATCCCTAATCTGTTAGGGATTAATCAGTTAATCCCTAAACTGATTACTCCTAGAAAATAAATTCTATTACCTCTGAAATTGTTAGACTAAAATTTCCCTAAAAGAAGGAAATCTTCCTCAATAGAAGGTAGATAGACAAAGCAACACATGGCCATTAAAACAACAGATTTTCTTAAGTAACACAATTTAGAGGCAAATATTGTGGTGAAGAGCATGCATTCTGTAACCAGATAGGCTTTTTGATTTTTGTCTTTATACTATATTAACAGTTTTCTTAACTTTTGTATATTAATTTCTTCATCTGTAGGCCATTAATGGTGCCTCATAGGGTGTTGGAAACATGAAAAGTATTTATATATACATATAATATATTGAAGATGGTTCTTGGGGTACAAAAAGAGCACAGTAAATATTAGGCAAAAACTAAAATGCTAGTTAAGCTTTTTTTTTTCAATCAGAACTGTAAAGTTTTCTCTAACTCACTCATCACCAATGCAATTATGAAACTGTCACAACATATGACTTATATGACTTTTTTTTTTTTTTTTTTTGGAATGCCCAATACTTAGGTTAGATCCTGTTCTAGACATTTAGAACAGATAATACAATTTTAATCCATATGAAGAATGGGAGTTTCCTATGATGCTTTTGCTTGGTTAAACTGCATCCCCACCCTATCTCCACCTCCACTGGACTTATGTATTGTTAGAAATTAAATAGATTCGCAGAAAGCTAGAATAGCTTTTTGCAAATAGATAGCAGGGGACCTGCTAAAAATCCTCCACAAGCTGCCTCTCAGTCACACTAACCTCTGACATTTGAATATGTCATTATCTATTCTAAGATTTAGATATTTTCTCTTTCCCTACTTGCATTGTCTGATGTGGGATAGTTCAAACAGAAGAGAAAACACCAACGCAAAAAATTTAACTGAGGTGACATTCACAATCCTTCTAGTCTTGGCTAAATTTAAGTTTGCATGGACAATGCTAAATGCATCACAATTTTCCCTCTGGTAGCTGGCATATGTTTTTTTGACTTTGATTTTAAAATATGTCACGATTTCAAAAATGTTAAAATAGGAAATACTTATTTTGGAATAAAAAAGGATAATACTTTCACAATAATCTTATTCAGCTTCATATTTGCCATTTAAACTAAGTAAAAATTGCTTGGCAGAGGACAAAGCAGTTAGCTGTGAGGTTGAACTTAAGATAAATAACTCTACAAAAAAATAATTGATGATCCGAGGAAATATAAAAGCTGAAAGTAAGAACCACACCAAAGAGATATAAATTAGTTTAGGAAAACCAAATTTCACTACAACATGACAGATATAATGGAATACATATATTTATATTCTATTTACCTCCCAAAGGCCAAGACTCCAAATATCATCACATTAGTGATGAGGGTTTCGACAGATGTGTTTTGAGGGCGCACATACATTCAATCCATAGAGCATGTGTGTGTGCGTTTTGTGTTTGTGTGTGTGTTTATGAATTATCATCAAAAAATATATAAAAGCTTATAAGAAATATATTTTGATGGAAATACAGAATCAGAGTTCATATATTTGTAATCTGGACCTAAATGATACACCTCAAGTTCTATGAATTTGTCATCTATGTCCTCTCAAAATTCATATGCTGAAACCCTAATTCTCAATTAGGGTTATATTAGATCATTAGATCTTCATTATGGGATTAATACATTTATAAAAAGAGTAGGAGGAGAAAAGGGATTTGTGACAACACAGCAAGAACATGGCTATTTGCAAATTAGGCAGAAAGACCTCGCGAGAACCTTACCACGCTGGTACCTTGATTTCTGACTTCCCAGCCTCAGGAATGACAGAAAATAAATTTCTGCTGTTTAAGCCACCTAGTTGTGATATTCTGTTATAATGGCTCTAACTGATGAAAATATCAAATAATAATGAGAACATTAGAATCCTAAAACAGACCTAAGATATCAGTCATATAACCTGAGAGTGAATTTCTTTATAAGGCTCATCCTAGGGACACCCGGGTGGCTCAGTTGGTTAAGTGGCTGCCTTTGGCTCAGGTTGTGATCCCAGGGTCGTGAGATCGAGCCCGGCATCGGGCTCCCTGCTCAGCAAAGAGCCTGCTTCTCCCTCTCCCTGCCGCTCTGCCTTCTTGTGCTCACTCTCTCTCTGTTAAAAAAAAAAAAAAAAAAAAAAATATATATATATATATATATATATAAGGCTCAAACTGAGCACATTTCATAACATATTTTTAAAGTAACTTTTTGAAATTGTCTTCTAAATTAGGTTTCGAAGATTGTATTTTTACATTATATATATATGTATGTATATGTATGTATCTATGTACATACATATATTTAAAGATTTTATTTATTTATTTGAGAGAGAGCAGAGTGAGAGAGAAAGAGAATGCTAGTGGGGGTGAGGGGCAGAGTGAGAAGGATCAGCAGACTCACTGCTGAGCAGGGAGCCCGATGTGGGCTCAGTCCCATGACTCTGAGACTATGACCTGAGCTGAAGACAGACACTTAACCAACTGAGCTACCCGTGTGCCCCAACATTTTATATTTTCTTAAAATACAGCCAATTGGTAGATTTTCTTCTCTTTCCATGAATCTTGAAAGAGGTTTATATGATAACTTTTTTATTACTAATTCTTGCTGATTCATTATCCAACATATTTTGTTATTTTAATGAATTTATGTTACCTTATCCCATTTTAGAGTTAATGTTTAAGATATACTTTTTTATTTAGTACAACCATTTTCATTAAATAGGACATTTTGCAAGACACTCTACAGAGCTTTTCAACTTTCAGTTAGAGAAATCAAAGAAGCATAAAGAAAGAGGCTTATCATGAAAAAACACAGAATAAACATTAGCCTATTAGGGACTTGACAAAATGAATGATAATCAGCAGCACACTGTTCATTGATTATTTTAATATTCTTGGCTATATCAATGCTTATAGAAACTAAATTATTTTGTTCTCAAAAAATAACTTTGGTCTAATGTTGAAGAGAATGTGTCGTTCATGGAGAATTGTGATTCTCCTCTTCAGCTCTGGGTAGAATGCTTCTGGAATGCAAAATGAGAGTTCACAAAACTGATATTTTTGTTCTATTAGTGTTTAATTATTGGGTATAATTTTGCAAAAGGAGTAAAACACTATTCTGAGAATGATGATGGTGTTTAGGGGGAAAAAAATGATAATTTATCTTTTCAATGAACTTTTTCTAAAAGCAATTCTATTTGTAGAGGCTGCACTTTGTGCCAGTTTATCACATGGTTTAGTTAGAAATTTTATCGTGGTCGGTGTTCCTTAGTCTTCACAGGAACATTATCATTAGTTATTAGAGATTAGAGTCATATCTTATACATTTAGGTTACCACAGAAATGGATTTTTTTCAAAGTGAGTTCATGTTTTCATCACTACGAATATCTTTATTTTCTTGGAAAATATAGTCATTATGGTATTGATAGTACTACTGTTAGGTTTTTTCATTCATAATGAATATATTAAATAAAGCTTTCCAGAAAAATAACGTGTTTCCTGAATTTGAAAAGAAAAGCAATTTCAAAACCATCATGAATTTTTTAAAAAAACTCTTAATAGAATTAAAATCTAAAAATGAAACTCCATGAGCCTGTTAAAATGATATGCATACCTTCTTAATAAGAGTAAATATTAAAATAGCACAGTCCCTTAATCATTTCAAGGGAGTATTCACTTTAAGTAACATAAAATATGATAAAGTACTATGTATTTCTATGTCATAATTCTTCAGATATGTATATTTACACACATGTATGTACATATATGTCCACACATGTATATAATACATAATTTTGTTTTATTTTCATAATACAACATTTTATTTTTTAAAAGATTTTATTTACTTATTTGTCAGAAAGAGAGAGAGAGGGAGCATGCCTGCAAGCAGCGAGGACTGCCATCAGAGGGAGAAGCAGGCTTCCCACTGAGCAGGGAGTGCAATAAGGGACTTTGTCCCAGGACACTGGGATCATGACCTGAGCTGAAAGCAGACGCTTAACTGACTGAGCCACCCATGTTTCCCTATAATACATAACTTTAATTAAGAAAATATTAAGGAGGGAATACGACTACTGATTTCAATTTCTAAGCCCTTCACCATCTCCCACTTACTTCTGCCTTCCTATATCCTATTGCCATTTCTTCAGTGTTCATCAGTGTCTACCATGAAAGAATAATAAACAGATGTACATACACTGAATTAGCTCTTTGAGCAGGCACAAAGTACAGTGAATGATTAACTGGGAAAAAAATGAACTGTTTTTTTTTTCATTTTTCACAAATATATATTTGTATACCTGTGTTTAACTTATAAATGCCCATCCACCTTGCATCAAAATGAGTGATTCAAATGATTGAATATAAGCTCTTTTATAGTGTATGGGTAAATAATAAAATATATTACCTGAAAGTCAGTATTTAACAAAGGTGTCTCTATTCGATCATGTTTGAAAATTAGCAGTCTTTCACTTTCAGACCACCGTGATATCTGCTCTGCCCCCTTGTGGCAATGAGCCAATATAATGCATTCTCTAAAAACCACCTGGACACTCATTGGATTTTAGCACTAATGTTTAGCTTCAATGGCTGAGATAAACACTAGTATTGTTAATCAGTACTATAGAGGCACTCTTACTAAAATCCCTTTAAATAACTGAATAGTTCAACAAAGACATCTATTTCAATTGTAAAATACACCTTTTGATGCTCATTGGATGCTAATTATTTATGGCCAATAGGCCACTCCCATTTAATGTGTTGGCCCACTGCCCTAAAACTGATGATGTGGTCACTCAGATTCGTTCTTAAGTTTATTAATGTTAATATATTTTATTGTTGTAACATAATTAAGATTCCTTTAAAGATTTATTTATTTTAGAGAGAGAGTGCATGTGAGTAGGAGGAGGGGCACAGAAAAAGGGAGAGAGAGAATCTCAAGCGGACTCCACACTGAGCCTGGAGTCCTCAGTGGGGTTGATCTCATGGCCCTGAGACCAAGACCTGAGCCAAAACCAAGAATTGAACTCAACCGACTGAGCCATCCAGGTCCCGCATAATTAAATTTTTTTTTTTTTTAACAAACCAGATAGGAGTCTAAAAAGAAGAAAATGTGTTTTAAGGATACTTACTTGAAAACTAGAAAGGTAAAAAAATTAGTTGCGAAAAGTATCCTTTTTCTTATGTTACATCAGTATAAGCCTACTCTAATGTAGTGATAGGAATGATACATTTCTAAATGATCATCCCTTTAAGTTACTTCATTAGAATTTTGAAGTTTTCACCTGATTTTTTAAAAATCCAAATTGGTAATCTTTCATTTATGGGTAAAAGAATTCACTATCCTATGGCTGTCCATATTCAAAGGCTTCCGCTATATGTCAAGTGTTCAGCCAAGAAAATGCTACTTATTTGTTTTAAAATAAAATAAAATATTTAAAATACACACATCTAATTTTTAATGACGTATTTTTTAATCATCTTTTTAGATTAGAATTAGGAGGATTTTGCCTATTTTTATTTTACGATTGCTTCAAAAGTCTGTATGAGAGCTGTTACAGGGTGATGTAAGTAACACTGGATCGGAAGTAAAGAGACATCTGTCCATTTACTGTCTTTGTATTAACCACATATCCTTACCAAAATTCACATTCCTTTTCTTTAAAATAGTTAGATTGGATCAAGTGATCCCCCAGGAATATTTATATACAGTACCATGGTACTTGGAAATTGTCCAGTTAGTTCATTTGTACCTGTAATAGAGCATTTTGGAAGTTGACAAATTTTAGGTAACTAAGAAAATTACGTTTTGACAAATCTTTGGAACATATATAAGTCTTTCTACACAGTAAAGGTTTTTGAAAAGTAAAATGATTGTTATACCTGGGTTCAGGAGTTTTGTTAGTTTAGTTGATTTTTATTTAATTTTTCACCTGACAAATACTGGAGTAGCAAACTAGTGTTATCCAGCAATTGTGATTTCCTGAAGAACTAATAAAGGAATTCAACCCATGAGCAAACAAAATCTAAATGACACAGTTAATTGCATTTAAAACAAGAAATTACATCACTGCTGAAAACTAGTCCAAGTTACTATTTCCTGAAGGGTTTCTGTTGAATTTTAACTATCTCTTTTAGTACAATGTGCATTAATTCAAATAATTTAGAACTAGTATATTCTTTCACAATTTGGGAAATTATATAGGTTATGAATGAGCCTTGGCTTTATTAAGTACTCTATTCATTATACCTATCTTGCTTTTTTTTAAAAAGATTATTTATTTATTTATTTGACAGAGAGAGAGATCACAAGTAGACAGAGAGGCAGGCAGAGAGAGAAGGGGAAGCAGGCTCCCTGCTGAGCAGAGAGCCCAATGTGGGGCTCGATCCCAGGACCTTAAGATCATGACCTGAGCCGAAGGCAGCGGCTTTAACCCACTGAGCCACCCAGGCGCCCCAATACCTTTCTTGTTAAAATGTGTTTTCTACTGAGGATTCTCATAACTACCCTAATTTCATTGGCACTTTAAGGATCTGTGTGCTATTACAAATATAATATCACTTATTCATTCCTTCACCATTCAGTGAAAATGTACTGAACACTTATTTTGTATCAGGCACATTTCTAGCCACTGTGGGCACAGCAATGAACAAACACACAAATTTCTACCCCATATGGAGCTTACATTCTGATTGAAGAGACAGACAAGAAACAACCTAAGTAAGCAAAAACTTGTTATGGTAATAATGATAAGTGGGAAGGAGGAACAGAGGCAGGAGACAGGAAATGTTTGGGGGAGTGCAATTTTAGGTGGACAACCAGAAAAAGGCTTCAATGAGAAACTGACATTTTAATAAAGCAAGTGAGGATCTACACATACAGACTTCAGGGAGAAAAACTGTAAGTGGAGATATTAGCAAAGGTAAAAGTTTAGAAGAAATGTGCCTGCTTTTCTGAAGGAGATACACACAGCAGTTAGACTGAACAAGGGGGAAGAGCTGTAGGAGATGAGGCCAAACAAGAGTGGACAGATTACTTGCTACAGGGCTATTCCAAAGGTGATCCATGAATTAGTGCCAAGATAAATACGGATATTAAGTGTTTAAACATTTTTATGCCTATTTGACATTCTCATGACATCCAGGCATGTTATCAGTTTGATTTTTTTAAAAATCTCTATGAATTCATTTTTTAAAATTTATTAATTTTACAACAGTATTGGTCCATGAAAACTTGGGTGGGTGGAGGGGGGAAATGTTCTTTGCCCCACAGATCATTCGTGAAGCACTGAGTCGGGAGACTGGTTCTATCTCCGAGTAAGATGGGGAACAACTGGTATTTAAGGAGAGGAAAGACAGGATATGGCCTACTTATTAGGAAGATCAGTCTGGCTTCTGTGTTGGCAAATGATCAAGGAGGACAGCAGCCTAACGGTGGACATGAGTTAGGTGGCCGTTGAAGAAACAGGTGAGGGAGGATGATGGTCACTCAGGCCAGAGTAGAGATAGTGAGATGTGCGCAGGTTCTGGATATATTTTTTAAATAAAGGGGAAAAAATTAGAAAGATCACATATTAAATGTAAGATGAAGAGAAAGAGAAGAATCACCAAATCATTAAAGTTCTGCCTGAGCAAGCTAAGACAGTGCCTTTTACTAAGTAGTCTGAGAGAGGGGCAGTCTTGGCTGTGGGAAGGCAAAAGAGAATGCCAGTCAGCAGCTCAACCTGGGGCATAGTCATTTTGAGAGACTCGTTCTACAACTAAATGAAGAGTGTCAAATAGGAACTGACTTGAAGCAAGAGAGAAAGTGAAGAAAGTACTGAAGTTAATGTTTAACAATGAAAGCATTCAAAAGGTAAAAGCAAGTTAAAAGATTATAGTTTCAAACAAATAAAAAGTCACCCTGAATTGTTTATGTACCAAAGTCTGGACCACAGTCTTTAATGCTGCACCCTGCATTTTCAGATTTAATTTGTATAGTACTTCTTCCAAGGTAGGCATTATTTTTCAAATTTTTGTTTCGTTTTGGTTTTGTGGTTTTTTTGTTGTTTTTTGTTTTGTTTTGTTTTTTTCATACAAGAGACTGGTACTCATAAGATGAAGCATTTGGCCTAAGAGAACATACAATATCAATTATACTAAAAACAAAATACAATAACTAGAATATATTAAGCCCTTATTAAACAACCGTTAAAGACTGCCCTTATCATATCATTCCAGGGGATAAAAATTAGAAGCAACTTATTGAGTATCTTGCTTGAGCTTTCACAGCCCTTAACTGATGGACAGAATTTTAACACAGTTGATAGATTCACGGAGACCAAGATATTAAACCGACTACTTCCTTTAGGAGAGCAAGCATTTACAATTAGGTACTTCCCATTCTAGAGCTCAGTTATTTTCCCACTATCCCACTATTTCTTTTCAATTTATTTCTCAAAACTTGAGCATGTATCAGACTCTTGAAGAGTTTATTACATATGGATGGCTGGGTCTCATCCCCAGAAATTCTGATTCAGTTCATCTGGGGTGTGGCCTAATAATTTATATGTCTAACAAGCTCCCTGGAGATGCTGATGGTGACACCTCTGGTTTGAGAAATGTATTTTGAGAACCTTGCTGTAGTGGAATATTTCCATGCAATATTGTGAAATCTCCAAATAGTGTGTGTGTATGTATGTATGTATGCATGTACGTATCTACCTACCTACCTACCTACCTACCTACCTACCTACCTACCTATTATCTTTCTGAAGGAACTATGGTTTAATATAATCATTCCAGTCCTCATACGTCCAAAGAGGGACCATAAATCTCGAATGTGTTATCAAGATGATTTTCTGGCGTGGCCCCTCTTAAGACAGGGCATCTTTTCTGAAAGAGACAAGCAAAGCCACAATGACAATTTTATAAGGAATGAAATCATGCTGACAGCAGGCAGTATCTTCCAAGCAGAAAAGAGGTGTCACACTCAATTAGCTCTCTGGAAGTATGGTGAAAGGAGCCAGGTGAATAGTTGTATTATGAACTCAGTTTTTTTTTTTTTTTTTCTTGTAGTTTAGAGGGTGTATGATTGGAGATCCTGCACTAAAGATGTCAATAAGAAATAAGAATGCAGAGAGTGTGAGAGACTACAATAATCATGAAAAAGATGGGGAAAATTAGCTCCTCCACACAAGTATTTCTCAATGTAATTTGCCTTTATATGACATTATTGGATAATCTGATTATTAATTTCATAGTTATATTTTTCTCTGTAACCTTACTTATTAGTCACCTTTTATAATTGTTTACTTTTTCAATTTTACTGACAAAAATGTATAGTTGAATTCATAATTCACTTCACTACAGTTGTATTTAATAACTTCATGGAAATCTCTTAATACACATTCAGGTTTCCATTACTTGACATTTGGCCCAATTTCCCACATAATAATTTCAGTGGAATACTTATGAGTGTTCAGACAAAAACATTCCTAAAGATGCTCTTTTTAGGAATACCTCTGAATTTATTTCGATAACTATAACCTCTATGATTTTCATTATTTTTTTTCCTTTTTTTTTTTTTTTGGCTTCTAAGAAACAAATGTGTAGAATAAATTGTCCAAATAAGTTAGTTTATTATACTGCTCTAATGTCAAAGAGAAAGCTAAAATATGTTAATGACATCTGAAGTTGCGGTCAGTATGTGTTTTTAAATGCTCAGTTTAAAAGGCTAGCACAAAACGTTCAAATTAATTAACAGCCCACAGTTGATAGTATGCTGTAATGGCATTAAATGATCCAGACTGCCATCCACGTTTAAGGAGTAAATTCTCATTTCCTCCCCTTGTTTCTCTCATTTCATTTCTTTTTGACACTTTTTCTTACTGAAGTATTAGGTGATAACGCACAACTTCTCAAAGTTTAATTAGGAGCAGAGACCTTTTCCTTTCATTAATAAGTAATCTGAATAGTTATTAATTATTCTTTTTCCTTTTTAAAATGAAAAATTAGGCTAATTTTGACAATTTAATTTTTCATGTGAAAAATTACTCTTTACAGGTCACATTATCTCTCTTGCACTGAAGAGAAGTATTTATGACATGGAACTGTACTTTAATGGATATATAAATACATATGTTTTATGTTAAAAATCCTAAGAGGGGTTGCTTAAAAAATGAAACCCTTTCTTTACTTAGCAGTTGAACATTATATACATTTGATACATTTCATTCTAACCCTACATATTTTATTTTTAGTTTGGAGTATTTATTTAATTCTTAGTAGTTAATGCTTATGTTACAAAATTCACGAGCACTAAGATATATTTCACTTGAATTTTGATCCCCAGTTTTGTTCCCAGAGACAGCTGCTAAAATGACTTTTTTTCTATCCCTTGACCTCTATTCTATGAACCATACAATAAGTTTATACATACTGTATTTTTGTTGTTGCTTGTTTTGTTTGGGATGAATTACATTAAACTATACATATTGTCTACACTTGCTATTTATACTTAATACTCTCTCATATAGATCTTTCTACACTAGAATATATGTGGTTTTCTCCTTTAATGGTTATGGAGAAATTTCATGTGTCCGGTGTGATTCTTGGCACTCTGGACATTATATTGCTTCCAGTATTTTTTAGAAGAAAAAAAATCCCTATGAATAATATTATATATACATTATTTTTCAAACATTCATTTATATCTACAGGAAATGAACTAGTTATGGACTATCTAGATGAAAAGTTACATCTCAGTCTTTTTATATCTCAGTTTTGATAGGAATTCTTAATGACTGTCCCATAAGTGTTCAATTTCATTCCTACCAACATATGAAAATAACTCAGCAAAAGAGCAAGTTATTAATATTTGTCGACATAATAAGGTAAAAATTGTATCTTTAATTTAGTATTTCTTTCATTTCTTTCTCATTATAATGGAAATTTAACATTTTTTTAAATTAAGAATTATTTATGTTTGATTTTCCATAAAAGGATTAAGAATCTTTTCCATTTACTTCCCCAATTGTATTATTGAAATTGATCATAGTGATTTTCAGGAACACATCTATCTATCATCTATCAAGCTAGCTAGCTATGAAATATATATAACGGAAATTACTGATATTTGATTTCTTTGTTTGCAATAAGAGAAATTTCATAAGGATCAACCTAATATTAAAATTGTCATTTTTAAATTTTTTTAAATTTTTTAAAAGATTTTATTTATTTATTTGACAGAGAGAGAGAGAGATCACAAGTAGGCAGAGAGTCAGGCAGAGGAGGGGGAAACAGGCTCCCCACCAAGCAGAGAGCCTGATGTGGGGCTCGATCCCAGGACCCCAAGATCACCACCCGAGCCAAAGACACAAGCTTTAACCCACTGAGCCACTGAGGCACCCCTAAAATCATCATTTTGCTTGGGGAGTGGGTTGAAATTTTCTTTGAGTCTAGCTTGCCATTTTACCTTTTGAAAATCTTGATAACAGTTTATTTGTGGCTGGGCTTTGCCAAATAGGTCTAAATTTTGTAGTCAAATTTTTTATTTTTAACTTTTTTGGTTTCCTAGTTTTGAGTCCTTTTTGGAGTCCTTTTTGCTACAAAAATTATTAAGTTATTAAGGTAGTTAAATTATCAAATTATTCTAACAACTGCAAGAAAACAGCAGGCCCTCTCTGTGTTTTATTACAATTTAATTTTCTACAGTGAATCTTTAATATAGCATCACTGAATTTGATAAGAATTAATTTTGTTTCCCCAAGTTTCTAATAGATCCATAAAATCTGTTAAAAAATTCATATTTCCTCCAATTATTTGAAATGTTAAATTTACTGTATTTCTGAACTTGCCTTTCTTCTGTCCACTGCTTTTTCTTTTTATTCATGTACCAGAATCACTCCATTTTAAATATTGTGATTTTATAATATGTTTAAATATTTAGAAAGACTACTTCCTTCCTGAACTATCCTTATATTTCTATGCATGATTAATTTTATATAACTTTAGATTGAACTTGATTAGCTAAAAATGCTGTGTTAATGTGCATATGTGTATGCATGTGTGTATAAATATACATATAAATATATATGTAAAATTTTTACTTATATATTACCACATAACAAAATTACATGAAATTTGGCACCTTAAAACAACAAACGTTTATTATCCTGCTCATCATTTTCTGAGTGCCTAGAATCCAGGAGTGGCTGAGGTGCGGTCTCAGGAGCTCTGCAGACATCTGAAGGTTCAACTGGGGCTGAACGATTTCCTTCTGAGCTCACTCAACTGGTTGTTGGCACACCATCATTCCTCACTGGCTATTGGCCCAAGGCGTCAGTTCACTGGCAGCTGGGCCTCCCCCATGAGCTGCTCAAAACATAGCAGCTGCTTTCCTCACAGTGAGTCACCTGAGGAAGAAAGAGAGAGGAAAGAGAAAAATAAGACAGGAGTCACAGTTTTAATAACTTCTTCTTTGAAGTGACATAACATCAATTCTGCCATATGTTGTTTATCTAAAGCAACTCTGGCACAACATAGAAGGAGCCCACACAGGGTGTGAAAGCCAAGAAGAGAGGACTGTGGGGGTCATTGTGGAAGTTGGCTACCACAGTCCATCTTCTGGCCCACAAGGTCCCATGTCCTTCCCACATGCAGGATATACTCACCTGCTAAGGTACACAAATATCTTATTCCATGACATCAGTTTTAAGTCCAGAATCTTGTATCTAACTCAAGTCCAGGTTGACTGAGTCTTTCATTCCCTCAGTTAGTCAATCAACTAGTTGGACTAATCCATGCAGCTGGTAGGGCATATCATTAGACCAAAAAAAAAAAAAAGAGAGAGAGAGAGAGAGAGAAATATCACAGTGCTTTTATTTTAGGAGACCATAAAAATAAATAGTTTGTTTCTGAAATAGAAAACTTGGATTTGGACTGGAGAACAAGAAGAGTATTATTTAAGATCTCTAGGCCGTAGATTCTTCTTCTGAGAATTCCATATCTTACGGCTTAACCACCTATACCATTCCGACACAGTAAAATTTTGATTAAAATAATAAATCTCAAACTCAAAAAACATTGTCTCCATAATCTTAATCTATTTCATATCAGTAACATTCCTTACTCATATAGCAATTGTTATTCTTATAGTACTTGCGAGATTAGGAAGGAGAAGTTTAGACAATGAATAGTGATTATCCTTGGGTTAGGTAAATCAATGGACTTGTATCTATAAAGATTAAAAGGTAGTAAAATAAAAATACTATCACTAAATTATTCTTTTTTAGTTACAAACACATCTCTCTCCTTTTCGTTCACATTTTCAAAACCATATTTCAGGCATTAGTACATGCACTGTATTTACCTCAATATAGTCTATCTTTCCTTTTATCTTCCTATAGTCTCAATTGATCAGTAGTCTCCTTGATCAATAGATTAAAGCGTTACTTTTCTCAAGTCACTAATTGTACATATTGGACTGAAAAATATCTCTCTCCTAACAAAAAAAAGATATATCCATATCCTAATCTCTTAGAACCTGTGAATGCTACCTAATTTGGCAAAGCTTTGCAGATATGACTAAGTTAAGGGTCTCAGGATGGAAAGACTATCCTGAATTCTATTATATGTATCCTTATAAGAGAGAGACAGAGGGAGATTTCACACAGAAACACACATATACACAAACACACACAGCAAAAGGTGATGCGAAGATGAAGCAGAAAGGTATTCAAAGATCCTGACTTTGAAGGTTGGAGTGATGTGGCTTAGCCCAAGGAATGCTGGCAGCCACCAGAACCTGGAAGAAATGGAACTGGAGGGTAGTCTTGCCAAAACCTTGATTTTGGCTCAGTGATGCTGATTTTGGACTTTTAGCCTACAGAACTATGACAAAACAAATTTCTGTTGTTTTTTGTTGTAATTTGTTGTTTCTGTCATAATTTGTTATGTAGCCAAAGGAAACCAACACACTGATCAAAAGCTTTTAGTGATCTAATGATTGAAATAACATTCCTTGGACTGCCCTTAAGGCACTCACAACTTTGGCCTGTTGAAAACTTTGTATTTTGTTCCAATGGTTGGCAAGCTATTTCTGGACTAGCCCAGACTGAGAATATCTTGGGCTTTGTCAGCCATATGGTTTTTGTCAAAATGACTCAACTCTGTCATTGTAGTATGCAAGCAGCTATAGACAATATGTAAATGAATGAGCATTGTTGTATGCCAATAAAGCTTTATTTATAAAAACTGGCGGTCTGTATTTGGTTCACAGGGCATATTTTCTGACCCCTGTTCTATATCATATACTTGCTTTTTTCTAATAATTCTCCTTCTTTTGTCTCATACTATCCAGTGACTAGGTAGTATTCATTCTTGTATCACCCATAGAAATTATACTTTGTGCATTTACTATATTTACCATAAATATTTGTTGTATGAATAAATTGATGAAATCCTGATCTCCAGTCTTACTAGTGCACACATTTCCTTCAATACATGGTGAGTACATTTAGTTTTCATTTCTTTCTCTAACTGTAGAAGAATAGTTCCTTTTTCACTCTGCCTATGAGTATTCTAATCACTCACTGGGGATTCATTGTAATACTACCCTCTCTGTGAAAACCACTCCAAACACTGTAACTGTTACTCTCCTGTTAATCCATCTATCATCAGCATCCCTCATTCAAAATACCATCTACTACCTTCTTTTGCAAACATTGTAAATATTTGACCTAGATGACTTCCATAATTTCCTTCGAAGCCACTGTTTTGGCATCATACAACCATTAGAGATTTCTGAGAACTTGCTGAACCTTAAGGATATTCTTAAAATGTTTTTTACCTTTCAAATTCAACTTCTTTCCATATGGGGCAGCAAAGATTCTGTATGTACATAGAAAAACATTAGCCTTTATTTTCAGCTCTGCTTCATAAGTGTAGAAATCCTTAAGTATTCAGCTTGCTTTTAGAGCAATTTTTCAGAGCAATTTGTAGAAATTTTACTACTTGATATGGACACCCATGTTGATCATAGCCGATTGTGAATTCTGCAGTTTTTAGGCTTATAGCAAATATTAAAAAAAAAAATGCCAACAGGTAACTACTCACATTATTGTTTGTATAATATGCTACCCCCAAAATATTGTGTGCCAAGCACTATTGCATGCAAAACATGTAAGATATGGTCTATTTAATTAAAAATCCTGGGGCAGATGAATGCTTTAACATATTCTTAAGAAAGAAACAGAATCCAGTCAATTTCCTATATTAAATGAAAGAAGCAGCACTTGAACTTGAGAACTAAAAAGAAATGAGTGTACAGAATATTGAATCTTTTTTCATGTGTTCTTCTTAAATCAAAATGAGTTTTATTGCCGTTGCAATATATAAATTATCCGCATTAAAATTATGATTTTAACCTTATTAAAACCATGAGCAGCATAACATTTCTGACCACAGGAAACCACAGTATATTTTAGCCAACCTTATGAAAATTAAGTTTATGTAGGAAAATATCCTTTGCCAACAATGCACTAATTTTAATGGTATTATTACTTTTCTTATGTCTCAATAATTAGTTGCTTTGTTGTGCTTCGGGCCTTCCCAAAAATTACCTGAGCGTTTTAAAAGCATTTCATCTGTTCCCACAAAGCCCCCAAGAGAAATTTTTGCAAAGTATTGTAATTGGATATGCAAACACAAAAAGGACATACTAAATTATAATAGTACTCTGAGATTTTTCTTTTAAAGTAGTGTTTATACGTGATCTTCGCTAAATGATATAACTCATTTTCTTGCAGAGTTTTGTTTTCTCATTAAAATTAAAATAAAAATGACTTTATACTTGGGATAGTATAAATTAAACAAAAGCATCATTGGTTCACTCATTTATTCAGAAAGCACTTACTGTAGGTTTAGTATGATATAATACTTTGATACATTTCTATTTTTTATTTTTTTTTTGCTTTAGGTATAGCATCTTTATTTTTTATTACATTTCAATTTATTTTATTGCATTCTTTATATAAAAGCAAACAGAAAAATCTATCTTTAATTTGTATCATTTCCAAATCTAACTGAATGCCTCTGATTTTATAAAAGAATGAAAACTTTTTCCTTAGTTATTCTTCATTCTTAAGGGCTTTTGCATGGGAACTAAGTGTTCTTTGTGTTGAGATGAATTTAAACTTTAGAGTTCACTTAAATCGTGTTTCGCTTACACTTCTCAAAAGCTTACTCTTTAAAATCTTAAGACTGACTTATCTTTTATGTTTTGTTTTGCTATATTAGGTCTATCCTCTGTTAACCTACTGATATAGTGTAAATGGCAAAATTAATGGTGTAATAGCACTGCCATATCTCTGAATCAAATACATATTAGTGTAATTTTAAAATTATTTTATGGAGCATACAAAATTAAAAGCATTATTATTAGCAAATACAAATTTAGATGGAGTCTGAATTTGTTATAAAATTGCTTGAAAAAATACAAACTTTCTTGAATTTGAGTAACTTTTTTTTTCTTACTTCAGCTGTATCATGTCGGTTTCCACTTCATTAGAGAGGAAACATGGGGGCGCCTATGTGGTGCAGTAGATTAAGCATCCAACTCATGGTTTCAGCTTGCATCCTGATCTCAGGGTCGTGAGATTGAGCCCTATGTGGGGTTTCACGCTCAGCGCGGAGTCCGCTTGAGATTTTCTCTTCCTCTCTCTGCCTCTCCTGTTCTCTCTCTCTCTCTCAAAATAAATAAATCTTAAAAAAAAAGAAAGAAAGAAAGCACAAATCAGGGCATGGAGTATATTCTGTGCTTTGTCTACACAGAATCTCTTCGCCTTCTTCTTTTCTAATAGCACCTAGGGTCTCCCCTGCAAAACTTTCTTCCTTTGCTTTATAGTGTTGCATTTTCTTTTCTTTCTTTCTTTTTTTTTTTTTTTCTGGAAGAAGTCGGTAGGAGCAAATCTTTCTCCTCTGACATGCATGATTGCTCTTGGTAACTAAACCCTAAACTGATATTGTCTATTCCCTCATAGGACCTAAGAATTGGTCAGGTGTGATCCAGATCAGTGGTAGAAGTCCCTGGACACATTCCTTCTTAGTTTCATATGGCACATGAACAGCTGAAGCCAGTTTGTTATCGGGACAAACATGGATATATGGCAGAGAGAAGAGCTAAGTGATATATGGTAAAAAAAAGACACAGAAAACTTTGAAACATTTTTGAACTTTGATCCACTTATTGTTTATGTCAGTTAAAATTGTGTTTTCTGTTACTTTCAAGCCGATGCATACTATTTTTTATAACATTGTTAAGAGGAAATTAAGTCAGTATGAGAAGCAATAGATCTTGAAGTGTAGGATTAGCTGAGCCCTGGAGGCAGGCTAGAAGGCAATGGTAACACACTCCTCTGATGGGAAATGTGGACGTGCTGCACTTTCTACAATGGTGAAATGGTTGTTTCCACTGTGATCTCTTTTATATTGAGACTCAGACTATTTACCTACAGTAGCTGTAGCATCGGGGAGTTTAGAATAACAACAGCAACAACAAAATGAGTCTGATTTAGTATATTGGATATTTCTACAAGCTATCAGTGATAATCTAAGAAAAGGATGGAGTAAGGTAAAGTAAGTGGTTTGAAAGCTGCAAGGAAAGAAATTACAGATTTTCTAAGAGATCTTTTCTGTTTGTAGACTGATGTTCAAAATCAACCAGTCTCAGAATCTGGAGTTTGAGAAAATTGGAAAAATTAAGTGAGATGCCCCATGCTAAAGTTTGCATTACAGAGATATTGAGACAGGACTGAGTAGCATAATATTATTCTCGGAGGTTTTAGCTGGTCTGGTCCCTTTCTAGCTATGTAGTCTTAGATAAATCTTTTAAGATCTTGACATGGAGTTTTTTGACGTGTACCCCAAATAAAGTCAACCTCCTGCAGCCAGAGAGCAGAGCTGCTAACCCTCATCCTCTGCCCTGCTTGGCCACATAGAAGATCTACACCGCAGATCTGGGGAGCATCTGCTGGTTAAAATGCCATACTCCTATTGTTACTGAGATTTAGTAGATATTCTTGAATATGTTTCTAAAGAGTTACATGCCTTCTCATCACTTTCCTGGGTCTTTAAATGATTATTTCTGACCACTTTACCCAAAATTTTCTTGCTTGTTTGGGAGAGGATTTGCCAAGTCCTTTGCGCAGCCATCTTGGAAGTCCCACCCCATATCTATTTCTCTTTGCATCTTCAGCAAGCAGTTTCTTTGGTCAGAGATTCACCCTTGGCCATAGCTTTGGGATTTGGAAGAAGATGGTTTAGTCAAGTTAATTTCCAAAGGTTGATGGCATCAACCCCCACCTTCTTTAAATCCTCACCTCACCAGGGCTCTTACAATGCCCAGATCTTATCCCTTAGGCACTAATGGCTTGTGCTGTTGGTGCAGTTTAAGACCGTAATTATCTTCATACAGAATTGTGGAAGGAAAAACAGAACAACAGTATCTTTCCCCAGCTTGACAGTTCAGTGCTGCCTCACAGCCAGCTCTGCCCTCTGACACCCACATACCCCAATTCATGATATCAACTGCTTCCAAGGAGCCTTTACTGATTTATTGATTTTTCACAACATTCTGTAGTTGCTATTAATTTTTCAGATTCTTGCTCCTTTTTTGGCTTTTGAGAGTCGAGTGGGTGAACTGCAGGGTAGAAGTTGGAACAGCCCATGCTACTAAATGTATTCACTCTTCACTATTTGTTGAAAATATCCTGAGTCAGATGGTCAAATTTGGCTCCAAGAATCAACGATGTTACCTGATGTGGGAAACAGAGGCAGAAGAAAAGTTATTAAATTTCCTTACTATGTAGAGCCCACTGACAAGTCCTTGAAACAGGCAGAGTGACATTCCTCTAGGGACTCAACTGCCTCCAACTTAATGTTTTGCTAAGGGCAAAAGGCAATCGTAGCCTGACCTCCCCTCACACCCCAACCAGGATCCTATAAGTCTACTTTAACATATAAAAATTCTTTTGGAAATGTCCTTTATCTCTAAACCCTCCAAGATACGTGCTGGCAATCATCCCCAAGCATACGGGCCCACTGATAAACATCTGAAGGGTCTCATGACTAAGTTCTTATTAGACGGTAATAAATGACCTTTTCCCAACAACAGCTAGCCCCTCAAGGTCCTGGAAACCTCGCTTCCAAAATTCCTTAGAGACTATGCTATCCCTGACCCCCTCCCAACTTGCAAGTATATAATGGACCACTCCTCACAGCCCTGGGGCAGCAGCAGCAGCGGCGGCGGCAGCTCCCTCTGTCCATGGGTCCTGACCCCGTGCTTTAATAAACCACCATTTTGCGCCAAAAAGGTCTCAAGAATTCTTTCTTGGTCATCAGCTCCGGACTCTACCCCACTGCACCTCACTTATATTCTAAAACTTCATCATTACCCATTTTCAAACTTACCTAATTATCCAAAAGATACATGTAAACACACCTTAGTGGCGAGCCATCACGGAATCTGAGGAACAGCAATACAGCTTCCCAGTTCTTCCTTGTTTCCTGCTCCATGTGTAAGACAAGTCTCTAAGGGATGTATGCAGCAATCATTCTTCACAAAGGGGGTTATTTGGGTCTTGAAATATCTCCTTTTCCTACTCTAACGATTACACAGAGGAATCTAACATTTTCCAGCGGGCCACATCCAGTGGGGATTAGAAGCATGGACTATAGGAAGAGTAGCAAATTTTCTGGATAACAGATGAGAAACAATGACCTAACAGAAGAAGCGTTAATTTAGTTCAGACATAAAGGGAGAAGGAACTCTTGAAAGATGGAGGTGTCAATATTGGTCAGTTGGGGAATGTAAAGGGGAGTTACAAAAAGCCCATTAACAGATACTTGAAACTGGCAGAATGTAATATTCATCAGGAAGCTCCCAACTATCTTCATGTTAAGCCTTGCTAGAGGGAAAAACAACCTTAACATGACTATGGCAAGGCCTCCAGTATCCTAGGAATCTTCTTTAACATATGAAAATCCTTTTGAAATCTCTCTTTTTCTTACCTCCCCCAACCCCATAGTGTAAAATCAGCCACCCCTCACAACCCCATGTAGCAGCTCTTTCTGCCCCAGGGTCCTGTCCTTGTGCTTTAATAAATCACCACTGCACCAAAAACAAGCCAACAATTTCGACAGTAATTTTTTTCTTTCTCTTTTCATTTTTTGTTTTTATTTAAATTCCAGTTAGTGAACATGCAGTGTAATATTAGCCTCAGGTGTACAATACAGTGAAACAACACTTGCATACAAAGCCCAGTGCTCATCATGGCAAGTGTGCTCCTAACCCCCAACACCTATTTCAGCCATCTGTGATATGGGAAACCAAGGCAGAAAAGTTATTAAATTCCCTTACTATCTAGAGCCCATGGGGTGCCTGAGTGGCTCAGTGGGTTAAAGCATCTGCCTTCTGCTCAGATCACGATCTCAGGGTCCTGGGATCGAGCCCTGCATTTCATCTGGCTCTCTGTTCAGCAGGGAGCCTGCTTCCCCCTTTTTCTCTGCCTGCCTCTCTGCCTACTTGTGATCTCTCTCTGTCAAATAAATAAATAAAATATTTTAAAAAAATTATAGAGCCCACTGACAAGTCCTTGAAACAGGCAGAGTGACATTCCTTTAGGGACTCAACTGCCTCCACCTTAATACTTTGCTAAGGGCAAAAGGCAATCCTAGCCTGACCGACCCCCACCCCAACCAGGATCCTATAAGTTTGCTTTAACATATAAAAATTCCTTTGGAAACTTCCTTTATCTCTAAACCCTCCAAGATACATGTGGGCAATCATCCCCAAGCATAAGGCTCACTGATAAACATCTGAAGGGTCTCATGACTAAGGTCTTAATAGATGGTAATAAATGACCTTTTCCCAACAACAGCTAGCCCCTCAAGGTCCTGGAAACCTTGCTTCCAAAATTCCTTAGAGACTATGCTGTCCCTGACCTCCTCCCAACTTGCGAGTATGTAATGGACCACTCCCCACAGCCCTGGGGCGGCAGGTCCCGTCCCACAGGTCCCGTCCGCGTGCTTTAATAAACCACCATTTTGCACCAAAGAGGTCTCAAGAATTCTTTCTTAGTCATCGGCTCCAGACTCTACCCCGTTGAACCTCACTTATATTCTAAAACTTCGTCATGTAACCCACCGATCTCCCTGGTAACCATCAGTTTGTTCTCTATAGTTAAGAGTCTTGTTTTGGGGGGTACCTGGGTAGCTCGGTGGGTTAAGGCCTCTGCCTTCAGCTCAGGTCATGATCTCGGGGTCTCTGGGATCGAGTCCCGCATCGGGCTCTCTGCTCGGCAGCAAGCCTGCCTCCTCCTCTCTGCCTGCCTCTCTGCCTACTTGTGATCTCTCTCTGTCAAATAAGTAAAATCTTTAAAAAAAAAAAGTCTTGTTTCTTGATTTGCCTCCCTCCCCCCTCCACCCCAGGCCATGTTCATTTGTTTTGTTTCTTAAATTACACGTATAAGTGAGATGATCTGGTATTTACTTTCCCTAACTTGACAAAGTCAATTTTTCACTGTCTTCTCATCAGGCATTAATTATCAAGGCGAGGAGGATGGGCTACTCTCCTGCAGCAACCCTTTTCTCCCCACTTGTCAGTTTGCTTTTTCTTTTTAGTCCTGGAGGTAGAAATAAATGTACATATGCACATTTTTTACAGAATTTACATATATATTTTTTAATTTCTCAACAAAGACATGCTTAAAGGGAGTTTTAAAAATTGAGATGCCTATATTTCTGTCTGTATTATTTTATTATTTGTATTGTTATATTATAATTAACTTCAATTTTAATCTCATAATTTTATGAAGTTCAGTAGCTACTAAGAAATTGGAACTGTCAGTTTTTGGCAGTCTCTTTTTAGGTATATTTCTTTTAAATCAGCTATTATGTCCTCATATACTAAAATATTTTTGACAGAAAAGGGACTACAAACTTAGTTTAAAAGATAAAGTTTAACATTTTTGTTACTAAAGGGAACTGATAATGGACATGTGGAAATTAGGGCTGTAACATGGAGTTTTGGAATTTTTCAAAACAGAGACACAGAGAAAAAGCTGCTATTGGCTACTTTAAGAGTAATAGGCATTCCTGAAACTTCCCCAAAATATATTAAGATACTGACAATATATGTGAAAAATATGATGTAATAATAAACGAAAGTGTAACAGATGAAAGAACAATAGTCTTGTTATAATTTGTGTGTTTCAACATCTCATTAAGATTATGAGCTTTTTTTGAGAGCCATATTCTATAATCATTTCTATTGAGATTATTTCAAATAAATGAGCATTTCCCTGGAATAGTGAAAATAATTATATTTCATTACAAAAAAAAGAATAAACATGTTTTCTCTTGTTAATAGTGTTTTAGGTATTCATCTCATTCCTCCTATGAAAGAAAATATATCACATTTTACAGCTCAGCTGATTCTTGTTTCAAAAATCTTTTTATCAGAGGGGCTGAACATAGATTTTGTTCTCCTTGTAATTGTTTCAACTCCCCCAGGTATTCCTGAATTTCAGAGTATTTATAGATGACAGATTATCTTGTTAGTCTTGGAATGGATGGAACATATTGTAAATAATGGCATTTGTCTACAGAGGGATTTTCAACAAGGTCCAAAATATTTGGGATATATTGGTATGTATTAAAAATAATACACAGTTAAAATTAATTTCACCTGTTTCTTTATCCTGCATGGGCACGTGTGTGTGTGTGTGCATGCACTATGTTTTAGTCTGGTTGTGTTGTATTTCTATTCAGTGATGCTTGGCCAGAGTCTGACCACCAGCATGGGAAGCTACAAAAAGTTGAAGAAAAAGATTATTCAAACTGTAGAGTGTAAGAAATGCTGGGAAAATTACTGTGTTGAAAATGCATTTGTGCAACAAAATCACAATATATGTGGTGGACAAAAAGATAGTAAATTGGATACTCACGAAAGTAGTCACTAGGCAACAGCTCAAAGGTAGGCAAATGGAGTGAGAAAAATGAGAAAATGTTCTTTAAAAGATTTGAAGTTCCTAAAAAATGGGGTAGAAATGGTATAGGAGTAGAAATAAAGATGGTAACAATGTATGCTCATATTACATTACAATGTTCTTATTTTTGTGTCTTTCACAACTAGGGGATGGGTTTTCTAAACAATAGCTATCAATAAAAGGATAGCTGTAAGAGTAGCTTTGAATAAGGAGAGACTGCACACATATTTCAGATGACAAAAGGATCAAGTGATGGTACCTGCTGTGTCTAGCTAGCATCCTAAATTAAATTTTACTGCCACCAGTATGGAAACCACTTTTACAATTTTGTCTCATGTGTAAGTGTCCATCAATATCAATATGAAAAGTTTTAATTATTATAATGAAAAGTAAATAGTAGGAAAGATACTAAGGTTGTGAAATGTGGTCCTGCAAGTTAAATTCTATATGAATGGTGCCTCCTGGGTTTAGATGGTGTACAAACCAGTGGGAATCATTTTGCAAAGCCAAGAGGGGAGATATGTTAAATGAGTTGTAAGTATTATGTAGCAGATGGTATGAATGCAAAAATGCTTTCTGTTTGCTTTCATTTTGAGGGGATTTTAAAATATTGTGTGTGTGTGTGTGTGTGTGTGTGTGTGTGTGTGTGTATGTAAGAGAGAGAGAGAGAGAGAACCATTTAGAATCAGGCAAAAACAGTATTCAATGGGAGGTTCACTGGCATTGAGCCCATCACTTTAAATCATTCATATGATGAGTTTGTAGAAAGAGAAAATTTAATATTTTTATAACTAATGTGCATAATATTGCTACCATTCACTTACAAAAGAATTGTATGTGTTTTAAGATACTTGGTGGGTATTCTTAAGCAGTCTAATCATAGAAAATAGGACCCTGGAAATCTGTTTATCTTTTTTGTTACACAGCAACTGTTATAGAAGGGATGTTATCCATTTTTTTTATAACTTTTCACTGATTTCCAACTATGCTTGCCTACATCTATTATGACATCAAGCTGTTCAGATGGGGGTTACTACACTTTGCTATCATTCCTGCTTCATGAAGGTAAGGTTCTGAACAGAAAGGGTATGTGTTCTAATGGAATTCTCCCCTGGGGCACATCAAGTCATTTTATACAATGACATACTAAGAAAAGCAATTTATGATGTGTGACTGACTCTAATGTGACTTTTTCATCATTTCATTTGTTTTCCATTAGTCAGGAAAAAAATACACATACAAACTACATAGAAATCTTTTTATTGTACTCCATGGGGATTTTCTACTATATTAGAATTCTGGAGGAATACAATATTTTATAAAGCTTATGAAAAAGTGGATTTTAAAAACATTTTTTATCTTCAAATCTCCATCAAAAATTTCTAAAACATTCTTTTTTTCTAAAACATTCTTTTCTTTCCTTTTTTAAAAAGATTTTATTCATTTATTTATTTGACACAGAGAGAGAAAGAGAGCACGAGTAGGCAGAATGGCAGGCAGAAGGAGAGGGAGAAGCAGGCTCTTCACTGAGCAGGAAGACTGATATGGGGCTGAAGCCCCATGTGGGGCTTGATCCCAGGACCCTAGGATCATGACCTGAGCTGAAGGCAGCCACTTAACTGACTGACTCACCGAGGCGCCCCTCCTAAAACATTCTTAAAAAGCATTTAAATTTTAAAATATTGCAAATGTTGTACAAAATGTATTTTAAAAGATAAATGTTTGTTTAAAACTTTAATCAGTACTTTTAAGCAACGTTCAATTATTATAATTCAAGTTTCTAAAATGTTTGTGATTCAAATATAAATCAAATAAATCAGAGCTGCTGGGTCTGATTGCATAGTTTAGATTAACAAAGCTCTATTTTTAGTTATCTGTTTCAATCAATATTTTTTGGTTCCTCTCTTTGGGTTTCCAATAAATAATCACCTAAACACATACAAATATATCTGTGAAGAAAATACGATTTTTCATCATATATAACACTTTAGACCATTTACATGACATCTTGAGTCCAGTTAGTTTTTTCTGCTTAAGGTGTAGTCAGCATTTTCCCTTTCCACCCTCTGATTTTACACCAATTCCAATTTATTTGATGTTATTTTCATAAGGTCTTTACTATCCATTCCACTAGTTCTTCCACTTTTTCTTCCCTTCCATTTATCCTTTTCACGTGTTTACTTTCCTCACATTATTTCAAATAAGCTGTAAATTTCAGCTCGTTTATTCAAGGTAGTGGCTTGTTCAGATTCTCAGAATTCAGTCTGTTACTGCACCAAGGAATAGTCCTATATAAGGTAACATATGGGTATAAAAGTAAAGTATAAAATATTGAGCCATTAGAAATAACAATGTGCTTTTGAGTTTATACTATATTTGGCATTAAAAGATAGTAGCAAAACAACATAAGAGAAAGCATAGTTTTAAAATATTGTAAGTTCCTGCTATATTTTGAAGTGGTAAAGCATGTTTGTGGTATATTTTAAGAGTCACTTCTGCATTGTGTAATCTCTAGTACAACTACTAAGAGATGATATAATAAATAAGGTAGAAGTGTGAAATAACCTTTAAAATTATTTAATTTATCCTAAAGAAGGCAGAAAAATGCAGTGAGAAGAACAAAAAATAATTAAAATGTATAGAATAAATACTATTATGGTAACTTTATATTGAAATATGTCAGAAAAATGTAAATGTCATTAAATATTTCAGTTATAAATAAGAATGATCAATCTGATATTTAAAAAGAAGTAAACAAACAAACAAAAAAGTAGACGACATAATATGAATAAAGTGGAAACACCAAATAAATGAAAAGTAGTGCAAACCAGATGTCCTACACTACCAAACTGAATACTAAGAGTGTGAATCTGGGGTTATTTTGGATGTACCCAAAAATTTCTAATATATATTTTCCTGCAGATTGTTGGTAATAATTTTTTGTAATTTTTTTCTCAGAAAAGGTTTATATTTTATCATCATTCTTCATTTGATATTGTATTTTGTCCTTAATCATTTTTAGTTAAAGTTTTCATTTGAGGTAATTTTAGATTCAAATCCAGTTGTAAGAAATAGTGAGATTCATGTACACTCTCCTAGTTTTCTCAAATGGAAACATCTTGCAAAAGTATAATACAATACCACAACCAGGAATTGATATTGAAACATTGAAGACATAGAACATTTCTATCATGAAGAGGATCCCTTATATTTCCTTTTTATAGCCAGACACTTTCCTTCTCAATTGTTCTCCATCTCTATAGTTTTATCATTTCAAGAATGCTATTAAAATGGAACAATGTTGAGTCTTTCTACCCATAAACATGGAATATCTCTTCATTTATTTAGTTCTTTTGATTTCATTGATCAGAGTTTTGTAGTTTCTCTCACATAGATCTTATACATATTTTGTTTGATTTATCCTGAAGTATTTCTTTTCTCTGCATGCTAATGTAAATGGTATTGTGTTTTTAAATTTCAAGTTCCACTTGTTCATTCCTGGTATATATGAAAGTGATTGACTTTTCTATATCAACCTAGAATTTTGTAACTTTGTTATAATCACTTCCTGGTATTCAGAAGGTTTTTTTTTTTTTTTATCAATTCTTTTGGATTTCCTATGTAGACAATCATGTTATTTATGAAAAAGATATGCTTATTTCTTCCTTATCAGTATGTATACATTTAATACATTTTCTTGTCTTATTGTATTAGCTATAACTTCTGATAGACTATTGAAAAAGAATCGTGAGGGGTGCATCCTTGCTTTGTACCTGATCTTAGTGGGAAGGCTTTGAGTTTCTTGCAATTTTTTTAAAAATTGCAAAAAAATTTTTTTTATTTTGTTTATTTATTTATTTAGTTAGTTAGTTTCTTGCTATTAAGTATGATGTTAGTTTTAGGTTTTGTAGATATTGTTTACCAAATTGTGGAAGTTCCCATTTATTCCTAGTTTACTGAGAGTTTTTATAATGAATTGTGTTAGATTTTGCCAAATGCTTTCTGATGTGAAATGTTGGGGTCCAGGAGCGAATAGTCAAGAAAGAATTCTTGAGACATCTGTAGTGTAAAAAAGTGGTTTTATTAAAGCACAGGGACAGTACATGTGGGCAAAAAGAGTTGCACTGGGATTACAAGGAATGACTGATTATATACTTTTTTAGTTAGCAAGGGTTAGGGAATAGTGTAAGTCTCTAAGGAATTTGGAAACAAGTGTTCCTGGACCTTGAGGGGCTAGCTGTTGTTAGGATAAAGTCATTTACTACTGTCTAGTAAAATAATAGTCATGATACCCTTCAGATACATATCAGTGGGCCATATGTTTGAAGGATGATTACTAACATATATCTTGGAGGGTAGAGATAATGGAAGCCAAAGGGATTTTTATATGTTAAAAAAGACCTACAGGATTCTGGAGGTTGGCTAATGTCAAGCTAAGGTTGCCTTTTGCCTCTAGCAATGTATTAACACTGAGGCGGTTGAGATCCTTGAAGTAGGTTACTATGCCTATCTCAAGTAACTGTCAATAGGCTGAAAGTTGTAAGGAAATTAAATTTTTTTCTACATTTCTTTTGCCTTTGTTCTCCACATCATTTTCTCTGCATTTGTATGATAATGTGATTTTTCTTCTTTTTTATCCTGTTATGATGCATAACATTAATTGATTTTCAAATGTTTAACCAGTCTTGCATATATACCTTTTGTTCATGGTGTATAATTCTTTTTATACACTCTCACATTCCATGTCGATATTTTGTTGAGGACTTTTACATCAGTGCTCATGAGAGACATTGGTGTGTAGTGTTCTTTTTTTGTTATGTCATTGTCTGGTTCTAGTGTTAATGTAATGCTGGCCTTATGGAATGAGTTAAAAAGTATTATCTCTGCTTCTGTCCTCTGAAAAAGATTGTAGAGAACTGGTATAATTTGTTCATTAAATTTTTTTTGTTTGTTTTTCCTTAATTTTTTTTTTAAGATTTATTTATTTATTTTAGAGAGAGAATGGGAGGGGCAGAGGGAGAGGGAGAGAGGAGTCAAGCAGACTCCTTACTGAGTGCAGAGCCTGACGCGGGCCTTGATCTCATGATCCTGAGATCATGACCTGAGCTGAAGTCAAGAGTCAGATGCTTAACCAACTGAGGCACCCAGGCACCCCAGTTCCTTAGATGTTTAATAAAATTCACCAGTGAACCCAATTGGTCCTAATGCTTTCTGTTTTGGAAGGTTGTTAATTACTGATTCAATTTCTTTAATAAATTTAGGAGCATTCAAATAGACTGTTTCTTCTTGTGTGAGTTTTGGCAAATTGTGTCTTCCAAGGAATTGATCCATTTCTTCTAGTTTATCAAATTTGTGGGCATAGCATTATTTATACTATCCCTTAATTATCTTTTTAATATCCATATGGTCTGTAGTGATGTCCCAAAACATCTTTTTTTTACCATGAGGTATGATGTTATCGTTGCTTTTTTTAAAGGTGCTCTTTATCAAATAAAGGTGTTCCCCTGTATTATCTCCTCTTCTATTTTCTGGAGAGATTGTGTACAACTGGTGTCAATTCTTTAGCCTTTTAATGAAATTCTCAAGGGAAAGAATCAGGGCCTAGAAATTTTGTTGGGGGGCGGGTGCTTTTAAACTACAGATTTGATTTCATTAATAGGTATAGGACCATACAAATATTCTCTTGCATATTGGTGAGTGTGGTAATTTGTGGGATTTTTTTTTGTAAAATCAATCCATTTAATCTAGGTTGTTAAATTTTTATCTGTGGAAATTTTATTTGTATTTCCTTATTATCCTTTTGATTTCTGCAGAATCTGTAATGATATCCCCTGTTTCCTTCCTAACATTGGTAATTAGTGTCTTTTCTTTTTGTTTGTTTGTTTGCCAGTTTTCATAGAGGTTTGTCAATTTTATTGATCTTGTCAAAGAACCACATCAATGTTTTTTTCTATTGCTTTTCTGTTTCCCTAATTTATTCCTTCTCTTATCATATTGTTCATCTCTTATTCTCCTTTGGGCTTATTTTGCTCTTCTATTTTGTTTTTCTTTTTCAAGGCTTTTGAAAAAGGGAACTAAGAATATCGATTTTAGATATTTATTCTTTTTTATTTTTTTATTTTTTTAAGATTTTTATTTTTATTTATTTACTTATTTATTTTTGACACAGAGAAAGAGATAGTGAGAGAGCAGCAGGCAGAGGGAGAGAGAGAAGCAGGCTTCCCGCAGAGCAAGGAGCCCAACGTGGGGCTCGATCCCAGGACCCCAGGATCATCACCTGAGCTGAAGGCAGCCACTTAACCAACTGAGCCACCCAGGTGCCCCAATTCTTTTTAAAATATAGGTATATAATGCTATAAATTTCCCTTTCTGACTGACTTTAAATCAATCCCACCTATTTTGATATGTTGTCATTTCATTCTCATTCAGCTCGATGTATTGTTTGATTCCCCTGACTCACCTGCCTTTGTCTTACAAGGACCCTTATGATTACTTGGGTCCCACCCAAATAATGCAAGATAACCTCTCCATCTCAGTAATAATCATAATTATTACATAATCGTTCCTACAAAGTTTATTTTGCTATGTAAAGTAGCATAGTCATAGGTTCCAGGGATTAAGATGTGGAAATCTTTGGAGTAAGTGCATTACTCAATATACTACAGTGGGTGTTAAGATCCCAAGAGCAGGGACCATCCAATAGAATCTAGAGCATGGTCTGCTGAGCTGGAACTGGAGCCAGGTGGAGACAGAGCCACTGCCCCAAACACCATCTTATTTAAGAAGAGGGAAAATGCTATGGCTTCTCTCACTCCATACTCCACTCTTTTGCCAACACTTCCCAGTGGTGATATAGCTGGAAGCTAGAGGACGTTGGAGCCCAAGGAAGGCATCCTGGATGTGTTAGTCCCCATCAATATAGAATCAAACAATAAGGGAGAAAGTACAGTATCTTAGTGGAATTCCTTTGCAGGAAAATGAAAAATCTCAAAAATCACAATAAACTACTGCATAATGCCAGCAGAGCTAATTTCCAGAAAATGAAAATTCACAAAATAGTGAGAGGTGTTTTGTTTCTCATTCTGGATGGCTTTTACAACAAAAGAATTCTGATGCATAAAGCACTTTGTAAAAGTAATATTTTCAGTCCTTTAAAAAGCAATGGACCTTTTTATTTAATATGCTTTCATTAATAAAAATTTAGCGGTGGTTAGTCTTTTAAAGGGGCTGGTTTTACAAATTTTGCCATTTTATGACAACCAGACGGTGCTGCAGCATCGGCTCCAGAATCAACGTCCACAGGCTTAGATGGTCTAATAGCATGAAAGCCTCTCATTTAGTTTCCGCTTTTGCTTTCTGGAAATACTAATCCAATTTAAATCAGAATGGACCTTTATTGAATGTGACGTATCATTGCACTCTGTGTTTTGAGGTAGTTCATTTCAAAATATATGCAAGGCCTGGATGATAGCTCGTTAGAGAATTAAACAGCGCTTAGGCAGAGCTCCGTCTGTAAGCGGTGGAGCGCAGCTGCGGCAGGAACCGGCACCTGCAGCCCAAGGAAAGTCAATTGAACTAAATACACTCAAACAGCTCTGCTCCAAGGGCGAAACAGAAAATGGATGACCACTGTTTCAGAATGGAAATGAACCTGCAATCACAACAGCAAGTGGTTCACTTTAGACAGGCGAATCTGAAGCCTAGAATTAAAATAATTAGCCTCTCTAAAGAATAGCTCTAATTCTATGTAGCAGCTATAGCTCTAATCTGTTAGTTTATTGACAGCTAAATACCACTGCAGAGCTGAATTATATGGAAAAAGATGGTCACTGTATCTATACAGAATAATGGAGCCTGAATATATAGCTATATTGATTATATTGATTGGCTTATATGCGGAACAGTAAATTAGAAAAGCAGTATATCTAATTTGAGAAAGTACATTTTGAAATGGATGGCTCTTCTTTGGGCATGTGTCTAGTTACTTATTTGGTTTAAATTTTTTTTTTTTACTCCAAAATGTGTACAGTAAAGCAGTGACTGTGTGTGTGTGTTAAATTAAATTTTATTAAATTAGATTAAATTTTAAATATTTTTATTCTATTATTGAGTACCCCCTCTCTTAGACACTATATATACCTTATCAGAAATTCTACAATCACTCTACAGTGCAGGTATTATATCATGTTACAAATATGGAAACCAAGCCTCTGAAATTAGATAACAGTAAAGAATATACCAAATCTGAGAACCCATATCTGTTTTTGTGGAAAGTTTTTTGTTTTGTTTTGTTTTATTTTGTTAATGAAACTCTCTTAGTTAAAGATTCATTGGAACACTTGTGAGTTTAAACAACAATATATTTTGAAAGATCCAAAGTTAAATTTCTTTCTGCAAAATAAATTTCCATTTGAAATGCTTACTTTGATTTTATTATAAAGAAGTAAGTACTGTCAGTTTATTATGCAAGTTTTAATCACACGAAACCCTAATGTACATATTTTAAGAATAACAGTCATGAGAAGGGGAAGTTTTCCATAATGAATTTGTGTAGTAATGTTCTTATCAGGACAGTATGAAATAAGCTGGATTAGGAAGTATTCTTTGAAAAGGTGGCTCAAATATTTGTTTAAGTAGAGTTCCACATTTGAGAGAAAATACTTTGAAAGTCTTCTAGTTTTCAAGTTTTTACCTATTTATTTGTTTGTTTGTTTTAGAGAGAGAGAGAGCATGAGCATGTGGGGGGGTCAGAGGAAGAGGGAGAGGGACAAGCAGACTCCCCGCTGAGCAAGGAGCCCAATGCAGGTCTTGATCCCAGGACCCTGGGATCATGACCTGAGCCAAAGGCAGATGCTTAACTGATTGAACCACAAGTTTTTAGATTCTGGGAGGACTTGCACCAAGTTTGAAAGGAAACTAACTTGTATGACAGAAGGAAACAAATCTGGAGAGGGAGAAAGAGAGATGAAAGGAGAAAGTGAAAGAATTCTTCTAAATATGTGAACTGATAATACCTTATTTTTCTCAAAATTTCAGTAAAATCTATAATAGGTAAGAAATATGTTTTACATATGAGGATTTCTTGTAAAAACCAGTGAAAGAGTCACTGATGTAGGTTAAAGAGGTACAAGACACGCAGAAGGGGAAAACCACCCCTGGATAACAGGATGGTTGGAAATGATTCACTGTAGACTTTATGAGAAATTGTCAACTTCATTGCCCACAAAGTCAATCAAAATCTAGGCCATACTTAACTACCTATTTTCTTTTAGTTATTTTGCCTTTTACATTAAATACTAAACGTTTTAGAGACCTGTCTTTACTAGAATATGCCTTATTCTTTCATACATCTACTGCTTTTGTACAAGAAGCCGCCTCTCCTGAAATCCATTCCCTCTCTTCCCCTCACCTCTTCCCCAGAATAAACTTCTAATTATCCTTCTGATTTCAACTTTCCCTGAGTGCCAAGTTATTGACTCTATTTCACTTTGAAGAGTCTTGTCATACCCTATAGTTAATATCTATCATGCAGTTTTTAACTTATATTTTTATCCTGTGTCTACTAACTTCTTTCCCTGACTTGAAAGTAAAAACTCAAAGTCAGGCATTAGTATTACTACTTATACAATCATCAATGGACACAGTAGGCACTTTAAAAAGCTTGTTGAATAAAAGTAATTTAATTGACTTTTTTTGTTTCTTTGAGAACATCTTAACAATATATTTATACATCAAAAATCATATATGGTATGTTGGTGATTAAACGTGTCAAAAATGAAAAACGCATTATTTTTTAGAGTGTAATTCTTTATTTTTGTTAAAATGTTACACTATGTCATTTTCTTATAATTCAATATTATGGTCTAAATTTTTATGCGATTGAGAAAATAACTTGTAGGACTTTTGAAATATTAAGCTGGGGACATTTGCAAGGACAAGAAAACCAAATCAGTATGATTTCTTTTGGCAGTATTTCACAAATAAATATGTAGAGAAACTCCAGAGTGAAGAGATCTTTATTGGTTTCTAAATGCCTTGAGGGGCGCATACAAAATATGGTTTCAATGGCTTGTACTGACTTTGATATGACCTACAGTTTTTCTGTAACTGTTCTATGTAAATGTGTTTATCATGCCTAAGTTGTTTCTTCCTGTGTTATAGGAAGCAGTTTAGAAAGAGAAGAATAGCTAAGTTACACATGTACAGTGCAATAGCCAGTTTTTAATCAAGTCCCAAGGACATATGATCATAGGGTTTATTTAATACATGTTTTTCTATTCCTTTATTTCCTCCAAGTTTCCAATCCCTCCTAGTTTTTCCTCTTTTTTAGTTGATCAGACAGAACATGTGGATTATTAGGGATAGGAAACTCTGAGGACTATATAGGAGTAATGCTAAGATACATAGACAAGGGCAAGCAGATGGTCACATCAGCTCATCTCCCAATGTGTTTGCAAATGTAATAGGGACTGATTTTATTTTGTCATGTGTTAGGGTCTAACTCTTTGAGAAAACTTTTACCTTTCAAGGAAGATGATAATTTACTGTGGAACATTGCACACACTGTCTTTGTCTCCTTTTATTTATATGCCTTACAGTGTTTTTGAGCAGGGTTTTTTTTTTTCAAAATCTGGACTCCTAAACACTTGCACCAGAATTGCCTAGAGAGATTGGTATAAATGCAAATTTGAGATCTTATCCCATAACAGTTAAATGACAATCTCTGTGTTGGACTTTTAACAAGCTCCTCAGTGATGTTAATGTAGTTGCAAGTTATTGGTTTACCAGCATTTTGGCAGGAGTTTAATAAATATCTGTCTATTGACCTTCTTTTTGCTCATGATCAAGCTATTATCACTTGTTTGCAAATTAATATCACTACATAACTATAAAATTCTCCTAAAATAATGAAGTGCGTGATGTAGTTGTAAACATTTTTAAAAGTAAATAGAGAAAAAAGGAAAGAAATAAAATTGCTAAAAACTAAATTCTGACATTTTCATGTTAAATTTTCAATAATTTTAAATATCCAACAACAGCAATGCCCCCAGTATGCCTGTTACTTAGGCCTCAATCCCAGCACAGAATAGGATTGAAGGGTTTGCCATGGATACCAAGTTCTCCTTATGACAGAATGGCCATTTTATTTATCAACAAATACATGTTGTCTCAGAGCCCTGTGCCAAAAATGAATAATTTACAGTGGATTTTCCACCTCTTCCTATGAGACCATCAGGATCCATCTTTTCATTCCCACCAGAGCATATGATCTTTCTCCTCTCCTAGACACTTGTGTCTGGATACTTACAGGCACACTGAGTTCTGGCCACAATGAAATGCATCCACTCTCCCTTCTGAAATTGAAGGTCTGTCAGAAACAAAATCCTCTAACAACAATCACTTTGTAGAATCTTCCCTTTGACTTTTTTGCTTTCTCTAAAACTAGGCCTACTTCCTCACTCCCACCTCCTTTGGGAATCAAGGATCCCCGTGGCTCATTCAGTAAACAAATTTTATTTTAATTTTCCCATAATCTTTACACTTCCAGTTCTGGGTAAGAGTGGATGTCTTTTTTGCTCTGAATTATCACTTCCAGATACTTCCTGTGATGTACCCCTTTAAAAAAATAAAAAAGTTTGGGGAATGAGGGGAGGGGGTAATTGGGTGATGGGTACTGGGGAGAGCACATGATGTGATGAGCACTGGGGGTTGTACACAACTAATGAATAATTGAACACTATATCAAAAACTAATGATGTACTATATGTTGGTTAATTGAACTTAATAAAAAGATAAATAAATACATTTTAATTAATTAATTAATTTAAAAAAGGGTTCTGGAAGTACATTCCATACTAGTCCATCTTAATGCAATCAGGTACCTTCATTTTGCCAGGGCCTCTAATTCATAGCACCTGGCTTACTAATCACTCTTTCCAACATTCATAATGTCATCACTTCAGTGACTTAAAAATCCACAAAAGAGGGTCTTTCCACAGATCTGGTTTACCAGTCTCTTAGGTTTGTCACTTCTGATGACCATGTCCTCTATTCTACATCGCCCACCGACTTCCAAAAAAGTCTATGTTAAATCTTTGATATCGCACATATATTTTTTAAAAATTATCACCATCTTTTCCCTGTTCTGAAATCATTGCCTTCATCAGAAAACACGCAAAACTGTTTTGTATGAAATATCTATGCATTTAATAAAATGTTAATAGCAAGATTTCCAAGAAACATAATTAATGACATTCTATAGCTTAATATTTCCTTTTTTAATTTTTTACTGTTAGTTTCAAAGGTTTTTAAATGTGTAATTTTTGCCTCGAAAGAAAATTATATGTATATATATTTTTATATATACTTTTTTAATAGCATATAAAGGTCATGGATTTATTGGTTCATGCTTTTAACGTACTATGTTCCAATTAATCCAAAATATAGGTATTAAATTCTTAGTAAAATTCTTTGGTCCTAATTCTATTTCTTCTCATTGTATCAGCAGAGAAGTAAAATCAAGAACCAAATCAATATTGCTGAGACTGCTATTTCTGGCCAAGATGAACTGACAGGGATGAGATTTACCTTCCTGCTTGAAACAAACAAATAAATAAAAAGCACTGAAACATATAAAACGATAGTATTTTAGATGCTGAGCATCAGACAACATAGTAAATCAAGCGAGACCTGAGAAAAGGAAAACGAGAGGTTAGGCCTACATTTGCCCTGATTATTGTTTTAACAGTTTCCAGGACTTCACTTAGGAAGTGTGGAATGTAAGAGAAGCCCAAAGTTGGTTTCTCTAAGCTGAGGAGACAGAACTGAGACTCTAGGGAGACTAAGGTGGCCAGAGTTAGGAGAAGAGAGTATCACAGAAGAGGCAGCTGTGCAGAGAGAAAACCCCAGAAATCTCAGGAGACTCCTCTTCAGATATGCAGCCTATGATACAACCGGTCAGCAAATGCATGTAATGAGGAGTCTGGGAAAGAATGACCTGGCAGGATTAGAGGGAACAGTTCCCAGCGCCTACACGGGGTCAGGCCTGTTCCCACCACGGACACTAAACAAACTCAATTCAGAGAGTGCTGAGTTGTTCTCAAGATCTTGTTTCAGCAGTGGGTAGTAATTAGCCCTATGCTGAGTATTGTTTAACAAACCATAAAATCAAGATGCATAATGAACAGTTTCCACGTAGCTTAACTGTAAGGAAGAAGAATTATTGAAAATCAAGAATATTTATAGGAATCACCATCTAAGCTGCCCAAATGGCCTCAGAGTTCACATAGCCTCTCTTCCACTATAGTCTACTGATTGAAGCAATCATAAACCCAAAGGGGTCGTGCAAGGAATTGGGGGGGGGGGGCATATTTTAAAACTATTGCAGTCATGCCTCAAACTTTTTTTGTTGTTACTGTATGAATATTGGTACTGCACTTACTGAGACAATTATAGAAACTACATGATCAATTCATGATTAAAAGAAAAAGAAACTATTCCAGTAGATAGAAGCAAACAAAAGTGTTGAGGATTTAGATATTCATATAAATGTATAATATAAATTTAAATATACATACAAAACAAGTGAAAATCAGGTAATATTATCACATTGATATGTTTGAGATGTGAGTATGGTTATTCCCATTACTTTCCAATTTAATTCCTTAGTTTGGAGTATGGCAAAATGGGAAGAAATTTGATAAAGTACTAAAAACTAATTAGTGTTGTAGGCATAATTTCTGTTTCTGTCAAAGTATCCCTATGGGATCCAATTAATATGGTCATGGCAATAGTATGCAGCAATGACTCAAACTAAAATATTTTTTTCTGTGATTTTCCACATAGATCACAAAATTTATGACAGTGATGCAATTGACTATTGGCTAATCCTGTGTTCCAAGTAAATTAATATAAAATAGATCAGTCTACCATAACTATCCCATAGCAAGAAATGTCTAAGAATTGAAAGGACAATTTATATGCTTTGATCATTCTAGAATTATTTTTGTGTATGTTTTAGTTCTAAATCTTTTATATTCTTTACCCTACACAGACAGTTAAACTATACTGAGTTATTCTTTTAGAGATAGAAATGCTAAAGGGATAGACATGTGCTTGATTTTAAAAACTTTTAAATGGTTTTACAAATTTAAGTTAATAAAGCAATAGAAATGCCCTAAAATGGTAGTATGCTTTTCATATTAAAGAAACATAGTCTTAGCAATATGGAATAGAGTTTCAGAAATTCATTAATAACATTTTCATTATTTATTGAATTTTAAAATTTAAAATGATGCCTATGTGAGGTTATTTACATTCATCTTTAAATTGATTTTGATCTTTTAATATGGTGACTTAAACTCCATCTGTAGCTATTGTTTTTGTATACAAGTCTAGTCAATATTTCCGTGAACCTGACTGATTCAAGCTTCTCTATACAGTGAGTCTAAAATGTGTGAGGACTGGTAAGAGACAAAACAAATTGCACAGACACCTAAAGTGTGCAATGTTGAAACTCATGGTATATTCATATAAGCGGGTTACATTTTTACCTAAGTTTTTCTGGAAGAACTGATAATCAACTCATTACTAATCATCATACTCTACACAGAGAAATGTATTCAAGTAATGCTTATGAGTTGAATATATTATATTTCATTAACTCTAAAACACTGACAGTTATAAGATGTGTCATTATTTCATGTACATTCTGAAAGGAAACCAGCTGCAAATTAAACTATGTAACAATGTTTTGTTGCTAACTATATATTTTCTTTATATGATACACATTGAGTGTAGTCTTTTGAGTTATTTAGGGTTTTCTACAAAAATAAAAAAATATATACACAAGGTAAATTAAGTACTTCTGAAATGCAAGCACAAAGTCCATCTCTTCTGAATAACTTTTTTTTTTAAGACTTTATTTATTTATTTGAGAGAGAGAGAGAGAGAATGAGAGAGAGCATGAAAGGGGAGAAGGTCAGATGGAGAGGCAGACTCCCCATGGAGCTGGAAGCCCGATGCGGGACTTGATCCTGGGACTCTGGGATCATGACCTGAGCCGAAGGCAGTGGCTTAACCAACTGAGCCACCCAGGCGCCCCATGAATAACTTTTTTAAAAAAAGATTTTATTTATTCATTTGAGAGAGAGAGAGAGAATGGGGTGGAGGGGCAGAAGGAGAAGGAGAAGCAGACTCCCTGCTGAGCCGGGAGCCCCAGGCAGGCCGGATCCCAGGACCCCGAAATTGACCTGATCCAAAGGCAGATGCTTAACCAACTGAGCCACCCACGTGCCCCCTGAATAACTACCCCCTGCCATAGCTAATTCTGACACTTTGCTATGGATACCATCTTTTGTGCCACCAAGAGCATTGATAATGCTGCATTCTTTTAAAAAATTGTGATTCTCTTTTTAGGTTCTTCTTTCAGGCAACAGGGGAGTAGCCAGAAGATCACTGGAGTGGGTTTCAATTACGTGTTGTTAATCAAGCTCACAACAGTCTTATCCAGTGAAATTTTCAGAAATGTTACGCAATAGGGAGCAGAGCAGCATCTCAGCAGTAGCACCAAAGAGCATCATAGAAGACTCATATATATAAATATGGTTCCCAATGTCATTGCCCCCAAACAAGTCGTGTTTGATCTTGAGACAAGACCTAATGAAAGTGAGGACTGCATTAACACAGAAAAGCTAAAGAGTCTAGACGCTCCCAACATAAACCTCTTGCTGGTGGAGTTGAACTTTAAGGGGTATGGACCATTCTAGTGCTGCTGAAGTCATAATTATATGTTATACTTCTAAAAAATATTAATAAGCAGTTTTTAAAATTTAGAAACATTCTTGAATCAATAATCAATACATAGTAACCTCAGGAGGATGCTCATTTGCCTCCAACTGAGTATATGGTTTTGATGAGTATTTCAAGGAACTTCATTAAGGCCAAACATTCCCTTACTTTTCCTTAATACTGGAGTCAAGTGTTAAACTTTCCCACTAGTTATCTTTGGCATTATTTCAGCAGTCTGATTAGATATGCAATTTATGCCTTCCATTCATGTTACTTAGTTTATTTTAATGTAGATTTACCTACTCTATTTTGAATTGTTCATTTATCCCGATTTCTTGAGGTATTAATCTTCATTGTTTCTGCATAATGTCATTCATAATAGACTTCAAACAAATTTGATAATAATCCATCAAAAATTTCTAGGGCTTTTTAGTAGAGTAGAGTGACGAAAGTGTATAAATCAAGAACTATGCTACCAAAACTATAAAAGATACATTGCTTTTGAACCCAGTATCAAGCCCTCATGAAATATAGTTAGTTCTGTCCCTCATAGTTCTTTAATAAATTACTAAGATAAATAACGCAATTTTTTTAGGCAGTACTCTATAATTTAAAAGATTTCTCTCTGGTCGTCCTCCAGCCCAGCTACTCTTTATAGATGAGGAATCTAGGGTTAAAGAGATAATAATATCCACCCTCGGTGGTTTTCTTTGTGCCTCCATTTCTGGTCCAGAATTCTGAGGGTCCAAGAATTTTAAACCCTAACTTAGCCTTCCAGGTTGTTATGAAAGTATAATTTTCAAGGTGGGAGGATAGAACATATTTTATGTAATGTTTTAATGACTCAATTTATATATTTTAAATATTGAGACACATGGTATGTAGGCCTTCATTTTTACACTTTAGCCAACCCTATAGATGCTAAGGTCTGGTCTTATATCAGGATCCAGTAAATGTAAATGTCCAACATACTCAGAATTTTCCTTTATGCTGGCTTAATGGAAATAAAATGGAATATGTTTTTCCATGTTTATGGATTGTTTGAATAATATTTTTCCAAATTTCTCTTCCTTCTAATCTTGTAGTCATTCATCCTTTCTTTTTTTGGGAAATAATTCATAATAAAAATGGATAAATTATGCATGAGAAGTATTTTAAAGTTTTTTTTTTTCTTCAACTCACTCCTTTCTCTTGGTAGTAAAATGCAGCATGCCAATGTTTATAAATGCAATTAACACTATTTATTTATTCAAATTGTCACAATTTTCACCTCCTAAAACTAGCGAGAATTTTGTGCCACTTCTTTCCAGGTTTCTCCCAAGAGTAAATGTGTTAATGATATCTGTAATACCTCATGCTGTAGCAAGAAAATAATGAAGTCTCGAGCTCAGACACCCTATTGTTTTTCTAAACAAAACAACTGGAATTTTCTTTAGTAAATTGGAATTCGAGGTGGTGATAAAAGAAAATTGTTCACTGATTATCGCTTGTATTTTCTTGTATCTAACAAACTGATAATGTAATCTGGATATAACAATATGACATTAATGGTGTTAGTAATTGCTAAATAAGTGTCTCCATTCAAATTGGGTTTCAAACATAATAGAATATAATAAAGTTTATTACTAAATATTATTCTAGATTGACTATTTTGGGGGAATTTCAGAGCTTTAAACTACCTCAAAACTTTGATGATCATTTTAGTGATCATCATAAATTTAATAGTTTATTAATTGTCCATATATAATTGAGATTTTTAGTTGATTTGATCAGCATTGAAGAGGAATGATCAAATTAGAAATGACCATTTTAAACTGGAAGTTCTTAAATTTGAATTATCACTACTCTCCAAAAACTGCCTAATACTTTTTCTTAAACCATAGGGAATAAAATCACAGTACATTTGTAGTAGAAAAATTAAAAAGAAAGAAAGTCATATTTCAAAGTGATTGCACTAAACTTTGATGTAGAGTGGCCTTATAATTTTTTTTCCTCAAAAGGGTCTATTAGGAAAGAATAATCCTCTATATTGTACACCTGCTCCTCAATTTGGTAGATTCCTACTAAATTTGTCTCACATTTTCTTGTGTTCTAAGATAAATACACTTGATACTTTTTAAAACATATTTTGAAAATATATTTAATCTAAAACAATGTGAGATAGAGCATTATATTTGAAGGTCCTGATTTAACAGTGCATATAGTCTGTAAAATTAGAACTGACAATTTCTGTTGAAAATTTGCAATGTGAAATTGATGAATGACATAACGATTTTCTCCTAAGGCTTTAACTAGATTACTACAAGAATACAACTGTAAGAATATCTGAATATTTTATTAAAGTGATAGAATTTTATTTGCAAAGAGAAAACTAACCACTGAACAGCACTTAATTGAAATTATTTTTGTTATCATGCTTAAAACTTGAAGTGATTGATGACTTTTTTCCCCAGAATGTGTATTTATTTGTTCAACTGGGGGGAAAAAAAGGTCAATAGCACAAATACTCATTGACCTTACCATTTTTTCATATATTTGGACTTGATAGCTTCAGGGTACTTTACATCTTTTGTACCTAAAAACAATGAGCTAACACTTCTGACAAACTCAAGATAATTTTTTCCCTCAAGCTTTACCTTTCTTCCTCTTAACTGATATATTTCTTACCACACCACTATGAAAAATGTAATTCTCCTTCATTTTAATTGCCAATGGAGTCAGCATATTCAGTATTTGCTGAAAAATTTGTAATTAATTTTCTTTTCTATCATAACTTTTCCAGTGGACAGAAAAAAATTTGCATTGAATTTGGGAGTTCTTATAATTTTCACATGAAAAGAACTTCATTTTTCTTTTTTGTAACACATCATTACAATGTACAAAGCATTCCTTCTCTTTTAATAATACTTTGGCTAATTAGTCTCTTTTTTACAGATGCAGAATGCAAGATTCAGATAGAATAGATACTAGGACTATCATTTAAATTTTAGATATTTGCCTGTAGACTATAAAAGTATTTCTTTTGTACAATATTATTTTGGGAGTTTCTTGAGTAATAATAACAAGAAGAAGAAGAAGAAGAAGAAGAAGAAGAAGAAGAAGAAGAAGAAGAAGAAGAAGAAGAAGAAGAAGAAGGAGAAGAAGAAGAAAATTAGGTATAAGAATTTTAAAAAGTTCTGAATAGGAGTAGTTATGAAAGATGTTCTTGCCTACATATGGATTGTAGGAGAAAGGCATTGCCTTTCAAAATTAAGTATGATATTTGCTGTAGATATTTGTAGTTTTTCTTTGTCAGATTGAAGAAGTTCTCTTCGATTCGAAGTTTATTGAGAATTTTTTAAAAATCACAACTGAATGTTGAGTTTTGTCAAATATTTTTTTTTCACCTATTGCCATGATCTTCTTTGATCCGTGGATTATGTAGTAGGGTGTTGCTTGCTTTTAAATATTTTTAGGACTATCAGATAGCCTTCTGCTATTTATGTTTAATTCTCTTTTTGTCCGAGAACATAGTTTGAGCAATTTTGATTTGCTAAATTTAAATTTAATAAGGTTTGTTTTGTGACTTAGAATGTGATCTATCTTAGAGGTAGATGAGGACGTTGCTAAATCATGTGGATCAATTATTTGTTGTGTAGAATTGTTTTATGCATTGGAGAATATCTAGCATCAGGGTCTTCTGCCCACTAAATGCCAGTAGTTTACAACAATCATTTTGCCATGATTTTCAGATTTCCCTCAGACGAGAAAGAGAGAGAGAAAGAGAGAGAGAGAGAGAAAACATGCATAAGAGCTAGAGGTGAGGAAGAGGATGGCAGGGGCAGAGGGAAAGAGAGAGAGAGAATCTTAAGCAGACTCCATGCCCAGCCTGAGCCTGATTTAGGGCTCCATTCCACGAGGCAGAGATCATGACCCTAGCCAAAATCAAGAGTCGGATACTTAACTGACTGAGCCGCCCAGGTGCCCCTTCCTCAGAAATGTTTAAATGCCTGTTGGGGGCAACAATGCCTCCTATTGAAAATAACTGACTTAAGCAAACAAAAATATTATAATTATTTCTTAAGTTAGGTATTTGTATTTAAGATATTTTATATTCGCTTGTTCTCAATCCTATTTTAACCATTGTAAAATGTGATAATTATTCATTCATTTTACCTTTGTCTCTTTGAATTAATTACTTTACATAAAGAAGTACATTCAGGAAAAAGTACTTATCGGTAAATTGGTATTTCAATTTAGCTTTCTTCTTTCTATGTGCGTGCATGTGTGTGTGTGTATGTGTCTGGTAGTACAGGTTAGCCATTATTAATATTGGAGATTTGAGGGGTTTTTATGCATCTATATTTGCAGACTTATAACAACTTCACTTTAGGAAAAAAAAGTCACCCCCTTCATATTTGTAACTTTTATTGTGGTGAAATTGATGTACATTTTTAAAAGAAAATAATTACTTTTTAGTTTTTGTCTAAGGGAATGTGGCTTGAGCAAATGTTGGTTGGTGGTGGTGGGCAAATTGTGAACCATTTGATAATCACTTAATAATGATAGTTTTTGAGGTAGCAATTTAGACCAGCTGCACTGGACAGTCTGGTCTCATTATTTTTTCTCTGTGAAATAAGCTGTCATTATGGTTCACACAAACACATTTCTGTTTTTTTTTCATAACTAGAACAGTTCACCTGGGACAATCAACAAGGGAAAAATCTACTATATAAAAATTTTCCTTTGCAGAGAGGACAGCTTGATATAAATATTATTATTAGAAAAGCCATTTCTCTTACTTTTGTCCAGCAAATGGTGTTTTTATTTTCTTTACTTATACTGATAATAATGATTTAAAAAGTCACAACAGTTCATCCCTCAGTTGAGATAAGTAGACTTTCATAGCTAATTGTATCAGCCTTGTCCTCATAGATTTGGTAATAACTGATTATAACTGATTGATAATAAGTGATTTTTTTTTAACTTTCCCATGTTTTAAAGAGTATTGTGAAAACAGGGCACTTGGTGAATTTACAAATTAATTTTCATAAACTACTTACAAACATTTCTTCAACTACTCTAATAAATCAAATAATCCAAATCAACATGAAATACATTATTAAGGTCAAACTCTGCTTTGCATTCCAATAAGTATCAGCACTTTCCATAAAGCCAGTTAGTAGTAATCATGTTACTACTATGACTCCCATATTCTTGAGGGCTTGCTTTGTGCCAGGTGCAATCCTTCATTATCTAATTTAATCTATTTCAATCTTCACAAGAAAACATGGGTTGGTGCCATATCTAGCGAATGAAAGACCTAGAAATTTAAAACAGATCTGACTGTTCCACAATCTTTCATTCTGTAATAATTCTATATTACCCTCAAAGCGTAGAAATTCATATAGCTTAGGATGTTGAGAATATGAAGAGTGTCCAAGGAAGTAAAAAGAGGGTGTTCAAAGGCACGAAGATAGCCAAGAGCATGCATGGCTTTGTTATTGTTCTATAAGGAGATCTGTGTACGGTTAGAGGATAAACTTCAAAGCACACATTTACTAAAAGTGAGGCTGTGTTGATAATCAGCAGCAAACTCAGGAAGGACTTGCAAACAACTTTAAGGTGTCTGGACTTAACCCTGAGCGTCAGCGGATCATTGAATTTTGAGCAGACAAGTAATATCCTTATTATGCTTAAAGAAACTTTCTTTGTATTTATGGTTAATGTATTGTAGGACCATAAGACTGAGACAGAATTTATCAAATCGAGACTGCATTAAAGTTGCTGATTGGCTGACTCTCGGATTTGGGTCTTGGAACCATAGCATCTTTGGGGGTTTTTGAGAAAGTAAGACTTACGAATAACACCATGGTTTCTGGATAAGAGATTTGCTAATTTTCGTTTGTTTGTCTGGCAAAGGCTTAAGTATCCTGAGAAAAAATTGGAGGGCACAGCAGTTTGAAGATGTTGGATGTATTTATCTTCATTACACTGTTTTCATCTTCTGCAGAACTCTGTACTATGGCCAGTTTCAGCATACAGCTTTCTTTTAAAACTTTTTTTCCCTACCAGGTCTTATTATGTGAAAAACTAGTTTTCTTGTGGGTTTATTCCCCTATTCTTTTATTTTTTTATTTTTTATTTATTTTTTTTTTAAAGATTTTATTCATTTATTTGAATGAGAGAGAGATCACAAGTAGGCAGAGAGGCAGGCAGAGAGAGGAGGGAAGCAGGCTCCCTGCTGAGCGGAGAGCCTGATGTGGGGCTCGATCCCAGGACCCTGATATCATGACCTGAGCCGAAGGCAGAGGCTTTAACCCACTGAGTCACCCAGGCACCCCCCCCCCCATTCTTTTAAAAAAGAACCTCTTCACTCTTCTCTGTCTAGTTCCTGCTTAGGAAAGTCACAGGGCAAACCCTACCATATCTTGGACGATTCATGGCATGTGTCTGCTTTACAGCATTAAAGAATTCAAATCTTGTTCTCACATTCTCCTTTTAGCTCTTCTCACCATCTAACCACACCTGTCAAACCTGTGTGTTAGCGGAATGCTTACAAAGGTTTTCCAATTATTTTCTGAGAGTCATTCTTTATTAAGAGGGCAAATTGTCAGTCTTGGCATTATTTTTTAACCTTGTTTGTGTATACTACGCAAAATGTATGTAGTTTCAAGAATCAATGCAGATTTGTCCCCCTTTTATACACAGTGTGACTCATTTCAGTGGGGATGAGAAGTTGAAGGTATAATTAGCACTGAAAGTCAAGTCACTTCGTTACTCAGAACTATTCTTTGCTATACTTTCCTGTACTTCTTTTCCATTGTGTTCTGTTTAGCTCACTTATTCCACCCACGAGTACCAGATATCTATCCAATAATTCCACTGAACACTATTCCCAAAGAAACCATGGCATTCACTTCTTGTTTTTGTTCAATCTGATTCATCTGAAATTGACTTCTCAGACCCTGGGACTTCTTCGGCACTTACTTGTATAACATATCTTGCCATTTAATCATATTCTATTGTTCTTACTTTTCTGTAAGCAACTGATAATCCCATTACTTAATGAGATGGTGTTAGGCATCTGAAATGATGGAGTCTCTTCTACTTTTATGCTATTTTAGTAATGATCAAAGGGATCCATTTAATCTCAGAAGGATTTAGCAAATCAATGAGATGTTAGTGGATTCTAGCCTGAAAAAAAAAAAAAAGAGAGAGAGATCTCAGGCATTCTCTGCACACAGAATTTCACTTTCAGATGTCTTAATCATAGGTATTATTACTGTCTCTGGTTTGGTCCATAGATGCCTTGAGAGATTTTTAAATCTGTACTCCTGAAATGCTGCCCTTGTTTGGCTTCTGATATAATGTATTCTGTCTTATCTCCTACTTTCTCTCTTATTATTAATTTTCAGCCTCATTCACAGGATGTTCTTTCTTTGCTTGCTTCTTTTATGTGTTGCTATGCCCCGTGTTCTTCCCTAAGACCTCTTTTCAACCTTCCCTAAGACCTCTTTTCTTCCCTAAGACCTCTTTTCAACCTCTTTTCAACGTGTTTTAATGCACTTCTCGTCTTCGTACTTGTTTTCTCCCATGCTTCAAATTCCATCTCTTTTAGGTGGTTTTAAAGATTGTTTATTTTGCCCATTGCATCTTCAAAGTTTTGTCCTCTGTATCCTGGTGCTTGATAACTCCATGAAAAAATGCCATAGATATTTCTGTACTATTCCTCTTTTTCTTTTCTTTCTTTTTTTTTTTTTTTGTTGCTATAACCTTTTTTCCCCCCAAATACTTTTATTTTATTTTTTCAGTGTTACAAGATTCATTGATCATGTACCACACCCAGTGCCCCATGTAATACGTGCCCTCCTCAATACCCACCCTCTTTTTCTTTTCTTGACTATAGAGATTTCCTCCATCTCAGTCATTTAGGAAATAAACCTGGGGAACTATCTTTTAACCTTGATTATGTTTCTAATCCCTGTTCCCACAAGTGCCAACTTTTGTATTTTTTCACCTTTTGTTCAGGTGTTCAGTTTTAAGCCCACGGTAAATGCCTCAGTTCAGACTCCCATTTTCTCTTCTTAACTATTGTCATATTCTCCAACTTCATCCCTCTGCCTCCTAACTTGCTTTTCTCCATTTATCTTTTCCACGGCAGCCAGAGTGATTTTTCTAAGATGAAAGATTGCCATATTACTCCATTGCTTAAAAATCTTCCAATGGATTATGGTTTTTTACAGGATGAAGCCCAAACTTCTTAGTATATTATGCCAGGGCTCCCATGATTGGGATGCTCCCAGTGCCCAGTTGGCCCCTTCTCACTTTATCCCCAATTTTTCCAAACCAACCTTATCAAAATATCTATAGTTCTACAGGGCACCTTATTTAATGACTCAGGTGCCTTTTGGGGTTATTCTTAATTTCTAAAATGACTCTATTTACTGACCAGCAGCTACTCATCTATCAACACTGAACTCATTTGTTACCTCTCTTGAACTCTTCAAATGAAATAATTAATTCTTCCTTTGTGATCTCACTACAACCTATACATTCTGCCCCTAAAACATCCTAATATATTTATTTGTTTTTATATCTGTCTCTCTCATGTGAGTTCAGGTATTCAGTCAAGAAGTAATTAATGAGAATGTCCTTTGATAGGATTAGGATATTTGAAGATGAGTAAGACATACTCTTGGGAATCACAATCTTATACACAATTTGCCCTTTCCTCCCTTATTCACAGAATCAACCTTTAGCAGAATTTAGGAACATTATATACATATATATGAACATATACGTATAGCATATATATGTAAGATTCATTAAAATTACGATTACATTAGTAAAGAATTAAATGATTCATTGGTAAATGACCGCATTAGTAAGTAATAAAATATCCTCTCAAACTGTCTATATATACCTTACTCCTATTTATTATGTAAGGTTAATTTTCACCGGAAAATTTTCCTAATTTACTTCAGTGAGACCTGGAATCACAATCTGGCCCTGCTATTATGTTCCCCGGGCAGTCTGTGTCTAGGTTTATGAGTAGTGATACCTATTTAACAGGCTTCTGTGCAGACTCAGGGAGATACCTGTATTTAAATTCTAATATATATTAGGTGCATAATATATTTTTATTGTTATTGCTCCAACCTCCAAATTCCCTAAAGTTTAAATTATAAAGTAGGTGTTCCAGCCATGTGGTCTGTAGCATATTTTTTAGCTTATTTTTTTACTCCTTTGTGTATTTCTTAATCAATCTGTTAGTGGCAAATTACTCCTAGAATGAATAGACATACCGTTTATTTCTCTTTATCCTTGCTATTATCTAGCACAGTGCCTTATATTTCAGAATTGCTTAAAATAGTTTATTTGTGGCGTGAATACATTTGTTTTCCACGTGCTACCCCCTTCACCTTATAAAATACAAACATCCTTACCCTGCATCCAGACAGACAAGCCTGACATAGTCAAGGCTCCTGAATATAAAATTGTTTCACTGGATTGTGAAAGTATACTATTAACATTTAAAATGAAGGAAATGCTTGCTCTTATTACCAGTAGAAAGGAAAATAAGAACCTGTTTATAATAGTTAAAAAAAAAACAAACAAAAAAATGAACCCTAAAAGATGCAGAAACAAATTCAGTCAGAAAGCATGGAATATATATATGAAAATTATAAAATTTTTTTTAAAAATTGTACAACAGAAATGAGTAAATGAAAAGATATATGTAGTTGTTTATATTAAGATGGTGTGATGGAAGTTGAAATATATTATAGTCAATTATTAACAGGGCCATACATTCTTGCATTGTTCCTTTCTTAATTTTGTTTCCTGAAAAGAATAATTATGGAATATGCTATGCTGTAAAGTAGTGCATCATAACAGTTGTCAGATAGTAGCTACACAACCCAACAACCCCTTGGAGATGTGGGGGAAGAGAAGAGATAGCACTGGGGGTCAATAGAGCTACATGACCCTCAAAACTTCTTTCAAATGAAGGTAATACCATGATTTCATGAGGACCATTGAGACCTAAACTAAAATTCTTTTTCTAGAAGTATATACCATTGAAAACTAAGTTTAAATTTCTCAAAGACAAATAGAAAGAATGCAAGTACATTTTTTTTTTTTCAAATGTCTTGCACAACTTTTTTTTTTTTTTTTTTTTTTTTTTTTTTTTTTTACAGAGCTAATAACCATCTGGGTTCAAAGAGCAAGTCTCAAGTGTAATAGTTCATAATTCAGTGTGATACTATTCATCTTTTAGCCATGACACATTTAGTTTCTAAACTTTTATACTTACAGACTAAAAATTACTTAATTTTTATTCGGTGTCTCACTTCAAATTTTTGATCTAATGAATCTTGTTTAAGAAGAGACAAACTACAATCTATTTCCCACATATTACAAGTGTCAAAGGTCTAGGATATTGTTTCCAAGATAGTTTCATTTTTAGCTTAAATTAACAAAACTGGTAACAATATGATCAAAGATAAGATTAAAACAGTATCTTCCCCTTAGGGTGGGGTAAGTTCCTTTTTTTTAGCTCAGAAGCGAACTGTTGAGTCTGAGCAGATTGGTTTCACTTCAAGAGACAGCAGAGTGGTCCCCCTGCACCCAGGCTTTAAGTAAGCACCACTGTCCTTAGGTTCTAACGCAGCATTTAAATAGCTTCTTGAAAGCCTATCGAACCTCAAGCATATTCATAACAGTTCAAAAGAAGTCCCATGCATCCTCTTACACTATTTATGCAACATACATTTTTAAAAGGAAGACTTGTTTTTAGTGCATGGAACTCCCTCTCTTCCAAAGGATCCATGTTGTAGTGGGATAGAGCTGGATGCGAAAGGGCTCCCTCCTTCCCCAACCCCACATGCAGTCCCATGCAACACCACAAAGATTGTTTTGTAAATATTTCTAGGTGTCCTTCCATGAGCATTGAATACAAATTTTCCCCCCTTACTGCAAAACAACCCCACTACTGCCTACTGCCGCTCCTATTTCTACTACTATTACCATCGCAGCTACTACTGAGGCACTTAATATGTTTCTGAGGACACTGAACAACACTGTCATTATCATTTTAAAAGACTAGTAAGCTGAGACAAAGAGGTTAAGTAGGGCAAATAGAAAAATGACTTAAAATTGGTATACAGTCTCTCTTTAAATCAAGAGAAAATCAGAAAACATGATACAGAGATTTACTTTTTACTTTAGTTCTTCATTCAGGTTGTTCCTTATTCTTATAAATACCAGTGGAATACCAGCAGCTTGCTTCCTGATTTAAAATGAGCTTCTCTGATGTGTAGTTTGGTGTGTTGCCATCCTCATAGAGGCAGCAGTGCACCTGTGCTATTTGGAATGATCTGTCCCATTTAAGTCAAGACGAGTTTTTTGTTTTTGGGTTTTTTTTTGTTTTTGTTTTTGTTTTTTCCCGAAATGAAAGTTCGCTAAAATAGTTTGGGTTAGTAAAGAGAAACTCCTATTAAATATTGTTTCAAAATAATTATATACTTCAATACTTGAAAATGCTGTGTTCTGGTTTAAAAAATAAAAAAGAAAGAAATGCATCTTCTTAGGATTTAGAAATCACTAAATACTGTTCTGCATTTCACTTTGGCACAAAAGATTTTTTTTTTTTCATTAAAAATAGTGTCACAAAAAGTAAGACCAACAAAAACTTACAGACTGAAGGGACATTTATTTTATATTAAAAATGATGATGCAGTTTCAGCAAAAATATATTTTTTCTAGCTATTGATGAGTGTATATAGATTCAAAACACATAAGTTCAGAAATTAATTCATTTTTAGAAACATTTAAAGAAATCTAATATTAAAGTGGCTAAGGTTTTGAACAATTTGTGTTCATATAAAATTAAATTTAAATCAGTTAAAACTGTATAAACTTTGATAAACAACTACATTGTTGTAAAATGGGCATGATACAATTCAGATCACAATGTCATTTTAATATTATGTGAACTAATTATGTAAAATGAGACACAGTTTACTGCACACAGTATATAAGTTAATGTCAACTTAAAATTATCAACACTATTTCATTGTATGATAATTTTTAAAAATTAAAATATTGGGGTGCCTGGGTGGCACAGGTGGTTGAGTGTCCAACTATTGGTTTTGGCTCAGGTCCTGATCTTGGGGTCAAGAGATCAAGCCCCACATCGGGCTCCATACTCAGTGCAGAGTCGGTTTGAGATTCTTTCACCCTCTGCCCCTCTCGCTTGTGCTCTCTCTCTAAAATAAACAAGTAAATCTTAAAAAAAATATTGTTCAAAGAGTTTAGGCAAATTACATTGACAAGTTATGATATCTATATCCATGAAAGTTACTATAATATATTCAAAGAAGCCTGAAATAACTTAGGAGATCCAGAAACATTTTCTTTAAGATTCTCCCCAAAAGAGTAGTCTTGGTATGCTAGTTTCATCCATATGTTCAAGAGATATTCTACAGCTATTCTGTTCCAGGCACTGTGCTAGACTACTGATAAACATTGGTGAATAGAAGAAAATAAAAATAGCCTCTACTCTATGGTATCTGTGGTATTGTTTTGGATCAATTGCCCAGTAAAATGAAAGACCACTTGTCAGTTACGCTGGCACTAGGAGTCTAGGTATAAAAACAACAGCAAAACAGATAACAATGACCTGAAGTAAAACAATAAAAACCAGGATTATTTTTAGTAAGTTCCCACAAATTTTAGTTAGGCAGAAAGGGAAGGATTCAGAGTTTTACAATTTATTCATAATCAAATACATGGTAATATACATACAGAGAAGTTTTTCTATTAAGAAAGGTGAGAAATTATTGAGAAAAAGAATAGATACTGAGATAGGCAAGAAAAGAGCCTTAGAACAGAGCCTTTTTTTCACAAAGCATGGTGAAGCCTGGAGAATTACTATAATAAAATGATAGCTAATATTTTGTAATTGTTAACTCTGTGCCAGAAAATGACAAAGCAATATGTATGTTTTATATCCTCTAATCTCTTTAAATAAAATTATTTCCATCTTATATATGAGAGCACTGGATTTAGATAGTTTGGTAATTTGCCCAAAGTCACAGAACATGTCACCTGAGCAGAATGGGTTCAAGCACAGATCTTCATGTTTCCAAAATCCAACCACTCATCCATCTACCATATTCTGTGGACAATGACTGATAAATACGGGACCCTAAACAAACACTCTATATCTTTTTAACGAAACTAACATCGCAGGTGCTTTTCTTTGTTTTGTCTGGATGGCAACTAGCTCAGAATATTTACTTCGTGAACACAATAAAATTAAGGAATCAGAGAACAAGCAATCACGTGAAGATGCAAGCCATGATACATTTGGTTTCTGAATAATTTTATTACTGTAATTAAAAACCTCTACTAGAAAATTATCAAAAAGCTTATTTGACAATTGACTATCATTTAACTATTGTTCATATTTTATGAATATCTATTATTGATATTAATCAGTGTTTAAATTTAAAGTAAAATATGTAGGATTAAAATACCCTTAAAATTTATTTTCATAGAATATTATTAGACGTATAGAAAAATAAGGAAAATCACATAAAATAGCATATTTAATAATTTCTCTATATGATTAAAAATCTGTTATCAAGTATAACCTAATTTTCAATTGCATTCCAACCTTAATTGTATTTGTCTTGTTCAACAAATAATTATGCACCAAACACACAAAAATATGGTAATATCCTATGCCATGTGCAATAATTTTGCTATCTTGAATTATTGGAAGGATTTATAAAGCTCTACAGAGTATATGTAAATGTGAAGGATATTATTCAGTAGGAGGAGAAAAGCACAGGCAATTATCAGGCAAGAGTGAGACATTCAAAAACAGCTTTCAAATTGTCACCTCATTGGCACAGAACACTCTTTATCTATGGGCCATAAAGCACCAAGCTAGCTATCAGTTACCCTGGTCTCAGAAACTACAGTCTCATCGGAGAATGGGTATTTTGTATGCTATCTGGTTTTACTGTCCAAGCTTGGCTACATGATCTGACTCAATAACTCAAAAACTAATTCTAAAAGTTAACTCAAACAACTAAAAGATAACAGAAACTCTAAGTCTGAAATTTATATTACATACGGATGTGTGTGTGTGTGTGTGTATGTGTGTGTTTGTACTTATAAATTGGACACAGGCTGGCCCATGATATGTTTCAAACTTTACTACAGAATTATTTTAATCATTAAGCAGCACATGTAATCTTTTATTGGCCATGAATCAGCATCACGGTTCAGGCATGTCTAGAGAGAAATTTAGATTTGCAACAAAGCAGCTGAGAATAACCCTATGTGTGTGTATATACATGTATATACCATTTAAAAATCTCAGCACAGTGGATTTTAATTGAATACAACACAAAACCAGTTATCTAAAAAAGCCATTTTGTAATATTTACACAAAAGTATTCATTGATCAGGAATTTAAGTTTAAATTTAAATTAAAATATTTTAAATAATGTCTATAAAGAAAGGAGAAATTGCAATAGCATTAAAGCAACTCTGAGAAGGGGGCAAGGAGGAGACAGTCCATGAGTCTGCCCATACCTGTGTCCTGCTCTTGCTCACACAGCTTACAGTCATGACCTCCCAGCAACGTGCACTTGGGAAAGCCCGCCCAGAACTATCAGGTCAACTTCCAGGAGGGGAAGCTTTGCGACTACAGAGGGAAATACTTGGTCCTCTTTTTCTACCAGCTGGGGTTCACCTTTGTCTGCCCTCTGGAGATCATGCCTTCCAGTTAGCATGCCAAGGACTTTGGCAAGCCGGGGTGTGAGCTGCTGGGGGTTTTTGTAGACTCCCAGATCACCCACCCAGCTTGGATCAACACTCCAAGGAAGGAAGGAGGTCTGGGCTCTCTGAACATCTCCCTGCTGGCTGATGTACCAGAAACCTGTCCCGAGATTACGTGCCGAAAGAAGATGAAGGTGTTGCGTACAGGGACGTCTTTATCATCCATGGCAAGGGTGCCCTTCGCCAGATCACTGTCAGTGATGTGCCTGTAGGGTGGTCCGTGGACGAAGCTCTGCAGCTGGTCCAGACCTTCCAGTACAGGCACAAGGATGGGGAAGTCTGTCCCGCTGGCTGGAAGCCAAGCGGCAACGCAGTCAAGCCCAACGTGGACAACAGCAAGGAATAGAATACTTCTCCAAGCACAAGGAGGCTGGCAGACAGGTGGAAAGATTGGGCTGTTGACAACACCTACGTCCCTACCTGAATACCTCATGCTGACCAGGAAAGGCCAGACCCTCCCCTTTAAACTCCATCATCCATGACCCTGGAGGGCTAGCCCAAAGCCTTCTCATTCTCCCTGCTGGGAGCTGGTGAATGGTGCCTCCCGGGAGCCCACCTAGATGCGCACAGGCCCAGAAGTGACCAACAAAGTATGAGAACAGAAAAAACAAAAACAGAAGCAAACCAAATGAAAACAAATTTCCGAGAAGGGAAGGCCTTATAATAGTACACTTTTACAATGAGAAAAAAATAATTGCACATTTATGTTTGATAAAAGACCTATATCCAGAATATATAAGGAATGACTACATCTCTTACACATCACCAAAGAAGATTTACGGTTGGCCAAGGGATGGTGAAAAATGCTCAAAATCATTAGCCATTAGAGAAGTGAAAATTGTAACAATATCATACCCTTACACACCATTGCAAAGGCTAACATTAAAACAACCGATGCTAGTAAGCTTGTGCATTTGGTAAGAAAGTAAAAATGTAACACCACTTAGGTTGGTTGTTTCTTATAAAGATAAACATAATATACTTTATTACCCAACAATCTCATGTCTGGGTATTTACCGAAAAGAAATGAGAATACATATCTGCACAAATCCTTAGATTCCAAATAACGTATTGCTCCTCTTGTGGGCTTGTCTTTGGAAGCATTCAAAAGTTGCTTTCTTAAAATCCTGAGAGAAAGAGTCAGAGTGCTTTTACTGTGTAACTTGAACACATGAAGTATTGTATTTGTCACACTTTGCACCTGGTTTATTTATTTATTAAAGATTTTATTTATTTATTCATTAGAGAGTGAGAGATCACAAGTAGGCAGAGAGGCAGGCAGAGAGAGAGGGGGAAGCAGGCTCCCTGCTGAACAGAAAGCCTATGCGGGGCTCGATCCCAGGACCCTGAGATCATGACCCGAGCCAAAGGCAGAGGCTTTAACCCACTGAGCCACCCAGGCGCCCCTGCACCTGGTTTATATTCTCCTGCGTCACAGAGGCGACAAGCTCCATTTCTTCAACCGCCTTTAATCCACCTGGCTTCTCTAAGAGTTGTCCTGGTTTCGTTAATGTTTTTCTTGACTAAGAATTTCAGGGGAAAAGAGGGACAAGAATCTCAAGTTGCCTCTGAAAATCTTTAACTGATATCATGGCATTTATTATACAAATTGCAATCACTATTCTTAGAATTTTTTCTCAGAAGAAAATTATTTGATTTTGGCATGGATACTGCTGAAAAGGGAAGATTAGTTTATGTGATTATCAATCTTATATAAAAAGAGTCAACGTACATAAATGTCCTTGACTGAAAAAATATTGTTATTTTGTGAATATTAATAAATGAGCAATATTAATAATTATGCCTTCAGATTATACATAAAATATGATAGTCTTGGATGCACTATGTTGAATAAAGGGAGTAGTGAATAAGTAAAATAAAAATTCCATTTGATTACAAATATCTTTTTATCTTCCCGTCTTGTAGTAAAAGGTAAAATTGTGGTTATAATAAATTCTTTGAATTATTGCATATAAAATGAAAGATGCTTTACACTTGTGTGTGCATATATGTTTTTGTGTGTATCCCTTCTTTTCTATACAAAGTAGATGCTCTTTGTTACAAATGATTCTGTACTACATGACCTTTGCAAAGTTAATTCTTAAAATGAAAAATAACTCTCTTACATTAGAAATTGGTAAGATAATTACAATAAATATCTGCTATTCTTTTGAATATCCATATCCTTTGAATATCCTTTTAATGTTTTTATAAATTTCCACTTTAAGATTCATGACTTTGTGAGGTAAAACTAAAAACAAAACATGCTCATGATCTACAGTGGGATCCACATTTTGTAGCATCTATTCCTCCCAGCTTTATAACCCAGCAACTCCAGGCAGCAATGAAAATGAAGTCTTCAGCCACATGCAATAAACTGGATAAAACTTACAGACATGATGCTGAGAGAAAAAAAGAAAAGTCAAGGGGAAAACACAAACGGTATATATTACATGTTTCTATTTATGTGAAGTTAAAAAAATCAAAACTAAACAATGGAGTTTGAGGTCAAGGCAGCAGTTGAATTGCGGAAGGATAAACAGAACACTAATAGGAGAGGGTAAATGGGAATTCTGGGAGCGATAGTGCAGTTACACCTCTTGTAGTGGTATTTACCTGGTCGTATTCACTCTGTAATATTTATTCAAACGGTAAAATTGCAAATATGTGCTTTTTTCCCTATGCATATTATACTTCATTATAACTGTTTACAAAGTTTTGTGGGGTTTTTGTTTGTTTGTTTTTTTGTTTGTTTGTTTTAAGATTTTATTTATTTGAGAGAGAATGAGAGAGGGAGGGGGAGAGAGAGAATGAGAGGGGTAAGGGTCAGAGGGAGAAGCAGACTCCCCACTGAGCAGGGATCCCAATGTGGGACTCCATCCCGGGACTCCAGGATCATGACCTGAGCTGAAGGCAGTTGCTTAACCAACTGAGCCACCCAGGTGCCCCGTTTACAAAGTTTTAAGGAAAACCTCTGACCACTGATGGGGGGAAGCAAGGTGTTTTCATACTTGGCAAAGCTATGTTTAGCCAAGCAGACCCACATACATATGACATGGATAAGGAAGAGTATATTACATTAAATTGTTATTATGGTAACACATTTTGGGTTCATTATTAATTTAAAAATCTATCTCTTATAAAAAGTTCTGATTTAACCTAGTAGAGTAAGAACTTAACACATATTTGTTTCCTAACACTGAAATAAATCTACAGTGGCTTGAAAAAACAGATCAGAGAATGAGGGTTTGGGTTGTCACTGTTGAAATACAGATTTTAACAAATTTTGTGAAGAGAAGGAAAAAATCAGAAGAGAAACGGATGAAACAGGCAGAGAATGACAATGTAGAATCAGGGTATTGCTGGGGAGGTGGCTGATTTTAACAATAACAAATATTAATTTCCTCAAATCAATCAGATACTCAACGTCCTATGCTGTGCAGGCTATTTCTATATAATAAAACATTTTCTTACCCAAAATGCTGTTATTACCTTCCCTGAGAAAGCTGCCAGAGTGTTTTGAGATAAGTATATTTATTGTGTGTAACTTTGCTGACATTTGTCCACGGAGATAAGCACAAGAGTAAATTGTTTCTCTGTTGACATTTGTTCTCAATGAAAGTTTTTGTTTTCTTTTCTAGTAGATAATGCCCTCAAAGTGTCCACTGGATATTAAAACAGTGTCTTTTGAAATTGGCAAAGTGGTTTTTTACACTTAAAAAGTAAAGCTTCTCTCTTGTTTGAGGGCTTTTTAACAGCACCCTTTTGGTATTCTAACAGTATTTACATGTTTCTACTCAGTTGGATATTAGCTTGCCTATGGTTATTATAGCATTATTTAAATTAAATTAGTAATTTATTGAAATAGCTCACAAGTCTCCTGGAAATATTAATTAATTTCACTGAATCGTGATCCCTTCTCTCAGCAGGTTATACACTCAAACTTTTCTTCAGAAACAGAAAAATATGTAAGAAGTGCTTAACTGAGTAAGAATATTGCATTATTGGGGTTCCCAGTTGGCTCAGTTGGTGGAGCATGCAGCTCTAGATCATGACGTTGTGAGTTAGAGCCCCACGTTTGGTGTGGAGATTACTTAAAAATAAAACTTAAAAAATCCTTTAAAAAAATCCTTAAAAAAAGGAATATTGTATTATTATTTTTAACCAAATAACTTACCTCAATTTGGATAGATAGACAGATGGATGTAGGGTGGATCAGCATAAGCCTTGCTCAGTGGAAAATGAGATTAGGATTTGTAAGACTGCTTTGAGGGGCGCCAGGGTGACTCAGTTGGTTGAGCGCCCAACTCTTGGTTTAGGCTTGGGTACATGCCTTGGGGTGATGGGATCAAGGCCCCCACCGAGCTCCAAGCTTGGCGGGAGTCTGCTTGGGGAATTCTCTTGTCTTCATCTGCCCATCCTCCCACTCACATGTGCTTTCTTTCTCTCTCTAAAATAAATACATGTTTTTTAAAAAAAAGACTGCCTTGAAACCTAAATTGGAATGATAGCAATAAAAGGACATTCAAGTTTCTAAGACTTTCAGTAAATTCAGTAGTGTTGAAAAAGAAAGGTAATCATGGCAGAAATTCTTCTTAGGAACAGATCGTGTGAATGACTGGATCTTGCTTTGTATAAAATCTATTAATATTATCAAATGTGGAAAGATATCACACAAAATAAACTATATAGTCTGACCCTCTCTCAAATGCATTATAGGTAGAAAAAACTGAAAGAAAATGCAGAAAACTTGTAATTGCCTTAGCTAATTATCTCCAATAAATAGAGATTTTAGAGAACAGAAGTCAAAAGAGAAAATGACTAAAAAGAGATCTACTGAGACAGTAGTGGCAAGGGAAGAGATATATGCAGAGGGTCCCTTTTGAAAGTAACCTAGCCCTAACATCTAACCCAACTTTCTTGCAATTAGCATGTTTACTATAATCAATATTTTAGACATTGTTATAAAATTAGTAGCAAGCAGAAGCACAATGATTCCAGCTTTGCTCTTTCTCAGGATTCTTTGGCTTCTCTGGATCTTTTGTGGTTCCATATAAATTTCAGAGTTGGAGTTTCCATTTCTGTCAATAATGTCATTAGAATTTTAATAGGAATTAAGTTGAATCTATTACTTTGAGTAGTATGGACGTTTTAACAATATTAATTCTTCAAATCCATGAACATGGGACATCTTTCCATTCGTTTGTATCTTCTTCGATTTCTTTCATCAATATTTTACAGTTTTCTGTGTACATCTTTCACATTCTTAGTTGTTTATTCCTATTTATTTTTTTGATACTTTCATAAGTGGAATTATTCTTATTTTTTTAAGGTTAATCAAATGAAGCAGTGAGAGTTAAGGAGGAATAAAGAACTTTGTAACTGGTTATAATCAACTAATTTTAAACACCACTGTAATTGGTTCAGCTAGAATTGCTGTCTTGATTTCCTTTTGTTGATGTAGAAAAATGCAACTGATTTTTGTTGGTGGATTTTGTATCCAGCAACTATACTGAATTTGTTTATTAGTTACAACAGTTTTTTTGGAGTCTTTAGGGTTCTTTACATATTGTATTATGTCACCATCAAACAGATATTTTTACTTCTTCCTTTCCAATTTGAATGCCTTCTATTTCTATTTTGTTCTTTCTCATCTGCTTGCTTGTGTTAGTACTTCTAGTACTGTTTTAAATAGGAGCAGGGAGGGTGGACATTCTTGCCTTGTACAATATTTTAGAGGAAAAGCTTTCCCTTTTTCTTCATTGATTATGATGTTAGGTTTTTTTAGTAAATGGTCTCATTGTGTTGAGAATGTTTCCTTTTATAGCTATTTTATTGAGAATTTTTATCAGATATGTATATTGAACATTTCAAAAGCCTTTTCAGCATTTATTTAAGATAATATTTTAATCTTTTATTCGGTTATTGTGGTATATCCCAGGGATTGATTTGCACCCGTTAAAACAATCTTTTATTTCAGGGATAAATCCCACTTGGTCTTGGTGCATAATCTTTTTGATGTACTGTTAAATTCAGCTTGCTAATATTTTATTGAAAACTTTTGCATCTATGTTATTTATTTTGAATAAATTTGATAGGTAATATGTAAGTTACTTCTTTATCCTAAAGATACAACCTATAAGGTATGTTGTAATACAAAAAGGAAACTTTAACTTAATAAACAAATGAAATGACATAAATAATTAACAGGATTCAAAAGTCACAGAACTAGTGTCATAGTAGTGATGAAATGGCTAATTTATTTTCCACATGAAAGATTAAATGTCCTTATGTACATTTAGAAAAAAAAGGGAATAATAATAAGCACATAGATCATTCTATAGTAAATGAAATGCATTATGAGACTGACACATACTAATTATTTATCTTAATATGAAAGTTTGAATTAATATCCAAAACAAAAAGGCCATTTACAGATATAAAAGCAAGTAGTAAATTGGAGATGTTTATTCTTTCCTCTTTTATTTTTTATTATTGTTAGTATATATCATTTTCAACATGATTTCGTCAGAATTCTTATTGAGAAATTTGTATAACTCATCAAAAACAAAAACAAAAAAATAAATTATTATTTTAGAAAATAAAAGTTCAGCAAAATAACTATTGTAATCATTGAGATTAAACAAATGATATCAAGTTAAACTGATTGTGTAGTTTCAACTTTTTTCTTTAATAGCAGCGCATTTTAAAATCTATACTTATGATTTTTTATGCAAAAGTGTAATTATAATTTTTCAAATTAACTTCTGTTGTATGAAAGTTCCTTTTCTGTCAAAAAATGAGAGAATATTAAGAGTACCAGAATATTAACTACATATGTGAAGAAAGCAGAGGCCTTTTTTGAACTCATAAGCTGTTATTTGACTCATCACATCTCTAATTAGATGGAAAAAAAATAGAATCTCAAAGACTATATTGAGGTATTTCTTAAAAGTGTAAAATTTTACAGTCAGATAAAAAAATAAGAACCTATGCATCCTTAAGACTTTGGTTGTAAGGACAACTCACTGTGATGTATGAAACTTTCATTATTAATATAATAGGGCACATTTGTAGCAATTTTACATGAAATTCAGATGTGATAAAAAAGATATAAGGTTTATATAAGGTCTTTTCAGTATTTAGGTTATCAATTAAAATTAAAAAAATATTATTTTCATATGTATAGATCATTTAAGTGATAGACTGTATGTCCTTTATTTATTCATTTGTCAAATAAAGATATAGGAAATGACTGCTATATACTCTAATAATTCCTGCGTGTGTGTGTTTTACAGTAGTGTCTGATTTAGGCACTGAGTATATACCCCGTAAAATATATATTATTTTTGTTTTCAAGGAGCTCATGACCTAGTAGTGCACATACAGAGAAAGTTAAGTTCCAACAGAAAATTTAGACTAGAGAGTAAATTGAACTGACAAGGGAGAGCTGAATTGAGAACAAGTTCGATGATGGTAAGTCCAATATGTCTGAGTGTCAATTAGCAACTTCAAGTGAAAGATGGTTCAGCTGCAGAGCTAATTGTGAATAAACAGTCTTTTTTTCCTATCACTTCCTGGAATGTCAAAAAATGTTGCAGTTTCTACGGTAAGGCATGTAAAAGAATTCCCATACAAGACTGGAGAAAAGTTCCAAAATACCACAAAGTAAAAAAAAGGTTTTTTTTTTACTTTTTTAAGAAAAAAGTAAAAAAAAAAAAAAAAAAAGGTGAATTAAGAAAAGGTGGATTAAGAAAAGAAGGAAATTGGGGCACTTGGGTGAATTAGTGGGTTAAAGCCTCTGCCTTCAGCTCAGGTCTGAGAGCATTGGGCTCTCTGCTCATTGGGGAGCCTGCTTCTCTCTCTCTCTGCCTGCTTCCCTGCCTACTTGTGATCTCTCTCTCTCTGTCAAATAAATAAGTAAAATCTTAATAAAAAAAAAAAAGAAAGAAAAGAAAAGAAGGAAATCTATTTCTCCTGCAGAGAAAGAGAGCATGAGAGGGTTGGAGGAGAGGGGGAGGGGAAGAAGAGGAAGAGGGGGACAAGAAGGGTGAAGAGGCATGAAAGAGGAGAAAAGCAGGAGTATGAAAAGAGGAGGGAGAGGGAGGAAAGAGGAGAGAGATGCATTTGTATTTAGTAACAAAAGTAATAAGCGTTAACTGTGGAATATTTAGAGAATGCCAAAATGCCTAAAAATAAAATAAAAAATCATCTAAAGCCTAGCAGCGAATGAAAATGATCACTAATGCAACAAACAAGCTTTTACATATGTGGCTTTTTATGCATGGGAGAGGTAGCTCTACTGTCAGTATTTGTCCTCTCTTCATCCTGGCCATACAATCAGCTTATCTTTTTCACATTTCTGAACAGTTATTTGAGGCTTTGTGCCTGAATTTTGGAAAAAACTCCTTGTTCAGAACAGGTGAATGAGGCTGTAGTTTTTGGAGCCTGATCAGCTGGGCTCTGTAGGAGGTTAGGAATTCGAAGTGGAAGTAGAGCCTTTCCTAAAGCTGCTTGACTGCAAATTCTTACATTGCGTAATGAGAAATGAGCTTTTATTGTATAAGGTCTCTGGCTTTTTTTAGACAACAGTTTGCATACTTTTAGTAAGATATCAATAATTATTTTGGAGCACCTGGGTGGCTCAATCGGTTAAGCATCAGATTCTTGGTTTTGGCTTAGGTCACAATCTCAGGGTTGTGAGACAGAGCCCCACTTTGGGCTCCACACTCAGAGGGTAGTCTGCTTGAGATTCTCTCCCTCTCCCTCTGCCCTTCCCCTGCTTGAGCACTCCCCCACTCAAATAAATACATCTTTTAAATAATAATTATTTTAACACATCCTTATTTTATCATATAGGGGATAATTAATTTAATGTTTCATAGAGCAAAAGTAACAATAACTAAACACTTCACAAAGCATTGATTTTGGAGAAAAGCTTACCAAATTCAATAGCAGTGGTTTTGAGGCACATTACCCATGTGTTAAATGAAAGAATGCGAAGTATGCAAAATAATTTTTTACTTAAATTATGGCTTGTATTTAATTTTCAATGGTACTCTGTTTAGACATCACATGTTTAAGGATAAATATTTAATTTGTAAAGATTTACTATGCTAATAAATTATTGCTATTAATTAGATAAAATGCTAAAAATTAAAATATTTTAATTTAAAACATTTAAACATTTTTTTTTCCTTAAATATGATTCTTCTCAACATCCCCCAAACTGGAAAACAATGCAATTCTTTTGCAAACATCTGTAGCACCTGGAATCAAGTTGACTTTAAAGGAACCTTGAACTCTCACCCATAATTGGATAAACACTATTAACAGGACTAAAAAGTGATAGATTGGAATCTCATAAAAGTGCAGTGAGTGGGTGTATTTCATAATCCAGTCTGTAATAACACAGTTTTCTTCCCAAAGACCAGTACCTTCAATGTCCCTAGGTTAGAAACTGGATAAGACTTTAGGAAGAGGTGATTGGAGTTCTGAAAGCAATGTGTGAAGAGGAGAGGGATTTATCTTCTTTGAGTATTTGTAAGAGATGCTTAGTAAGATATACTGTACGTGTACAGAAATTTAAATTAGCAAAGGCAATTTCATAGAATAATTACTCAATGTTTAAGGTGAAAAGAGAAGTACATTTTATTATATTCTATGTAATGATTTCTAATGAAAAATATCTCACTTATTTCTATATGTTAGTTATTATCACCTCATTTTATAGAAGAGACTTGGGGAAATCTAAGCTAATAGTCCTAATAAATGGTGGACTTGAAACTAGAAGGTAATTTCTGTGATATTGTGCCAATATTATTTAATGGGATAACCATGGTTACAGAATGTGGAAGACAAAGACCAAAAAAGGTGCTGGGCTGATTACAATGTTTGCATAAGGTTGATTTCAGATTATATAATGATATACTGTGGAAATTTTTAAATATTATGAAACTATGAAAGCACACTCTGAGAATGTTCTGAGCATTTCTGTCTTCATAATATGTCCATTGATAAGGAGATGTTTAATATCTTCTTTTAAATAGATGCCAAAGGACATAATACTATATAGTATTCTTGCCAAAATTTAGGAATACCCAATACTAAATGGTGAACAGATAACAGAGAGATGGCCAATAATTTATAATAAGGTACACTGGGCTTTAAATTTTAATGTCTATAAAAATAGCACCCAATAACCCAAAACAAAAAAGGGCAAACCCCAAATCTTAATCTAGATTTTTAAAAACTACAAATTTTCATCAAAAGTTTAGGCTAGAACAATATGGTGACTTTCCGCTTAATAAAGTTTTTGAAGTCCTGCTGAAATCCTTTAATCACAGGGAATTAAGTTAGCTCCTTATTCATTAAAGAGGCAATTACTTCAGTACAGGTTGTGCCAGAATGACATGAATATGGCAAATAAAGCTATGAGAGAAAATATTCCACATTTTTCATGAGTTATTTTCATTTATATTCTGAACATGAAGGCATTCCAATCACTCTAATGGTTAAATAGAATATAAGATTGCCCTTACAGGAGAGTGGATACTTGCACATTTGCTTTGAGGGCATAAAACTAAATTAAAATATGTATAAATATGATACTTAAGAATATTTTATTTTAGTAGTTAATGTACTCAGCTTTGGGAGCATCCCCAATGAAGGGCATTTAACAAGTATGCTGTGAAGGTCCCAGGTTGTGAATTTTGCCAGTGTACATTTGATATTTGGGTATATCTAGGGCAGTGTTTTGCTGTTCTAGCATTGAATGGTATTCAGAAGTTTAATTACTAGACAATCTTATTTCACACAGCAAGTTGCCTGGGAAGCCTGAGTATTGTAGGTCATTTTCAGTTATCAACTTGCTTTACTCACCATGCTTGAGGACCAAGCAGGTGATTTTTCTTCCCTTGATCATGCTATCAGGCCCTGACCCCATAACATTTTCCATGTCTGCACATTCTCATTGTATCATTGATGAGCTCTTATGAAAGTATCAGTTTCACAGTATCAGTCCTTTCCAAGTGATACACCAGATACTAAATATAATATCTGTTCATATTTCACACACAAGTCGCTAAGGTTTACCCTTTCATCTAGAATATTGTAGCATATTTTCACTTTCTGTTCCTTCATTTGTAATACTCTTCTCCCAAATATCTCAATACACTTTCCTTTTCTTCTTTTCGTCCTGTGACTAATGGTCACTTATGAAAAACTTGTTCTCACCATCTGATATAAATTATAATTTCCTTCTCTGGTAGTCATTATCAACTTATGCTGTTTCATTTTACTTCTTGGACTTGGAACTTGATATTTGTAGTTTATTTGTATATTTTATTTTTCCTCCATTAAATTGGAAACTCCAGGAGTTCAAAGATTAAAGTGTGTTATTATAGTATACCCACTGTCTGTATCAGTGCTTGCCCTAAAGCAGTATGCAGTCAACAAATATTTGTCAGATAAAGTAATAGTAGTTATTTATCAGATAAAGAAAAGAATGGATAAATTCTTGGAGGTAACAGAAAAATATCCCTCTTGAGTTTCTATGAAAGAGTGTTTTTGTCTCTCATAGTCAGTTCAGAAATGGTCAGTTCAAAAATGTTTACTGACCAGCAAAATATATTAAACGTAACTAGAAAAATTCTATGCATACACTTGATTAATTCCACTTTCTAATTTGTTGGTTTCTGAAAAAAAATCTAAAACCTTGCCTTGGTATTTTTTTTGTAGCAAGTTTCATTCATTTATTGAATAATATAACTGATCATTTTTATATGAATTTACATGCCTAATAAGAAAGTGCTTGCCTAATTGGAAAGATTTATTTTTACCATGACTTGACAACAGATTTATAAAAAGTATTTCTTATGAGTCAAAGAAAATAATAGTTTTAAATTAGTTTAACTAATTGAGTCAACTCTGTATTTTAACCGTCTATACAGCTGAATTGAACCTATGATTGTAAAGCTCAGTTTAAACAATTAAAAAGCTTTTTATCCAGATGAAGGCAGCTTTCTCTAAAGTGTGGATGGGAACATTAATTATTATCAATCATTTTTATGACAAAAATTTTTATATGGTAGATCAAACAATGAAAAATAATGTTATTTTGTTGGAAAAATAACAAATCATTTACCAATTCCAAGGTGCATATTATGTTTTGGTTTATAAGTTTTATATGATACTATGTATAAAGTAAATTTAAGTCCTGTTTTTCATTTTTTTCTTTTACTACTATTATGTCTAATTATGGATGTGTATAAATCATGTACAAAACTGTTTCTTTTCATTTAAAATGACAAAATATGCCACTTATGAAAGATGTACTTGTATAATTTGAAATAATTCCCTATTTCTAAAATCAATATGGCCCATTTCTTCTAATAATACCATTTATTAAAATATTATACCAATTTTAAAGAGCCGTCCTATTAATTATATCATTATCTAGAAGTTTAGAATTTCTAAGTTATTGAGTCATACTTAGCTTAATGACAGTTTTGTAACATTCACTTAACCATATCTTAAATATTTAATGAAGTTAAATTGTCTGGTAGGAAGGCAACATGATGTTGCACAATAATTTCTACTGTGGATGCCTAGGCTTCCTAAAAATTTGTATGTAATATTCACACAAAAATCACTTAAAAAATTAAATGGCTAATCAGTTAAGTTTTAAACTGCCTGAAAAGCGTAGTGTTGCATATTGTGTTTTACATGTATCAGATATTTATACATTTTTTTTCTTTAAATATGTCGACTGCTTAAATAATGTTTAAGAAGCAATTGTCCAGTGGAAATAGGGTGAAATTTGGAGTGACAAAACCAGGGTTTGAATTGTTTCTTCCTTGTGCTATTTCAATGGCCTTGTTACATATACTCAGGTTCAGTTACTGAAACTAATCAAGCCAATAATATCTGAAGAGATGTTTGTTTGCTTTTGTTTAGCTATGGGAAGAGAAATGAAATATATTTCTCACCAAAGACCATCTTTCCATTGAGGCTGATAAGGCTTTCATAATAATTAAAAAAATAAATAAATAACTACTGATATTAAGAGCCAACCATGTTCTGGACACTTTTATGATCATAGAATATAAGTTACCTCATTAATCCTCACAGCAGCCCTAGAATTTAAGTTTCAGTATGATTCCCACTACATAGATGAGAAAAGTGAATTTCAGAAGAATTAGTTATCTTGTGGCATAGCATCCAATTAATAACACGATGGAACTCAGACTTGAATACAAGGAGTCCTTGCAAAGGACTCCAGAAACAGTCCTCTTACCTTTAATTAAGAATTGCCTTTTGTATCAGTGCTTTCACTTTGGCAGTGTTAAAAACAACAATTATTCATAGCCATTTATGGACACATAAAAGTGTCCATTGAAATGCAGCTGAAAGCAATCAGCAGAAAATGCGTTGGTTTAGATAATAGTTTACCATCCCAATTTCCTCCCTTTTCATTTCAGAAAACTACCCAGTGCAATGGACTGAATATTTGTGTCCCTCAAAATGAATATGTTGAAATCCTATTACACAACGCAATGGTATTAAGAGGCGGGGATTTTGGTAGGTGATAAGGTCATAGGGGTTGAGCTCTCATGAATGGGATTAGTGCCCTTACAAAAAGGATACCTCTCATACTTCCTGTCATGTGAGGACACAATGAGAGGTTGGCAGTGTGCAATTAGGACTCAGATCTCACCAGACATGGAATCTGCTGGCACCTTGATCTCAGATTTGCAGCCTCCCGAATTTGAGAAATACTATATCTAATACATATCTATTATTTATAAGCCACCCAGAATACAGTCTTCTGTTGTAGCATTCTAAAATGAATAGGACACCCAGGAAAGTTAAAACAAACAAACAAAAAAACACCTAATTGCAATAAAACTAGAAACAAAATTCTCTATCTGTAACTTACACTCGTGTTAAAACGGGCAGATATTAAATCAGTATATGCTGAAACATCAAGTTGGGAATAGTTAAGGGAAGAGGTATTGCAGGAATGGTTCACAGAAGGGGTTGTTACTTACATTTACTGTTGCAGGAGGATTGAAACACTGTTTCATTTATAGGATATCTCCTCTAACACATTTTAGCTGTACTCTTGAACTTATACAGAGCAATTCTATTTAGTAATTATTAAATATATATGTATAATATATAATATTTTGTATATATATTATACATATCCATAACATATCCTTCATATATACACATAAAAATAATATGTATACATATATATATATTTTGTTGTTGTTGTTGTTGAAACCACCACTAATATTTAGTTCAGAAGGAACAGATTTTACTACCAGGGCAATGAATTATGACATAAGTTGAAGGAAAAAATGTTTAATGTTAAAAATTGAGTTAAAAATTAAATAAAATAAAATTTGTTGAAACTAAAAATGGATTGAAAAATAGAAAATAGAGGAGAGCTGTGTATTGAAGATGAGTACATTTACAGTTTTGAAACAAGATTTACTGCTAGAATTAATAAGAAAAATTAAGATCACACTGCTCACATTAAAGTTCATCAGTATATTTATTTATACAGAAGCAGAAATTTTTAAAAACATGTAAAGATGATACAGTGATATATATGCCCAGATGATATTTTCATCTGTTAGTACATCTAACATTTTTCTACCCCATTTGACTGTCTTCTCTTTCTGGGGCTCCTAATGGATATATGTAGAGATCCGTCTTTATGGCTAGATAATGAGGTATGTGTTTTAGCATGAAAAATCAAACAGGCAAAAATAATAGCAGAATTTAAACTCATATCAGGATTATAGTTGACATTTCAGAAAAGTGGATAAAAGATCTTGATTTCTTGTGAAAAAGAAACACAAAGACATTCTTTTTCAAATTTGACAAAAGACATCAACCTATACATCTGAATATTTAATTAAATTCCTAGTAAGGTTAAAAACAACGACAACAAAGAAAACCAAACTTAAATGTATAATGTCTAATTCGATGGCCAGTTCACAGTCAAAACACAAATAGTCTCAATCAATAAGAGCAGAAGTACAAAGAATCCAACAGAGGTAGATGTATACACAAGATGTCAACTATTGGAAAGATAATAGACTTACTCAAGTGTAAGTTATAGAATAAAGAATTTTGTTTCTGGTTTTATTAAGTAATTATTTTATTTTTTAAATAATCCAGAGATTTTATTCTAGTAGCTTGTAATTACAGTGCTTGCTTGTCAAAATGATAACTGAGAACAAGTATACAAAACAGTTGATTCCTCATGTGTATTGAAAACAGTAAGAGGTTCCGGGCACCAAATAAATCAGTGCTGAGAATTTCCCCAAGATAAAGTTGAACAGCTCCAGTTTCTTCAGTGTTTATCAAAATACAAAAGAAAAAAGTAGAGGTTGTTGCTTTGATGGCAAATCTGACCCTTTAAGGCAAAAGGAGTGAAAGCATATGGAGAGGGAAGGCTCTGGAGCTCTGGGCACTGAGGCTCTAGGATGACCACCGCGGTCCATTCTGCATGGTCATGATGGGGGTCCTATGATTTGGTCTGTCTCAGGTCATCCCGCATCCCTTAGTTTTTGTGCTTGCACTTATGCTTACCCAGCCACCCAGGAGATGGGCTAGGGGCTGGGGCCACTGCTCATAGACCCCTTGGAGGGGCCCCAGCCTTCCCTTGGGTCAACCTGGGCTCTCTGGCTTGCTCCAGGCTGCCTGGCTTCTCACCAGCGCGAGGGCGAGCAGGCAGGCCAGCCACCCTAAACAGACTAGCTTTACAAAGCTAGCTGATGAGTCTATGACACATCATGCCTGTATATATTTGTTTTTGCCTGTAATGTCTGCATTTTGTAGAAAATTGCCAATTGTTTGCTACAACAGAAGAATGCTGGAGTACAGGACAATTGGTTAAATAAGAAAAATGTAGCCAAATTAGTAGTTATTTCTTCTCTTGATTCTAACATTTTTATCCATGAAGATATTTTCAGCTGAGTAATAAAAGACACGAACAAAAATAGCTTAGCCAATGTGCCAAGTAATTACGTGATAGATGTAGAGTTATTCCATGATTAGATCAGTTAACATACCCATATAAGCAAATCCTAAATTCTTTGTATTTTTTTTTTCACTCTGTGTTTCTTATTGAGTCTTGTCTTAGCTCAGGCTACCATAATAAACTACCACAGACTGAGCGGCTTTAAAAAAAAATTTATTTCTCACAGTTCTGGAGAGTAGGAAGTCCAAGAGGCCAGCTGATTCAGTTCCTGATGAGAGTTCTCTTCCTGGCTTCTAAATGTCTACCTTCTCACTATGTACCCAGGTGACTTTTCCTCAGTGTAAGTCAGTGGAGGGAGAGAATGAGCTGTAGTTTTTTCCTTTTCTTACAAGGATACAAATCTCATCATGGGAGCCCCACCCTCTTGACCTCATTTAAGCTGAATTATCTCCCAAAGACCCCACATGGAAATACCATCACACTCAAGGGAAGGGCTCCAACATAAGAATTTGGGGGATAACAAATCTTCATTCAGTCCATAGGAAGTCCACTGCTTCTCCATGTCTCCAGATGCCCGCCATAATTTCTGGCTATCACATGCATATATAATAATGTCAAGCAGAAGTAAAATAAACTTTTCTACCTTAGCACCTCTTTTTATTAGAGAAAACCTTACTCATATGCCCTTCAACAAATTTCCGTCGTTAGCCAGTATTTTGCCATATCTTATTCTCTTAAATTTCAACCAGTATAGCTAGTGGAATTACCATGATTGATTTAGATCATTTGAGATTCACTGCCTAGGCTTGTGAAAGGCTCATTTTTCTCTGAACCACAACTCACTAGAGTTTATACTACTGCAGGATGTGGTATTTTAGGCAAGGAAGGATATTTTAGGAAAGAAGAGAATCTAAAGTAGTCATTGACTCCTGAATAACCTTGGCAAATCACTTAATCCTTTTCTGCCTCAGTTTCTTTATAAATGAATGAGTTGTATTAATTATCTATTGATATGTAAAAGGTATCCCAAAATTCAATAGCTTAAAACAACAAACAGAGTCTCACAGTTTCTGAAGTTCAGTTTAGCTGATTGTGGTTCAGAGTCTCTTATGAGGTGGAAGTCTGTCTATTAGCTAACTGCAGTCATCTGTGGGCTCAACTGAGCAGGAAAGATCTGCTTGTAGGCTCCCTGATGTGATTTTCTGCAGGGCTTACTCCTTTCTGGTGTCAGCAGGAGATTTCAAGTTTTCACCATGAAGATCCACCAGGAATGATATATTTTATTCTGAATTATTTACCAACTTCTCTCAAATAATGTCATAAAAACGCAAATTTTATCCGGAGTGGAAGATAACATTTTCCTGAAGGGGAAGTATTCATAAAAGAATTTCTCACAAATTATATCTTGGCAAAGAATTGACAAATCTGACCCTTGAGAGAATATTTGGGTTTGAGAACATTATCTATCATTTGGATTCATTTCTCCTCAGTCCCCTACATCTTCTTCCTCAGGATTTCCAAAATACCTTTACTAATTTCATTTCAAGCAGTCTGAAAATACAAAATTTGCCTTCAGTGAATACAGTCAGAATTCACTAGAAAATACAGATTTAATGAAAAGGAAAAGAGAAGAAAAAGCATACTCATCATTAGGATCCATGGTAAGAATAAATTTTTTTCTTTTTCTTGTTCAGATAAGTGTTTGGATTTATAGCACTAAATAGATATTCAACAAAGGTTTAGACATCGCTAAGACACTGGAAGCCTTTACAGAGAGAGGAAAGTATTCGAGTTGTTGGCTATTACATTTAGATATCATGGATTTATGTTCCCTTAATAACAAAAGTGTCAATCAGTTAGCTATAGTTGAGGTCCAATGACTAGAAAGTAGTATGCCTTTTAAAATGCCAGTGACTTAATTTGATTATCTCTGCATTTTGTTTCATATATAGTCATAATGAAATTGGTAGCTTCAGAAAGATTCAAACAAATTAAGAATGTATTTCCCCTATAAACAATTTATTTATTAATAATCATAGAAGAATGTCTCATAGAAAATTATATTTTTTGTCTGCACTGCTAATTTCTGAGTTTAGGAATTTTTTTATAAACCTTTCGATTATTCAAATCAGATAAAAATAGAAGTTACCTTTACAAAACTAATGTGTCATTTTTGTAACATTGTTTTAGTGAGATTATTACCTATGTCAGTGTTCTGTAATATTGTGTCTAATACAGTTACGGAAAACTAAAACTCAGTTTTTTGTCTTAATAATCATTGACTTTATCAATGATATTACTTAAGTAGCTGTTTTGCCCCATTTTCTACTAAGAGAAATGATGTTATAAATGAGAATATTTTTGAACATAGTGTTTTTATGATTGGTGTTTATTATACTCATTCTGGTTATTATAATAATGTAATAATAGCTATTATGATATAACAGCTTTATCTCACACATTATGGCTGTTAAAACTATATGATACCTTTGGTGATAGGCCCCACTATATTTAGGTAATATTTTTAGATGATGATCAATATTAATAGAATTTCTCAATTTACATATACATGGTTTAAATTATTAGAAAAATAAGTGAACTTTTTGACGTTCATAATTCAATACTTTTTTTTAGTGTCACTGTGCATCATTTCTGTTCTTGGGAAAGAGACACACTCTCGGGGTTTATTAATATAATATATTCTGTAAAATAAATTATTATATATCTGTTACAGAATACAGAATCTGTTATAGAATAGTACATTTCTCCAGTTTCTAATCTAGACTTTTTAAAATATAAATGGAATCATTATGTGGTTTTGAAATATATTAAGATTTTTGATAATATTTAAAGATTTTTATCTTAATTTCATTCTATTTAGGCTATTTGAGACTTCTTTATATTCCTTGGATAAACAGAGGGAAATAATTCTTTTATCTTTTTTTCTCTAAAAAGAAATAAAATTAAACTATTTTGCATTTGAGGATTTGTGCTTCTGGCCACCATATGGTAATTGCGGCTGGCATATCTCTTCTCCTTTAAATAGACAATCAATAAATTATATGATAAACATTTGCAAATGCTAGAAATCAGGAAGCACAGGAAATTGATCCATGAAAGAAGTGAAATGAAGTAGGTGAGTTCTCCTTTGGTCCAGCTTATTGACTGGAGAGAATTTCCATGTTATATAACAGAGAAGGTTCCTAAACAGAGCTTGGGAGGCTTGCTGAATTGAGGAAATGGAGTTCATTGAAGCTTAGATGGGAGCTTCTTCTTTGATGAGATGCTTAGGAGCTTAGAATTTAGAGGGCACAATAGTGGAGAGGAGGATCCTACAGAAATAGAGGAAGCTCAGGACATCTGTATAATTGTCCACTTGAGTCTTGAGCAGAGTTCTCAACTATGCATGGGTGAGAAGAATTTAACCTCAGCCAGGGAAGAAACCACAGAAAGTGTGTAAGCAGGATAATCCCTGGAGCTCACACAAATTGGTGACTTGTTCATGCTAGAGTGAACCAGAATGAAAAACCTCCTAAAACACACGACACCTTATAAAATGTTCACAGTGGTTTTGTTTTACTATTGGTGTAAAATCAGGCTTCAACTAAAGACTCCTCTGGACCTGCCTTAACAAATCTTAAAACAGACCTTTAAAGAATTAAATAGATTAAAAATAAGCTAGCTATACTTTAAAAGTCCAGCGACATTTTCAGAAATATAACAAAATTTAGCACCAACCATAAAATCTACAATGTATGTAAAATCTACAATGTATGGCATTCAATAAAAAATAACCAAGTATCCAAAGAAGCAACAAAACAGACCCATAACCAGGATAAAAATCAATCAACAGAAATTGGCGTAGGAAAAAACCCACATAGTAGAAAAGACAGATACAGCTATTAATAAACCTATTGTAAGTATAACTCATACGTTTAAGAAAGTAGAAGGGGGTGCCTGGGTGGCACAGTCAGTTAAGCATCTGACTCTTGGTTTCAGCTCAGGTCGCGATCTCCAGATGGTGAGAGTGAGCCCCACATTGTGCAGACTCTGCTTAAAAGACTCTCTCTCTCCCTCTGCTCCCCTCCTCTAATAAATAAGTAATCTTAAAAAAAGAAAAAAAAAAGAAAGTAAAAGCAAACACGAATGTGATGATGAGAAAGAAAATTAAAAAAAAATACAATACAATAAAACTTGTATTGCAGAATACAATATCTGAAATGAAAAATACACTAAATGGGGATAACAGCAGATTAAACACCACAGAAGAAAAGATTACTTACAAGATACTGCAAAAGAACCTAGCCAAATAAATCACAGAGATGTAATGAGCTACAAGAAATAAAAGGAAAGAGTGAGCAGAACACTAATGAGTTGTGTGTTAACGTCAGTTGATCTGGCATCACATAATTGGAATCCGAGAAGAGAGTGGGGAGAGGAGAGAGGAAAATATATTTGAATTAATAATGACTACATTATTTGAAGAAAAATGAATATCTTTTTGATAAAAATATTAAATATTAATATTAAAGTATTAGGTTCACATTGCTAGTGTAACAAATTATCACAAACCTGTGGGCTTAAAATGACACAAATTTGTTATCTAAAATTTCTAGAGATCTGAATTCTGAAGTGGGTCTGGGCTAATATCGAGGTGTCAGAAGTATCACATTCCCTTGTGGAAGCTGTAGGGGAAAATCACCTTTCTTGCCTTTTCTAGCTTCTAGAGTGGGCCTGCATTCCTTGGCTGGTACCCGTTCCATCTTCAATGCCATCAATGGCCTGTCGGATCTTTTTCCCACTGCTTCACTCTGACACTGACTCTTCTGTTTCCAGCTGCCACTTTTAAAAGTCCTTGTAATTACTGTTAAAAATCCGGAAATAGCAAACTTTAAACCACCAAATCGATAAATAGTATTTAGTAAGAGTTCATTGTGCCTATAAGAAGAGTTCTCAAAATGGGAGCTTTCAAAAGATAAAAACTCTGATGAAAGTTAGAGTCATGAATTTACAAGATGCCTTATAAAGTGAAAATGAGGAGGTCGTGTAATCTTTACGATGAACAACTGTTCAATGTCACCGGACTTTTAAAGTATAGCTAGCTTATTTTTAATCTATTTAATTCTTTAAAGGTCTGTTTTAAGCTTTGTTAAGGCAGGTCCAGAGGAGCCTTTAGTCGAAGCCTGATTTTACACCAGCGGGGATTTCCAGATGACAGGGGATTGGTTAAAAGTGATTATTTTATACCATTTTTAGGAAAATGACAAGTTTCTTTTATGATTATGAGAGGCATTTACAAGAAATAACCTAAGTAAAGTTTCATAAAATAAGCTTCTGTTCATAAAATAAGCTAGATTTCCTTTTGCTTAAATAGCTTTGTCTGCTTAGGGAATTCTCAAATCCAATCTCTATTTCACAGTTAATTTAACATTACATTGGCCCCTCCTGGATTATCTATGATAATCTCCCTATCTTAAAGTTAGATTATTAGCAAACTTAATTCCATCTGCAGCCTTAATTCCCCTTTTCCATGTAACATAACATATTAACAGTTTCTCTGGATTTGGACTTGGATGTCTTGGGAGCCCATTATTCTGCCTGGCACACCTATAGGTTCAATAAGTTTAACATACCTCAAGCAGAAGGAACAAGAACAAAACCACATGAAGACACATCATAATCAAATTACTAAAATTAGAGGAAAACACCAAACAAAACTAAAGGCAACCAGAAATTTAGGACATGGAACATTGTAAATAATGTTGCTTCTAACTCAACCACGAGGAAGAAAAAAATTTATATGTGTTTATCTTGAGCACATCAGAGAGCTGACAGCTGACTTCAGAGGACGATCAACACCCTGACTCCCAAAAGGGGAGAAGTTTCTGAAATAGTAGCAAGTACATTTCAATTTTGCCAGAGCAACGGAGAAAGTGGCAGCCATCTTAAAAGCAAATTAGGAGAAATCAGCAAAAATATTAAAGACCATGTTAAAGCCAAGGTTAAGTTTTCATGAGAGTTAGCAGAAACTGGGGGTAGAAAATACAAGATGAGAATCCCAAACCCTCACGGCGTTCTTTTCTATGGGTTTCTACTAAGTGCTCATGAAAAAAAAAAAAAAACCGTGGTTAGTGCAGGAGTCCCCGGAGAGCCTTCCTACGTGACACAAATGTTCAGTAGGTGATTGGCGGTTGCTAGGGAATCAGCACAAAACCCTGTTCATATATCTGTGACCTTTTCTCCTAAGAAGTGAAATTCTTAAGCTGTGGTGGAAGAAGCTGCAAATTGTCTTTCAGAATCCAGGAGAGAGAAAAAAAAAATGAATTGATTCTATAAAATGAGTACAAACAAAACTGGTCGACTTCTGTAGGACAGGTAGTCATTCTCTGGAACCCAAGATAAAATCAAACTTCTTTTGAAACTCGGAGGAGGAAAGAAAAGAAAATGCCTATTCTGGGGATGGGACCGCAAAGGATCTTAGGCGAAACATCCTATACCTAAACCAAGCAGGGGTCTTCTATTCCTGTAGGAGGAGCAGGAATCTCTTGATGTCAAACAGAACTACAATAAAGGGTTTGACTACCGTTGGCTGAAGGAAGGGGAAGGGGAAAAATAATGTTAGGAAGGAATTTGGACTCTATTGTACCTGTACCATGACAAGAGGGAATGCCCCTGCCCTCAACACAAGCTTTCCATCAAATAATAAACAACAGTTATCTATCCCTGGTGGGCCAACTGCATGAAAAGCCATCCTATCAGTGGTACAGGTGAGCAGGAACAGCTGAAACCTGAGTGGAGAAGCAGAAAAATGGAGAGAAAACTGTCAAGACCCCAGGCCCCACTCGAAGCACAAGGAAGGACAGCTGGCCATTAGAGGACATTGGAACATGGGCTGCGCTGAAGGTAGTGATAGTAACAACACAATATAAACCCAGCTCAACTCCTGATTGTACTGACTCAATCCTTACCCTAATGACCTGATAGAAATGCTTATATCCAAGTATAAAGATTATTTACCTCAACTGAGGTCCTGTATGAAGTATGGTAAGTTAAAGAAGTGTATTGTAAACACCAGGACAACCAATATAGATGATACACTTGTGAATCATTTAAAAATAAATATTTATAATATGTACCTACAAATAGGGAAGTGGTATAAGATTAAATCTATTTGCAATGAGGAAATGGTTAAGAACACATGCATTTTATGAAATTTTCATGCATGGAAAGTCCTGGCCTTGAGTTTTTAAGTTTTTCTTTTTTTTTTAAAAGATTTTATTTATTTATTTGACAGAGAGGAGAGAGATCACAAGCAGGCAGAGAGGCAGGCAAAGAGAGGGGGGGAAGCAGGCTCCCTGCTGAGCAGAGAGCCCGATGCGGGGCTCGATCCCAGGACCCTGAGATCATGACCTGAGCTGAAGGCAGAGGCTTTAACCCACTGAGCCACCCAGGCGCCCCAAGTTTTTCTTATCCTTACAGAATACAACTCAACTCAGTTGTTCCTACTGGCAAATGTAAAATATGTATATTTACATAACAATAACAATAAAAAATAAGTATACTTGTGAAATTATTCATGTTATCATTATGTTAGATTTTGATTGATTAAATTACTTGATTGGAACCCAAATTTGAAAATTGCTACTTATACATTTTCCTTAATTTCAATAATTGAAAGAATGAAAAATTAACAAAAATGAAAATAATATAAAAATACTTTTATTTGTTAAGCAATCAATCATTCTGAGTTGGAAATCTAGCTACTTAAAAAACAGTTCACAGTTATACTCATTTTTTGCCCTTAAGATAATCTAGTTAAAGTTTAAAAACACGTTCTTTTTTATTAATGGAAATGAAGCAGACAACCTTTTGGCTAGAGAGCTTGACAAAGGGCAAAATGGATAGGCTTTATGGAAGTCAAATCTTAAAATTAAATTCAAACAACACAGAGAAAGAGGAGTCATTCGGCGCCTATATTAGGGTATATGGATAACAAGGTGGGTCACTTAAAACATTTAAAATTGTCTCACTTAATTTGTCATGACCTTAATACCGTTGCTGCTTTTTTCAAATGGGCCATTTTGTAAACATTTCAAGAGCTGAGAGTCCATGGATTTCTGTTTGTTATTAGATAAAAATTGTGCAAATGGTCTGGTTTGTTTCCTTTGATCTAATTGAACAGATCAGGTGTAAACAGTTCTACTCATATCTTGTAGACAGAGCATCTTTGAAGATAAAAGCTGAATTAATTTTCTCATTGTTAAATAAGAATATGTTTAGAAAGGTCAGTTTCTTAGACACATAGAAATAAGAATATTGATCAATTATTTTTACACTTCTTGAAAAGCAAAACCAGAAAAGGGAAATATTGACTCTTACTACTTGTTAGCTATTCTCATAGGTCACATAATCATAAATATTTCAATTAAAAATAAATTATCTGTCATAATTTGGAACAGTCATTTATTTGTTCTTAATACAGCAAGTTCCAATGATTCTATAAGTACATATATAACTTTAGTTTCTGAACTAACCAAGCCCTAAATGTCAGTGACTAATATTAATTAAAGTTCATTTTTCCCTCATGCAAAGTCTAATCTGTTGTTCTTGATTTGCTTATGGCATTTTATACAGTCACTCAGGGACTCATAGTCCCTCCAACTTGGGCTTTGTTGACACCTGGAATTTCAGAGCCCTCTGCGAGGGCTAGATATTCAGCATCTGGCCAAAAGATAAGGCAATTAAACATGACAGAGCTTACCAAAGGTTTTTATGCAACAAGCCCTAGCATGGAGCACATAACTTATATTCATATTTTATCACCCCAAGTGCAGCAAAGTAGGCTTGCAAACATAATGTGGTTATGTGTCTGGGAAAAGAAAGGGGAAAAAGGTCTTGTGAGCACATAGCAGTCTGGGTCACATATTATAGTAATTTCTGATCTTAGAGTTTATTGGATCCGCTTCAGTCTTGTTACCTTAGTTTCCAGAGATGACTAATGCATTAATTTAGCAATAAGTCACTCAGCAAATATTTATTAAGTGATTTCTAGTACTTGGAATGCATATTAACTGTCCTATATATATAGTCTAATGAGCCACCTGGTTTGCTTGGCACTGATGAGGTTTCCAGGGACGTTCAGTGCTAAAATTGGAATGATCTTAGGCAAACCAGGAAGGTGAATGCCCTAAAAAACAAGTATTAGTGAAATTATTATTAAGGATGTATGCTACCAATTTCTGCTAGTATTCCATCTCTTATTGCAAAATGTTAGAAAATGCAGATTAAATGGAAATCTGCCTGTAGCCAAGTGTTAATATTTTGTGTACACATAACTTTGTGTAATCTCTCTATATAGATTCATAATCTCTCTATATAGACTACATAGACTCATAAAACACATACTAGTTTTCCATCTAATTCTTTTATCTGTAGAATTTGATTATACTTAAAATATAGTGTGTGTCGTTAACATTATTTTGTTAGCTTCATAGGATTTTAATGAATGAATGCATAATTATTTAATGTGTTAGCTTTTTCTTGTCAGACATCCATTTCAGTTTTTGGCAGCTGCAAACTCTGATTAAACTGACATGTTGGTACATAAATTTTTAGCTATCTTGTTAAGACATGGTGAATTATCATGTGGCACATATTCCACATGTGGCTTTTATTGGGAAAGTCTTATAGGGTCAGGAGCAGTAGCAGATGTACCACTGCATTCTGAGTAACACATGGTATTCTACCTCAAGCTGTCAGGTTTTCAATCTCCTTGATTGAGGCAGCTCCAGCTGCTTCTTTAATATATCAGGGGCTGGGGTCCTTGCCTAGGGGTTGCCATTCTATGGCACGTTAGACCTTCAGTCTCCAAACTTGCTTTACCACCTCATATTCTATCAAAATGATTGACAATCAATGTCTTGTGGATTTCAGATCTTGACTCATCTCATTAAAGAAGGTAATAATTTGTGTTTTGAGAGGTGAGTTCCACAGATCAGTCTCAGAAAAGTTCATCTTTTTATTTCTTTTTTACATATGGGTCAGAGCATACATACACCCACTAGCACTACACAATACACATATAAAATGGGTTTTATTGCAGAAAATATTACTAGCCATAAATCAGTAGAGGACACAAACTCCCAAACTTTCATTACCCTACAGATGATCTGTAGGGACCAGGACCAGTATCCCAGCTGAGAGAGACTCTGCTCCACAATAATCTTCATGTATATAATGGGGGGAGGAGGAAACATTTAGACTCATAGCAATGGAAGTCCTTGTTCCAAGGAGTAACCTCATGAATAATGGGCATTCTCCTGAGCTCAGCGCCTGGAATCAGCCTGATCTCCTCTTGATTCAACTCAAACCTACTGAACCATTTCTCTGCTAAGCTACTAAAGAGGGACAAAAAATGAATCACCAAAATTATCATGATTGTCTCTCTTCCCTCTCAAGATGTCCAATAATTTAAATAACATCAGCAATATCCTTGATTACATGTTTGATAGAATTGTTTTTAAAATACTTCACATGTAAGACCTTTTTGGAGATATTCTGTCAGCTTTTGTAATCTTTCACTGTACTTATGAAAGAGGATGGAGTTTGACTCTGAAGCTCCAGTTGTAATGATTAGACAGATAGAAATATCAGAAAAAAATAACTTTATTAATAAACAGTATGTTCTATTCCAAGAAGAAATATCATTGACTGAGATGAATGGTGACTCTCTAGAGTCACAGTGATTAAAAATATATATATATATATTATTTTCTTGGAAAACCACTAAAAAAAAGCAAAAGAAGAACCTGAGGGAATAAAGACTTTCTAATTCATAATGTCAGTCGCTTCCTTTGCCACCACTACTCTGGTTTTGTGTCTTGTCATCTTTTGTTAAAAACCAAAGGCAAAATGCAAAATAAGAACAAAAAAAAGTCAGTGTGTATAAATAAAGGGAAAAAAATAAGAGATGGGAAATTTTTTTTAAAACTATAAATGGAGGATTAAAAGTTGACAAAATTAAAGAAAAAAGTAGAAAGAAAAAATATCTTTAAAAGGATTAAATATATCTTTTATTATAAAAGCATTGGTTGTCTTCTGACAGGGATTAAAGTTTGATTTAAAAAAATAAGAATGTTAACATGAGATTTAAAATTAATTCAAAGGCCTAAAGTTAAAGAACTTAATCGGAACATGAAATACCGGTATTGAAGAATTCATATTAAAGACATGGGTTTAAGGGTTTTATGCCAACTTGTGGCACTTTATTTTATAAAAATAAATTTGATGATTTTATGTATAAGTAACAGACTAGGAATAGATAAGTAAGATATGAAATACTGTATGTAGTTATAGAGTTTCCCTTCCAAATAAACCTTTCCTTTGGGAGTCTACTCTTGCCCTTAAAGTCAGGGTGAGATTTGCCCCATCCACAATCAAGTTAGGTCCAGTTCTGGGGGTGTTTGTTAATAAATGCATAATTAGGTAGAGGAGAGGGAATAAAGAATAGGAAAAACAAACACAGGAGCAACACACATGGCCTATGAGTAGCGAAGTGCGTGGAGTGATCTGCCTTCTCCTAGAGATTATAGTGCTTGAGTGGTATTGGCCCACAGAGAATAAAATGATAAGGGGCGGGAGAAGCAACAACAAAAGATGGTTTTACATTTTAAAGATTATTCTTCAAATTCAGTGGACCTGATGATGAACCTGAGAGTTTATACAAATACAGATTTCAGGCCCATGGAATAAATCAGTTAGTATGGTTGCTGCCTGAAATGTTCATGTTGCTTTGCTCCCTGAGTTAATCTAAAGTTCAAGAGATACTACTCTATGCCTTCAAGGACAGCCTGCGATTCCACGAAATTCCATCCCTGTATTAATCAAGCAAAAATCGGAGGTCTGTATGATATTTTTTAAGCGTATTTTCTATCACCATAATTTTAAAAGATGATCACTGAAATCGATACTAGATGGAAAAGCAGTAGGCATTTCTAACAACACCGAGATAATATGAACAATATTTTATTGGTTAGTTCAGCTATTATAAGATCTGAGAGTTATCAGGGGTTAAGAATTATAAGGCTAATGAGTAAATGCAAGTTAAACTTCCTATTTAAAACAATCAATAAATAGAAGTTCCCACAAGGAATATATATAACATAACAAACATGATGGTTTCAAAAACAAATGTTGCATAACAACAACAAAAGCAACTACAAAATCCACATAGAGACTTGGAGAAGAACTTATTACCAACAAAATTAGCCAGGGCTGAAAAATCTGGTGTAAAGATACAAAAAAAAGTACGCTTAATCTGACAAGGAAGTATTTTTATCTTTCCGTGGCTAATGTTCATATCTGAGTGTCTCTAAGGTGAATTATTCTGTAGCTTTTATGCTTATTTATATGTATCAAATCACTTGTATTAAAAACATTAAGATCTCTATTTTCTCAAGGAATTTGCTACTGAAAATTATATGACTTTTGTTTTTTTAATTATTTATTTAATTACATGACTTTTGGCTTCAGTTTTAATATGAAGTGTATCTGGATTAAAAATTACGCTTCATAATTTCTTCCATACCCTGTGACTATATTCCTTATAAATGACATCAAGGAAAATCTCACAAATCACAAATCACATCCATTTTTGACTACCAAAAATTTCCAGGGAAGGACCTTTTTTTATAAACTAAGAATATGTACCTGATCAGTATATGCAGATATAAATGAAATAAGACCAGTCTATGGTATACTTATATTTTTCTTGTCCTGCTCTTCATCCTCTCATCATTATTTTAAACCCTCTGAGTTGTGAAAAGACTTACTTGAACTTTCGAAAATGATTTAATTTGGAAACCAGAAGAACTTTTAATACCAGCAGTACGAATTTTCTGGGTGAGCAAGAGTGAATTATATAGTATATTTGTTCCAAAGGCTGCTCATTAAACTGCTCTGCCCTATCATACTTGAAGTTGAGCTATCTAAATCAAAAGTTGAGAAGCATTTGAGTTTTTTATGAAACTTCATATTTTACTGCATCTAGCAGTTTTAAATATAATAACTGCTATTGGCAGTTCCTTTTGAACTATTCATAGAGCCATAGATTCATTATCATCCTGAAGCTAGAGTTAGAATCTACGACTAGAAAAATAAAAAAATAAAAAGTAAAAAATAAATAAACAAGCAGTCTAAAAGAAGAAATATGGTAGAGCTGAAGTCGAGTAGAGAGGGAATATAAAGACTATTCTATGCTTTATTTATTTACCCATGAAAGTAGATAAATATTTTAATGAAAACACCATCTCTTAGTATATATTTCTAGTCTGTTTTGGGAACTCATCATATAAAATTAATAGGCAAGACACTATACACTTTTTTTAAGTGAGAAAAAATATAAATACACACAAATCCTCTTAAGCTCAATACTATGCTTCCATTTTGGATGACACATTACCTTAGTGATAGTCACTATTTTTGGTAATTTAGCACAACAAAATAAAAATATGAGCTTTCAAAACTGTTTATCAATAATAGCCACAGGGTTTCTGTCACACTTCATTTATAGATCCTGAATAAATGCTCTAAGCAAATGGCACTGAAATTTATAAATACCGACCGATGTCAAATTGCTTAAGTAGCTGTCTCCTGCTGATTATTTCTAAGAGACTTTTTTTTTTTCAGACCCTTTTGAATCATGAGAAACCAAAAGAAATATAGTCCACTGTTTGGTTGGAAATTGCAGAAAACTTTCTTTTTTTTAAATTTTAATGTTCTCGTGTACAGAGATTACTTTTCTATGGCCAGTTATGGCAGTTACACAGGATGTCAAAGAACCAAGAACTATCTACCTTTCTGCTCTGTCATAACTAAGCAATGGCAGTGACTGTCCTGCTTCAAATGACTATGGCAGCTCCAGGCTTCATGCCCACATTCCAGTCCTCAGGAAGGCAGAAAGAGAAGAGTAAGGCACTTCCCCTCCTTTTAATACATGCTTTCTAGATGTTACATCCATTCTGCTTGGCCAGAACTTTGTCACATGACTATATCCAGCTTCTAAGAAAACCAAGGAGTGGACTTTTATTTGGAGCAGTCATGTGCTTAGATAGAATTCTCAGGTTTTAGAAGAGAGCAGAGATTGTAAAACAGTTAGCTATCTCTCCCACAGTCCATTTAGACACCCATAAAAATCCCGGCTCTCACTTTCCCAAAGAAGAGACTCATTGGATTACCATGTTCAGCTTAAAGTTCATGATCTCAGGATTATATTCAGCTTTTTCTGTCATAAGGTATAATACCCTATGGTCTTGTGACCTGTATAATAAAGGACATATCATTTGTCCCTAACACAGAGTAAAAGAATAACTATGCTTGCAAAGATCTGTCTGGAAGAGAAGAATATAAGAAACACAGAAGAGTTAGTGGTACGTACACCTTATCACATTGAATTGAGCTGAAATAGTAAAGGTCCCTTTCTATGTCAGCAGAAGAAATTCCTTGTTTAGCCCATCTAGCACAGCCTGCTTCTTTTCTGGAAAGAAATCCCTCCGTAGACATCTTCCAGGGACCATGACTCTGCTTTATGGGACAGTCTCTAGGGCTCTGTAAGTCCATGGCTGTATTTGAGGTGGGCATTGAGCAGTATACCTGACTTTGTAGCTACAAAGCCTTTACAGCTTATATCCTGCTGGTATATTTTTGAGATTTCAAGAGTTTCTTCAGGGATTGAACACTCTCAAAATATTTCAGGTTACATTTATTGTCTCTGTGGCAATAAATTCCCACAAAATTAACAGGCTTCAGTTTCTTTGCTTCTAGTCAGTTTTATAAATAAGCAACCAAGACAAATAACTGTACAGACATAAAGACTGAAGACCTTGTCTTTTACTTATTGAGCTCATGTTATGCCCACTGTCACCACCACCTGACAGGTCGCTCTTTTGAGGCCATCTAAAGCAAAAAGCACTATTAAAATGATCTTTGCTGATATGCTGGCCCCGGCTGTCTGGTACAGAACTCTTAGGAAGGGGCTCAAAAAATTTCTAGGGCACCATTTTGTTAACGATGCCACTATGAGCTACTGATTATTATTGTTTCTATTTGGAATATGAATGGTTTTACCAACACTCAGATCATAGACCAGAGATCACCCTTAGCAGATATGTTCCTTTCATCTCTGTTCACAAACTGACTGTTCTAGGATTTTACAAGAATGTAGTAGAAGAAGCCAACATTCAGACCATAACATCACAGTCTGGACAACTAAAATTTTGACCAAATATTTTTCTACAATCCAATAAAAATTATCATTTCATCAGTTTACAGTATTTAAGTCCTTGTTACAAGTGAATGTCATGGATTTTTAGTTAAGTGTAGCATTTTGTATATAGAATATAGTCATTTATAATAACCTATGTCCAGGTATGGAATTCTGTATTAATTAGGATTAGGCTTGGCTATGAGTGAAAAAATAAGAAGTCAAATAATAGAAGTTTAAAATGATGAGGTTTAAGACTTCCAATTAAAAATTGAGAAGTCACCTACCCAGGGCTCGTAGAACATAAGTCACCAACGGCTTAGGTCCCTGCCAGCTTACCATTCTGCCATCCTCAGGGTGCAACAGTTGTTTATTTTTTCATGTTTTGGCCTCCATTTTTATAATTTTCATGCCTATATCTTTTTAGTTTTTGACATTGTTATGTAAAGTAGATGTAATTTCCTAGAAATCATTAGATCAGTGTTACTGGATCCCAGAGGGTGGAAAACCCAGGTGTTTCCAGAAGTATCACTCATCCTGTCATTAACCCTGGCTGCATAAGGGCTCAAGATAGTATAGGGTAGACAGACATGATCTGTCTGAGTCTCAGGATATATTATTGCCTAAATTTCAGCTACCAAACTATGGATATCAAGCAATGCCCAGCACAAATTAGTTTCAGAGAGGAAAATTTGCACATATTTCTTGCAAACCTTAAAATATCTTCTTCAGTCTTATTTCCATAGCAACCCCAAAATAAAAATTCCCCAAGGAAAGATCTCTAATGGTGAGAATGTCTGTAGGTCTCTTCTTGTCTATTGATATTTCTTTGTAGCCACCTCACTAGTTGCCATATTCTGTTCATTAAAAAACCCAGATCACCTCGATTTTGTTTGGTAACTAGAGCAGAGGCTCTCCATGAGGATGTTAACACCACTTGAGATCATGTTGGAAGTGTTAGGGGACCTTTTGTGGTTACCATGATTAGGAAATCATTATTGACAATGTGTTTGCGGGGGCCAGGAATTCTACAGTCCCTGAAGTGCTCAGCAGAGTCATAAATATAGATTCCATATAGGTAAAAAATTGTTTATAATGATCCGATCCTAATTCCTAACTTCATTTAACTCATAAAAACACTTTTTTCTTTTTTGGCACAGCTTTGATATCCACTGAGTTTTCCAGGAATGCATATTGAAATAAGCTTGTGTTTTGTTTGATTTGGATCTTTAACAAAAGTTGTTTGCAGCTGAGCAAAAAAGATCACATCGTGGATGCCACTATCACTCATAACAAAATGATAAATGAATCAAGCTATGTTCTGTGCTATAATCATTTATATAAATATCATACTGTTTATGTGCTCCTGTGACTCGTTTCTTTTGTACAGTATTACAATATAGAAATATATAATAATTTAATTTTCTATCCTTTTTCTAGATAATCCTTTTGCTTGTTTTAAATATTTTCTATTAAAGAAAAAACTATACTATATTTTTGGACATGTCTACTTGCTATAGTCTGAATATTTGTATATTCTCAAACTTCATATGTCAAAATCCTAAGCTCTAAGGTAATGGTATTAGGAAGTAGAATCTTTGGGATGTGATTGGGTCATGACGGGGGAGTCTTCATGAATGGGATTGGTGACCTCATACAAGAGTCCTGAAAGAATCCCCTCCTTATTTCCACCATGTGAAATTACAACTAGAAGATATTGTCTATGACCCCAAAAGCAAAAAGAACTCGCCAGAACCTGCTTTGTTGGCACCCTGATATTGGTCTTCAAGTCTCCAAAACCGTGAGAAAGAAATTTCTGTTGTTTATTAGGTGTCCAGGCTATGGTATTTTTGTTTTAACAGCCCACAGTATTAGAAAAGTGCAAGACTTTATCAAATATTCACCTGAGAACAGACTTTCAGTGTTGTAAATTTAGCTTGGGCAGGGATAGTATTAAACATATTTGCCTACCCTAATGTCATGAGCAGTGTTTTACTAAATGGAAGCCAGCAATCAACAACTTACTAGGCTGTACAAGTGTGGACCAACAGACTAATATTCATGGATATGAGTGTTTTAATAATAAGACTGTGTCCAAATGGGCTCTACTTGTTTATATTACCACCAGAAGAATATGAGGGTTCTCTTTGTTCTACTTAGTATTATCAGATATCGATACTTTTGTGAGATAGTAACTAACACATCATAATGATTTTTCTTTGCATTTCTGTAATGATTAATAAGATGTTTTCCTGAATTAATGCTTTTGCTTCATTTTTAAAAAATTCCAGTTATTGCCTAAATAAATAAATAAATAATATAAAATTCCTGTTCTTTTTCTCTTATTTTCTAGTAGATCATTTATATTTTCTTACTAATTCAGAAGAATAGATATATACAAGAACAAATGTGTGTGTATATATGTAGTAATATAGTTTATATTTAACTTTTTGCTTTTCATTGGTGCTCCAAATGGTTTCTCCAAATTTGCTGCCTTTCTACATGTCTTTGATCATTGTGAACTATTATTTATACTGTACTTTATAGAGTCAAATATTTCTTTATTATATCCATGTTTTATGTGTCATTTAAGAAATATTCTCCTATCATGAACTCATATTTTCCTATATTCTCTCCTAAAATTATGTTTTATGGATTCTGCATGATCAAGGTTCACTTTTTCTTTATCTATTATCAAGGTTCACTTTTTCTTTATGTGGAAAAATATATTTTTATCTGTTTAAGCAAATCTTTTGAAATGTTCATCTTTTCCACATTTATTGGCAATGGAATCTTTATCATAAAACAACTTTGCACATAAGTGTAGATCCAAATCTCTGTTCCATATTCTGTCCTATTAATCAATTTTTTAATATTTACCAAAACATATAATTATTTTAATAAGTATGATTTCATTATATTTTTCAAATCTGATAAGGCACACCCCTCCACCTACCTTTGTTCTTTTTTATTTTTTTATTTTTTTATTTATTTGACACAGAGAGAGACAGTGAGAGGGGGAACACAAGCAGGGGGACTGGGACAGGGAGAAGCAGGCTTCCTGAGGAGCAGGGAGCCCAATGCGGGGCTCGATCCCAGGACCCTGGGATCATGACCTGACCTGAAGGCAGACGCTTAACCGACTGAGCCACCCAGGTGCCCCCCCTTGTTCTTTTAAATTAACAATTTGGCTAGTTTTAGTCTTTGATTTTATTATAATTAAAATTTGTTTATGACAAAATAACCCAACATAAATTATTTAATTGAAAATCATTGGATATATATAGATTAACACAAGAAAAATCAATATTTCAATTATATCAAGCATTCTAATCTATAAACAATTACCTAGGATTTCTATAATTTCTTTAAAAAAAGCTTTAAAATTTTCTCCCAAATGGAGATTTACTTTCACTAAAAATTATTTAAAATACAAATCCACTTGGGGCTCCTAGGTGGCTCAGTGGGTTAAAGCCTCTGCCTTTGGCTCAGGTCATGGTCTCCGGGTCCTGGGATCGAGCACCGCGTCGGGCTCTCTGCTCAGCGGGGAGCCTGCTTCCCACTCTCTCTCTCTGCCTGCCTCTCTGCCTGCTTGTGATCTCTCTCCTTCTGTCAAATAAATGAAAAAGTCTTTAAAAAAAAATACAAATCCACTTAATTCAGTACAGGCAGACTGAGGAAATGTGTGAGAAGTTAACAAATGAAGAGAGGCTTAACTTTCCAATCCTCTGGATATTGTGGAATACCCAGTCTCCTTTGGAATACTGTATTTATACAAGACAACTTGGCATGTTGTTTTAATTACTTGTCGGTAATATTTGTTTTATTTGTGAATAAAAATAAATACAAGTTTTCTCCTCTAGCCATAATGGATCTTCCGGAGCACTCTCTTATGGACATGCAAACCATTTTGGACATCTCAGAATGCAAAATGTAGACAACGGTTTTAATTCCATTACTAAATTAACAAAACATGTTCTCTGGTTGTATGAAGAACTTAGATTACCACTTCCACACGTAATGATCCTTCAGTGTCTCTGCTTAAATATTTTCTTCCCCTAAATTGTCTCTTCCTGGTTTTTGGCTAAAATTCTACTCATCCTTGGTAAACACCTTAAAAATGTCTTTTCTTATGACTCAGAGATGTAGAATCAGGTGTCTTTTTTTATTATATTATTCACATCTGATTTTATAATAGTTGTTTTCAAAGTGTCTATTTCCTTCATTAATTTGTCTGTTTAATGGTATCAGAAAACAGATAATATTAATATGATATTCCAGGGGGCACCTGGGTTGCTTGGTTTGTTAAGTGCCTGGCTTAGGCTCAGTTCATGATCTTGAAGTCCTGTGGTCGAGCCCTGCATTGGGCTCCCACCACCCTCTGCGGGGAGTCTGCTTCTCCCTCTGCACCTCCCCTACTCATACTGTCTCTCTCTCACTCTCCATCTCACAAATAAATAAATAAGATCTTTAAAAAAAATGACTTTCCAAATACTTAACACAGTGTTTTTTATCTATTAGGAATAATATTTTATCGTTTGATACATTAAATTCTTTTCAAATTCAAATTTTTCTAAATTAAATGTTAATACTATCAGAAAAATACATTTATATGGTATATAAGACATCATATTTCTGCAGATAGTAATCATTAAATTATATCATATTTATATGTAATATAAATTTAGATGGACATCACTAGGGGAAAATTAAATACTAAATTTTATATGGTTATATTGTGGCTTTATGAATTATAAGTAATCAATGTCATAGCATCCCAAAAGGTTTTCATTGTTTATACCACTTAATTCTTAAAATGTAAATCTAATTATTTTCTTATATGTATGCCAGGCTTCTGAAAGATACTTAAAACATTCACAATAGAAGAGAATTTGGAGATTACCTCTTCTTCCCCACCCAAATTTAGCAGGTAACTGTCTTTAGAGATAAAAATAGAAGATTTTTTAAATATACATATAATGTAAGTTTTTGGTTCACTTTTTTGATAAAAAAAAAAGTACAGAGATTCTCATTTCTTCTTGGTCTTTCCATCTCTCTGCTTACATTACTATCTACTCTTGCATGCTTGCATGCATAAAGTCTACTTTATCCATTGGAGTCCTGTGGATATTAGTTACATTTGTTTTAAAGTTTTGGTCTAATAATTCCAACATCCCTGCTATGTCTGGTTCTGATGCTTGCTCTGTCTCTTCATATTGTGTTTTTGCCTTTTGGTGCCCCTTGTCATTTTTCATTAATAACAGACCATCATGTAAAAGGAACCACTGTAGATTGGTCCTTAAGTAATGTAGTGGTGAGGTATGGGGAGTGGGGAAGCTTTCAATAGTTCTATGATTAAATCTCAGGCTTTTAGTGAGTCTCTATCTCCAGATTGTGAATTTCACAAATATTTCTCGGTTTTATTTTTCTTTTCCGTTAGGTGGGACAGGATGTCTAGAGCTGGCTAGAATTGAGTATTTTCCTTCTCCCATGTGAAAGGCTTGAATGGGCTGCAGTTGGGTACCTCCTTTTCCTCAAGTCAGTTAGGCTCTGAAAAACCCCAGGCCAGCTAGTCTCTGGTTAATTAAAAATAATGTGGTTTGACATATTTCCAAAACGGTCACCTTTCCCTCCTCCTGCTCGTACTCTTGAGGGGACTTCTCCTAGATATTTACTGTGAGAACCTAGGGATCTCCTGTATATAAATCTCACAGATTTGCAAGGCCTCCAATGACCAGGTCCCTGGAGGTTTTTTAACTCAGGGTTGTCCACATGAACCTCCAAACTTCCTCAATTACAGCACAGGTTTTCCTGGCTTTGGTTCCGGAGGTGATTTCTACTCCTGATTCTCTGCTCTGGTAAGCCAGCTCCCTGTATTCTTCTGTCTATCTCTCTAATCTTGGATACCACAGTTTGTTTGTTTTGTGTCCTCACCGCTCTTACGTATGAATCCTAGAAAAATTGATTTTTTCAATCTGTTGATTAGACATTTTACTTGTTAGTGTGGAGTGGTGACTTACTACCTCCTTACATGTAGAACAGGAAACCTAAAGTTCCAAGATGACCTTGTTTTATACTTTTGTTTTTTAGATAAGATCACATTTTCTCTATGAAAAAAGGAAATTCTACCTTTTTTTTCCTACTTGGTTTTTAAACCAAATTGTTAAATAAGTATTCTTCTAGGCATATTTTTAAAGCAAAATTATCATCTTAAAACTCAAAAAACATATAAAAATGGTGCAGTATGAGAGAATATAAAATCATTTCCCCACCTGAAACAACCATTTTTGAAAGACCATCCAAAGATTGGTTTAAGCCTCAAATTAATATTGCATATTTTATTTTTTTAAGATATCACATCAATGGTTTATAGATATCTTTGACATTTTTTAGTAGTAATTCACGGACTTAACTACGTACATCCAAATGTTTCCATTTATAGATCACAAATTAGTATTTAAAATCATGAATGTTGTTTTGGCCAGCTCTCATTTGGAGATGCTTTTATTTTATTTGCATTAAATACTGTGCTTCATTATACATTTGTTAAATTGAGGGAAAGCGTGAAACCTACAATTCTATTTTTAATTCTACCATTGCTGTGGCCATCTAGTTTCTGTTTTCTATCACTAAAAGAGGTAGATATATAAATTTAAAACAAGGTAATCAATTATGCTGTATGACTGTTCACTCATATTCTGTGTTATATCCTTTTCAACCGCTTTATCCCATCATTTCAAAAGTAGTAGAACATGTTTAGGCAGGGGTAGAGAAAATATTCATTGATGTAAATTCAATGTTCATATAAATGAGAACAACTCAATATTACTTCATGCAGGGTATATAATGTGTGATATAGTATGCAGATAATGCATGGACTCATAATTGCTAGGAACTGTTATAATTTGCACAATGCTAAAGTAAGAATTCGATGATTTTCAATGTGATTTGCTCATATATTTTTGTTAATTACTTTTTTAAAAAACTTTGAGATAACTGTAGATTTACAGATAATTATAAGAAATAATACAGAGATCCTATATACTCTTTATTCAGTTTCCCCCAATGATAACTTCTTGCAAAACTATGACAGTATCACAACCAAGATATTGACATTAATGTGGTTAAAATACAGAACATTTCCATCACCACAAGGATCCTTCATATTGCCTTTTTATATTTTCCAAATTCTTGTCTGACCTCTATCCTCTCCTGCCAACCACTAGTATGTCTGTTTCCATAATTTCATCATTTCAAAATGCTACTTAAGGAATGATACAGGATGTGACTTTTGGGGATTGAATTTCTTACTTAGCAAAATTCTCTAGAGTTTCATCCAGGTTGTTGCATATGACCATAGTTTGTACCTTTTAGTATTTATTGTGTAGTAGTACTCCATTGCTGTGGGACAGGACTTTTCATTTTTTATTTTTTTATATTTTCTCTCTTTTTTCAATTTATATAAATAATCTCTTTCAAGACTTGGTTCTCAATTCCCTTCTGTAGATAATTAAGCCTTACTAACTTCCTCTTACTATAAACACTTCAGTATCATATTCCCTAGGCAATTATATGGTATTTGTACAACATATTCTATTTTCATCAGTAAATAAATGTGTTTGCTATTATTCCCTTGTTATTTTATGTATTTCAGTAACTACATTTAAAATGATCTAAGTAAATCTTATTAACTAATACTCACCAGGTACATATTATGATTAGTTTTTATGCTAGGAATTTCATATGCATATATAATAATACGGCAACTCCTGTAAAGTAAATACCATTATTAACCTATTTTACAGGTGATACAACTAATGATTATCAAAGAACACTCAAGCCTTTAGACTCCAGACCTTCTATACTAGATTGTTTTGTGCTTTAGGTGTACTCATTTTTTCCCTTTGAGATATAATTGACATGTGTGTTTAAGCTGTACAGCATGTTGATTTGATACATTTATATAATACAATTACCACCATAGCCTTAGCTAACACCTCTATCACATCAAACAATCATAATTTCATTTTTGGGGTGAAAACATTTAAGATCTAGTCTCTAAGTGATCTGGATTGCTGGATCACATTGTAGTTCTAATTTTTATTTTTTGAGAACCCTTTATACTGTTTTCTATAGTGGCTCTACCATTTTAAATTCCCCACAGTGCATCTTCTTGATGGTGGTCATTCTAACAGATGTGAGGTGATATCTCACGGTGGTTTTGATTTGCACTTCCCAGATGATTAGTGATGTTGAACATCTTTTCATGTACCTATTGGTCATTTGGAGGTTTTCTTTGAAAAAAATGCCTGTTTAGTTCCTCTGCCTATTTTCAAGTCAGATTATTTTTTTTCTTGTTGTTTCATTGTATGAGTTCTATAAATATTTTGGATATTAACCTCTAATCCTATATATGATCGGCTGCTTACCGAAGGGGTGGTGCTGGCAGTTTCTCTTACTCTCTCCAGGGCATCTAAACTTGTGTCCCCCACCCTCAGTAGAGTACTGGAATCTCTCCTCAGGAAACTTGGTCTTCTACCAAAGCTGTCTCATTTGTGGGTGTCTGCCCAAGTTGACGCTCTCTCAGTGTTCCCGGACTTCAGCCAAGAGAGGCCGAGGCTGGCTTGCAGGTTCTTGCTGGTTTCACAGCTCGTACCAAGATCTGTCTGCCTATTACCCAAAGCACAGGTAGATGAGAATCCTCCTGGGTCCTTTGGTGTGTGGTGCTGGATCCCACAGCTCCCACAGAGGCACTTTGGTTTCTGGATGGATGCCAAATTTTAGTTATTAAGATGGGGGTAGGGAGCAAGAGCACAAAGGAGGGATGCCTTATGCTGCCATGATCTTGATGCCATCTCTTTTAGGAGAGTGTATTTAACTATTTATCTATTGAAGGACATCTAGGTTGTTTCCAGTTTTTGACTCTTATGAATAAAGCTATTAATATTTCTCGTCAGTTTATTTCTCTAGGATAAATGCCCAAGAGTGCATGACTGGATTACATGGTAGTTGCATGCTGAATTATTTTTTAAAAACTGCTAACCTCTTTTTCAGAGGAATCTGTTTTACATTGCTACCCAGAACATATGAGTAATCTAGTTTCTGTCCATTCCTTTCATGTTTGGTGTTGTCATTATTTTTTTAAGCCATTGTGATAGGTATGTTAGTGATATCTCACTGTATTTTTAACTTGCATGTTCCTACTGGCCAATGAAGTTGAGAATCTTTCATATGCTTATTTTCCATTGGTATACCATCTTTGGAGAAATAGCCCGTATTCTTTACCCATTTGTTAATTGGATTGTTTTTGTTCTTGATTTTTGACAACTTCTTGTTTACTCTTGACACTAGTCTTATGTTGGACATGTAGTTTGTATAAATTTTTTCCCAGTGTGTTGTTTTCCTTTCCATTCTCTTATCTTGTCCTTTTGCAGAGCAAATTTTGGAAGTATAATATATCAGTTTTTCTTTTATAGATTACATTTTTGGTGTCAATTTTAAATACTCTATGTCTACCCTTAAGTTCCAAAGGTACTACTATGTAATTTTCTCTAAAATAAGTTAAACAAAATAAACTGATGTCACACTTGGACATGGTATGTAAGAAGGGAAATACAGTTAATGAAAAATTAAAAAATAAATAAGTTTATTTATTTAAATCCTACACCAAACAACACCACACAAGGAACCCACCATAATTCACCTTTCACTTGTTTGGTAAGGTTATAATCATGGTCTGAGCTTCCTCTCAGACAAAGCAAGGAGCAACACAATCAATTCATACATATTTTTTTGTCTCTAATATCTATGATATTTATTAATATTTACCATATGATCAGCAATTAAAAAATCTTTTTCTTAAAATATGAAAATGTGAAGTTATTTTTACTTGAGGTACAATATAAGTTACAAATGTATGTGTGTGTTTGTGTGTATACCTCCATCCATTCCCAGTTTAATGATGCATATTAAAATATTGCATCTTGTTAATAATTGGGTTAATATGACAATGGTATGAATCTTATAGTCAGACTTTTTTTTAAGATTTTATTTATTTATTTGTTAAAGAGAGAGAAAGAGAGCACAGGCAGGGGGAGTGGCAGACAGAGGGAGAAGCAAGCTCCCTGCTGAGCAAGAAGCCTATGCAGACTGCATCCGAGGACCCTGGGATCATGACCTGAGTGGAAGGCAGATGATTAATCCACTGAGCCACTCAGGTGTCCCTATAGTTAGACTTATTAAGGTTTAAAACCTGACTTTGGCGATTCCTAGCTGGTCAGCCTTGCTTCTGCTCTGATTTTCTCAAACTGGAAAAGGAGCTTTAAAGTGAGAAAAATAACATATTTAAAATTCCTAGCAGAAGCCTGTCAAAAAAATTATATCATATATTTTATTACCTAGGAATGAAAATGTTTATCATATATTTTATATATACACACACACACATATATAAGTGCACACACAGACACACAATATATACATAAGTGTTTATCATTTTTTGATTAATTCTCCTGGGGTAAAATAAAGAAAGATTATAATATTATTCAACAGTACCTAATGGGTATGCAGAAACCATGAATACACTTTTTTGTAGTTTTCCGTATATAATAATTCAGTTATATAATGAAGATCATAATAGCTTGAGCACAAAACACTGCTATCTAAGTTTATTTACCCACAATGATATAGTGTACAAGGGAAAAATATATTAGGAGATGATCACTTTAAGTTTTTCTCAGGTTTTTTGTTTTGTTTTTTCAGCCAGTAATAAGTAGTCTCTATTTCACAGATTGTCCTTAGGGTATCACTCTTTGTAGAGTCCTTGTATTCCGCTTCAATTATAAAATTCCTAGGAGTGTCTCTCTGAACTGCCATGAACTATTCCTAAAGGCAGTCAACCAATGATCAGAGGAGGACCACCTACTGCTAAGCAGTACATCAAAAGATAGCACAGTGAAGGCAATTTATTTTCTTACTATTGTATTTGCCACCCCACAGAGGGAAGTGCAATACTTGTTGCTACTTGCTTTCTCTTCATTTGTAGAGATAATACAGAGTAAGTAAAATTATCTCAGATACAGTCCCTCGAAGAATGAGACTCTCTGAAAAACGCCCCAAGTACGCAATGTTTGAGAATTTGACATTAAATCTTCTGTGGAACTGCATACAAATAGATCATAAGATTTTTTTTCTCTATTAGTGTGGAAAATATCCAGGGAGAATCAGATAAGATAGGCTTTTTTTATTATACAAACACCAAAAAAGCATACTTTTTATATTTTATATGATATATAGTAACCACTTTGCTGAGTGATTCAAATTTTGTCATAAATTTTAATTATGTAACTCATAATGTTTAATTAACAGTTACAGAATCAAGTTGAAGGGTATATATAATTTTTTGTTATGATTATTTACATTTTACCATTCCTGTTGATTTGTAATATTTTGAAAGAAAATATTTGGGGGGGGAATAGACATGTCCGTAATCAGATAGGTGAACTTGTCAGTGACAGAGTTTTGATTAGAAATTATTTGTCCTGAATTTTGTCTGAGAATCTGTTTTGTGTACTGTATACTTTTTATTTCTGTCCTTAAATAATGCAATTGTTTGTGCCTGTCACAGAACTTCTCAGTATCATAAACAACGAACTAAAATGTTGTTGAAAAAATACTGCTTGAGTAATGATTAGCTTGAAATATTCTAAGCTAAACATTTCACTTTAGATGTCATTTTCCCCCTGATTCTTCTTCTTTTTTTAAAAAAGATTTTATTTTATTTATTTGAGAGAGAGAGTAAGTGTGAGAGAAGGCACAAGCAGGAGCAGGGGGAGATGGAGAGGGGGAAGCAGGCTTCCCGCTTAGCATGGGACTCCATGGGGCTCAATCCCTGGACTCCAGGATCATGACCTGAGCTGAAGGGAGACACTCAACCGACTGAGCCACTCAGGCGCCAACCCCCCCATTCTTATTTCTAATTTACTATTTGTTCTACTCTACTATCTAAGAAACACTTTGAGTATAAGTTATTGTTACTAAGAGCAGGTGACTGATAATTATCATGGGTTTATTAGATTTATTATACAAATACCCAGTAAGAATATATAAATACACTATATCATTAGCTATGATAAAAATGTAATAAATATCTAGATAGCCATTATACTTGTCCTCTAAATTATGTAAGAGAATTATAAGCCAATAATAAAATAGAAATCTTTAATAATTTTACTTCAATTTTAATGATGATTTACCAACATTCAAATATTCCATTGCTCAAAAACAAACAAAAAACCGCCAAACAAACAAAAAACATTCCATTACTCCGAATTCTTACTTACACATTTAATTTCACAGTATTCTTATTATTTACCTTTTAAGGTAGGAAACAGTATGTACTCTATTTTAAATATTTAAGGAGATAAGAGGAGATTGCTATTTTAGTCATTTTTCTGCTATAGTCACAGAAATCACCAACAGCTCAGTGGATTACAACTGCAAATTTTTTTCTTTGCCCATATTACATGAGAGATATGGGTCAACTATAACTCTTCTTCTGGTCTCTCCTGGTTTCTCTGGGCTTGGCTAGACTCACCTGTATATGTGTGGGTCATATTTTTATGGTGAAAGACGAGAGTACAAAAAAAATTTTTTTTTAAAGATTCCATTTATTCATTTGACAGAGAGAGATCACAAGTAGGCAGAGAGGCAGGCAGAGAGAGAAGGGGAAGCAGGCTCCCCGCTGAGCAGAGAGCCTGATGTGGGCTTGATCCCAGGACCCTGAGATCATGACCTGAGCCGAAGGCAGAGCTACCCAGGCGCCTGGGAGTACAAAATTTAACAAAAGTATATTAAGGCCTTTTGGTCGGATAAAATAAATGTCAAATCCTTTTATAACTCGTTAGTCAAAGCATGTCAAATGTCCAGGAATTCCAATTCAATGGTTTGGGAAAGTATATTACGCCTGCAAAGAGGCATGACAAAGAAGAATACGAGGAAATCAAATAATCGTGAACAAATAACACAAATTACTATGATTATCCTCTAGTCTTGATTTTGCCTATATATTTTTGTGCATTCAAGCTATGGTCCTGATAACTGCAGATTGTATGACTATTAATATTTTATCTCTGGTGTCATGAAGGAATATTCCCTGTCAGATGAAAAATTTTTGATCAACTAATATTTGGTTGTTTTACTTCATGTTACGGCATATCAATAGTTCAGAATCCTAGTTCCCAGGTTGATAAGGATAAGCAGGAACAAAATCTGAGAAGAGGTATCATGGCTGCACATTGCAACAAGGACAAAACAATCACCTACTGAGATAAATACTGATAACCCTCAGAAGAGCAAATTAGAATCCAAGCCAAACAACAATTTATTTGTAATGCCAGTTTTAACTCAAAAAAGTAAGCATGCAGAGACACAGGAATCAGAAACCACACTCAGGAATAAAAGCAGGGAGCAGAGACTGCTTCTGAGTGGGATCAGACAATTGATTTAGCAGAGAAGAATCTTCAAGGAAAATACTATAAAGGTGTCCAAAGAAGGAGAGGATATTATATTATTATCAAGTCAACAAATAGAGAAAGTTAACACAAAGTGGAAACTATGAGAAACAACCAAATAGGAATTCTAGAGATGAAAACATGGTGATGGAAGTGAAAATTTCACCAGGTAAAATCAACAGGAAATCTGAGATTGCAGAAGAAAGCAACAGTGCACTTTTCTGTAGATCAGGTATTCAGTCTGGAGACCAAAGAAGTAAAGATTGAAAGAAAATGAACAAAATCTCACAAATCTGTTAAAATATGTCAAATATTCCAACACTTGTGAAATCATACTTGCAAAAGAGGGGCAAAAAAGAGAAACATTGCTGAAAATAATAATGGCTAACAAATTCCAGATTTGTTTAAAACACTGATTTAAATATCCATATGGTAGGTGTGGTAGGTTGACTAAACCCACTAAATATTTTCATGTTCTAATCTCCAGAATCTATGACTATGCCACCTTATTTGACAAGAGAGACTTTGCAGAAGTGCTTGAATTAATAACTTTGGAGATGTGAAAATTATCCTGCATTATACAGAAGGGTCCAATATAATCATAAGGGTTCTTATAAGAGGGAGATACAAAGGTCAGAATAAGAAAAATGAGACATGACAATAGAAGTAGATCTGGAATGAGTCCCTTTGAAAACAGAAAAAGAACCAGAAACCCAAGGAATGCAGATGGTCTCTATAAGTTGGTAAGCAAGGAAACAGGCTCTCCCTTACATCCTCCAGAAGGAAGGATTGATTTCAGCCCCGTTAGACTTATTTCAGACTTATGACCTCAAGAATTGTAAGATAATAAATTTTTGTTGATTTCAGTCACAAGATTTGTGGTAACTTGTTAAAGCCACTGTAGGAAATTAAAATACATAGATACTCGTATCATAGCAAAACTGGTAAAAGTCAAAAACAAAGAAAAATAGTTAAAATAGCAAGAAGAAACCAACATGGAACAAAGATACTATTAACAGGTGTCCTCAAATTTCAAAAAATAGAGGTTATACTCAGTGTGACATACTTAGTGTGCTAAATAAAGAGATCTTGGCAACAAACTTATTCAGGTGACTATGCTCTCTACAAATAGACAGCAGAATCTTTGATTTTTAAAGTTCTAATCATGTTCAGTCTCTTTAAGTCTGTTTCCACTGTCCTTGACATTCAGACATTGGCCCCCTAGTTTTATAGACCGAAGCCTTTGATATTCTCCCTTTGTAGTGATTGCTTGATTTATTTCTTGTTACTTAAATGTTCTTATACACACACTCAAAAAAGATAAATATGTGGGGTAGTAGATATGTTAATTAACTAGATGGAGGGAACCTTTTAAACAGTGTATACCACAATGTATATCGTATACCACAATGCATACTTAAAATATCTTACAATTTTATATGCCAATTTTATACCTAAATAAAACTGAAATACAAAAAAGGAAGGAAGGAAGGAGAGAAGGAAGGAAGGAAGGAAGGAAGGAAGGAAGGAAGGAAGGAAGGAAGGAAGGAAGGAAGGAAGGAAGGAAGGGAGGGAGGGAGGGAGGGAGGAAGTTGTCCCTTACCTTTTCCAAGGTTTGCCTGTAGGCAAAAATCTGTAGCCTGGACAGGTCATAAATTTACATTGCTTCCAGTCCTTTCTACAGAAGTAAACATGGAACACAAGCAAAGATGACCCAAATCATCCTTGGAATTAATTTATAGACATTGTGAAAGAGAATTTCTTTTTTTAAAGATTTTATTTATTATTTTAGAGAGCGAGAGAGCGTGTGCACATGTACATACTTGTGCAAGCAGGGAGGAGCAGAGGCAGAGGGTGAGTGAGAAAGAATCTGAAGCAGACCCCACAGTGAGCGGAGCCCAATGTGGGGCTTGATCTCACAACTGCAAGACCAAGACTTGAGCCTACACCAAGAGTCAAACACTTAACCAACTGAGCCACCCAGGTGCCCCAATTTCTATTTTAGGTCAAAAGTTCTATATGTAGAGGAATGTAAAGCTGATGGCATATCTTTTGCTACAATTGGAGAGAGTCTATAATCACATCCAATGCAAGAAATGAGAAAGACAACCATAAAATAAGGAAGTAGAGCTCTAATGAAATTACTTGAGCTCCTGGATCTAGCCATACTTGAATAGATATTCTCATCACATTCTGTTACATAGATATACATTCCATTATTGACGATTGTTTTTATAATATGCATGATGTCCAAGTCCTTAATCATATAGAAATTGGATTTCAGAATGGGTTATCATAAATGGCAAACCATAAAGTCAGGAATAGACTGCATCAAAGTGGGCAGAGGACAATGAGAATTCCCTTATTCTTGTATGTTAAATTGGTACTCTGTTCATTCTACTACAACATAGCCCTCATTTTAAAATCTTATAGGTCTTGTTCTCAGACTCAGTTAGGGAAACAAAACTAATTTACTCTTTATCCACTGTGGAAAGGGCGTGTCTATTGATAACTGAAAAGAAAAAACCCATATTCAAAATATGATTAGACAACTATTATCATTGAAGTTCTAGTTCTGAATTATTTGAAATTAATTCTATGTACCTAGTAAGATTTTTAAAAATTATTGACAAAGAAGACTGGCAAACAGGAATCTACAATTTCTCCATCTCTGAATACAACCCAGTTCTTGTTACTGGGGGAAAAAAGGCTCATTCTTAATACCATAGAGCTGAAGTAAAGTCCTCCCGTATGCTCCTTTTAGAAAACATGGAGCAGGGACATGACAGAAAGTACCTGCTCAAAGAATTATAAAGAGTGGATAGATTATTGGTGAAGGTACCCACTTTACTTCATAGCTGGAAGACCTTGGAATTTTACTCTAGCATAATGTGGTATATGCTGTGAAGTTTTGACCACTCTCTATACTTTTTCTTTTTTCTTTTTTTATGATGAAAAAGTTTATATTCGGAATTAACCAACTACACTCAGTTTAGAAGATCCCAATTTTGTTGGTAACATCAAAACATCGTATTTGGGAGCTAGTGGAACATATGCCTTCTTCAAACCATCAGACTGATCAGGGTGTTGACTTTGGCCACGTCAATGTCGTAGAGTTTCTTCACAGCTTCCTGGAATTAGTGCTTGTTGGTGTTGACAGCTACAGTGTGTGGACAACACAAATGTGTTGTCTTCTATCTTCTTCAGAGTGACTCAGTGGCCAGGAAGAACTTGACAATGGCATAGTGGTCAAGCCTTGCTTTTCCTGGGGGGTGCTCTTCCCAGGATATTTGGGCTTCCTTTGGAGTAGTAGTCTTGGGCTTCTAGAAGGTGGGTGATGTGTGCATCTTCTTTCCCCCCCCATCTTTCTCCTGCCTTAACCCCTCCTCCTCCTCCTCCTCTTTCTCCTCCTCCTCCTTCTTCTTCTTCCTCTTCTTCCTCTCCTCCTCCTACTCCTTCTTCTTCTTCATCTTCTTCTTCTTCTTCTTCTCTTCTCCTTCTCCTCCTTCTTCTCCTTCTTCCCCTCCTTTTCCTTCTTCTTCTGGCTCTAAATGCTACTTTCTTGGTCTTCAAAGTCTTTGCTTTAGCTTCAGCTTCGGGAGGACTAGGAGTTTCCTGCTTCACATTTAGTGTCATCTTTGTGAAAATCTTGCCCTTTTTCCCTTAAATGGAGATGTCTGTTATGACTGTCCTGTAATTTCTCTTTTTGTATTGTGTGTATTGGAGTTATTAAACATAACAGTTAATCTAAAGACTGTGGAAACTCTAAATTGGCATTATGATGACACTAACAGAGAAATAAATGTCATCTGGAAAATATGAACTCAGGAAAATAGATAATTATCTCTAGATGTAATAACTGGACTTCACTTTAGACTTGGGAAAAAGAGGAACACATTTTCAGTTTAATATGGCATTTTCACTTACATAAAACAACAAACTATTTTAAATAAGATTTATTTGAGATATAAAAGCAAGGTTCATGCTTTGGATTATTTAAACATTCTTTGTCTTATTATGTAACAAGAAATTCTCCCTCTCTCACTTTTTTTTTTTTTTTTTGGCTTAGCTTATTTATTTGACTTTCTCTAATTTTGATCAGTAGATCAAGCAGAAGGACATATACCCTAGTTAATATTGGCTTACAATTTATACTATTTTCTCAGATAAAGTAACCAAGCATCACCTTTGTCTGACATACATATCAACTAATAAAATATTGAATGTGATTTGGCACTAGATATATGCATACTGTCTTGGAAAACCAAGTAATATCGTGGTTATAAGCTGCATCAGTTGAGATAAGCTAGGTTATACCACAATAATCAACAGTACAAATTCTTAGTGACTTATAGCTATGAATATTTTTATCCTATGGGTTCATCTCAGATTGGCACTAATTCTGCTCCACACTGCCTTCATGTTGGGATCAGGCTGACTGAATGACCCTTATCTGTAATTCACTAGTTTCATGGAAAGTGGGAGATGCATGACTATCTTGGACCGGCTCTTAAAGCTTTTCATTAGAAGTGGCACATGTCATTTTTACCAAATCCATTAACCAAGGCAAGATAAAGGACCACTCCTGAATGCAAAAGGGTGATGGGGAATCAATGAATACTTTAAGCAATAATAGAATATCTGACAAGAAGAGAGATTCTGGATGCTGCCTAAATTCATAATCTGAGTCTATAATTTAACAACATTACTTTAGGCAAGTTAAATAACCTCTCTGTGAATTCACAGTGTTCATTGAAAAGGTATACATAATTGTTGTACAACTTCATAGAATTGATATGAGGGTTCAACGGCATAGCACATTATCTGGCTCAAAGATGTTAGCTTTATAAAAATGAAACATAGCAATATTGGATTCAAATTTTGATTCAAAACCTTAAATCTTGACTTAGATAAAAATAACAAATATTCCCTAGTTTTAATCTTCTCTTAAGGAAATTACTACTCAAACATTGTATGTTAAATGCCTCTGTCAATAGCAAATTTTTTGCCTGAGGCTTTCGTTGTCCATTCTTTGTTTTCTCAATAGTCTCCAATCTTTTTACTTATTTCATAAGAGATACTTTGATTAAAATTAAGACTCATCAGCCGCTCTTGAGATACAACATAAAACTGAACCTCCCGTCCTTCTTTACGGAAGTTAAATAATAAAAACACAAGCTGTTACCATGGAGACACTCTAACTGACTATTAAACAATAGCATGGGAACCTGGGTGGCTCAGTGGGTTAAAGTCTCTGCCTTAGGCTCGGGTCATGGTCTCAGGGTCCTGGGATAGAGCCCCGCAGCATCCGGCTCTCTGCTCAGCGGGGAGCCTGCTTCCCCCTCTCTCTCTGCCTGCCTCTCTGCCTACTTGTGATCTCTCTCTCTCTGTCAAATAAATAAATAAAAAATCTTTTTAAAAAGTTGCAGTGATTCATTTTGTACACTGTGCTATAAGACAACCTGTTGAAGTTAATTTATCTATTCTCATATAAAGAGTACTTTAAATTAGTTTTGTATTTATCATTCCAAGAGTCAAACATTTTCCTGTTTATTGGTTTATTGGTTTTATCAGTTTCCAATAACATAGTTCAGCCACCACACCACGGAAAACTAAACCAAACTATGTCTAAGAGGAACTTCACAGCATAATCTCTCTCAAACCAAAGACAAACTGCTGTTGTTACTTACTGCTTTTTAGGATCTTATTAACTGGATCTCTCTGCTTTGGCTTCTTTACTCATGATTGCTACTCCTACTACCTCTGAAAAAAGAGGGACAATATTTTCTCCTGTTTTGTCAGAAGACATAGCTTCATACTTTTCCATTGATTATTTATTCAGAGTGACTTGTCCAAAGATAGTTGCTTTTCCCTGACTCCAACAATTCTTGTAAAATTCTTGTAAAATTCTTGTAAGAGGGCAATTGTTTACATTTCATGCCCAACAACCTTCCAAATATCGATATCATTCTCTCAAAATCATAAATAAAAAAGACATTTTTTTAGATACCGCATTTTACTTGAATATAAAGCAGGAATTCACATTGACCATGTGCTACAATTCTATATTGTAGATTTATAAATATTTATGAATTTGTATATATCTATAAATTAATATGAGGTAACATGGGTACTTTAAAATTTGTTTTTAAAATTTATTAGAAATTACTGCTTACTGTCATAGTTAAGAGAATAAGATCTTTTATTTAAGAGCAAATAATAGGGATGCCTGGGTGGCTCGGTTAAGCCTCTGCCTCTTCATTTTGGCTCAAGTCACGATGTTAGGGTCATGAGATTTAGCCCCATGTCCGGCTCTGCATAGCTCTGCATCAGGCTCTGCACTGAGCATGGAGCCCACTTAAGATTCTATCTCTCCCTCTCTCTCTGACCCTCCTCCACCACTCATGCTCTCTCTCCCCCTTTCTCTAAAAAAAAAAAAAAAAAAAAAAAGTTAAATAATAATAAGTTCATTTGTAAGAGATACAAAGTTTATATTTTTATTTTATATCTGGTTAGTTCAGGTGTCCCAATGTATCTCTGCAAAGTATGTGTAGTAAAACTAGCTAGAAAATCAAATAAAAATACTGTAATTCAACAAAAACACTTGCTAGTAATTCATTTATATTAGGACAAATTATTGTGAAGTTTTTCTTTCATACTTCATGAGAATTAGAAATTGAGTTGTTCAATTTAAATATTTATTTAATTTTATTTTTCTGTTATTGCTATATATTGTAACTTGTGTGGACAGGCATATGTACACAAAGTGGACTAGAATTATACTGAGAATGTCATTTGTTTGTTTTTCAAATCAGATGAGAGGACCTGCAACTTTCTTGCTTTTTAATTCTGTTCATGGTTGTCTTAGACAACATGATTTAACTTTGTGGGGCCTGAAGCTAGGACATTTGGCAAGATGGCATGGCTAGGAGGATTGATTGAAAGGTAGATTAGAAAAAAATGAAAAAGGAAGGTAAATAGCAGCTATCTAAATAAAAAAAATATTCAAAGATAACATTTAACTTGTCAATCAAGTCTATGTGAATAATAAATTTTTAAAAGTGTGGAAATGACAATCAAATACTATTTAAAGTGTATCCTTAAGAACCCAGCGCAAGAAAATAAAAGGCTTTAGTAGTTTCTGGTTTAAAGGGATTTAATGCAGACTATATAAGCTTAGAAAATCATTAGAAAATATGAAGAATAAAGAGAAGAAGCCTACAGTAGACTTCTAACTTTAAATCTATGCAGCTAGTTGCTATCCAGATGTAGCAAGAGACTGGCATTGCAGTAGCTAGAGGCATAGCCGTAATATGTAGCTACTCACCCATGATGACAAGATCCCCAAGGGTAAGGAAGAGCTATGTTGCTCTAAGTGGAGCTGATGGTGGATCTTGTGCAGGAATTTGGGAATATGTGAAGTTCATAGGTCGGGTGATTTTCAACTGTGAGTTGGTATCATCTGGAGATAATTGTTACTCTTGTGAGACCATTCTTTGTTCACTGGTGGGTACTTGGAGACTTGTTCATTGGTGTGACTCTTTTCCTGATTGACATTCAAAGGGGGGGACTGATAGTGCACAGTGTATTTACTGAGGTAAGTTGTTATTATTTGATTGAACTCCATGGGGGCTATAATGCTATCATGAATATATAGATTATTCAGTCTTTTCCTAAGTTTATAAGAACTTAAATCTCGCTAGTGATGAGACAATGGTAGACATCAGTTGGAGCCTGCATGTCTGCATGTGAACCAGAATTTTAGGTGCCTAAATTCTGCATCTGCCTGTAGACACATGAGCAAAAGTTTAGCCAAGCTAAGCCCTGATCAGATAACAAATTTGTGAGCATAATAAATGTGTATTATTGTATGCTACTAAGGTTTTGTGATTACTTGCTATTGTTTTATGATTATTTGCTGTTGTATCAACTCTGTTATTTAGGAAATAAAATTATACAAGAGAACAGAATGTACAGGTAAGAATACTGAGTGCCATTATTATGATTTGCCTCAAATGTGAACTTGAATATTGGGTTACTCCTTTCTGGTTGAACTATAGAAAATGGCTTCACAATAGGAATAGAATTTCAAATACAGTCCAAATAATAGGTAGAAATTTGATAGATATTTGGATTCAAATATGAAATGAAATGAGTAGTGGCATATATTAATATAAATAACTTATCTAAAGAACAGTGACTGAGGCATTTAAGTTGAGTTTAGATTAAGTACATGGCCTTGATACTCAGACTGATGAACTTTCATCTTGGGCTCCACATAGGGGAAAGCCAGTAAAAGTATTGTGAAGATAGAAACTATGGATCTTGGCAATTCACTAGATATGAGTGACACCTATAGAATATGGAAGAGACAAAAATGATTTCAAAAGCCTATGTGACTTAGAAAGCAAAGTCAATGAAAATAAGCAAGTGCAATAGAACAGATTGAGTTAAAGAAAATGTCATATACAGCACTTGACTATGACATATACATTTATGAAATTTATCAATCAGATTATAAAATTTACCTTTAAAATATTACATCCACTTTGACGTGAAAGTTTTTTGAGGGGAAATATGTATATAGAAGAGAGTAAGCCCTTCACCTGCCCATTTGGTCAGAGATCCTGTGGGTCTGCAGGTAGAAACTTTCAGAGGTGATGGATATGTTCCTGGCATAAATTGTGGTGATGGTTTCACAGATGTATACTTATCTCCAAACCCATCAAGTTGTATGCATTAAATATGTACAGCTTTTTATCTTTATAAAGTAGCTTAAAGAAAAAAAAGAGAGTGACATATGGTGTTAAATATAAACAGGCTTAATTTACTTTGTATCATTAATAAATTTTTCAACAAGTTCTTATGTGTTGATTAAAAACCAAATAAATTATATTCCATAATAGTGAAAATAAAATAAATAAAACACAGATCCATTTGTCCAATCTGATAAAGTATATAGGACTTTAATTAGCCATTTACTAACCCAAAGTAATATATAATTAAGGGCCCAAAGTCTTGGTATATATGAAAAATGTAATCTGAGGTTCAATAAAGGGAGGTTAGTATAGTCGAATATTATAAAAATTAGGGATAACTAAAATAACATTTAAATAAGAACTTGAAGGTTACATTTGGTTAAGCAAAGGTCCACAGATAGATATTCAAGATAGACATTCAAGACTTTCAAGAAAGGCGTGGATTCAGGTATGTCATTTCATGGGGTAAATTGAAAGAGTTGAAAGAAGATCTTATTTTAGGGAATAATAAAAGGTTGGTTAAAAAGAGTGGATTCATGGGGCACCTGGGTGGCTTAGTGGATTAAAGCCTCTGCCTTCGGCTCAAGTCATGATCTCAGGGTCCTGGGATCGAGCCCGGCGTTGGGCTCTCTGCTCAGCAGGGAGCCTGCTTCCCCCTCTCTCTCTGCCTGCCTCTCTGCCTATTTGTGATCTCTCTCTCTCTATCAAATATATAAATAAAATCATAAAAAAAAAAAGAGTGGAGAGTGTTAATTGATGAGTTGAGTCATTTGACCTGGGTCTCATCCTCAGTATCTAATATTTGGTAATTTGGGGGACATCTAGATGTTGTGGTCATTTTTTGCTTTGCTTTCCAATTGCTATGGACCTTATACTGAAAGATGAAATGATTGTCTTATAAATTTTGCTTCTGTTTCTTAGTGTATAAACATAAAGCTAAATCTTTAAATAAAAATATAAAACAGCACTTTGAATAGTACAATGTTCAGGAGCACTTGAATTCAGGGGAAATAATTTCCTCTTCATCTTTTTCCTCATAGAATGAAAAACATGAAGTCTTCCACATTGATGAGTTCAATTAATAAAATTTGTGATACTGTTCTTCCAACTTCAGAGCTATAACTTGTTTCAACAGCAAAGCATCCACGAATCAAAACAATTTTAACATGACATTAATTCATAAGCTTTTAAAATTCATCAATTTTTAATCAATAATTTCTCATTAGATTGATAAATGCAGAAACAATAGACTAAAAGTAAATAGTGTGGAGTATATATCAGGCGACATTCAGAGTGGGTCTGCCAAATCTATTTCACCTGAACAAAATAGCAAAAGTTGAACACTATGCCTGGAACACATCACAGGAATGTTCTGTTGAAAGCATCTGCTCAAACTTGGGAAACGATAGATATTATAATAGCCAGGGACCTGGTAGGAAAGATAAGGCATACTCAAATTGGTTATTTTCAGGAGAGATTATTAAAGGATTATTTACAACGGTTTGGGAAGAGTATAAAGGAAGTACAGTACAGTAACAGTGAAGGGGTTTCTACTCAGGTCTGAAAGTTGAGGGGGAAGAGATATACAGAGACAGATGGAGGGGTGGGGATGAGGTTCGGGGAGAGAGAGAGAAAGAGAGAGAGAGATGTACAGAGATTTAATCATGTTGACAAGCATTTAGGTTGTGTCATGTCTGTGGTTATACTCAACATGCTTCTGAACATTCTTACGTGTCTTTTGGTGAATATACTCATTCATTCTATGGCACCTGACAAAAATACAATTAACTTAGTTTGGGACATACATATGTTTAGATACTGCCAATTTATTTTTCTAAAATCTTTACCAATTTATACCTCCAACAGTAATGTTTGCAAGTTCTGGATGTTCAAAAATTTTAGTGGCTGTTGATATTGTCATTTTAAATTTGGATATTCTGGTTGGTGTAAAATGACATTTTACTCCATTTAGTTTGCATTTACTGATAATTGATGAGTTAGAGCACATTTTCATGTGTTTATTGACCATTTGTATACCCTCTTTTCTGAAGTGGCTGTTTACACTTTAATGTTTAATTTTTTATCACTTTCCCACTTTTTTTTTTGGATTATTAGTATATCAGTTAAGATTCTCTAGAGGAACATAGTGTGGGCATACATGCATGCACACACGTGTACATGCAAACACACACACAATTAGGAGATTTATGTTAAGAAGTTGACTCATATGATTGTGGGGACTGGCAAGTCCAAAATCTAGGCAGAATATCTGTGTTACAATCTTGAGGAAGAATTTTTCTCTAGGAAATTTTCATTTATGCTTTTAAGACCTTCAACTAATCTGATGAGACCCACTCATATGATCAAGGATAATTCCCTTAACTTAAAATTAACTGCTTTACATGTTCCCCACTGTTCTTCAGGGAGGTCCCATAAAGTAGCTGTCCACTTTTGGGTGCTATCTCAGTGTCACAGAAAACCATCTATAAACCAACTAACGATAACGGTCTCTCCATGTACCACAGGTGCAGGCCTGGAAAGAGGAGGCAGTAGAGTAAGAATTGGGGCTAAGGCGATTTTGGCCACTCCCTGCAGTAACTTGCTTGTGCCTTCATGGTCTGCTTGAACCTGATCTTGTATATACCACTTCCATTGGTTGATGAGGTGCCACTGTGCATGCTGAACCTTTGCCTCAATGGGCCAAGAAATAGCTAGTTTATGTTGGGCAGCTCAGGATGTATGGTAACTTGGTGGCCCATGGTTAAGCATTATGAATTGCTACTATAAAATCTGTATTAGAAAGTGTTCTCTGAAAAAAAAAAAAAAGAAAGTGTTCTCTGGAGAAAACTTTTTCTCCAGAGAAATTGGCTCACATGACTGTGGAGGCTGATAATCTGAAAATTGTAGGACATATTGGCAGGCTGGATACTCAGGCAGAAGTTGATGCTATAGTGTCCGAGCAGAATTTCTTCTCAGAGAAATTTTTTCCTTAAATCCTTCAACTGTTTAGATGAGGCCCACCTAAATTATTGAAGGTAATCTTTACTTAAATTGATTATAGATGTTAGCCATATGTACAAAATACTTTTAAAGTAACACTTAGATTTGTGCTTGTTAAATAATTGGGTACTAGCCAAGTTGATATATAAAACTTGCCATTGTAGTCAGGCATTATATTTTTTATTTACATAGGCATTCTTTATACACTTATATACCAGTCTTTTTTTTCCTGAGTAATGCTTTGCAGCTATTCTATCAACATCAAACTCATTATTCTTTTGTTTTACATATAGTATATCTTATGACCTATTTAAAATATTTTCCTATACAAAGCTCATTATATTTTTTAATGCCTTCATAGGCAAATTATATTTTTAAATCATTCACATTTGAGTCTGTGACTCATGTCAAACATTTATTGTAACATTGTTCCTTCCTCATTGAATTAGGTGGCACCTGGTCATACATCAGCTTATTGTATATATGTCAATCATTCTTGATTCTTTTTTCTATGGGTCTGTTTTTCTATACTTGGGCCAACACTGCACTGTTTATTATAGATAATCCATAAGGAATATATCTCTGTGAACTTAAAATATGTATGCAACCAAGTACATAATTTAATTTTGGATTTTTTTTTTCCCTGAGATCACTCCTCAGATTAATTTCTGTGTCAGACAGTAACCTGCAGAGGTGTAAATGGCAGACTCAAATTGGGGAATTTGTGGAGCATTTCATTTTGCATACATTGTTGGCAGCATATACGGAAACCACAAGAACAAATGTGCTATTCTGGGACTATTAACAGTAGGACTTTTTTTTTTTTTTTTTAACCATCTTTAGGCCTGAAGGAGCAAGAGTAGGAAACAATTATGGGAACATGAGCAAAAGAAAGTTCTGTAAGAAGGTTGCTTAACAGAAGCCACGATATGATGTAGTCAGCACATGGTGACAGTGCAGATAAGAAGCAGGGAAATCATTCAAACTCACTCTCCTTTCTCATCTCCTGCAGGTTCCTTTCACTGAACAAGCATAACAAGGAACACAGAAGGTACGTATTTACACAGTCCCTAGTGTAAAGTGGAATTTGTAAAGTGCTAGTGTAAAGTGCTGCTTTGTGGAGCCAGAACGGGTTTATCGAAGGCTACAGAGGGAACCTGATGGGAAAAATGGGAGTTATGCAGCACAAAAATGATATAAGAGGTCTGCAATAATTTATCCTCAACACCAAAATAAGAATAATGTTAGCCCAGGGAAGCAGCATACATTTGACCTAAGTTTAAACTTCCTTTAAGTTTTAGTTTAAAAATTTGGTGATTCCAGTGCATAACTGAGCACGAAGAGGAAGGATTTTAGTACGGTTTATGCTAATTAGTCAGTTCAAAGGAAGCAGAATGACTTCATTTATTGAGTCCCACCACTAATGCCTTAGCCCATGTTCTCCCTATTTCCTGTAAGTAATATGCACACAAGAATTAAAATGAAACAGAACTGAGGACTAAATAAGAAAAGAATGGAAGAATGTAGAATATCTGGCTGATCAAAGCAAGTATGTAATATTGAAGAACTTATAACCATAATGGCACAGAAATTCTTCATTCTTAGACTGCTTCTGTTCCCACTTCCAGGGGAAAAAACTAGCACAGTCTAAAGATGACTTTATTTAAGAAATTGACCTACTTAAAAAAAAAAAGAAAGAAAGAAAAGAAATTGACCTACTTTCCCACCTGTGTTTACTGTCAAGAACTGGAGTGGCTGAGATGTACTAAAGCCTGCTCTTTGTGTTGTGTTTGTAACTTTGTTAACAGAGGGTAAACTTTACCAGTTTTGTATCTATGTGCAAGAGATACCATCTTCTACAGAACCACTTAAGGATTTGAAGTTGGGGAGTGAAATGGAAACTCTCTAACTACAGTTTTATAATCACTCAATCACTCAAAGCAGTACAATGGAGAAAGCAAAAAACAAAACTGAGGTTGTATTTTAGGTCAGTGCTATTCAAAGTCTGATTCATAAATTATTGCTGGTCCACAAACAGGTTGTTTTTGCAAGGACATAAGCACAGAAATTGGGAGTAATTATTTGGAAACTTCTATAGCAATTTGACAGTTGCATGTGGCAAGATATTCTTACTAGATACCAATAGTAGGATCATGCTTTAATTTGCAATAGTTAAGGGTCAGTTTGATAACTGAAACTCAAAAGTATATAACATCTGGTATTCATTTCTTTCATGGAAAGATACTTTAAACTTAATTATGTGCGTATAAGAAACATTACTGAAACTGAATAGAGGGACGCCTGGGTGGCTCAGTGGGTTAAGCCTCTGCCTTCCGGCTCCTGTCATGGTCTCAGGGTCCTGGGATCTAGTGGAGCCCCACATTGGGCTCTCTGCTCAACAGGGAGCCTGCTTCCCTCTCTCTCTCTGCCTGCCTCTGCCTACTTGTGATCTCTCTTCTCTCTGTCAAATAAATAAATAAAATCTTAAAAAAAAAAAAAAGATTTTATTAAAAAAAAAGAAAGAAAGAAAGAAACTGGATATAAATGTTAGGTAGAAGCTAGACAGGAGCAGTGGAAGGAATGCCCCAGAGGCAGAATCCCAAATCCTTGAAAGGGAATGACCAAGACAAGAGCTGGAGGCGGAGATGGTGATAAGCTACAGATTAAAAGCCTTCGGAACAACATCCTGACCTTGTGACTTCCAAGACCTTGGGACTGAGGGGTCTAGAGCCACAGGTGCAGAACAAAGCTGTCCTCTTCTGCCTCTGCTCCAGTGTAATGCCTACGCTCATCATAAATCATTTGCATTGTAGGTACAGCACCGCTCCCACCCCCTTCCCCACCCATGGAGGAAGGCTGCCTAGACAATTCAGGTGCAAATCTCCTAGGGTCATAAAACTCCTCCTCCTAGCCTGTGGGAGGAGATTCCCAAATGATTCGAAGCAGCCTCATTTAGAGACTATTGCACAGCTCCTCCCAGCCCAGAGAGACCCAATAATATCCAACCAGAAAACAATCTAGGCCTGGCTGAGAGTGTATTTTGCTTTAATAAACTGTTTTGTGCTTGCTACTTTCCTTCTGGCTGTGTTCATTTCAGTGCAGATCCCCACGTAGATTTTCTTGTGAGGAATCTAAAGACCAAGACCTTCTTTCACTCAACACAGACTCTCATACTCTTAACAGAAACATTATTGAAACTCGATGGAAGTTTAAAGATAAATTTTGAAAACATGGCAACACTTGTCTCACTTTCCATTACAGTCAAAAATGAATAGCACAAGCTCGCTGAAGGTGCTAAAAACACTTTCATTATCCATTAATATGTTTCTGTGAGACTGATTATTTTAATATGTGTTACTAAAAGAGACCTAGCTAGGGTATCGATATGCTTTTTCTAGGAGTGATGTTATCTCCAACCTAACAGATAAGTCAATGACCAAGATTTTATATATTTTGAGGTACACTTGTCAAATTATATGCACGCATTGGACAAACACAGTGTATATCAATACATTGAGTGTATATCAATATTTTGAGTTTTAATGTGATAGATGGGCTTGCTCAATGTGTGCATATAGGTGTTTAATAATTCATTTGTCACAGAACAAGACAAGATGTATCAACTGTAAAAGCAATTATCTATATTAATAACCTGTATGTATAGTTTCCATGAACAATTTATAAGATGTTTATACTTCTTTCTTCTCATATTTGTCCTGAATATATTTACTATAATGTGATTTCCTCTCTTGCATCTAATAAAAATAGAGTTTGCATTTTATGTCTTTGTAATTTGTATTTTATTTTTCTAGGGTTTATATTTATTACATTTTACCAAATTATTTTTCCACATTGACTTAGGAAGGGGGTGACTAATCCTTCACCACAGATAGTTGGGGAAGTACTGAGTTTGTTGAAAATTCCAGAAGTGAAATAGAATATTAAAAAATAGTATGGTATGGGGCGCCTGTGTGGCTCCGTGGGTTAAAGCCTCTGCCTTCGGTTCAGGTCATGATCTCAGGGTCCTGGGGTTTGGGTCATGATCTCAGGGTCCTGGGATGGAGCCTCACATTGGGCTCTCTGCTCAGCGGGGAGCCTGCTTCCCCCTCTCTCTCTGCCTGCCTCTCTGCCTGCTTGTGATCTCTTTCTCTCTGTCAAATAAATAAATAAATAAAATCATTAAAAAACAAATAGTACGGTATGTATGTATGTATTTATTTTTAAAGATTTTATTTTACTTTATTTGAGAGAGAGAGCATGTGCGTGGGGTGGGGCCAGAGGGAGAGGGAGAAGCAGACTCCCCTCTGAGAAGGAAGCCTAGGGAGCTCATAGAGGGGCTCCGTTCCAGGACTCCGGGATCATAACCTGAGTCAAGGAAGATGCTTAACCGACTGAACCACCCGGGTGCCCCCAAAATAGTATGGTATTTAAAGGAATGTAAGGAGGTAGAATCTTAATCAGTGAATTAGTCAATATTCAACTAACAAAAAGAAGAAAAAGTAAAATATGAAGCCCAAGTTTTGAATTGCTGTAATTAATAGTGAGACAACTCAATTTGCTGGGAAATTCAGGAGGAAATGCAAGTTTGGAGAAGGGATTAGGAGCCAGTAAGGTGGTTTATAAACAATTTAAATTTAAAAAATTGTAATGGATCTGTATATTAATACTATAGTTAAACATTTCATTAATAACTAAAAAATTACAGTGTCATTTCCTCCCCTGGATGTGTATGGCACTGGCTCATAAAATGCCATTTGGTCTCCGGTGTTTCCTAGTTATCAGTGGAATCCTTTTTTCTGTTTGTCATACTTCTCTGCCTTCTGGCAGTACAGTACGTGCCTTTAAAGATTTTGCCTGAAGGCAAATTTGAATGGCATTGTATTTAGAATCATTATTATCCTGAGATAAGGAAAGCTTGTTTGGGATCAAAGTTTTTTTTCATGAAGATAGATTTCTACCAACATGACAGTTTGCAAGGATGTGTGCCACGTGTCTGAACTCCAGCATTGGAGAAGCTTTATTTCCATTGTGATACTTGATGTGTTATGTGTATTTTGAATTACCTTTATTTCTCAAACGTACTTGGCTTGGTGAAATACTCAACAAACTAAAGGCAAATAAACATAGCTATTACTGTATTTAAAGAATGAAATACATCATGCTATCATATTTTGCAGGGTTCTTTCTGACACCTTTGGCTAAGTACATCATATAATAGCTCTTTAGTCATTTGTTAAAATCTCGTGACAACTTATTACTGTCATCTGTAGCATTGTTCAGATATCTATTTTGCCTTTGTGTGATTATTTTATTTGTATCTGTCTTCCCATCATACTACATTACCCCTATCTTTATTCATTTTTAATACCTAGCATATTGCCTGACCAACATTAGGGGGTAAATATTTATTATATGAATAAATGAATGATGGGCTTTATTAAACATACAGTCTGATGTTCAAAACAATATGCTTATTAACTAGCTAGCTCCATTTGCTTGTTTGTTGGTATCCATCTGTCTAGGATTACTAAAATGGAGTCAGTGAAGTGCTGGCTGTTATTATCTTTAGGCACTGCTGCTCAATGATCCTGTTATTAACAGAAAATTTGTTTTCTTCTTATTCAAACATGAAATAGAAGTCTAAGAAGAAAATGCACTTTGAATTGCTTTTTTTTTCCCATTCCAAAGTGATTTAAAATACAGTAGAGGATCTTTCTCATACCAAGAAATAGTCTCTGACTAACTATCCTATTCCAATAATTCCAGTAGACCACATTACTGGAGTACAATTTAAAATTGCATAATACACTATTGACCTTAACATGATTCATAATAAATATCCCATTTATATCAAAATTTTATATAAAGTATATATGAATTTAACATTTACATTGAAAACACATGATGATATTATGATGAATTTACCATTCAACATTTTATATTTGGAAAATATAAAATTTGATATATTGACTTACAAAATATAATCCTGGTAAGGATCATGAAGACTAAATGATTTCCTAATAAAACAGAGAGAAAAAACCCATAGCACATAAAAGACAATATTTTAGAGTCAATATGAGATGTGATGTTACTGAAATGCAGATATAGGTGTTGAAAGAACATCTTCCTCTGTTTCTTAATCTAAACTTGCAGAAAGTAAACATTGTCACTAAGTTCATTAGCATTGGTTAAGTTCCCAAGTGGGATTAATATTCCACTATATATTAGTTATGATCATAAAAACATATTTTCTAACACTGTATATTTAAAGCTGAAGTCAAAAATTTCACCAAATGTTCTAATACACTGCTCCTCAGGTTTGGATTTCAACAAATTCTGAAAATGCTTCAACGTTGTTACCCATCTCCATAGATGCCATCTCCCTTGCTTCCCATCCTCTCACGAAGCAATTGCGCAAATCCGAGGAAAGTTTAATGTTGATGTAAGTAAGGAAAAAAAATAATGTATTCTATTTATTTGCTCTCCCACTCCCAAATTAAGTTGTATTCAGCACCCGATCTCTAATATACTTATCTGCATGACCAAAGATATTGCAGAAATGAAATTTGATGGTTTTACAATAAATTTGAGAAACACAAATCATACTTTTTTCTCTATTTTGAGGCAATTCCTCTGTTAACTGTAAAGTCTTAGATAAGAGGTTGGATTAAAACAAAAGATAATACATAAAAGAAATTCTGCCCCATTCAAATCCAGAAGAGGATGGGGAAAAAAAGAGTGAAGAAGTAGAGACCTTCAACTTCTTAATCTTAAATATTAATTAATAAAGATATAATGTGTAAAGTAGATGAGACAATACCCAGAGAGTTATAGTTAAACTTCTAAGATTCACCAATAGAAAATAAGAATATGATAAAACATATAACATGAGTGTTTGGGGAGGAGATGGCAATAGTAAGTAAGTTTAGATCTAAGTCTGCCATAGTGGAATCTTAGTAAGTACTTCTTGAGCTCCACAGAGGAAATATTTGGATATAGAAGTGATCTCGAAGACAAATTGCAAAATGCATTGTGGAAGAACACCATTAACAAAGTTGTTTGCCTTCCTAGCCTTCCATAAAAATTTAAAAATAATTTTAAAATGTAAGTGCTTTACTTATATAAATCAACTTTTTATTCACTCTGCTAAAGTAGTAATAATAATAACAATAATACTGATTCAGATAATGAAATAATAGATAATATGTATATAACATATTAGCATATATATTAAAATATACACATACATATTTATGTATATGTTTATTTATATGTATATATAAGCATATATATCCACATCATTCAAATACTAAATTATTTGAATCTACCATTCAGAAATTTTATGGATTTGGAATTGTCTTTAGGAATTTTATACTTAATAGGGAATAACCTCTTTATAGGTAGGCAGAAGAGAGTTTGTTAAATAACTTTATATAGCAATGGCATAAAAATTAGAAGGAAAAATAACATTTGAACTAAGATGGTTACTGCAGTACCTCTGAAAAGTCCAGAGACATGCAAACAATACATTTTGGACCAGAACAGGTTTTTTATTTGTTTGTTTTCTTGGGCTTTTTTGTTAGGTTATTTTAACTTCCAAGTCCCATTGACACCTAGGATCTTAAGCAATCACTGTCATCTTTGAAGGCAAGATGGTTAGTGTTTCATGTCTCAGATTAGCTCTTGGTTTCTGTTTAAGTCTATTAAACATGACCATGACTACATAGTGGGTTGGGGTGGGGACAAGGATCAATGAATTACTCTAAGATTCAGAGAAATTCTCCCAAAATACCATGTTCAGGCACATAGAAAAATTGCGTATGCTGGAAAAATTAATGCCCTGTATGGCAGAGAAATAACACTATTAACATAGACCCCCTACATTAAGGCTACTTAAGATTTAATGTCTTAAGTCCTAGTATCTTTATAAAACTGATGCATAGGAGGAGTTCATGTGAGGAGTTGATACATAAAATTCATAAAGCATCACTAGTGGTCTGGGGACATGTGTTGTAATAAAGGAATTATTAGCATGCCTAACAGGAGACAATAGGTAAAATGAACATTTCAGGCATACTGGTGTTTGCATTGGAGTGATTAACAACTATGAATAAATATTGGACTATGTTGCAACTCTGAAAAATCATTTGAAATCTGAATGTTTAATAATGTATTAAAAAGGAAAGAAGGCAAACTTAGAAACTATCAGGATATGGTTGTCTTCGGATTCAAGATGCAAGTATATACTTGAGAAGGTCAAAGTGTGGCAGGTATGGTCCCACCTGTTAAAGGCAGACAGCTCTTCTCCACCCTTCCTGACCTATCAAGTAAGTCGAACCATCAGAACAGAAAGTCAGATATTCTCCTAAGACCCAGTTAATGTTTTAGCTTGGATATCATGTCCCCTAATTTGCTTTCCTTAAGCAGCCAGACACAGTGCTGTCACACTGGCAACCTGTAAGCATTCTTCAAGTTTTCAAACATCAGCGATCTAAGAAATTCCTGCATTAAGAAGATCAAAATGAGGAAAGAGGAGAGTGATAAAATGCTAACAATTTTCTGTGTTTGCTCTCCAGAATACTACTTTCTACCAGTTTCTGCCTAACATCTTCAAAGAATAAAAAAAAAAAAAAAATACAGAAGAAGAAGAAAAGTGTTGATGTGTGTGTTTATATGTGTGTTTCTTTTTAGAAAACTGAGTGGAGGAAAGAGGCTATACGCATAAAATTACTTTTTAAGAATCATGGTTAAATATTGGATAACATTGTGTAAGTTCCCTGTTCTGTGCAAATAAAACCCAAACAAACAAACAAAAAAACAAAAAATGGGTATAGCTGATGGGATCAAAATTATTAATGTATAATGTTACCCAGTTTCATCGGCAGGCTAATTCTAGTATTTAACATCCCTGGGCAATATATAAAATACCTAAGACAAAGACAATGTATTTTTGTTTACTCTTTTTTAAAAATGAAATATAAAATATATATTTATTACTAAAAAATCAAAGTAATGAAATATAAAATATACTTTTATGATGTAAAAATCCTTAATTATATATAAAAATGAGTAACTTATTAACTTAATCATTCATTTAGAAAATATCAACAAAACTCAAATTGCTAATTTGTTATTAATTAGATAATAATATCTTAAATCTGAGGTATGATCCTTTTTCAGTGGTTTAAATTACCATTCTCCTCTTCTCTTTTTATTTCTCTTTTTTTCTTACCACGGAAACTAGTACTCAATAAATCTTATCTCGATTTGCAATGAAATAAAAGTATGGAGAGCTTCTTCATGTGAAATGGACAAGGTTAGGAGGGTAGTAAATTACTATCTGTTCAGCTCTCTTTTCTTCACCCCCAATAGGCATTGCTGAATGTGAAGGTTAGGGTATAACTCTGGGAGGAAAAAAAGAAAGAAAGAAGAAGGTTTTGAATTAGTGATGCAATTAAAATTGTTATATTTTTACGTAAGGAAACTGAGTCAAAGAAAGACTAAATATCTTTCCTTTGGGTATGGATATTAAATTTTAGAACTACACTCAAGTTATTAAAAGATTGATTGCAATCATTTTCTTAGAACTTTCTGCAGTGAAAGTCTGAAGGGAAAATGATGTACTAGTAGTAATAACAGTGTGCTGAACAATAGACTATAGATTTGTGCTTTTTAATACATTGAATATGCTTTTGGCCCTCACATTGAAGTCAAATCAATTTAAATTTTGTAATGGGTGGAGTACAATTATCAACATTTTCCTCTTATCCCCTGTTTTTTAATATGACTACACATAATGGCTTAAAATTATATTCACTCAATCTATATTCATGCAACCTCTAGAGTTTTATTGGAAGCAAGGCAGTAATAAAACAACTGACTTGAATTACGAACATGCATCAATACGAGAAAAATTAATCTAAAGAAGTACTGGAGAAATGATATTGAATACGTGTCCTATCTAATGCAAGTTAGCTAATTACACTATTACTTGAACCTGGTTTAGCCTGCTGTCTTGATCATTTTAAAAATCTATAATAAAAACATTTCTCAAAATGGCACTAGCCAATCTTATTAAATCATTAATTGAACAAGTGTTGTCTTTGCTATTTTAGTTATATTTTATCAACAGATATGCCTCATAATTCACTTGTTGAAAGAGTAAATATAAATATGTTATTAAGAAGTGAGTATAAGTGGTTAGCAATTTATTCTTCTACAAACACTTATTTAGGGGTATTTTGTTCAACAAGATGTAAAGAGGAATCAGGCCCTTATAATTTACTCAGGAGGAGTGCCCAATCTCCCATGGTGGGGGTAGGGGGTCGGAAGACCTGTACAAAAATAACTATCATACCAGGGAGAATTTAAGAAATGTCTTATCGGAACTGTGAACTAAACCTACACAGACTCAAGGATAGGATCATTATATCTGCCTTTGGGATTAAGGAAGGTATCACAAAGAGACAGCTCTTTGTTTGGAGCTTAAGAAGTAAATGCAGAACCGGTTAAGGAGTAGCCAGCGGAGAAAACTTTCATTATGGTCGTTTCAGGTTATCTAAGGTCAATATAAAGCTAAAATTAATTTCATGAGTCCTAATATCTATTTCCTTTCTTCTTGTTAATAGAAAAGTGAACAACCAAAAGCCTGGAAGGGAGTAAAGCAATAACTTAATCTAATCACTTTTTTAATATAGACGAGTAAATTCAGTTTTGAAATGTTCAAGTGTCTTTCCCAAGCGCATGTAACTAAGCCATGTCAGAACCAGGTGTAGAAGGTATGATTGAATGAGCATTATGTAGTCCTGTATTTAGGATCTGGTTTTTGCATGTTCTCCTTGAAACCCTCTTTGGCTTAAATATTGGTCTGATTAATGCTTACCCAGGAGAATCTTCTGTAACCTTCCCCTCCTTCAAAGTTTTCTAGTTACAGGGCCTTCTCCTATGTTCCCTTGGCAGCCAGTACTTACCTCCACCAATTTTCTGTAACTCAGCATTCTGAATCTGCTTGACTACTATCTTCCTCTTTTTAGTCTCTAAGCTTCTTGATGGCTGACTCTGACCTTTATTTGATTTGACCTTTATTTTCAAAACCCAGAAAGGTATCTAATACATAATATGCAGTCAATCAATGTTCTACTGCACACAAAGTTGCAAAATTATATACTGACTTATATTGCTTTGTCATTATCTGTAGTGCATATTTTTAATCTCATAAACCAGATTATTTGCTATCAAAGAAGGGCTATATTTCATATCCAGAACCACAGCAGTATTACTACTGCATACATTCAAAACAGGCCTTTTGATCGACTAGTATAATTCAGGTTGTTTATTTTTAAAACTAACATAAAATAAGCATTATGAAATATTTGATTTCATATGCACTCTATTCACATTATATTTAATTAATAATATATATTGAATTATAGTGGCTATGTTATTCATATAAGTAGTTGGATAATAAAATTGAATTATTAGTATTGAATATATTTATTCAATTATATATTTTTCTCATGTAGAACTTAAAATCTAATAAAAAGCTTAATCTTACTATCTCATGTTAAACTGAATAATTGCATTCAGCTATTTACATTTTAATCAATCTACAACTAATCATCTTCATGAATAAACTAACGATGTTTCACTAACTTTTAAACTTTAGCACAAAAATCAATCTATGTGGAATTTTATTCATTGCGCATTGGCTGATTATTGAATGAACTTTCAAAACGTGGTTTCTGAATCCATTAGTGTATAATATTATACTATTATAGAACCCTAGAAAATTCATGTAATAGATTTAAATAAATATTTTTATAACACATTGATACTATGCTTGGATTTTATATAGTATAAAGATTACTCAGGGAAATGCAAATCAAAATCTCAAAGAGATATCATTTCACCCCTAGAATGGCTGTTATCAAAACGAGAAAAGGTTAAGTTTTGGCAAGGATGTAGATTAAAGAGGACCCTTGTGCACTGTTGGTGGAAATGTAAATTGTTGCAGTACAAAGTTTCCTCAAATTAAAACTAGAACTACTATATGATCCAGCAGTTCCACTTCTGGGTATTTATCCCAAGGAAATGAAAACACTAACTCAAAATGATACATGCATTTCCATTTTATAATAACCAAGACATGGAAATAGCCTAAGTGTTCGTCGATGGATAAATTAATAAAGAAAATGTGATATACACACACATGTACACACAGTGGAACATTATTTACCATGAAAGGAAGGGAATCCTGCAATTTACAACTACATGGGTGGACCTTGAGGGCATGGCACTAAGTGAAATAAATGGGACACAGAAAGATAAATATCATATAATCTCATTTATATGTGTAATCTAAACAAACAAATGAAATCAAACAAACAAACCAAGAAAAATGGAATTCATAGAGAACAGATTGGTGGTTGCTAGAGGTGAGTGATAGGAAGGTAAGCAATATGAGTGAAGAATATCAAAAGATGCAAACTTCCAGTTATGAAATAAGTCCTGGGATGTAATGTACAGCATGGTGACTACAGTTAACAATACTGTATTATATATTTGGAATTTGCTAAGAGAGTATATCTCAAAAGTTTTCATTACAAGAAAAAAATAAGTAACTATGTGTGGTGATGAATGTTACCTAAAATTATTGTGGTAATCATTCTTCAATATATACAAGTGTCAAATCATTATGTTGTACACCAGAAACTAATATGTCAGTTATATCTCAATAAAAAGTATAAATGACAAAAATGATACATGTGCAAATGAGTTAAATTTCTACCTTGTACTGTCCAGCACTGGGAAAACTGAAAAGTATTAGAATTTCATAGGTTTCATGTTGAACCACAAATATATCTGGTATATTTCTCTCACTAAAGTTTCTCTTCAGACCAAGTGGGACACAAGTTTACAGAGTACAGCTCCGTATTTACTATGTAAAAATTTGATTGCATGAAGGACTATCATAGTCATTAAACACATAATTATAAATTTTGTTACAAATAAATAATTAGTATTTGCTACACGTCTGTTTTTTTCATACATATTTGCCATTTATCATGACTAGAAATATTGTTAAGCATGTATTTTATTATAGATGATTTACTATTTCTGTTTTTGAAATATGAAATGCTGCTTATTTATATTTTATCATCTCAACCTCATAAACATTATCCAAGTTCCTGTAACACATGTATATTAAAATTTTAACGACATAATCAAAAAATAAAACATTGTAACAGATCTAAGACCTATGTGGAAAAAGAAGGTGGGGGAAGGTGGGCCGAAGGCTAAAAGTCCTTCCCCTATGAAGTCTTTGCTTTCAAAAGGCAAGAATCTTCCAAGGGAATTCTGTGTGAACTAACTTTGTTTCTTTTTTTTTTTTTTTTTGAACTAACTTTCTATAATGTATCATAGAGTCATCTTTAGATGTCAGGGAATAGATGAGTATTTTTAGATGTAAAAATTACAGCCATAAACAAACACATGGCTTTATTAATACAGAGTAAGGGGGAATGTTTCCTGGGCATGCAAACAGCAGCACTTAGTACTCTGAACTTTAATTTTGTGTTGAATTTACAGACATGTTAATGAATTTTTGTAGTCAATGAAAGTAAATTAGGTTAGAACTTTCATATAGAGTAAAGAAGGGACTCGTTTACTAATGCCGCATTCCATAACATCTAAATCTCAATTGTGAATTGCATAATAACCTATAAATAACAGTGGCCTACTTTCAATGGTTCAATCCTTAATATTTACCTTGTTTTCTCTAAAAGAAAGCAGTCACACATTTAATTTTATCATGCTACCAATAGAGCATGGAATAAATAACTCTCATTAATCCTCACCTATTGTAAAGTACACTGAAAAGATCATACAATTATTTGGATTATTTTTTACCATAATTTGTTTCATTATTATAAATGATTTTGAAAGAAAACATTATATGTTACTTTCAAATGAATCAACACAAATCCCTCAAATATGGGTGTGTGTGCACACACATATAAAACTAGAATTAATATTTTTATAACCATTACTATCATGTAGAAAAAGTGAATTAATAATATATATGATAAATGTTCTGTTTTTAAAGAGAAATATTAGTTTCAGACTATTTTTTTCCTAAGAACTTTCTTATTTTAAACAGGGAATTTAATATGAGGGGAAAATTTTAAGAGAATTCATATAGTTTGGGGGAGTGATGAAAATTCTTTTTAAGTATTCTTCTTTCGGTGTACAAATGCCTTAAAATTTATTGGAAGAAGGTATAATATCTTATATCTGACCTAAGGAGGGCAAAAATAGGACCATGTTTTGAAAATTAGACGTGTCTAACAGACTGTGTTTCAGGGTATGGAGGAATAGTGTATTTAGGGTCAAGGCGGTGTGTTGGAAAGTGTGACACCAGGCAGTTGAAAGTTCTGGATGTTAGCTGTTAGTGGTTATTTTGTTCGGCCTGAGGTAACGCAGAGATGAAGGCCGGTAGGGAGTTAAATAGCTCTGAGCAACCAATAGGAGTATCTTAATCACATTTTCTTGGTAGAAATGGAGTCATACATCTGAAAAAGAGGAAGTAGAAAGAAAAAAACAAGTGCCCAAAAAACTCTAGTCCTAAGCACATTTTTCAAACATACTCCCAATGACCGATGCACTTAGGGCTTCACTAAATAAAAGTACACATCCACAGCAGAGTTAGAAGCAAGGTTGATTGGATGCTGAGTCTCCTGAGTACCTAGATTAGACAGGGAAGTTTTATTTCCTTGATGTGCTTATCCTTCAGACAATTCTCAGAGAAACAGGAAGAACGAAGCCAAAATTTTTAGACGAAAGATAAGCAATCAGAAATTAGAGGAACAGTTAGATACATAGGGGTAGTAACATTCCTCTATGTTCCTCTTCCCTTACTATAACATGATTTTGAAGAGCTTAGCCTCTTGTGTATGTTTTTCCCTCTCTGTATAAATGTTCCCTTTGATGGCGACCTATCGGAAGTTTGACCGGCATAGCTGAAAGGCACGGGGCAATACTTTCATAAAGAATAATTGTTTAGGGGCGCCTGGGTGGCTCAGTCATTAAGAATAATTGTTTACACGCCACTTGACCTTAAACATAATGGTTAAAAATGATGTTTTAACTTGAGACTAGTTTAACTACAACAACTGCTTCCACCTAGAGGAATAGTCTGTTAGTAAAACAACGTAAAGCAGGAGTATGGGCATGGCACACAGGGATTTCTACTTTTCCCAAATATGTCCATAGTAATGATGAATAAATGTATCTCCCTCTCATAGGGAGGTTTTTGATCTCTCAGGAGAATTGCACTTGTTTTTTAGGACATATTTTTAACTTTTTGTCTCAAGAGAATTATTGTACTATCACTGCTGAAAATTCTAAATACAGATTTTGTGCACAGTGCCTTTGGAACTTGCTGGTCATTGTTACTAGCAAGTACTACCTCATGCAGATAACTTGCTTCCTCTCACTCCCCCCCCCCCCAACCCTGCTTTACTCAATTGTTGTTTTCATTGTGACATAGTCCCTGGCCACTCAAATTGCAGCCCTACCCAACACCTTCTTTCCTGTTTCTCTTAAAGTTCTCATCACTATTTAAGATACAATGTATTTTCCTTATACATCTTATTTACAGATTGACTTTCATCACAAGATTGGAAACTCCATTCAGAAATTTCCTTTTTTAAAAATGTGTTATTGTTGTTCTCAATGAGATCCCCAGCATCTAAAACAGTGCCTGGCGTAGAAAGTGCTCATTAAATATTCATTGAATGAATAAGTGAACCGTGAAGGGATAAATAATTGTGATGGTATTCTGTAAGTAGTGAAGAATAGCACTTTCATGAACTAACACTATCTCCTAATGAAAAACAAATAAAACTGAAAGCATGCTTAACAAAACCATACTAAAAACATTCCTTGATTTCAAGCAATTCAGACTTGGAGGGTAAGAGTTAACTTGTATATGCTTAATGAAAATGAAACTATTTTGACACTATGAAAGTTATTTTCTTTTTACATGCAACAGAGGAAAAACAAATTTAAAATAAGTAAATGAAGAGGAGATCAACCTTATTATTATCAGAGAAATAGAAATGAAGCAAAAATAATACAATGTTTCATCCATGAGACTAGCAGAATACAGTTAAGCATAAAGTGTCATGTTTTGTCAAGGACCTGAGAAATGAGAGTTAGTGTATTGACACTGCCTTAGCTACAGTCATCTTGAAACCCAACGAAGCACACTCTAGAACTCTGCAAATCCACTTGCCTTACATGATCCCAGGGGATATGTTCATGGTGTACATTGTATATAATAGCAAATTAGAAAGAGAGAGAGAAAAAAAAAGGAGGAGAAAAAAAGGGAAAGATCCTGAAGTTCCATTAATAAGGCAATAACAGATTAAATTTTGATATATTTATAAAAGATAAAATATAACAGTTAAATGGAGAATGGGGTGGATTAGAAATATAGTCAGTTTATAATCTATCTGATAAAAAAGTCCCAGTTTTTATTGTTTGACAATTTGCATGTTGTAAATACTCCCACTGTGGTTGATTTCAAGCTACTGATGTGAGAAGGCAGTAATGAGCTTTTTCAAGTCAATCCTACCCAGTTCCAGCCCAACACTAAATAAAGTTATAGCTCAAATATTAAATTGAGAGTAAAAAAGGGCACATTTCCTTAACTGTATTTTGAAAACCATCATAAAAACACAGTTAAATAATATTGCATATTCTGCATAGATACAAATATGAAATATTAAAAATATGATTGGAAGGATATACTAAAAATTTTGGTTGTTTTTTGAAGGGAAGATAGGATTTTCGAATAGGATGAAATGGAAACAATTAGAAATAATGGTCAAAGATCACTTCAAATGTATCTATAATATCTTACTTTATCCACTTAAAATTACTTGAAGGAAATATAAATATTGTCAAAATAATTCTGGATGACAGGAATATGGTTATTTTTGTTTATTATCCTCTCTAGTTTTTATATTTTAAAAAACTTCTTTTATATATTATTTGAGATAAAAATGTACCTACTCTAAAAGAAATCTGAAAGAAAGATGTAAGTGTCATAGTAGCGCAGCTGATTTCAAACCACTATCAAGGTGAAAAGTGGTGATAAGATCAGATGAGTTCTTAGCCATCATACTCTTGGATACCTACTCTAGAAAATCAAGAGCAATAAATGAGGAAAGTTTTAATGACTGTTTAGTGAAAAAGCAGTCATTTAAAAATGGAGAATGGAGATCTAGTTTTGTTGAATATGCTACAATAAATACCAGAGAATGGAAAATAGTATAAAGTCCAAGTGATCTGAGTATTTTTCATAGAACAATGGAATGTACAAAAACAAAACAAAACTCTAATTTTAAATATCATTGTATGATTTTGTACTTGGGAAAAAATGAGCAGAATTTCAGGAGTCTGGTTTGGGAGTGACATCCTTGCTTATGAATTAGGGCCACCATACAATTTATCAGCAAAACTGAGACTCATGGTACTTTGAGAGTGAAACATGGTACTATGAGTAATTATGACTGGGTAAAAGTTATAAACCTGTAAATGAGGATTTTATACACAAACTCTTTAGAGTTGAGAATTTTGGTGAAATAGATCACATGGATTAGAAATAAGAAAGTATATATTTTGAGGTCACAGTGAAATCAACAGCAGTTTAGGCACAATGTGTGATTGGACCAGGAGCATCTAAAGGAGAACTGAGAAGAAAAGACAGATGAAAAAGCAAATATATAGCAGATTTGTTCAATTACTTAAGGAAGTTATCAAGCAGAAAATAATCACAAAGGGCAAAAATATCATTAATTTTTATTTTTAAGCATGCATGCATGATACAAATAAATTATTTGACAAAGGTAATAGTTTATCTCCTATATCATTTGTAGTTTGAGCTGTTTTTCAAAAACTTCACAAAATATATCTGCATTAGTATTATAAACTGCTTTTGGAATATTTTTGTTCTGCGGTTTAACTCAGATCCACAGCAGTATTTTCTAAAAGTAGACAGATCAGATACTGTTTTCTTCGTGATCTCAAATTTTCTGAAGGGCAGAGATCGCTTCCTATGACTTTGAGTTTAAAAAAATCTGCAACTATTCTTTTGTCAAGGTGTTTAATTGATGAATTGGGTCTATTAAATCGTAAAACTACCCAATTTTCTTGTTCCTGTGGTTGTTTGCTCCAGAGCCAGTATGAGAAAGTCAGCACTGTAGGCAGTAATTTTTCTTTCCTTTGTAATTTTATAGGGCAAGAAATATTTCTGCTATTCTTTAAAGTTATATTCTTTCTTCAACCACTCCGGAGAATTCTCAAGTTATGGAAAGCTATTCAACCTACTTCCCACTCTCTTGGGAAATTACATACATACAAAAAGAATAATTCTAATTCCTTCTTAGCGATACAAATATCCCAGTGAATTCCTGTGTGCTTAGGTGAATCATCTATATGAACCCGTTCTTAAATTACACAAAATGAGAGACAAAATAAAATGTTAAATCGTAGTCATAGCGTATGTACACACACACATTAATAAGAAGTTATTTATAAGACATGTATAGTGCACATTCTCAGTCATTATGAAAATTTCAAAAATAGAGAAAATAATGCGTGTTTATTCATCTCAAGAGATGTACATATTATTTACTAATAAGAGGGGAAATCCTTATAAATGTGAAGAGCTAGATTTTATTGGTGAAAAAATACAATAGCAAAACAGTAAGTTTAGTTTTGAGTACAAATAATATAGTCTTTAAAATAACATTGTCATCTCAATTCTACCTCCAAAGCTCAATTTTAAGACAATTATCTTTAAGCCAGCCCTATGGTCTGATGCTACATAAGACAATTGCACTGTTAACTTATTTCAGAAAATGTTTCAGGTTTTATAACAACTAAAAGATTTTTTTATCTTACTGCAACTACTCTTTAAGGATGAGCTATTACTTGTTAATATTCAATGATACTTGTGATCATAGAAAATTACTCCTATAATTTAAAAAATAGTGAGATCTTTTTAATTTTATTTTTCTTCATGGTTATTAATTTAGAAGCCACTTACTATTTTCTTACTTCTTATTCTTTAACCTATCAAATAATTTCAATGTTGTTGTTTGAACCTACAATAAGCTTGCCATGTCTCCATGTCATATATCAAATTACGATTTAGTATAGGACACAGAAAAAGAAATACTTACTATTCTCACTATAATATCGTAACAAGGAAATTTGATTCAGTAGCTCAAAATACTTTTTACCCACCAATAAGGCTTTAAAATGAGCTTAGAATATTAAAGTTTCCCCACAAATGATCAATATGTTTTTTTTAATAAAGAAGCATTGAAATTTTTCTCTTGTTTTACCATATTGAATTTTACATTTCATTCATCTAGTCCTATTGGTAAGTATCAAAATAAAAGTGCAGTAACTGACTAACAGGGTACAATTCTGACAAACATTTTTGTTAAATCTTGAGTCTCAAATATTCATCAGGGAATCACATTTAGATATCTGCCCAATAAATTTTCCTGTTATACAGATTTCAAAAATCTTCATCAATTTTAAATTATTCAAATGTGAGAGTGCTTTTTTTTTCTATTCTCAGTAAACAAATTACGGGGAAGGATGGAACTACTATTTGAAAGCAATTTTTTATTTTAAGATTTATTTATTTTTTTGAGAGAGAAAGAGAGCACTTGAGAGAGAGCAAGCATGAGTGGGGCGGCAGAGGGAGAGGGAGAAGCAGGCTCCCTGCTCAGCAGGGAGCCCAATGTAGTTCTTGATCCCAGGACCCTGGGGTCATGACCTGAGCCAAAGGCAGATGCTTAACCAACTAAGCCACCCTGGCACTTCTGAAAGGAATATTTTAAATGCATAATGATTGCATAATCCTTCAAAGAGAAATAATAATAATAAATGTTATTATTTATATTTATTACAGTTACTATTATTTTTACTTCCATGGTATGGTTTCCATTAAATAATTTCCCCCTGCCTGTACCTGTTATTTCCTTAAATTTTATCTGAAGAATAATTTGGGACATTTGATGCATAGTTTCCCACATTCATGATTTTGCATATTCTTTAGCCATTTTGCAGACCAATGTAAACCCTCCGTTCTCTGTATAACCTGCATGTTGTCAGGTTGCATCCCTGTGGCAAGGCTGGGGGTTTTGGAGTGTTCTTCCTTCAGGAGGCATGTAGATGTGGTTTTCTCTTCTCATGCCTAGTTACTGATGCTCAGTGTTCAGATCCATCAATTTATGGAGGAGGTAAAACTTATGGTATTCAAATTCCATGTTTGTTTATATTTATTACCTTTAAGAATTTAATAAGAATATGCATTCTCCATCTACTATTTGACTCGGCAACAATGTAACTCATATAAGAATGGCAGAATAAAAGCTGGATTCCTTTCTTGAATTATCTAGCTTTCGAGATAATGAATTGTTTCTCTGTCATCCTCAAAAGGTTACTGATTAGTTTATTTTCCTAATTTTTTTAATTCATGAATTTAAACATATCGCAATTCCTCTGTTTATTAAATCTAAAAGTGTTGCACTTTTAGCCATCAGGAGCCTCTTCATTTTGGCCTGAGTCTTTTTGCCTAAACGCCCAAAATACTTTTTCCCTTGTCTTGAATCCAATAATCTTACTAGAATATCTGTTAGTGTTGGCTGTTCTTGGTCAATATTGTCATATAAATATTGCTTTTTCAATATGCAGATTTAAGTAATTTTTTAAAGAAAGTTCTATTTAATTAGTTTTAGTATTTTTTTCTGTCCTTTTGTTTTTTTTTCCCTCTCTTCAAATACCCTGCTGTATTTATGCTAAATTTTGTCTATCTTTTGTCTAATCACTTTTTATATAATTAATTCTACTTTTTTATTTTTGAATATTTAAACCTTTCCTCCTTTACACCCTTACTGTTTATAATGCATTATCTGCTCTACTTACATGCATTTAGTTTAGCCTTCATTTCTAAAACAATTATTTTTCTTTGAACTCTAATTCTTTCCAAATTTTTGCCACATCTTTTTTTTACGTTGTGTAGGTATCATTTATATTTTTTATATTGTATAATTTTCTTTGTAACTTTGAACTCACTATCTATTCTGTGTTACAGATTTGATTTTTCTTTTTTAATTTTATCATTTCTCTAACATCTGTTCATTGTCTGTAGGGATGTTATTTTCTTTCTTACTGTTGTTTTTCTTTACCAATTTTTTAATTCGACCTTGATATTTTCATGTTTCCTATTTTTATGTAGATCTAGCTTTCCCAAACTTTTAGCAGATAATATCCTTTTTAACTTCATAGTGCCTTTTATGTATATATCTTTATACATATCTGTGTGCATGAGTGAAGTATGCGAGTGTGATAAACAATTTAGTAAATTACTTTCTGAGGTGGTGTGGCTATTTTCCTCTACCACTTTTATTTGAATTTCTCTTTAATTTGACTCTATGTTCCCTGTAGTACTCAATTTTAATTCTATTTTCAGCCATTTAAATTTTTCCTGAATGGGAGGCATGAGCCCTGAAAGTTTATTGGAGCTAGATTATTCTAGCCCACTTGTTCTCACTGCATATCCACTCAACTCATCTACTACCAGATTGGGCAAAACACCCTCTGGTTTCAGCTGCTCTTTTCCCTTGGACCAATAGACTTCCCTGTGTTATCTTTTAGCTATTTTATAGTTTTCCTATTTTCATCAGATGTCCCATCAGTTCCCTCTACTTTTTCCATTACAAACATCAATAACATGCTGGTCATGTATCTGTTGGTGGTTATTGTAAATATTGTCCATGGGGTTTTTGCTTTTGATACGTAATTGCTTGTGTATTTTAATGTGATAATAACAAATACCTAAAACGGTTACTACCACCGCTGCATTTTTCCAGAAAAACCTTCCCTTAGCCCTTTGAATATATATTTAGTCTGCCAATTCAGATATCAATCCCTAAACAAGCAACGGCATAAAAAGCCTTTTTAAAAGCTAACTCACTACAAGTTCATGCTCTCTAATTGGATAGAGGATTAAATATTGCTTGATAATCCTTTCGTTAATTCCTAAGACAGTCCCTATTGACTTATATAGGCTCAGCTTCTACTATATGGTGCAACTAATCCTGTATTTCGACAGTAAGTCTTTGAGGCTGGTGGAACTAAATTATAGACAGGAAGAGTTTGGGATGGAGGGACCCAATTTTGTCTTTCAATTTTGTTCTTGCAACTTGGTTCTAGCAAATGAGCTTTTTTTTTTTTCTTATTTGTGTTTCCTACAGCTCATATTATGCAACTAGATGTCTATTTGTGTATCTAAACCTTCTGTAGTGTACAATATTAGTCTTCCGGACTGCATGTGTGCTAGATGTTTATTCCTTACATCAAAACCTTGAAAGCTAGCAGAGTTGCTTAATTGCTATTGTTGTACAGATCTCCTAATGGTAATCTTACATTCTAAGAAACTTACTCTCACATTTCCCATTGACATGTGATATACAACAGATTACAAGTCAGTCATAACACAAGAATAAAATCTTGCCATTTGGGATACATAACACGTATGGACATTGAGAGTATTAAGTGAAATCAGTCAAAGAGAGAAAGATAAATAGCATATGATCTGTTTTATACGTGGAATCTAAAAAAAAAAAAAGCCAAAACAACAGCAAAAAACAAGCTTATACATACAGGGAACAGATTGGGGTGGTTGCAAGAGGTGGGGGGCAAGGAAGAGAAATGGATGAACTTTTTTTAAAATTTAAATAAATTTAAAAAAAATTTAAAAAAAGAAACATACTTTTTCTGTAAGTACATTTTGACCATATAGTATTAATTTAAAAATAATCTTTAATTTTAACTAGAAATAGTAGTTAACAAAATGCAAAAGGTCAAAGATTAAAAACATTCATTCGATGATCAGAAGCAAAGCCTCATTAATTGTTACTTATCCTCTTGGAGAGCTATTAGAAGGGATATAATAAATTTATTAGTTCCTTGGAAGTATAAAAACAACATTGGAAAATTATAATTAGGAATGTTGATTAAATTACCTTCTACAAATTGTTTGTTACTGTCCATATGTAAATGGATGGTATCTACTTTGAACTGGCTTAGGCAAACAGGTGATTTAATTAGGATGCTTGTTGCTCCCCAGTGAGCACATGGGGGTAATTTGGCCACAGCGATTACTGAAAATCGGCACTTGGGGGAAAAGGAGCATGTTCTTCCCAGCCGTTGTTTCTTCCTCATGTGTATTGTAGCTTTATTCACTTTATCAATTCAGCATCCCAACATTGTAGAAGCCATACTACCAACAGCTTCAGATTTTCCATGTTTTTATCAGTAGATCCAGATTCCTCACTTTGTAAGAGTTTAAATTTTTGAAATTCAATCAAAATAAAGATGTCTACTACTGTTCACCCTATGGCCATGCATATATACCCACATAAATACACAGAAACATAACTTTTTCCCCTCCAAATTCAAATTAAAAATTGTCCCAGATAACCCAAATCAATTATGCCATCTGCAATTCAAAAGCACCTCCAGAGGGGAACATGTAGCTATGAAGTTAGCATTTGGTGTAATGTCCATTCCTGTCAGACAGATCTTTTTAGATCTATTATCTGAATAGAAAAACTCTCGGGATAGGAAATGAAACAAATGATATATTTTTATCTTTTCCACCATAATCAAAGCATAATAGTGAAAAAAAATAAAATGATAACTGAAAAAAATATTTTAATTACGATAGGAAATGTAGTTAAAAAGACAAGTCTTACTATAGTAAGGGCTGGATAATAATGTTTGCATTTTATATTCCATCTTTCAATATTATGTGGCCTGAAAAACAACCGTCTTTATTCTGCACTAAGCAGACTTTCATGCCTCTTGATTGGTTTGGTCACTGGGATCACTGAGGGAGGGTCTGAGCGAGTAAGAGGAGAGAGGTTGGTTACTGTCATAATAAGATACATGGATGAAGAGAACACTTGAACTTTTGATCTCCCCTAGAAATCTGTAGCAGTGTATAATTTATCATAGTTGAATTTGATTCTTATCAAAGAAATAGTTGGCAGTATGTTAAAGTGCTATTTAACATACATAAACAGAAAAAAAAATTCTAGGTCTTTTGGAAGAAGTTGACTTAGTTACTGTACAGGAATTTTATATTTTCTTATCACATTCTGAAATTGAAGCCAGCTTATAGAACAGGGTTTCCTTGATTGAGGGGATAGGACACCCTTTGAAGAAGGATCCTGCAATGAGGCCACAATGCATCTTTCTTCAAGTTTCCCACAGTAAAACGTGCAGCCATTTACCAAAATGAGTATTTATTTCTTTTTTAGACTAAGGGAATATGGATGGGAGGCAGTTCCAAGGACTTATTCGGTCCTTCCTTCAGTAATACCACTCCATGGGTCAGGGTTCATTATCAGAATTTTTCCAGTTTTTTAATTACATCTTTTCTGACTATACGTCTGAAACTGCAGAAGTGTCCTTAGTAGCATGTAAGTATCTCCCTTGTTGACTGATTTAACCGTATACATGTCTTTGCAGAAAGATCCCCTACTAAATGTTCAGCTCATCATTCTGATTGTGCTATCAGTTCCTTGCTGTGATCTTGACTTATGCCTCCTGAAATTCCCAATGAGATAAAAATGGGTGAAATGGGATAAATCCGTAATAGTAAGAAGAGTTAGGGAGGGGAAATTGTGGCAAAGATCTGCACAGAAACATGTTAATGGAGTCTTGTGGTTAGATTCCAAGTTAAGAACCTAAATTGTGTCAAGTGTCTCTGTACCTCAACATCAAAAGGCTAAGAGATATTGTCTGATCCATCTTAGACCATACATCCGTAACTGATGCAGACATATTTGACTTTTGAATCATGGTTATGTGGTGATAACATGGAGACTAGGATCCTCTCTCTGTAATCCCACTCACATACACCTCAAAAGAGGCTGTGGATTTTAACTTATTATCTGATAAGGACTTTGGACTAACCAGATATTCCACGATCCATTTACAACCTCATTTCCAGTTTCCTAATAATTATCCATATAGGAAGACCTGAGGAATAAAGAAATTCAAATAGTATATACCTTTATCTAACTACAAACAAGATGGGTTCATATATTCAAGCTCTTCCAGCTTGCTGTAACATTTTGATATAATGAAGTAAAATGGAAACATATTTATCAAAATCTCTTAACAGAACTGAGAAGGACATGCATGATACAAATATGATACATAGTTTATTAATAAGAGCCGAGATTCCACAGTCTGACTGCTTTCATACCATACCTTCTAATACTATTCATTCGAAAGTCTTGTTGCTTTTTAAACAGGGGATGCTATTTTTCAGATGAATGGTATAAGGATTAAAGGATTCATCTAATTATTATAACTGTCATCAGAGTCACTTTATCTTAGGTACGCTAAAAATATCTCAGTTTCAGTGTTTATCTGATATTTCAAAACACAAAAGTTATTAATGGAGTAGAAAAGTGTTATATTGATTTGTAGAATGTGTGCATGCTTATACCATCAGAGTGAGAAAATATGGATTGCTATAATTTTAAAAATTGAAACTATTCTACAAATTATATTTTTAGTTAGGGGGAAGTTTTTTGGTGATAGTAAACATTTTCTGTCTTTACAGGATTTCACCAAGATCTCAATAGTACCTAATTAGAATCTGAACATATAAAAATGTGATGGTTCTTTCATTTTGTTTATATAGTGTATTTAAATACAGAACCTTCAAGAACCTTTCTATTGAGAAATGCGGGCTGAAAGAGATGTCTTTTATACAATCCTATATGTTGGTAGTGTAACTTTCTTTTAAATTAGGTGTTGTATGAATGAGAAAAGAGGTGCTAAATTATTCTCTACCCATACTACTTATTTTGAGGTCACCACCCTTGCAAAATTAGTTTGACATTTGTGACATGGCCATAGTGGTAATTAAATATCTGACTTGATTTGCATAAAACTTAATCATTGGCTACTAGCCTCTCTCTGTTTAAACCTGCATACATAGTTAATCAGAGTTTATTCTTGCCACAATCAGTCTATATCTATCACTGCAAGTTTCCAATTATCAGTTCCTTGGAGAGAAAATTCTGGCTTAACTAGTAAAATTAGCCCGCACACTCCTCAAGAAATGATTATTTGTCTAGGTTTTTGTTTGTTCTGTATTTGTAAGCTTTTATCTTGTGACAAGAATAGTCCCCCAGCTGAATGTTCAATCCATGCATAAAGTCAGGTACTCTTTCACTCCAGGAGACAGGTAGTGATGCTGTGTGGCACACGGAGGAAGGTCATGTGGGGGTGAAAACAAAGGTTTAGCTGTGAGCACTAATGTGTCGAGGGCCTGCCTCTAGTGTCCCATTAGTAGTCTGAAATAGATAAATATATTATTTCCTCACTCCTTTTTTTTATTCAGTTTTATTACTTGAAAATTGATATTAGGGATTTTGTAAAGTGCCCTCATTTTGGAACCCCTTCTTTAAAATGACACAGCTAATCACCGCCATGTTGAGAAGTCAATTTTTACTAAATGATTAGCACAATAGTAGCTTTAAAAAATGTTTCTAGAATCATCAAGACTACCTACATAATATTGCACTTCACATCATGTCTTCATTGTCAATCATAAAACCTTCTGGAGCGATCGTCAATAAGGTTTTGTGTTGCATTAATCATTCTGACTGAGAAAAGACTAACTAGTCCTTGACTGTCTCGGTCAGCTTTTGCTATTTATTGATTAATCTATTTATACTGTAATATCATCAATTTTTCAAATTAAGATACAGTTCCAAAATGCCAAGTTTGGACTTTCTAATAATTACTTAAGTCCTTTCCGCTGACCTTTGTCTTTCATGTTTCTAATGTTTTGCCTATGTAGGTTCTTTCTCAACTGAGCTACAACAGATTCGATGGTGCTCTTCTCTTGAAGTGAATATATCTTCTGACAGTTTTTGATTCAAACTGCACACTTACTCTCTTATTTTCTTCCCTGTACCTTAGTGGCAATCCAAACTATTTGATGTATGTATGTGCACGTGTGTGTGATGCATTGTTTTTTTTTTTTTCTGAGTGTACTTAAAAACTTAAAGAAATTTCAATTTTAGAAAACTTTATTTCCTTGCTCATTGAGTTTACTTGCCAGAGTCATTTATATTATCCATTTTTCCAATCAATACTATTCAGAGACTGACTTTTCCAACTTAAAAAAAAGCCTTTTCTTCCAGTCATGTCTTCATTGCCAAAGTTTTAAAAACAATGCCATGATTCAATGATTGGACAATATTCTCTCCAGGATACAGATCATTTTATCAAGAAAAGATGGTCTTCACTTATAAGATAGTATATAATTTCAGTGGAATAATTTTAAATGTGAGCTTCCGTTAGAAAAAATATCCTTTTCAAAAGACTTTGATTGCTGCTATGGTTGAACTTTTACCACAAATATTCCTTATTTTAAAATAAATAAAAACAAAGATGGCATGAAATTAGTTTCCACAGTATGAAATTATTTACAGCAGCAGTAGACCACTTCTCAGATAAAGTTATCGAAATATGTGTGTCTGTAAGAATGGGAATTTATGCAGTTTGACTCTATAGCATCTGGAGGTCGACAGCTGGTTATTATGTACACCTAATTTACCGGAGCGGTAAATACTGCAAGTGAAGAGATCAATTCACCAAAGGTCTATGGTTCAATAGGTTTAGCACTTCATGTTGAAAATAAAATGTGGAATAAATTAGGAGAAAACCTTTCTCACACTGCCTCAATAATAAATGAACCCCCACAGTGGAAAAAGGCACTAAATGGAGTGTCTTTGATATAATTAGGTGGATGGTAATAAACCCAGTCTTGATCTGCTTTATGAAGCTATTGTAATAATATTAATGATGTTTAACCATGTAACAATCCCTGGACAAATGGCAAATCTATTTTCAATACCAAATTACTCGTCTTTAAAAGAAAATAGATTAATAGCATTTTCTACTTATAGGACATTATAGGAAAATTAAATTAATGAAGCTTTAGTGCGTGCAGAAGAGGAAAAAATATAGATGTAAGGGAAGAAAACACAGAATTTTCTATTAAGCTTTAGGTTTAGTCGTTTGTGTTAACCCAGGAAATATAGCTAATAGTTTAGAATATGGGTTCAATTTAGGGATTAGCTCCTTTTACCATATGAACCATTAAGAAAAATGATTATAAAACGCAGTCTAGCTTCTAATCTTAAAAGGATCATTCAAATTTTACACACAAAACAGTGTATATTTATCTCTTCTCTGTTTTCTTATATAATAATAAAAAATTTAAGGTCACTGATAAAGATAACCACTAATAAATATCACCCACAATTAACACTCAGATAAGCCTTTCTTATTTGTGCCTGATAGCACATAATCTTTATTTTTTATTTAAAATTAGCTTTATGTTGCTGAATCATTATATTGTACATCTGAAACTAATATAACACTGTATGTTAACTAACTGAAATTAAAATAAAAACTTAAAAAGAATAAAATTAACTTCATGGAACTACATTTTACATTCAATAAACTTCACTGCTTCTTAAAGGGAGATTTCACTGGGTTCTGACAAAGTGGATAGTCATGTGGCCACTACCAAAATCTAGATATGGAGTAAGCCTATTGCCTCGGAAAGTTCCCTGTGCTCCTTTGCATTCTGTCCCTTCTCCCCCAAACTCACCATTTCACAGTGACCATTCTGTTTATCGTACCCAAAGATTTTTCTTCCCTAGAATGTCATTTAAATGCAATCATGCAACGTGCAGCCTTTTGGGTCCAGCTTCTTTCACCGAGCATATGTGTTCAAGGCTAATACATGTTGTGGCCTGTAGCAGAGATTTGAGTCTTGCTTTATTATCAAAAAGTTACATGATCATTTCTTAAGATGCATCGAATTTGTGAATTTGTGATATGACGTTAGCCTTTTCCATCGTTTTGCTTTTTAAACATCTTATCTATGTTTTTGAGTGTGCTTGGTGTTTTAAGTACGTTTGAGAGCGAATCAGGGGGTGGATCTTTTTGAGGTAGAAATCACAGCTTTAAGCTACTTTCACGAGAATACATAAAACCTTGTCCTTATAATGTGCTCATTTTTTTCAACCCAGAAGTATTTTTTAGTCATCTTATATAATTTTGAAACTATAATACACATTTTCTCAAACTAAGGACAGCATATATTTTATTTAAATATTAAAGACTTAGTGGCTTCTCTTTTTTAAAATATTTCAGAGACTGTCTCATTTTAACCTAATATCAAACTGGTTAGCTATTGTCCATGTGAAAATATCTTTCATTATTTAATATATTTGTATTTTCATGTACTTGTTTTAAAACTGCAACTTGCTACATTTAATTTCAAAATTTCTAAGTTAACAATCTTATTATTAACAATCACTTTTTGAAAAGAAAATAAAGGCACAAGCAGATTCTTAACATAAATCTAGTGTTGTTTGGACTGTAGAAACTGGACATCCTTGAACTTCTTAAATAAGCAGAGCTAGAGATGTTGACAAAAAGCAACCAATGCAACTACTGAGGATTGATTTTATGCCTCACAGTAAAGGCTTTTGTGTGTGTGTATGTGTTTTGTTTTAATGCTAGCTATTCTTTTTTTTCTAGGCATGATCACCAACAAACATGAAGATTTAATTATAAATATACAGTTGACCCTTGAACAACATGGGTTTGCATGGGTCCACTTACATGTGGATTATTTTTAATAAATGGAGTATAGTACTGTAAATTTATTTTCTTTTCCTTATGATTTTCTTAATGACATTTTCTTTTCTTAAATTTTTTTAAATTTTATTTTATTTTTTTAGTGTTCCAAGATTCATTGTTCATGCACCACATCCAATTTTTTTAAAAAAATATTTATTTATTTGAGATGGGGGGGAGAAAGAGAGCACGAGTGGGTGAGGGACAGAGGGAGAAGCAGACTCCCCACCAAGCAGGGAGTCTGATGTGAGACTTGATCCCAAGACTTCAGGATCATGACCTGAGCAAAAGCAGATGCTCAACCAACTAAGCCACCCAAGCGCCACTTAATGACAACTTTCTTTTCTCTAGCTTACTTTATTGTAGGAATACAGTATATAACACACATATAACACACATAACATACAGAATATGTGTGAATTGACTATGTTATCAGTAAGACTGCTGGTCAATAGTAGGCTATTAGCAGTTAAACTTTGGGGGAGTCAAAAGTTATATGCAGATTTTCAATTGCACAGAGTGTCAACATTCCTAATCCCTGCATGTTCAAGTGTCAACTGTAACTATTCTACTCAAAATTATAGTGTTATTTTTGGTGTCTACATAGACACAAGTTTTCCTTGGCCCTCATTCCCTCTTCCCCTCTCTTTTACTCACTCTCTCTCTCTCTACCTTGTGGAGGTTACACTATTTGTTTTCCTCTTAGGCTTTTGGCCTCTTTCTCTCTATATTTTACTAGGACCATTCTTAATTCCTAATGTCAATGAAACCCTTAGATTTTAGCCCCTTTCATCATTCTCTCTTTTGTTTTTAGGTCTCATCTACCATAATTCTTCCCTGGGTTTCCTAATTTCTTCTCATGATACTCTTGTCTCTTAATTACTGGGTTCTAACATGATGCAGCATTTTTTTTTTCTCCTTTTAGTTAGTTACTAGATCCTGTTGATTTTTTCTCTAAATTATTAGGTGTCCACATCTATCCCTTTCCTAGTGTAGTCACTGTATTTACTCTAGCTCAGGGCAATGTCACCCTGGTTGTTATATTGTTATAGTTTCCTTTGTGCCTTTTCCACTCTTCTCCAATCCATTCTGCAAGTTTAGATACATTAATCTTATAAAATATCACTTTCTTTATTCCATACTCATGCCTACAAAAGTTTAATGCCTATATTAAATGTCAAGGTTCAAACTAGGACAATTTACTAATAGAAGCTAGAAGTTGGCTGGTTGTAAATAAGAAAGGACTCTATTATTAAATCAGGTTTAGTGGCTGAATAATGAATAATGGTTGCAGATTTAGCTGTACTTGAACATGAGGCAGGTGAAGAAAGCAAGTAATAAACATGTCAAATGCAATTTTTTAGTCTTGGCCTATGGGACCAGGTTTTGAAATTTAATAGTTCTACATAAAGCACTTGTACCAGAAGCTTCATTCAGGATGGTGAGAGCCAAAAAGGCCTGTAAAAAAGAGCCAGGTAAGTGGAGCGTGGTAATCAAGGCAAGGATGATACTGAAGAAAGATAGAAAAACAGTTAGTTACATTATGACAAGAAGCAATAGTTCATATGTGCTCCAAAATTGTGTTCTACTGATTGAGCCTTGCTCTTAAATGCCACAGTTTAATGATGCAACATGGCATTCCTTTGCAATGCTCCTCTTAGGGAGCTCTGTTTGCTCTTAAGGAGTAGCAATCCATCAGATCAAATACTAAAGGTTCAGGTTATACATCTACTTAACTCACCACACTCTACAAGAATGATTTTCTGTGGCAATGCCACTACCTAATTAAGAACTCATTTTCTTTCCTGGGTTAAGTTTCAAAGTCATTGCTTTTGAAATCATTCGTAATGTTAAAGGTCCATCTGGTATGTTTGAACAAGTTATAAAATTTACTCACAAATTCTTCCTACAAAGAAATTCTCAAGGTCCCTCCAATACTTAAAACATTGTGTTATACATTTCCAAAATTTACTTAGTCTGAATGTTTGAAAGTAATAAGTGATCCTGTAAAGTGTCTTATGACTTGTTCTTGTGTTATATCTAAAAACTGTCTATTTCAATAAAATTATCCACACTAAACAAATCATTCTTCCAATATCCAAACATTTTCTAATTAAGAATCCCTCCACTTATAATGTTTTTCTCTTATTTTCTGTTGATTCATTGGGTTTGTGCTTCGAAGCCCATTCATCAAATAAAATCTTAGCCAATGGGCTTTTTTCAGTGAATTCTTCATCTTCTGAAATGCAATATTTTATCTTTAATATTAAAACAGCATTTAAACAGTGTTTAATATTATTGTCCTTTTTTGAGTATGTTTTTAATCTACAAAGTGCAGTTATAAGTTTCTCAAAACCAAATACCATCTTACACGTCTCCATTGGATAATGTTAATTATAGTCTGTAGGGAGTTGCTGAGCAAAAGTTGATTTTTTTTAAAGATTTTATATATTTATTTGAGAGAGAGAGAAAGTGAGTGAGAGAGATCAGAAGCAGGGTGAAGGGCAGAGGGAGAAGCAGACTCCCTGCTGAGCAGGGAGCCTGTTGCTGGACTCGATTCTGGAACTCTGGGATCATGACCTGAGCCGAAGGCAGATAGATGCCTAACCAACTGAGCCACCCAGGTTCTCTAAAGTTGTTATTTTTATGGTTGCTAAATTGATCCCTCTTCCAGTGTTTGAAAGAGAAATGCACGTTTTACTGAAAGGTTACTAATAGCTAAGGAAAAGGAAAATACTGACCCTGAGAAGTGCAACATAATGGCCACAGGGTACAGTAACAATAGCATCAAAGTGCAAATTAAAATACTTGAGTTTTAGCTTTAGTTCTACCCATAAACTATGATTTACCTGTTTCCTTGCCACATATCTCTTTGGCCAAAACCTCAGAAGTTATTTACTGATATAAGATTTTATTATTCTATGAATAGATTCTCCCTACAGCTCTTTTAGCTCTCAAATTTCTTTGTTTTAAAAATCACCTATTTCTTGGGGACCTGTGTGGCTCAGTTTGTTAAATCACTGACTCTTGATTTTGGCTCAGGTCATGATCTCAGGGTGGTGGGACTGAGCCCCGCATCAGGCTCCATGCTCAGCTGGGTGTCTGCTTAAGATTCTCTCCCTTTCCCTCTGCCCCTCCCCTGCCCCACTCAGTCTCTGTGTTTCAAATAAATAAATACATCTTTAAAAAAAATCACCTATTCCGTGTGTCAAATGCCATGACTTTCTCATCATTTCATTATAGGAACTTACTCTTTTATTCATATTTAAAAGAAGACTGATTTACAATCATCTCAATTTATAGATATATTTTTTTTATGTGTGCTGCACATATTCATTTTCTCACTCATAATTGCTTACTATGTACTTATCATGTTCTGATATTATTACTTATTTTATTATCCAGTAGGAAATTATGCTATTCATCTAGATGTCTATTAATGCTTTTGATTGAAATAACTATGATGGGAAAATTAGTAAGTAAAACATGAGTTCCCCCACTATTTCCTTAAAACAACTTTCATAGGGAAGCTTAGGCAAACATAAATGTTATTACTGTTAAGACAAATCAAGTTATTTTAAAAAGTGAGAGCTCCAAGGTTGAAAATATTCATAGAAGTAATGTCCACAATAGCAAAACTGTGGGAAGAGCCAAGATGTCCATCGGTAGATGAATGGATAAAGAAGATGTGGTATATATACATATATATAATGGAATATTACTCAGGCATCAGAAAGGATAAATACTTATCATTTACATAGACCTGAATGGAACTGGAGGGTATTATGCTGAGCAAAATAAATCAATCAGAGAAAGACAATAATCATATGCCTTCACTCATATGTGGCATGTAAGAAACAACACAGAGGATCATAGGGAAAGGGAGGAAAAACTGAATGGGAAGTCATCAGAGAGGGAGAAAAACCATGGAAGACTCTTAACTATAGGAAAAACTGAGGGTTGCTGGAGGGGAGGTGGTGGGGGGATGGGGTAATTGGGTGATGGACATTAAGGAGGGCACATGATATGATGAGCACTGGGTGTTATACACAACTGATAAATTATTGAACACTACCAAAAAAAATTGTGAGCTTCATATCCTGTCTTAAAGATCTTATACATTGTCCCATATAGAAAGTTGTGCTTAGAAATAAATTGTACCTTAGAAGCAACCTAAAAGAAAACAATCAGCAGAGTGAACAATACCTGTAATTTACTCCACATGGTCTCATGCAGATAAAGTATTATGTACTGACAACCAAAAGTTTCTATTTTCCAAAGCTTCAAGTAAACAGTCACTGCCTGTTCATTAGTTGGTAGGTTTCTAATCAGGATTTATGGAACTACAAATATGTTTAATAAAGGCAAAGACAGGTAAAATCCAGTAATTTTCTCTACCTAAAAAAGCCACATTTTCTCAAGTTGAACATTCTTTAAACTTTTTTCCTTCCCACATTTCCATACCATAATAACACTTTTGTGTTACTTCTCTTTCATCAGTTAACAACTACTCCCAAGTTAGCATTATCCATGAATTTAATTAGTATGCAATATAGATTTACATATTATTAATTGGGAGGTAAAAAAGGAAACAGCTGTGGCAGAATAGCTATTTTAAAAATGCTTAAACTTATCAACATCTTAACTCATTAATAACTTTAAAAGGGAACTGTAGAAAGCTAAAATATGAAAATATTCTATATCAGTTTTTATATGTGGTCCAAGTGCATATGAAGTATAAGTGTGGCTCATAAGGAAAATAATTCAAGAAAGTGGAAATACTGCTCTTAAAAAAAATATTCAACTTTCAAAGGATTAATTTAGGAAAAAATGATCAAGAAGGAAAATCAGAATGTAATCATTGAGATCAGAAATTTTTAAAAAACTCAAACAAAGATGATGTCTCATAACGTAATTGTCCTGTTCTAGGAAAAAAATCCTTGATGTTCTTGAGAAAAACAAAAGAATATTGTGGGAGACAGAAAGAAGCCAAATCACATATCATGGACTTCTTAAAACTAAGACTATGGATTGGGTAAGTGTTTATATTTGCAGTCAAATTTAACTTTTTTTTAATGAAAGAGAATTTTATATGATGAGAATTTTGCATGGAAAATGTGTGAAATTGTAACGCTTAAAGCTGGGTATTTATTTTATAAGTAACACTTTATTTTCCTTAACTATAATATAGTCCCTCTATTCCCACCCATAACTCAACATTTTTTCTTTTCAGTATAAGAATATTTAATTAAGAAAATTTTAAAAAACAAAAGCATGCAAGAAAACCCTGACAATTACGATGGGGATTTATTTTCCAAATGTAAAATGAAGAGTTTTGAGAACACAGGCATCACTAAGAGTTTAAAATACTTAGAGATAGCAGCTGTCATTGATGACTTCTGCAGTGATGCTAGCAAGCAACTATTTCAATATCAGAACCCAAACTCCTCAGTTAATTTACCAATCCCCTAAGTAGGTGAAACCATTCATGAGTGCCTTCCATCTGTTCCAACAGGTCCCTATGTTTGTTATTTCTTAGATGGGTGCACACCACCCAACTGTGACACAAACTCACAAATCAGCTGTTAGGTAGTTGTGAAGACAAAGGCATAGGAAAGTAATCTCAACTTTAAAAACACTCTTACTCATGAAAATATCAGAATTAAACCTTTTATTACTACATGCTGTAACTTATAGTTTATCTTATATAAACTCCCTTAAGTAGCAAGTTGTATATTATGATTATTGCAATCCACTATTGATAAAAAGCTTTCTGATTATTTTGGCCCAACACATTCCTCATGATTTATTAAATTTCACTGAGCTCCACAAAATAAGGCACAGCTATAAATGGAGAGAATATTCTTTTTTATATCTATTTTAAAAATCTCAATTTTGTAAGATTATAAATGATCTCTTTCTCGGTTGTCAAGGACAAATGAATAATTTTGGTAAGAAGATAAGGAGATACATAGTTACAATAAAACATGGAATCACAGAGATGAAATTGTGCCCCAGTTGAGATCAGTTTTAAGGAGGACGTCAAAGACAATCGATCCATAATGCTGTCTATTGCATCTTTGAAGATTCTCATGCAAATTACCCATTATTAAAGTTCCAGTAGATATAATTCTGCACTTTAACACTTTATTGATTATTCCCAGCAAAGTTAGTTATTATCAACTTTCACTTCTAATTATTGTCAATATTACCCCCATAATTATCTGATTTCTGTGCAAAATTGGTTTTACTTAATTACATACAGCCCTGTATAGCTCTTTTCTTAAATGGAAATTTATTTTTCTAATTACATTGCATACTCTGGTCATAAGAGCGTTGTTATTTATGCTTAAACTTAAATATGTTGACAGACAAAAATGGGTTTCAACCCTGGCTCATATACTTACTCTGCACTTGACCTTCGATTATTTATCTTCTCTTGGCTTTAGTCTTCTCAAATGAAACTACCACAGTTAATATCATACACCACTAAGTATGATGAAGATTGAATCAGATAAAGAGTGTAAAGCACCCGTTACAGTGTCTTAAACACAGCAGCCACTCAAAAATAGCTCTTATTCTGTGGATGATATCAAGGAAAACTTAGCTTAGGACGTTATTCGACAATTGTTCAAGTGCATTGTATGGTACCTTTCAGTATTTCCTCCTTAAGAACGCTCACAAGAATGCTGTTTAAAGAAGATCGTTAATTTAAAAGGTGCTAACAAACCTAATTTCCAATATCGGCATATGGGGACTGAAAGATACACCGTTGCTCTGGAGAGTCCCACCATATAGGATGCTCCGCTAACACTGTGCCTTCCTCTTATTTCAGGCTAAATATGGTGATGCTTCTCATGTCCAGGAGTCCATAAATGCCGCAATTCTATGGGTTTCCATAACCTTATCTACACCTTTTGAAAGTGCATCTTTGTGAAATTCTCCTCACAAGTTGAGCGTGTTTCCATATTCTCACTTCGATTAAGTGTGTCAGGTCCTCTGCCTTGCAAGACTCTGACAAACATCCAGCATGTCTCACTGGGGCTATTTCAGTGTCTTTTTTTTTTTTTTTTTTTTTTGGTCAATTATCTTACTTCAAGTTATACCCAAGTAAAAATTCTATCCTCCATGAAACCACCAGAGTAATTTATTTAAATTGCAATTCTGACCGAGTCATTCTTTTATGTAAAATCTTGACATGACACAATATCATCTAGAAGAAAAAGTCCAAATATACACATCTCCTATTCCCTTTCTTCTTGATATAGTAATGTGAGACGAATCAATGTGGTGTTCAGAGTGATATGCAGAAGATGCAGTTCTCTCTAACTATATTATGACTGAGAGTTAACATAGCCCTGAGGGGTTAGAAGGCGAGAACCCAAAAAACTGTAAATGTATATAGTTGCCCATTTCATTTGAATGTTATTTTTGATCTCTTTTCTTATAAGAACAGAAAATAATTTATTTCCTAAATCTAGAAAAAATATGACATGTGACACAGCAGCTGCAATTGAGACTACAACTTGATTAAATTTGGGATAGTCTATTTTCAGTCTTTAGGATCAATCTGGTTTCTGCAGGGGCCAGATGGTGAATTTAACAGAAAAATGTTGAGGGCCACCATCTCTGTATCCTTTAGAATCTAGAGGATAGACTGACGTTTTCCATCTTACCCCATGATATGATACTGCTTTTGATTTATTATCTTGGGGGTCAGTTATAGAAGCTTTCATTTGGTATTCCTTTTTCTGAGACTGCTTATCCTATAAGCCACAAGACTGATTTGGGAATCTCAACAACTCCATACTAGGTATGTCAAACCCCACTGTTTGCTGAATCTTGTGAAGGAATACATTTATTACCTGGTGTCTCCAGTCAAATAGGGTATCATAATGATTATTCAGAACTCCAGGTATTCATGGCAACTCAGACCCTCTGAAAAACAATTCTCTAAAGTATGAGTATTCTACTTTGCAGTGTGCCGTTATCCATCCAGTCAATGACCACAGGTGTCTTTTAGGCGAGGTCTGCAGGAACCATTGGCATGTGCTATTACAGAGGTGTTGCAGGTTCCTTATTCCTGGAGATCTGGCCTCCTTTTTTGTAAAAGGCTTCTGGGTTTGAAAATGAACCCAGGTCTGGAATCTGGACATATAATTGTAACTTTTTAGAGAAAAACAACCAAAGGTCATCTATCTGATTTCTCCTAAAGGTTAAACTAAGTTCTCTTTTTCACTACCTATATACTTTGCTCTTATGGGGACTGTGCTCTTTTTACTATCTTCATTAAACATCTGTGAGTTAGACATGCCTCTTGGCTGCTAATCCAAACCTTTGCTATTTACAAAAATTCCATCCACCTAGCTTCAGGTGGGTTAGCACACTTCCTAGACCTCTTCGTTTTGGGGGTTTGTTATTGTTCCTGGTTCCATAATTGCCTCTCCTGCAATAAACTCTGGTCTACCAAGGAGGGCAACTAATGAACATTTTAATATTGTTGGTGACACTCTTACAAGCATGTTTATTATGGCCTTGGCAAATGTTGAATCCTTCAAGCCTTCCTGAGGAATGTAATCATTTGGTGAGGTTTACTGCCTTACGTATTGTAACCACTCAAGCAGTCCCACTATCTCAAGCCTTTGATTTTTTTCTTCTACTGTCTGCAATGGGAATTGGGCATTTTGCCTCCACTTAGCATGCTCATTGCTTTTTCCAGCTTCCGGGAGCTATCCTGGTAGCCATTGCACATTTCACACCATCCTCTGGGGTCCTTGACAGGATATTAAAATGTATATCCTCCAAAATTTCTCCTAAATAAATTCCACCTTATTCAATCTTATATTTTGACCCTTGGATCAAGAATTCTCAAAATTAAATTATATGTGTACTCCCCCAGCTACTGCTGGTACGTGCTGATTAGGTCCTTTGAGACATCATCCCCTTCCTTTCTTAAGAGGCTCAGCAAATTCCCCACTGGGTTATATCACACCTTCATATTAGTACATGCCTAGTGTGTAGCAGGGAAGGATGAGGTTGGTCCTAAGGGGAACTGTGTCTCTTCGTACCTTTAAGTTAGTATAGAGTGCTAACTCTTGGTACAAGCATCCACCCAAGTGTACCCATCTCAATTATCAGGGTTTCACTGTTTTCTAAATTTGCTTTTGACACTGGCATAACAGACCTTCCCTGACTGGTCATTAAGCATCTCTAGAGTTTGAACACTTTAACTGGCAAGTCCTAGGCCTCTTTTATGTCATTCTCCAAACCCGTGCTATAGGAGAAGATATGCAGAACTTTGTTGAAGCTTGATTTTAATCTTTGAGAAGCAGAAACTACTTCCATTTTTCTCTTAATCAAGTTGAACTGTATTTTTCTTAAACATTTTTGTGTTGCTAAGGATAGAAACTATATGAAATTTTCCATGTTTTAAATTCTATTCACAAACGTACAAATCTTGTATGGAATGTCTATGGCCATATTTAGATAATAGTTTCGTAATTTTATTTTCTATTTATTATTTTGTCAGTTACAGGAAATCAATGTTATCCTCTGAAAAGTAGAGCTTTAAGTCATAAAACATCATGTTGAATTGGTTGTAGAACATGGTAGAATCATCAGGAAATCTTACTAATTCACTCAGGTGGAAGGGAAAGACAAGCTTGATTATATCCAGGATAAGTGTATAGCCATAAAGGTGCAATGAAGGAACAAAAGATCACATGACAATATAGGTAAGACAAGGCTGGTCAATAATAAAAGAGATGTTTCAAAGTAATTAGTATAGTGACATAGCATTTTGAGATAAAAATGGGGAGTAGACCAGTGTGAAGATAATGAATAAGGAAATGTTTCTAGGTATTTATTGAGTACTTCCTATGTTCCATGTACTCTTGTAGTTCCTCTGGATGGAGTAGGGAATAAACATACATATCTCCTCAAGTAGATTATATTTTTGTGTGTGGAGGTAGGAGGCCTGGGGGGCAGGTGAGAGAAATAAATAAAATAACATGTTCTCTCTGAGGAGGAAATATATCTTTGAACTACTGATTTTAGAGTTGTGTGGAATATTTTTCCCTACTCATTAATATTCAAACTTTCAAGCACACTATATTTAAGAGATTAGTCTTATAAGCAGCTTATATTTAGTTTACAAGCCATTCCTACAATTTTTGTGTAAATTCTTTTATATTTGAGTTAAATCTGCCATATCAATATTCATTTTCTGTTTTACTCGTTTCTGTTCCCCTTTTCATTTTTCTTGCTTTCTTTTTGATTAATCAATTCCATCCTTCCACCTTTATGTTTACTATTCATTTATTGGTTACTGAAAGACAGCAATAAACAACCTTTTCCTAATCCTGTCTACTTGGCATTAGTACTTTTGCTATTTTTTAAAAGATTTTATTTATTTATTTATTTATTTATTTATTTATTTAGAATAGGGGGCGTGAAAAGAGAAAGGAGGAGAGAAAATCTCAAGCAGACTCTGTGCTGAGTGCAGAGTCCGACACAGGGCTGAATCTCGGGACCCTGTGATCATGACCTCAGCCAAAATAAAGAGTTGGAAGCTTAACCGACTGAGCCACCCAGGCGCCCCAAGTACTTTTGCCATTTTCTGGATAACTCAAAAACCTTAAAACATGATATTCCATTTACCCCTTGCATACTTTTTGAGCTATCATTGGCATGTACAGTATTTTAACGCCACATACAGTTTAAATTCCATAGTATATTTCTTCATGTTGTTCAAAATTCAATAATAATTTAAATTTCTCACATATTTACACTTTCTGGTGACTTATACTACATCTGCCATTATCAAGTTCCTGTTTGGGGACATTAGCCTTCTATCTAATGTATTTTCTTTATTTTATGGTAAGTTTTGCTGTAAATTAATTCTCTTAAATATTGTTTATTTTTGAAAGTGCATTTATCCATCTTTGTATTTAAAGGGTGCATTCCTTGCATATAGTGTGCTGTATCAGCATTTAATTTTTGTCAGCATACTAAAGATATGATTCCACTTTCTTTTGGCTCTAATCGTTTCTTGAGAAGCCAGCTCCCAGTCTATTTGTTACGATTTGGGAGATTAAATGTCTGTTTCTCAGATTTTTCTTTTTCTTTGGTTACCAGAAGTTTTACAATAATGTACATTTGGTGTGCATATCTTTGTATTTGTATTGCTTTGTATTTATATTGGTTGACAGAGTTTACCTTTAATCTGTGGTTTCATGCCTTTTTTATGTAATTTTGGAAAATTCTGTGACAATATTACATCATCACTATTTCTTTTTGTCTTTCCCTTTTTTATTGTAAGGTATCATTTCTATATATGTGTGTATGTGTGTGGCGTGGTGTAAATGTCTATCCCATCAGTCTCTTATCTTGTCATCTATATTTTTCTTCCTATTTCTTTATGTACTTCAATTTTGATATTTTCTACTGTTATTCTGGGTTTTCTGACCTATTAAACTTATCTAGCAGATCCTTAATTTCCTTTCTTGTATTACTCATCTCTATAATCTTCATTGGCTCTATTTTATATATTACATTGACTTCATCTGTTTTCCTCTAATTTATTGATTGTATATAGTACATATGTCATAGAGTCATGTTATATAGACTCTGTCTTTTTTACCAAGTATGACTTGTTCAAGTCCCAGTCTTCCCCTTTTTGTTCACCTTCTACTCCCTGTGATAAGAACTGAAAAAACGACAAGAGAATCGTTGCTTTCCTTTTTTCTAAAATCATGGCTCTCCAAGTCCTCACTGCCTTAGTGCTCTCTAGTGACTTTAAACATCAGTTTCAAATATCGTATCCATCATTTACAGTTCAATATCTCTTTGTGGGATTGTCGGTCTGATACAAACTGCTTCACCTGGCGAGGAACAGAAGGCTACAACAGACACCTTAATGATAAAGAAAAAAAAAGGAGGCAATGTGGCAATCTGAGGGCAAAGCATACCATGTAGAAGGAAAAGTGAATATAAGAACAGTGGGTTAGCACAAAATGTTGTTTGATCTAAGGCAATGAGGAAAGCCATTATGGCTAGAACAGAGTTGATAGGTCATGATAGATGAATTTAGAGAAGAAATTTTATAGATTTTATGTTACTAAGACTTTATTCTATATGTATTATTAAGCTATTGGTAGTTTAAAGGGGAGGGTTATTTGAGCTAATTCACATTTAGAAAATATCAATGGTCCTTTTTATCCATGGTGGAGTAACAGGGACTGGAGTTACCCTCTGGACTAAAACAACCATAAAATGGATAAAATATATGAATCAAGAGTTTTTAAAACATTGGACATTAAGCAACGAAGGACAGTAATCCCTGAAAGATAAGAAACAAAGGAGATGAGCCCTACAATTGCTGCAGCTTACTACTCAAGAGAGAATATCCATGCTATGGCAAGAGGAAGGGACAGAATCACCAGAAACAATTTGCAGCCTTCTACAATCAGAAATACACTAGAAAGGTATTTCTGAGGACTGTGGTTTACAGTAGCTAAATTGACACATCCAAAAGCCATCACATGATACTGCATTTATATAATATTGCCAAAAATACAAACTCATCTACAGTGACAGAAAGTAGAATGGTAGTTGTCTGGGGATTCTAATATGAGATGCTGGAATGCAGGATTTAGTTATAAAAATGGGCACAAGGAAATTTTTTTGGAATGATGGATATGTACATTAACTTGACTGTGATGATAGTTTCACAGGTGTATTCGTATATCAAAACTTAAATTGTACACTTCAAGTGCAATTTCTTTTATTTAAATTAAGCTTCAATAAAGCTGTAAAAAAGATATATTTCCAGCTGGTAACTATCTAGATTGTTGGCAAAGAAAGGAATAAACAGACCAACTGAATTTTTTTTTGCAATAGTTTAAATAATAGAGAATGGTTTCGACAAGGTTCGAAGCCATGAAAACGGTAACAAAGCTAGATTTGGTATCTACTTTGGAAACTGGGGACAATTATGAGAAGTTTTAGAGAATTATATGGCTCTATACCATTCAACAGATATTTATTTAGAGCCTATTTTGTGCCAGTCAATACAAAGACACTAGTAATATGGAGTCTACTATAACTTTCTGGGGACTTTGTCAAGTTTGTGGTGGCATAGTAGGTTTTTATCAGACTGCAGAGGATGCAAGTCAGGGAGCATGGTTTCTCACACTGATATAAGCCAAATGTGAGAGAAAAAGAAGAAACTATTTAGAAGAGTCCTAAGGGAGATTCTATTTCCCAGAACCAGCTAGGATCCAGTTAAGACAATGAGGCACTTTATACACATATATATAATGTGGAGGATGTAGGAATTTTATTGATCACAAGAGAAGTTCAAAAGGACACAATAAAATACTTTAACAGAAAGAAGTGGGATTTTACTTTAGAGGAGAAGTACAGATTATTAGGAATGAAGAGACAGATAGAAGATATATAAAGGACTTTGGAAAAAACCCAAAAACTTATCTATCTTCCACAATGACAAAAGGAATTAAAATAGGTTAAATAACATTAAAAGTAATGTTATTTTTCTGTAAGATATGTCTTGCAACATATGCAAAGTCACACTCAGGTCCATGGTAAATTTTCAAATCAAAGAAGAAAATGGTAAATAATATATGCAAGATCCTCTTTCTACATCTTAAATAAATATGAGTAAAAACCATATGCAAAATACAAAGAATAATCTATATCATCAATCTATTTTCCATGCCCTTGATTTGATAGCTTCTGACAATAATCCTGAATTACCATGTGAGTTTTCAATATATGTGTTCAATTACCTTTATCTATATTTAGCACTAGCCTGTTGATATCATTCACTTTAAAGAGTTTCTGCCTGCAGAATATTTGCCAGTATATCATGGATTTTCATATTTAGTTTTTATACTTTTTTTTTACTGGATGTAATAAATTAGTTGTATTGTTTTATTCACACATGACTGCATTGCAATTCAAAGACCTTGGCAGCGTTTTGGAATTACAGTGAAATCATCGTGGGGACCAGATATTCATTGCCTCTTTCTTCAAACTGTCACTAAGCCATGCCAAGTAGAGAGGAGCACACACATAAATACATATATTGAATATAAACTTATTTCATATTAACCATGTGGGGTTGCAGGAAAAATGGTGAACTAGCAATGGAGACTAAGGGCTTAAGGGAGAAATAAAAATAAATGTTTTTTTAAAAGCCTTAAAGTTCAAATTACAAATCATACTATCTTATATATAGTTTATAATTTTAGTATAAAAAAAGTAATTACTTCTTTTCAAAAATAAAGATAATGAACGGGCACCTGGGTGGCTCAGTGGGTTAAAGCCTCTGCCTTCAGCTCAGGTCATGATATTAGGGTCCTGGGATCCAACCCTGCGTGGGGCTCTCTGCTCAGCGGGGAGCCTGCTTCCCCCTCTCTCTCTGCCTGCCTCTCTTCCTACTTGTGATCTCTCTCTCTCTATCAAATAAATAAATAAAATCTTAAAAAAAAACAAAAATAATGATAGTCAAACTTTTGCAATTTACTTTGCAAATAGGTATAGAGAGTGGGAATTTAGAAAATGTATTTATGGTTCTTAAAAGGAACTAAGTGACAGGTCATTGTGAGATGACCATTTTTCAGAGATATTTAAACAAATTACTCTGGCAATACTAAAGCTAGAAAATGAGGTGATTCATTTATAATTATTACTTTTTAAAATGCAAAAGCAGGAATGCTTATATTTTTTGTAAATCAGCAGAATAATTAAATTTGTTTTTATAGATTGAAGAGAGAAAAAAATCACACTACAAAATTGTGATACACTCCCTTCATCCATTCCAGAAAAATTACAAAGTTCTTAAAGAACCCAGTTATAACACATACAGTGTATTTTGGTTCTATCTGCACACAACTAATTACTAAAAAGAACTGTGATCTGTCTAGGACTTTGCAGTGTCCATATACCCTCAGAAAGGTCAGCTAGCCTCCATTCTTCCAATTAATTGTATAAATTTAACTGCCATAATTATCAGCACTACTGGTGTTATCATTGTCAAACTTGTATTTATGTTTCTATTCCATTTTTGAGCTCTGGACTCCTTTCCGGGAATTAGGAAAATATGTGATCTCATTGTGCACATAAGAATCCATGTATCATATTAAATCTTTTATAAGATAGTAAGGAAATAATGGATTGAGTTATTATGTTTGTCAATTGAATTAAACCAATGAATGTAATTGCTAAATGTAATCATCACTGTTTGAAAGGCTATGGAGAACTTAATTATGAGGAACCACTTAGTGGTTGAGGGAAAAATAGTATAACTTACAACTAATATAAAGCTTAGATCATGCTTGTAAAGGTTAGATACGTAACATTATGTAAATCATACCTGGACTCATTGGGATGAAGCAAATTTGGACATACCTCACTTAGTAGATTATCTTAATATGGATTTTAAAAAATAAAACAATTTCATCTGGCACTATGTAAGATTGAAAAAACATAATATTGGAAATAAATGCTACTTTGCAGCAAATATTTTTTTTAAAAACTTGTAAATAGAAATCACTGTGATGATTAGGTAAAAAATTGGTGGCTTTGCAACATTGTCATCGTTGGACTAGATTCCATTATTTCATAAATGTTACTGGACATCATTGTCCTTCATTCATATTGCTTCAGATAATTAGATAATGTTTCAAAATCTAAAACTTGCACATCCTTAAATTGCACTGTGCCCATCTCTTTCCACTGTTAGGACTGATGAGTAAAATACATGAGAGAACCCTTGAATATTTTGCTTTACCTGGGGATAACCTCATCATTCACTATTTGACAATAATTCTTTAATCTGTGAAATAACCAGATTTAGGATTTTTTAGTGCCAGGTATGATTTAAATACCTATAAAAGTAAATAACAAAGCTTGAGAAATTCAATATTTATATCTTACATTTGCCTTTGGCTTTTTAAGCTTTCTGCATTTTATTATCTCTTTTAGATAATCAATTTATCACTACTGGAAATAAAAATGGAAATGTATACAGGTATTTTCAATTTTAATTTATGGTTTGTAAATGATGGGTCAGGAACTATGAGGAAAAATGTGACAACGAGATCATGTGGGAAGAGCTTGAGCAGGAATGGGTACTTTTTAAACTAAGCTAAAACAAGGTATCTAGCCTTATTCAGACATTTGAATCCATGAAAAAGAATCTTAACAGCAGAGGACTGAAATTGCATGCAATATCTGAATAGTGATTACTAATAACAATTCATGATATCTTAATTGAAAAAGACAGATGAACGTTGAAAAGACCTTTTCATCAAATGCATGAGCCTTGGAATTTTGAACAATTCATTCACTCCATTGCAAAGAGAAAATATTCTTGAGTCCTGCATATATATGCTAATGAGAAATATATATAAATTTGGACAGGGTGAGAAACACAACAACACTACCATTGGTGATAATTAAATTTTTGCATGTGAATTTATAAGAATAAAATATTTATTGTCAATTGGCAGTGTCATGCATGGACTAGTCAAACTTGGGTGGAATGACAGCGTGCAGGGACTAAGCTGAAGTTTAAGAGGAAAAGCATGCTTCTCCCATCTCCAGTCTGTCCTCTATATTAAAGGATATTTTGTCACAAATAGCTTTGGATGCTATTGGCTATATATTAAAAGATTTTAAAAGAAACATGTCAAAAAAATAATTCCTAGTTTGCAAGCAGAAATGAGACGGAGTGTAGCAAGCCCCTCAAAATTTGGAATTTGCAGGGTTAAAACATGGAACATTTTTCCATCTTCAACTTATTAAAAATAAAATTACTAAAAGCTGGCTCCTAATGAATATTGGTACTTAATTTCTCAATTACCTTTTAACATTATAACTAAAAAGGACATGTATTTTATTTAAAAACAAAATTAATGATGAGAGCATCATGTTTTTTATTTAAAACTCTGGAATGTAATTTGGTTTCTAGGAAGTCCATTCAGTTGGACAAAAAATTTCAGAAAAAAAAGACTAAGAGTATGTCCCACATTAACACAGAACTCAAATAAATAGTGAAGAGATAATAATAAACCATTTCTAACTACACATATTTTTAATTAAATTAAAAATAGATAGATGATAGATAGATGATAGATAGAGTCACATGCCATTGCAAGAAATAATGCAGAGATTCGTTTACCCTTTATCCAGCTCCTCCAGTGGTAACATCTTACAATTTTACAATATAATATTATAACCAGGATATTGACTTGATGAAATCAAGATACAAAACAACCCCATCACCACAGGAACCCTCTTTTTACCCTTTACTATCCACAGAATTCTCTCTTCCCCCATCCATCACCTCTGGCAACCACTAATCCCACTAATCCATTCCCCATTTCTATTTTCCTTTAATTTCAAGAATACTATGTAAGTGAAATCATGTAGTATGTAACACCTTGAGACTAGTTTTTTCTTCACTCAGCATAATTCTATGGAAATTCATCTAAGTTGTTGCATACATAATAGTTTCTTCATTTTTATTCCTGACTAGTATTCCATGGTATGAATAGATTTACCACTGCTTAACCATTGACCCATTGGAGGATATGTGGGTTGTTTCCAGGTTTTTGCTATAATGAGTACAGCTAACATTAATGTCTGTCTAAAAGTTTTCTTTGTGAACCTAAGTTTTCATTATCACTGGGATAAAGGCACGGGGAGCATTATTTTCAGTAGGTGGTGAATTCGTGTTTTGTTATTTGAGAAATTGCCAAATCATTTTCCAGAGTGGCTGTTCTATCTTATATTTCCCCACAACATATGAGTGATCAAGGTTCTCAGAATCCTCACTAGCATTTGGTGTTGTCACGATTTTTTTTATGTTAGCTCTTCTGATAAGTATGCATCATACTGTGTTTTTAATTTGCATTTTCCTAAAAGCTAATGATATTGAACCCCAAGAAGTGGAGTTTTCAGAGAGCAACCTTGAGAAATGAAGTATTGTCTCTTTCTGGAGCAAAGAACGGTTTTGTTTACTGCTTGCTCTAAAAGACAGGGTTTTTTCCAACCTCAGTACTTTACTCCTGTAATGCAACCCACTAGGTGTGCAGGCATTCATCTGGTCTCCACAGCACACAGGAGACAAAGGGAACCAATGCAAACATGACAATTATGGTGCCTACTTTGCTATGAGTAATTAAATCATTTGACTCCCACCTGAGTCTCGGGTCTTTTGTGAAACAGTAATAGGTTACCTTAATATTTTTATTTAAGGATAAAATCAAAACCCACACTTATCATTTACTACTAAACTCTAAGTCATTACAGGGAAACATATTTCAAGCCTTTCATCATTGGAACTTAACCAATATGTAGTATGCATTTAATAATTACGTTAAATAATTGAACTACCGATAAGAGGGGAAGTAAGTAGATGTAGTATATATATACTCAATGAGTGTACAGGAAAAGTTGCCATGTGAGAATTTTTTTCTAAGGAAAGTTGCCATGTGAGATTCTCTCATTGCAAGTCGACTAATTCTATTTGATTTTGGCCTGCTAAATGCTAATATTAAAACTTATAACATTATTACTTATTAATATTATTTTAATTTTTAAAACTTTTCTCTAAAGTTTATCTCATTTTATCCCTACAGCATGAGTGTGAGTTAGACAGGACATTATTTTTCAAAGGAGGAAAATAAATTCCACAGAGATTAAATGACATGCTTCAAGTTAAATAATTCACAAATCAGTTCCAGGATAATATAAAGAATGCATTAATAGGATTTGCACACTGAGTTCTTCCAAACTGGAAATTCTGAATTTTTATATCTAATATGGGAGATGTATTTGTTTATATCATCTATTCTTATCACTTTAACACCTAAGAAGATGTCAAAAATCCGTTGTTGGACATATGTGGTCAATTTTTATTATTTTAGATTTTATTTTATTTTAGATTTTCCCAAATCATCTCATATACAAATTATCCAAAATCTATTTCAAATTCACCTTTTTTCAAATTATCTTTTGCCTGTATTTGATATAAATTAATGACTTTATTAAACTTCCAATTTGTTAAAAAACATTTACATTTAGTGAACTGTCTTGTCCAAGGTAATATGATTTACCTTACACATATTTGATAAAGATAGAAAATTCTTTTTTTAAAGGTTTTTTTTAAAGTTTATTTATTTTTTTTTAGTAATATCTATACCCAACATGGGGCTCGATCTCATGATCCCAAGATCAAGTGGTTCATGCTCTACCAACTGAGCCAGCCAGGCAACCCAAGATAGAAAATTCCTTAGACTTTACTCCCTAGCCAGGTACCCTTAGTAGCTTCATCTGCCACATCTCCTTGGTTGGGCCTTTATGCCCAGTATTTGATAACTCTGTCTCAACCACTGCAGTTTTCATTCCACTGTCTCACTTTAAGTTTTAATTATATGTTCAATTATTATTTTACTAGACTTTTTCTGACCAGACTATTTGTCATAGTCAATGTTACATATAATTCAATCTGCAGATTCTCAGAAGTCTTTTTTTTTAATTAAAACTTATACATGTCTACTAACATAAGGTAACATCCCTAGTACTTTATGATTTGGCTCTAACCACTTTTATGCCTCAAATGATTATTACAATGTGGATGAAAAATGATGACATCAGTAGATAAGCACAAATAAAATCTCCCTTAATATAATGATTATATTGATCAATTAAACAGTAATAACAGCTAACACTTATATAGTGCTTACTCTGTACAGACACTATTCTAAGCACTTTTTTTTATTCTAAGCACTTTTAATGATTAATATATTTAAGCCTCAAAATCATTCTGGAAGTACACAGTAATAATAGTAGTAGTAGTAGTAGTAGTAATAGTAGTAGTAGAGGTATTTGCATTCCACAGAGAAGAAACTATTGGTAAGGAGCGCCATTAATCTGGGTAAATGGTTACATAGTTCAGTAAGTATATATGTTCTTTGTTGGAGACACAATTGTCCCTTGTGTTAAATTCCCTTGAAAGCATACACATACACATTGATTGGAATGAAAATACCATCAGGTGTTTATAAGAAACTCAACCCATGTCATTCTTAAAGTATTAGAGAGGAATGATTTTGTCTTCCTGTAACTATCCTTGTGAGAGGCTTTTAGGGATTCTCACCACTTGCTGGCCTAGTATGAGAGCATACAAGTCATAATCTGTTGACATGTTGTCCAGCATCAGTCTAGCTTGCCTTAGAGATATTCACATCTATCCTCCTCCTCCACAGGAGCACCTGTCCAGGTAAGTTCCAGGGTAGTCTAAAGCAAAGACTTGACCTTGACTTGTTTCAGATCATCTTCAAACATTGCTGGGATCTGGCATCTGCAAGCCAGAAGAGATTTCAGGCCTGTCTTATATTTTTATACCCACAAAACTGAAGTCCTGCCCCATGCGCACCACTTCCTACTTCATTATAACTGTGACACAGTCTTCTTCAAGCTCTAATGAGTTTTCCCAGCAAATGCAGAATCATCATGTTGTGCATTTAAATTCCTCGCTCTCCATTTGGAGTTCTGTCTCTTCTCATCATCTTAAGAGAGATCTAATTATCATAAGGACAAAGTACACCCATAATTAGTCAGGTAATTCCTTCTCTGTTTCCCTATAGAACTTTTCTTTTTTTTAATTAATCAGATCCTTTAACATAATGGATTTTAATTATTCCTTTAAGTGTCTTTCTCAACAATGAGAATAGGATCTCGTCAAGGCAAGAGTCTTTTTGAATTGCTATTGGTACCCTTGGTTCTTATTATAGTTCCTGGCATATTTTAACTTTCCACTAAATATTTAGCTAATCATTTCATTAATTAATTATTTATTTAAAAATCATAGAAAATCTGCTAGAAATTCAACTACCATGAGTCAGAATATGATTTCATATATTTTGGTGAAAGTTTGGAGGTTGGTTTGTTTGTTAAAACATATTTGTTTCTATTTAATTTTCATGATGCTAATGAGGATTAGATAAAAGAAAACTAAACTATTTTTATTCTGTAATAAAAATGTAATGCTTTTAAAACGTTGTATATATTGACTGCTTTAAAATTTCTTGTTCTGGGATGCCTGGGTGGCTCAGTCAGTTAAGTGTCTGCCTTTGGCTCAGGTCATGATCCTGGGGTCCCAGGATGGAGTCCTGCATTGTGTTCCTTGCTCGGCAGGAAGCCTGATTCTTCCTGTGCCTGCCCACTACTTGTGCTCTCTCTCTCTGACAAATAAATAAATAAAATGTTTTTTAAAAAGTGAAATTTCTTGTTCTGTTGAAATTTGGTTGCATTTTTTTAAATGTTTTTTTTTTACTAAAACAATTAGATAACCATAAAACATAGGAAGAGAACATTCATTAATGACATGACTTAAATCAATTTGAACTATAGAGGCAGTATCTCCTACGCTGAACCTATAGTTAAAGTTTTGCTATATAAACATGCTTAGGGGGTGCCTGGGTGGCTCAGTCGGTTAGGCGGCTGCCTTCGGCTCAGGTCATGATCCCAGGGTCCTGGGATCTAGTCCCGCATCAGGCTCCCTGCTCCATGGGGAGCCTGCTTCTCCCTCTCCCTCTGCCTGCTGCTCTGCCTACTTGTGTTCTCTGTCTCTCTGTCAAATAAATAAATAAAATCTTAAAAAAATAAAATAAAAAAAATAAACATGCTTAGGAAATTTGAAACTTTTTAACAACTCTGATTACGAACCTATAGAAATGTCAAATAACAAAGTCCGTCAGCAATATTTTTCTATTTATTTTAATCAATCACTTCTCCTGAATTATTACACCGATATTAAAGCAATATATCTAACTCAAGTCATCATATCCATTTTAGGAAATAGGATAATTTAAAAGATTGATTGGAAGAGTGCCTGGCTGGCTCAGTCTCAGTCATGAGACTCTTGATCTCTGGGTCATCAGTTCAAGCCCCACACTGGGCATAGAACTTACATTACGAAAAGAAAATAATAATAATTGGCATGTTGAAGTTAGATGTATTAAATAAGGGAGTGGATGGAAATTAGTTTGTTTTTGAAAATATGCCATTGGGGGATCCAGTTTTGGATCAGTGTTGTTCTCTATTTTCCTGGATATTTCAGGAAGTCTCTTCTGACATGATAGCTTCATAGCACTGGAAACAAATCTTTTGATCAGGATTTAGTCATTTAACATATGAGTATCTGACCTAAAAAAATAACTATATTCAGTGGTTAAGAACTTGGCATAACAAAATTGAATTCAAACACTGAGTTCTGTAGAGAGAAAATACTTTACTTTCATTTATGCTTATTTGTAAAAATGGTACCTTTCTTTGTGTCATTGTGTGTATTAATAACAGTAGTTAATATTAGTTTAGAATTTATATGATCTCATTTCATTTCATTTTAACAATATTTAAAAAAAAGAAACAATTCAACTGAGTAAATTTTTAAGATCCTACTGGCTTTATTCAATGTTTCATAAATCAGGTAGCTTCCCAGCTAGCAAGAGAAAGGAGCTCTGAGGAGCTGTACAAAACGGAGGACTTTTATTTGCAGAAGGGAGCAAAAGCAAGGAGTTAAGCTAGCAAAAAGTGGATTAGTTGTGGCAGGGTCATGTTCCTTAAGGGGATGTCAGGGATCTGTCAGGCAGATCATCTCAATAGTGCTGATCTGGTGACTCCTGATTGACTGATTTAAGACTTCACTTCCGGGAGCGGCTAAAATGTAATTTAGTCAAATCTCTGGTGATGTGGGGCTTAGCATAATCGACTCCATTTGGGGCCTGTTTTCTTGTTTTTAATAATAATCATATGAAGTTGGTACTACTATTATTCTCATTTTACAGATGAGGAAACAGTAATTAAAGATTAAAGCCATATGCCCAAGGTAATGTAGTTAATAAACAGAATGGCTAGGATAGGAACATTTGGGCCCAGTCATTTTAAAAATCAATGAAAATTATCTAGTAGGAATTCCAAAATAATAATTATTATAGTCACGATTACTACTGAAACTAGCCCATTAAAATGAATTAAGCTCAATAAGACAAAATAACGAGAAATCTTTTCTCCTCCACTACTGTCTTCAGTTGAATCATCTTTGCCCTTTGACAAGACCTTGGGATACAAGTGCTTCACTACTTTATAAGTATCAAATATAGTTATCCATCGAGGCCGGAGTAGCCTGCTCTGGTGATGTTCAGGCCATTCCAGGCTCAGGCTCCCGCTACCCAGTGCTCAGGGCTCTGGCTCCTGTACAGCAAGAAAGCTGCTGGTAGCTGAAGCCATAGATACTGCCACTGCACGCACCTTTCTCTGGCTGGAAGTCTCCTAAACACTCTGCTGACAGGCTGTGGAAGATGCTCTGCAGCCCAGCTTCTCCCTGGAGTGCCCAGGGCATTCAAATCACAGCAAAAACACATATGTTCACCCAGCTCCAAATGTTCTGAGCTCAGCCAATGTTTACATTTGATTCCCGTGTAGACACCATCAGTTTAACAATTCCATCACATAAAGAAGTGTCTTTACAGAAGCAGCAGATTCCAAGTGAAAGCAAGAACTGGTAAAGAAAAAAGAAGGTGGGGGAGAGATGATAGATAGATATAGAGAGATAAATAGATTAGGTTAGATTAGAGGTAAGAACCTCTTAGGAAAAGGAGTAGAAGAACAAAATGGAAAACTCCAAATGTTGATGGTGTTGGAAAACAGCTAGACAGAAGATAATGATGACAACAAGATGGTATCTCACATGTCAACTCTCTGGGCTCAAATTGGGTCAGCCAGAGCTTGAAAGCAAGTCTCAGATGCACACATAGTGCTTGCTGACAATGGAGATCCTAGTGCTTGTCCTTGGACTGGTGATTTCTAGTGGTTTTGACTTCAGGTCATTGGAACAGGTATTATTGGTGTTCTTGTTCCCAAGGCCCTACAGTCTGGTGTTTGACCAGGTTGAAAGTTTGCGACTACAGTTTTAATTGAACTCTTTGCTTACACTTTCTGAGATGAATTTAGAGTAGACTTACGTTGAGGCGGATGGGATGCACATCATTAACATTATGTATATACTTCAAGTTCAGCAGTCTCTATGGTTTCTGTAGAGCTTGGAACCAAATGGAATATTGCAGGTGTATAACATGCTTCCCTGATGATAAGGTGATGATAATGGCATCCTGTAGTTTAAGAAGAGGAGAACCAACTGATTCCGTTTTACTCAGTCATTATCATTTGTCATAAGATACAAGATATCAGACAAAAGTATTTACTATGAGACTAGAAAAATCATAGGAACAGTTGCCAACACATACAGTTTTTGTCATCTTTGTGATGGAAGAAGTAGATCAAAAATTTCAGGGAGGAATATAGGTAGCTACCAGTGGAAATGGCCAATGGAACTTCAATCCATTTTTGTGGCTATATCATTCTTGTTACATTACTGACAGTCCACTGGTTAGGCTGCAAGAACCACTTTGAGGTTGACAAAATATATGGAATATCTCTTTGTTTTCGCCAGAGTGGAAATTACACTGCATTACCAAGAAATCCTCACAGACACTGACCTCTATTCTTACATAATTCTCACATGAATAAACTTATAGAACAAAATTGTAAATTTAAATATATTTTTCATTGTGAAGGAATTTCATTGTTATTTATCTAAAGGATTTGTTAGTTCTTTAAATGTTGTGTTTTGAAATTGTAAGTTGCTTAAGCATATTTATGCTATGAAAAAAATTAATGTGTGGCTCTAATCGAGTATTTTTTCAAGACATAGGTATCCATCATCACAGTCATAGCCTTCTTGTACCTGTAAACACTAGACAGTACTTCAGCACTAGGCTTGGGCGCCATTTTAAACAGTGAAATCCACAACAGAAAGCACCATGTTGTTCATTCTCATCTAGTAATGTGCACATAGAGCAACTCAAATTTTTCGCCCCTTTGTGCATGTTCCAGAACAACTGTGAAAGCACTACAAGTATTGATTTGGTTTTACAAGTAAATTTTGGGGAGTTGAATGCGCATATTGGTAACTGACAGATAATCAGAATCCACCGCTACTCTGTAGGAACAAGTAGGATTAGGATTAATATGTACATAGGTCTAAGTGACCCTAAATTAAATAATAGAAAAACAGAAAAATAACTTGAAAGAGCATTGTTTCTAATACCATCCCATCTGGTATTTACTCTTCTTAATTTTACAGTTGATGACAGCAAGTCCTGACTCTGAGATTTAGCTCTCTACAGGGTCCACTGTTCTGGAGGCAAAGCTCACTGAAACAATATCGCGTTTATATCTTTTAACTGAAAATACAACCAAGAACATATATGGCCACCAATTGATTTAGAAACAGTAATTTTGGAGTGAAGTTTCAGTAAAGGGCCTCTTTAGCTATTATAAATTGGCCATACTTTCTGAGGCTTTGCGAAAGTTAACTTAATGTTCCTATCACCCTCTCATCAGGACACTTTGGACTCATTTCCAGTTGAGCATAACCAGACTCGTAAGAGGGTATAATCTTTTACACCTGCAGGAATGGGATGTTACTTTAACAAAAACAATCTGTTTTCTTGGTTTCTTAGTTTCTTACTCAGTAAAGAATCTGCCTGTTTTCTTCATTCGCTTTGATGAAAAAAATCAGGCTTTTCAAAATAACACAGCACTAAATATTTGTAGTTGGAAAAAATAGTTAAAGCTTCAATAAAATAATTGATTTGGGGTTTGATAATGAGATTTTAGATACAGATTCAAAAGCATGATATAATTTACAAAAGAAAAAAGTTGGTAAGTTGGATTTTTAAGAGACTATCAAGAAAAAGAAAAGACACAGATATGGCAAAAATATTTGCAAAACATTCATTTGATAAATTTCAATTAGAATGAAACAAGTGAATTTTAAAATGAACAAGAGGGGATTTTTTTAACTGGGCAAACACTGTTATTCTTTTCAAATATATGTCAAAGGATCCCTTTCAAAGAGGCTTTTGAAATATGTGGCTATGACCGCATTGTCACCCTCTTCACTGTTTTTTTTATCCTGATAATATGGTGAATTATTTTGATTGATTTTCAAATGTTGAATAAGCCTTGCACCTTTGGAGTAAACCTTGCTTAGGCCAGAAGAATCATTGCATATATTTTTTATTTCTATTTGATAATATTTTGTTAGGAATATTTATAAATAATTCATGAAGTAATTTGGCTTTACTTTTCTCTTAATCCACTCTTTTGTCTGGTTTTGGTATGAAGATAATACTAACTTCCTAAATTGAATTGGAGAATGATCTCCCCTTTTTTATTTTTTTGGAAAAGCTGGTGTATAAATAATGTTATTTATATTAAAACATTTGGTTCAATTTTCCAATAAAAGAATCTGAAATTAAAAATTTATTTCTGGCAAGTTTTAGAATTGCAAATTCAATTTCCTTAATAGCTACAGAACTATTCAAATGATCTCTTTTATTGGATGAGTTATGGTAACTTGTATTTTGGAAGACTCAGTCAAAAATTTTGTTAAATGTGTGTGCATGTAAAGTTGTTCTTAGTATTCCTTTGTTATCCTTCTGACGTCTGCAGGTTCATAGCAATATCTCTTGTTCCATTCCTGCTAACTTGTGTCTTCTGTTTTTTAATTTGTTGGTACTATTAGAAGTTTGCCAATTTCATTGATCTTTTCAGCTCTCTGTTTCACTGACTTACTCTATTATTACTTTGTTTTCAATTTCCTTGATTTTCTGCTTTTATAATTGTTATTTCCTTCCATCTGCTAGTTTGGGATTTGTTTTTCTTTTACTTTTCTAGGTTTTTAAAGTGGAAGTTAGAGGATTGGCCTGAGAGACACGTAAGGGTCCAAGAAGCTTTTTAGACAGCCCATGACAAGGTGCAAAATTATTAATGATTATAACAATCATATAAGATCAGCCAAGTGCCATTTGGAATTATGACACTATCCTGCAGGACATCCCTGGGATCACAATTCTTAATGGGCTCTCCCAAAAATGAATTCTCTAAACTCAAGATTGTAACACGAAGGGATTCCAGAAACCGCTGTGAAGGAGAGTGGCTTCAAAAGCCTGCTACTCTTTCCAGTGTGGGGAGGGGATAGGGGTAATGGAACTCTGTTGGAGAGTTTGAATTTCCAAACTTGGTAAGAGAAAAGCAAATGTGAAGGCCCCAGGTAGGTTTTCTGGGTCTACAGCAGGGGTTTGGGGAAAAGAGGCAAAATAGTAGTGGCTGGGAACAGGTTTCCCTTTTCTATTTTTCTCTCCTTCTTCTCTCCTTGAGGGCCAGGTGGATGACAATGTCATTGGACATGTTATAGTAAACCAGCAAGCTGGACTTACCAATGAAGATGACCTCACACTGTAATTTGTTTCCTTGCTGCATGCCTGTGGCTTCATGAATCCTCACCTGGATGACAGACATGGTCTATGAGTAGGAGGATGAAGAGCAGCACCTGCCCCTTTAGTTTCAATTCTGTCTTATCTTATCTTTTGGGCATTTGGAATTTGATGGGCAGTGGATCCTTGTTTCTGCATAAGAACTTTCTCCTCCAGCATGAGGATGTCCTCTGTCTTCAGTTTCTTGGAGACAGGTTAGGCTCATCCTCAGTGGACTAGAATGTAGGTAGGAGTCACTGACAGTATAGCTGGGACAAGTGCCACAGGTGGGGCTGGCACAAAGACTGTTGGAACAATCATGGGGGCTGTGTGGGGTGCCATGATAGGAGGGGCCAAGGGATGCACAGGCACATTGATCCTGAGTATGTGAATGATGGGTGGTGTGAGGGTGATCACTGAGCCCAGGTGCAGTTGGCCATGGATACTGCATGACCATACTGCAGACACAACTGTGGTGTAGATATGAGGCAGCAATGCTGGTGGTTGGGAGTGCCAGGGTGATGGCTTGGGATGAGCTAGGTATGTTGTGGCTAAAGTCCAAGGTTATGGCTGCTGGAGGAGTTCATTGGACTCGTTAGGGCCAATCTTCTTTTTGATAGCTTCTAGCACCAGGCTCTTGGCCCATGGATGGCTCAGTCTGTTCCTGAAGGGTGAAATTGGTCTGGGCAGCTTGCTGGGTCTATCCAAGCGGCTGTGTAGGGTCATCTTTTCCTCTGGCCTCTGGATCTCCTCCTCAATGATCTTACTAATGGTCATTTCCTCTATACCAAAGATGTCAGTACACCACTGCGCCAGTTGTTTCAAGCTGCTCTAAATATCCAGATCTAGTGCATACACCTCATTTTTTTTCTCTCTGCTTCTCGCCCATGGAGCAATCTTGCTGCTTCACTCAGTTGGAGCTGAAAAGCACAATGCACATGTATTTCTGTATTTGCTGGCAGGAATCATCTTCTTGCTGATGGGGACACAAGATACTCGTTTGGAGCAGGAGTTGGACGCAGGGATTTGGAAGCTTTTGAATTTTCAATATTAAAAAGTTTGTGCATAAGTGGTTGGGCTATTCTTTTTAATGAATGCGCTTAATGGCATAATATCCCTCTCAATATTGCTTTAGCTTTGTCTCCAAATTTGATACGTTGTATTTTTTCTGTTATTCACTTTAATGTATTTTATATTTCCCTTAATATTTTTCTCTTTGATATGCACATAAATTAGAAGTCCACTGTTTAGTTCTCCAGTGTTTTGAGATTTTCTTGTTTTCTTTTTCCTATTCATTACTAATTTAATTTCACTGTGGGTGGAGAAGACACTTTGTATGATTTCAATTTTTTAAAATTTATTGAGGTTCTTTTATGGCTCAGGATATGGTACGTCTTGTTATAAGTTTTATGAATATTGAGAAGAATGTGTCCTCTGCTCGTTTTCGTGGTGTATCCTATGAATTTTAACTGAATTCTTGTGGTTAATGGTGTCCTTGAGTTCTATATTCTTGTTGAATCTCTCTTTAGTTGATCTACCAAATATTTTGTAAGGAGTGTTGAAAACTTTAAGCTTAAACAAATGTAAGCATCTCTGTTTTTTCCTTTCAATTCTATCAAACTTTGCTTTGCATATTTTTAGCTCTATTGTTGGACATACAACATGTAAGTTTTCTGTATTTTTCTGATGGGGCAACACTTTTATCATTATACAATTTTCCCGCACTTCCTCCAATTTTTTTTTTTTTTGTTCTGTGGTCTGATATATTTGATGTTAATATAGCCATTACTATTTTCCTTCAATTAATGTTTGCATAATGTATACATTTCATTCTTTTACTTCAACTTGCTATTAATTATATATAAAGAGAATTTCTTATAGAAAACATAATTTGGGTCACATGTTTTGATCCACTCTACCAATATGTCTTCTAATCAGTACATTCAGACCATTTTATGTTTACTGTGATTATTGATATATTAGGACTTAAGTCTGCATCTATCTATCTATATATCCATATCATATATATCTATCGATATCTATATATAAATAGAGAAAGACAGAGACAGAGAGGGTTCCTTCTCTTATTTCTTTATGTTTTCTTTGTCCCAACTTTGTGTTACTTATCTGGAAAACTTATTGAGGATTTCCTTTTGATTTATTTATAGTATTTTTGAGTGAATTTCTTTGTATAGTTTTATTAATGATTGTTCTAAGTATTACACTATATATACACAGAGCTTATCACAGTCTACTACTATCATCATTTTACCAATTTGTGTGAAGAGTTGAAGCAATACTTCACTCCATGTATCTTTATCCTCCCTCTTTGTCTTAAATATTTCCAATGCTTTCAAATGGAACCGCATTAGACGTATTGTAATTTTTGCTTCAACCACCAAAAGTAATTTAGAAGACTCATGAGAAACATAATCTATTGTATTTATCAATATTTTTGCTAATTATGGTCTTTCTCCTTTCCTGCTATTCCAGTGTTTTTTCTTACATTATTTTCTTTCCATAAGAGAACTTCCTCTAGCTATTCTTTTAGAATAAGTCCACTGGTAACAAATTCTGTTTTTCTTCATCTGAGAATGTCTTGATTTCCCTTTTATTCCTGAAGGATATTTTCACTTTTTTAAGATTCCGATGATAGTTTTTTTTTTTTCCTTTCAGCACTTAAAAATCTATTGTGCCACTTCCATCTAGCCACCATAATCACTGATAAGAAATCCATTGTTGGGATGCTTGGGTGGCTCAGTTGGTTGAGTGTCTAACCCTTGGTTTCAGCTCAGGTCATGATCTCAGGGTTGTGAGATCAAGCCCTGCATTGAGAGCTCTGTGCTCAGCAGGGAGTCTGCTTGTGATTCTCCCCCTCCTTCTCCCTGTGCCTCTCCCCTTCCGTTCCCCCTTCACTCATGTGTGCATGTACATGTGCTCTCTTTCTCTGAAATAAATAAATCTTATAGAAATCCACTGTCATAAATTTCTGTTCATGTATGTGAAGTGTCATTTTTTCTTTGCTTTCAAGACTTTTTTTCTTTACCTTCAGTTTTCAAAAGCTTAATTATGAAGTGCTTTGCTAAGTATTTCTGTAGGTTTATTCTAATTGGGACTGACTTACCTTCTTAAACTTATAGGTATGTGGGATTTTTTTTTCCAAATTGGGACAATTTCTGCCATTATTTCTTTGAGTACTGTCTCAGCCTCCCATTTTCTCATTTTCTTATAAGACCCCAATGATATGAATGTTAGATTTTCTTCTTTTTAAATTTTTTTTAAGATGTTATTTTTTATTTATTTGACAGAGGAGAGACAGACACAGAGAGAGCACAAGTAGGGGGACCAGCAGAGGGAGAGAGAGAAGCAGGCTTTTCACTGAGTAGGGAGCCCAAGGTGGGGCTCGATCCCAGGACCTTTTTCTAATTTGTCATTTGTTTCAAGCATGTTTGTAATTGTTCCTTGAAACATTTTTATGATGACTGCTTTAAAATCTTAATGAACCTATTCAATATCTTTGACTTCTTAGTAAGTGATTGATTCCTTTCATGTAGTTTGAAATCTTCTGGTTCTTTATATGAAAAGATTGAAACATGGGCATTTTATAGTATGTTGTGAGACTCTGGATCTTATTAGAATTTTCTGTTTAAGGTGAGTCTTTTGACAGCATTTTGTTTAGTAAAGGGAAGCACTGCCTCTGAATGGAGATAGGATTTCATATTCACATTCATTACTAGTTTTCAGTTGATACTTTAGTATGGGGTGAGCTCCTCATCACTGTTGGTCAGGCATAGGATTTTGGACTCCCCATGTGGTCTTCACTGATAGCATTAATTTCCACTGGCTAATGTTGAAAGTCCTGATTTTTTTTTTTTTTTTTTTTTTTTTACTTCTCTGATACCACCCTAGTAATGAAGGTGAAAGAACCACATTATATCCAGGTGGGTTTAGAAGTTCTAGGTCCTTACATGGTCTTCATTGACATTACAGCAGAAAAAAAACTGTATTACTGGCAATTGGTTGTGCAAGTCCATGGGGTGCCTGGGTGCCTCAGTCAGTTAAGCATCTGCCTTCAGCTCAGGTCATGATCCTTGAGTCTTGGGATCCAGCCCTGCATCAGGCTCCCTGCTCAGTGGGGAGTCTGCTTCTCCCTCTGCCCCTCACCCCACTTGTGCTCAATCTCTCTCTCTCACTCTGTCTCTCTCTCAAATAAAAAAATGAAATATTTTTTAAAAAATTGGATATGAAAGTCCAGTCTCTGTTCTGAGAATATTCTGACAACACTCTAGCAGCAGTGTTGAGGAGGCTCATCATAGGTTCCTAAAGGTGGAAGTCCAGGCTCCCCATTCAGCATCTGCTGGCATGGGTGAAGTTAAGGGTTAAAGTATTTTCTGTTATTTTACTGAAGTAGAACATTTATTGTCTAATATTTTTGTCTTGTTAGACTGTTCCTTTGTTATTTCTTTTGTTAGAAAAAACAGGCTTTTGTTAGAGGTTTTTTTGGTGAGTGTCCTTTGGAAACCCTAGATTGCTGGGCTCTTCAACTCCAAGTCTAGAATATATGAAGTGAAAAAAAAAAGCCAAAGAATTCATCACCATGTCATTCTTTAGGCCTTGAGGTCCTTGTATCTTTCATAGACTTCTTACCTTTGTTTTACATGTAACATCCAGAGTTTTCACCAGACCCAGGAAGAGGAATAAGGAAAGGCATGACAGTTCATCTTTTCAGAAGCAGAATTCCATCCCTTTACTTTTAATCTGAGTCTTTATTTATTTTGTTTTTCTTTCTTTATTTATTTTAGAGAGGGGTCGGGGTGTGAGCAGCAGGGACAGGGGCAAAGGGAGAGGGAGAGAGAGAATCCCAAGTAGGCTCCTATGCCAGGCTCAATCTCAGGACCCTGAGATTATGACCTGAGCTGAAATCAACAATCAGATGCTTAACTGCCTGAGCCATCCAGGTGCTCTTGAATCTTTATATTAAAGTGGGTTTTTGGTAAACCTCATACAGTTGGGTCTTGGGTTTTGGTTTTTGTTTTGAGTTTTATTGTAATCCACTATGACAATCTCTCTTTTAATTGGTGTCTGTAGGCCATTTCTATTTAAAGTGATTATTGGCATAGTTGGATTAATATAAACCGTGTTCATAATTGTTTTCTATCTATTGACAGAGGCATCTTTTGCTGTCTTGTCTGATTTTAATTGAGCATTTTACATGATCTCATTTTATTTCCTTTCCATCATAACAGTTCTTTTCACATTTACGATATTCATTTTTTACTAATCTAAGGCCACCTTCAAATAACATATTATTTCATGTGTGGTATAGATATATACTAATAATATATAGAGATATTATTAATAGTATATATTATATATATAGTATATAATATATATATCTATATATTCTTGGTATGCATCTACATATATATTAGTATAATAAATAACATATAAATACATTATGTTTCCAATTCCTCCCTCCATCCTTTGTGTCATTGTTGTCATTTATTCTACTTTCCATGTGCTATAAACCATCAATTGTTGCTATTTGTGATTTGAAAAAACAGTGTATTCAGTTGAATGCATACTTACATTCAAAATGATTGTTGTGTTACCTGAGTTTTGGAAACAGGTCTTCAAAATGCTTTTGAATTTTATATTATTATTATTATTATTAATTTAATTTAATTTTTATTAACATGTAATGTATTATTTCTTTCAGGGGTACAGGTCTGTGATTCATCAGTCTTACACAATTCACAGAACTTACCATAGCACATACCCTCCCCAATGTCTTGCCACCCATTTCTTTTCTTTTTTTTAATTTAATTTTATTTTTTCAGTGTTCCAAGATTCACTGTTAATGCACCACTACTTTATTATTTTAAAAAATTTTTTATGTATTTATTTGGGAGAGAGTGATCAAGAGAGACAGAGACAGAGAGAGAGCATGAGTAAGGGTAGGAATAGAGGGAGAGGGAGAAGCAAACTCCCTGCTGAGCAGGGAGCCTGATGTGGGGCTAGATCCCAGGACTCCGGGATCATGACCTAAGCTGAAGGCATATGCTTAACTGACTAAGCCACCTGGAGCCGCTTGAATTTTATTATAATAGGTATTCTAGGGTGTTATTGACCTTTGATCAATACTATGATTTTTAATGATTTTTCTTTATCTCCCAAACTGTGAACCATTTGAATAGTTTATATAGTACTCTCCTCCATCATTTCCCCAGGAAATACATTCACTTTAACCATTAAGTGAATTGATTGATGATCATTGCCATAAGAGACGCAAGCATGACAATTTATTAACAATTTGCTGAGTTCTTAGTCTTCACTGTAGCATAACAAATTATAATTCATAATGAAATATCTTCCTAAAGACTTTTGGCCTGAGGATTATCTATTTCCCCTCCAGATTCCAATGATCAGTCAATCATGGTCATTCTCCTGGCTGAGCACCATATGGGAAAATGGAGAGTGCACACTCTTGGTGCCATTTCCTCCATACCTATTTTAAAATATATCTACTAGCTAAGCTAGTAAATGAAGATTAAATTCGAGAGATGACAGTTGTATATACTTTGTAAAATTATAGATACATAATTATACATTTAATCATGTAACATATGTGACATTGCAAATAATCTCAGTTTTATTTTCAAAATATTTATTTTTATGTTTAAAAGGAGCTAATTATTTGAGGGAAATGATAACAAAAGTTTATTTCATGATTGGAGAAACTATTCGGGATGTAGTATTTCCTCTAATTTTGCAGGAAGCCAGCTTGCCGATTTTTCATTCCCTTTAGGCAATGAGGATCTCATTATTGAGACCACCTACAGATGGTATGATTGAAATTTTGAATCTGTGCATAATCACCTCATCATTTTGATCTTTTGATGCAAATCTCTAGATAATCATGGACATTACATGAAAATAAAACTTAGGAAGTTCAATTTTAGCCCTAATTGCTCACATTTTATATACGCCTTACATAAATCTGAAATATTGCTGGTAATGCCTAACTTCTCTCAAGTATAAAAAAAATAGTTTCTATGATTGACAACTTATTTTATTTTATGCATTCCATGAAGTTAGAGCATCAGATATTATTCTTGGAAAGTTTTGGTTTTAAATAATGTGTTATATTTTTGATTGATATAAAGTCTCAACATTTTGCAGCTCACATTACCCTGTGATGTATTGTTTTGTCAATGTGTTAGTAGTTTGCAAATTAGTGTTTCCTTTCTTCTGTATCTTCTGGGATGAGACTATTATTCAACATAAAAATTCAGTTTTATATTGAACAAAATTAGTTTTGTATTAAAAGAACTGAATTGTACCTGATAATATGCCAAAATATTATTTTAAATGAGGAAAATCTTTAAATATTAAAGGGTACCATAATTTACTCATTCTATTTGTTGTAATTTCATTTGATTATTACAGGTAGACATATGAAATTCTATAATTTTAAAAAAAGGTTCAAATTACTATTAAAATGCCATCATTCAGTATTATTTTATAAAACATTTTTTAAATTGGCAATTAGATATACTAGAGACTATCTAGTGCATGAAAGTTACATTACAAATTTAATTATATTTCAGTTAAGACCCAGCATTGTTAACTCTAATAAAGTCTATATTATGAACCCAACATAAGCAATGGAACCTTTTATTGTAATTAATGAGATAAAACAATTTAATTAATGCCAAAATAACATATAAAAGTCAAATATGTGATTTACTTTACATGATACTGGAATTTCAGATGTGATTTGTTGTTTTTTAAGACTTTATTTTTTAAAATTAAAAAAATATATATTTATTTATTTATTTATTTATTTATTTGGAGAGAGTGCCTGAATGGGGGAAAGAGTAGAGGGGAAAGGGAGAGAGAGAATCTCAGGCAGACTCTGAGTGTGGAGCCTGACATGGGGCTCAATCTCATGGCCCTGAGATCTTGGCCTGAGCCAAAATCAAGAATCAGATGCTTAACTGACTGGGCCACAAAGGTGCCCCTTAAGACTTTATTTTTAAAGCAGTTTTAGGTTTACAATAAAATTGGGTGTAAGGTATGGAGATTTTCCATATTACCCCAAACCACACACATGCAGAGTCTCTCCCATTATCAACACTCACCAGAATGGTACATTATACCCAAAGCCCATAATTTACCTTAGAATTGACTCCTAGTTTTGTGCATTCCATGGGTTGGAACAAATGCATGGTGACATATATCCACCATTATAATAACACACGGAGTATTTTCACTGTCCTAAAAACTCCTCTGCGCTCTATTCATCTCTATTTCCCATTTGCTGCTACCTAAAGCAACCACTGATCTTTTTATTGTCTCCCTAATTTTGCCTTTTCCAGAATGTCATATAATTGGAATTATACAGTATATGTAATCATATGGTATATAGTCATCTCAGATGGACTTCTTTCACTGAGTAATATGTGTTTAAGGCTCACCTATGTCTTTTCATGGTTTGACAGCTTATTTCTTTTTAGCTCTGATTAAGATTCCTTTGTCTGAATGTACCACAGTTTATTCAACCATTCACCTAATGAAGGACTTCATGGTTGCTTCCAAATTTGGGCAACTATAAATAAAGCTACCATAAACATCCATGTGCAGGTTTTTGTGTGACATACGTTTTCAACTGCTTTGGATAAATACCAAAGAGCACAATTGCTGGATCATACATCTTCCAAAGTGGCTGCACCATTTTGCATTTCCAATCATTATTGCTTCAGATATTCTTTTCTGTTCCCTTTTCTCTTTCTTTTCCTTCTGATATTTCTGTGTATGTTATGACTTTTGTAGTTACTCTACAGGTTTTGGACTTTCCAGTTTGTCTTTTCAGTCATTGTTCTCTTTGCTTTTCAGTTTTTGTTGGTTCTATTGAAGATTTTATCCTCTAGCTCAGAAATTCTTTCCTCATCTGTGTACACTTTATTAGAAAACCCATCGGAGGCATTCTTTATTTCTGTGTGTAGTTTTTTTTAATCTCTAGAATTTATTTTTTATTATTTTTTAGTGTTTCCATCTCTCTGCTTACATTGTCCTTCTGTTCTTGGTTGCTGTCTACTTTATTATTATAGCCCTTAGCATATCAATCATAGTCGTTTTAACTTCCCAGTCTGTTGGTAATGTCAACATCCCTGCCATGTCTGGTTCCGATACTTGTTCTTTCTCTTCAAATTGTTTTTTACCCTTTGGTATGCCTTGTAATTTTTTCTTGATCAACTGGACATGATGTAAAGACTAAAAGGAATTGCTGTAACATTACTTTTAGTAATGTGATGATGAGGTGTGAGAGGAGAAGAATCATCTATAGTTCAACAGTTAGATCTCAGTTTTTTTTAGTGAGTTTATGCCTATGGACTTCGAACTTCATAACTGTTTCTCAGTGTTTTTGTTTTTTTTTTTCTCCCTTCTTAGGTAGGTCAGGATGGATAGTGGGCTGAAGTTGTATATTTCTCTTCCCCATGTGGAAAGATTGAGCCAGCTGGAGTTGGTTGTTTCCCTTCCCCAGATCAATTAGGCTCTGACAATACTTCAGCATGTTAGGCTGTCTCTTCCATTTTCATGGCAGCAGTTTTTCCTGCAACCTACCTACCTTCTCTTAGGAATAGAGGAAGAGTTGTTGATTTTTCAATCTGTTTAGTTTTTCACTTGTTGTTGGGATGGAGTGACCACTTCCAATCTTCTTACATACAGAAGTGTAAACCAGAAGTCCATTCGTTCTTTAAAAGAGAAAAATTCTCTACAACTTTAAAAAATTATTCCATTAGTGCTATAATTCAAATAGGCTTTGGGAAAAGGTATTTTGTTTATTTTATCATAGAAAACTACCTCAAAAAAATGTTCATTCTCTAAATTGGGAACTCAAGATATGTATATGCATTGACATAGAATTAGATGTAATGCTCCGAATAAGTTTGTGACAATAAGCATGAATGAAAAATTTACTTTCAGTTGCAAAACTTGTGAATTTTGTTTATGAACTTTCAAGCCAAACATAGCTAAAATGGAAGAGGAAAAATGGATTGTGGATAAAATTTCTAGGGATCTATTACCCTGTTGGAATATAAATCAGACCATTTTTATGCATTAGCTAATTTAATACTACAATCAACTTAACAACTAAGTGTTGCTATTTGAATTATAGGTATTTTAAATAAAAGCATGGTAAATTCACAGTTTATGAAGTGCTATGTGAATAAGATGTCAACCCAGATGGTCTGAATTGTAGAAGGGAGACTTACAATAAATAAACATATTTATTAGAAGTGTACCTAATAATTACTTTGCATATATTGCTTCAGAATATGCCGAACTTGAATAGAGGCAGGTGGCTATTGGTATTGATATCACTGTGTGTAAAATTAAATATATCTTTGTTGATACCTGTGCATTTCTTAAAATATATCCACTTTTTGTCCTCTAGTATGGATTTAACTTTCTGTTTCTATTTCTTCTATTTCTTTATTTTCTTAATATGTTGTATGTGAATAATTTCAGTACCATATCCTTAAGCAAAGAGTAAACCGAAATTCTCTTCCGTACCAATATTTAATCTAGTAGATCACTGCTTGAATCTTTATAACTATACATTATATGTCTCTCAGTTCAGTGTTTTTGGCTAATATTTTGGCTAATATTGAAATATTAAATGTGTATAAATGTATATGTAGGAAAGATCTAGAATTGCATTCCAAATTCATTTAGTAGCAACTAGTAATTTATGTAGCTATTTGAAGAATTCACTATATATCTAGAAAGGTTTGTCTATCTTGGATGTTGTTGGCTTTAAGAGAGGCATCACAACGCTGTACTCAATGTGATGATGTTCTGCAACTCTGTGCTTGTTCAGAACACATTTCCACATTGCCTTGCATATTTAATCCATACTCTGTTAATACAGTGCATACCTAAAGATTTAGAAATATGCTGAATAAATGTATAGAGAGAGCAAAGGGAAAGAGAAATGTTATTGTAAACATACAGAGAAATTGTTTAATAACATACTGATACTTTGGTGGTCAGAGAACTATGGTTTAAGTATTTTACATCAAATATCTAACACAATAGATGGTTTTGTATGTGTATGCATGTGTGTATATGTATTTTGCTGTTTTAGTTATATTTTTGAAAACTAGATTGGAGATTTGTTGTCAAAGTATAAATTACCTACTGGGAAATAGCATTTCAGTTAGAATTCTTATATACAAAATTTAAATTTTTAAGAATAATCTGCTGGTATTCAGCAGGAAATGCTTACTATGTTATTTTCAAAGTCCCAGTGGGTTTGTATCTTTCTTTCTAGTTCTTTACATATTTGTTTTTCAGACTAATTCATGAAAGATATAGTTGTTCCCAATACCTTGAGACTAAATTTATAACTTGATAATTTGGCAATTTTATTATTTTTAATATAATTAATATTTTGATAATGGTGTACTTTTACCTATAAAATTTAAATGTAAATCTTTAATTGAATTATTTAATCTTTTGCCTATAAAATTTAAATGTAAATCTTCTAAAAGTGTCTTTCTTCACACTTTTATTTATACATGGATATTAAACAAGTGTTTTACTTCATCACGATAAAAATACCAAGAATTTAAAACACCTTCCAAACACTGATACCTAGGGTATTAAGTTAATATTTGTAGGAAAATGACCTTCAGAGTCTTGGTAGCTTCTATTTGTTGCATCTGTATGTGTGTATGTTGCATCTTGTACTGTATGGACATTATACCATGGCCAATATTCTAGGCGACTTTAATGTAATTATTATATTTTTGTCCTAAAAATTATTAGGTTTTATTACAAAGCCAAAAATATTAATAGGATATATAGTCTTGAAAATGATTAAATTCCCAGTTAGTTCATAGGATTAGAATAGGCTGATAAAGTAAATTTGTGTTTTCTTTACTTTTTTTTTTGTAAAAATATATTGTACAGGATGAGTTTGAGAGTTATCTTTTGTATCTATTCAGAAAACTTCCTATTACTAGTAGAAAAAAATCTGCAAACACGTTAAGGAAAGACTATATATGTATACTCTCTCTCTCTCCCTCCTACCGCCCCACCCTATCACACATACACACACATGTGCGCACACACACACACACAGTGTTTCAGTGTTAAATATAATACCCTCCCAGTTTAATTTTATTGTCATACATTTTGATTTAAGGAATTCTTGTTACATTTGAGACTCATTTCTGACCCCACATTTGTATAAGTTGACAAGTATTATTAGCTTTTTTCTTTAACTATTATGATTAAATTAGTTGAGAATAGAGGAATTAGCCATCTTAGTTTCCTCGTATTAATACTGTAATTAACAGAGCTTCACTGCAAATTTATTATTTTGTGATAAACAAGGTTTTCCATTATTTTTATTGGAGCACTCTTATTATTAGAACATTATTTTATGTGTTATCTATTGTAATTCTTAATTTAAGTTCAGATGACATTGCTTTATCTTGCATCTTATATGGTTTCCCTATCGTCCAAAATTTGCTGAGTTGATAATGATGAATAAAAGAAAGAATTATAGAAAAAAAAATTAAAGTTTATCACTCAGAAAAAAAGAATAAAATTTTTATTTTAAGATCATTGGTAAAATTGTGAAAAGGTAAATTGTAAAGATATGTCAACAGAAAAGGAATTTCAAACATCAAAAGTTGCTATTCTTAGATGTCTATTTGCTGTTAGGTGCATATATATTTGTAATTGTTATATCTCTTTGACAGATGAATTGACACTTTTATCAATATATAATGCTCTTCTATGTCTCTTGCAACAGTTTTTGACTTAAAGTCTGTTTCTTATGATTATAATATAGCTAGTCCAGATTTCTCCCAGTTACTATTTGCATGAAATATCTCCTTTCATCCTTTCACTGAAATCCTATTCACTGAAATAGTTTGGGTTAATTTTCCTATGAGTGAGGAATACTTTTTTTTTGGATACTTTATAATTTTTTGTTGAAACTTGGGGATCTTGAATATTATAATATATTAATTTTAGATGACAGATTCTTCTTCCACCTCAGGATTTGTGGTTGTTGCTGTTTTCTTTGCCTTCTAATTGGTTTGCTTAAGAACTTTTCGAAATTATATTTGCAAAGACTGTATTATTTGTTGTGTGTAGTCTCTGAAGTCTCTGTTCCTTTATCTCTTTGTCAGCTAATGTTGACAGATTTATTTGAATTCTTGAAGCCAAAAACAAAAACTCTTTTAAACTTTGCACAGTGGATATGTACTATAACACTCCTTTAACACATTAGGTAGGCTATTTACAACCCTGCCTTAATCTTTATTTCCCGCTTGTACAGAGCCTAAAGATTAGTCTGAGGTGAAAGCATAAGATCTTCTGAGGTCTTTTCTGAACACACATTCTGCTCTGGGCATGCACCTAACTTTCTATATGCCCCAATATACCTGTGAGATTTTCAATGCTATAACTCTTCAAAGACTTTTCACAGATTTTTTTCTCAGGCTTTTGGCATGTCTATTATTGTTTCTCAAATTTCAATCACTTGCTCCATGCAGGAGTGAGTTCTTCAATTGCCTTTCAGAATTTTCAAAGAATGTCCTCTGTGTAGTCACTTTTGTGCCCTGAGAGAGTTCTGAACCAGGTGAAACCAAAGCAAGTGCTTTTGTTAGTCCTTCAGGTGACCACTAGGCAAATTAAAATAGATGAACACAATTCTTTGAGAACAAAATCTGTTTTGCTCCCTCTGTACCAGGGTGCTAAAAACATGGGTTGTCATCTTTGAGACCACTGCTGATCTAGGAGTGGGGTAAAACAAAGGCAAGTAAAAATACCTCAGATATCTCCAACTATTTTTAAGTTGCCTTCTTGATTTATTGTTTAGTTGGTTCCTATAAGCCTCTGACTTTTTTCCAGAACTCCAAAATTTAATTCTAAGAGTTTTTGCTCACTTTTACCATGTTTATGGAGGGTCAGCTCCTTGGAGCTAAATGTTCTGCCATTTTCACTGAAATTGTATGCAAGCTATTAGCATACTAAAATTCCTTACTATTTCAAATAAATGCCAATAAATTCTTTAATACTTTTGAGGATTGTGTATGTGTGTGTGTGCGATTACATTTTTTCAATCTTCATCACTTTCTAATATATTCCTATAAAAGTATTTTAGCTAAACATATTTCATTAAGATAATTATATCATTCAAAGAAAAATAAATAGGAGGTCAAATCATATCATTTAAATTGATTCTAGAAAGATATAGAATGAATAATATGAATAAAAGCAATGAAAAAGAATTGTAACAGAATAAAACATTAAACATCAAATGTTTATAATCTCCCGTTTTTACTTAAGCATGGGTCTGTTCAACATAAAACAAAATTTTCATAAATGTTACTTTAGTTTCATACTTTATGCCAAAGTCTTACGTGATTAAAATAAAGAGACTAGTATAAGAAAGTAAGATATCTACTTAAGATCTAAGGAATTCAATAATCAGGAATATGAAGTCTCAGTTTTGTTTTCTAATCCATCTATTTGGGTTTATCTTCAAGACGCCCCAAGAAATTACTTGTAAGTTTGTCCCCAGACTCTTAAGACCAAAATTTGAAGGATACAGAAATGAATAACATAGGGTCTCTATCATTAAGGAAATTCAGATGCAGTAGCAGAAAATAAGATACCTAAAGGGATTTATTTCCAATATGATATAGTGAGCAATGTAGCTATATGTACAGGATGTTATGGGAGCACAGATTAGCACTTGACATAACCTGGTGTTTAAAGCATTGCTGTTACTACTTTACTTGAAAGGTGAATCTTGAATTGTTGGAAGGTCATTACGGGCAGAGAGCAGCATGAAAAAAGCCACAGAGACACAAAATAGGATTAAATTTGTAAGAAAAGAAACTATCGCCATAGAAAATCAGAAGTGGACCATTGCAAATGATTATGAGGAGAAATAACAGGGATGGCAATAAACCAGAGATGAATGGAAAGCAATATTACTTATTGTCAGGGGGAAAAAGACTTCAGAATGATTCTTTATGTCTTCCTAAATTAACCCTGTTTATCTGTTACTTGAAGTGAAAACTTATGGTAATTATTAGAGAAGTGAGAACTGAGATATAAAGGTCATTCTCTGCTTTAATTCTGACACAATATGGTCACTAGAGTTATGCATTAAGATAAGTTTCTTAGGATTTTGCCTGAAAATTACTGCAATTATGTGTCTGAGGAGCCATAACTGAGTGGCTACTTTGGACAATGACACAAATAGAGTGTAAGCTCATCAGTATATGTTAACCATATGTGTTATTCTGTCTTCCTTTCCACTTATTTAAGAAAAAAAAATTCTTTTTTCCTTTAGGATTTTTATTTTGAGATCCTTCGTATAACTTTACCTATTCTTTATTTAAATTTGTGAAGATAATTCAGACGAAATTATAATATTAAATGGTTGAATATAGGAGCGAGATTAAATATATCATGAAGAGAAAAATTTTGTCAACATTTCTACACTTGATCTTAACCAAAAGGCCGAGAAGCGATTTTTTATCAACATTTCTTACAGTAACTTGTAATTCTTCAAAAAATGTCTTAGAATTATTGCCAGTGATTTTTATTCCATATCTTGTAGATATTTTTATGTTCTGAGCTATACATTTGGATATAAAAAAGTATATGGATCTCCCTTTCATCAAAAGTAATTGAATTTTAACTCCAAAATCTTTTATGTGTTCAAATTAGAGAGCACATGATGAATAATTAATTTCTATATCTCTGTATCAGGATTGAGGGTAATTTTAAATTACATACAATGATGGATTAGAAACAAAATCTAATTGTAATATTTGGGTTATGTCCCCATTATTAATGTAAAATCTAATTTGGGGAAAAATATAGGATGCATTCTAAACTATGTTCATGCTATCAGTAGCCATCATCTCACTGTAGGGGCAATTTCTAATGAAGATTTTTCTGTCTTTATATTTTATTCTACTGTCTTCTATATTTAGTATATTCTCAATCCATTCCTTAACTCTTACCAGTTCTTCAGTTCTCATCTAATCCTGACTTTTTCTGCTTTTCACCTCAATTTTATCTTCTTTAGCTTTTCACAGTTATCCCTGGGCATCTGTATCCTCTACTTTTTATATCCCATAGATAGCATTTCACAAATATCAGTACTATGAATTTGAAAATTTGATATTTTCAATCTGTCACACTTTTATGTACTAGCATGTGTTCTCAAGTTGTTGCCTGCTATATCTGTTCTAAAGTTGTTAACTTTTGAATCAGTTAGGATTATTTTAACTAAATGAAACAGAAAATAACAAAAATTATCTTAACAATAACTGAGTATATTTTGTCTCACCAAAGAGAAAATCTAGAGTGACGACTGGCTCTACAGCTGGTCAATGTTACAACTAAGTGACATGATTGGGGATTGCAGTTCTTCCTGTCATTTAATTCTGCCACCCACAGCATTGGCTTCATGCTAAGTCCCATTCCCTTCCTAATTATAGGATATTTCTGAGGATCAGACAGGAAAAACTTTCTCATTCACAGTTTTTAAGACTATCTGTCTTAGTCCATTCAGGCTGCTATAACAAAATATCATAAACTGGGTGGATTATAAACAGAAATTTATTTCTCACAGTTCTGAAGGCAGGGAGGTTCAAGATCAAGACTCTGGCATATCCACTGTGTGGTGAAAACTCACTTCTTAGTTAATATGTGGCACCTTCTTACCGTGTCTTCCCATGGTAGAAGGACAAAGCAAGCTCCTGAGCATCTTTTATAAATGCAATCACCTTCCAAAGGCCTATCTCTTAATAATACCACCTTGGCGGTTAGGATTTTAATACATAAATTTGGGGGAGACACAAACATCAGACAATACTACTATTAGTTATTATGGTATTGGAAAAAGCTTCCCATATCTCATGTGCCAGGTTGGACTATGTGTCTATGCCTGGACCAGTCTCTACTGACAGAAGAATGCCATTCAGGAATAACATTGGGCCTATATTCCCCATAAAACACAAAACAAACCAAAACAACAACAATAACAACAAGCAAAAAACAGAAAACAACCCTGTCAAGAGACATCAGGTAACCATAATTCACTTATAATCATCAAGGTCCAACTAGAAAAGGGGTACTCTAAATTATTTTTTACAATAAATTAGAATGCTTTAAATTTAATAAATCAACTACAGTGTTCAGTTTCATTGCCTCAGAGACCAGAGCTGGTAAAAGTGATATATTAAGATGTCTTAAAGTTCAAAATTTTCTAATCTTTGAGATACAGAATATATTTTCAAGATAGAACTACTTAGTCTTGCCATTCAGCATAACATAAATGACAAAAACCTTTTTTTTTTAATTAATATATAATGTATTACTTGCCCCAGGAGTACAGGTCTGTGAATCATCAGGCTTACACATTTCACAGCACTCACCATAGCATATACCCTCCCCAATGTCCATAACCCAGCCACCCTATCCCTAGCCCCCTACCCCCCAGCAACCCTCGGTTTGTTTCGTGAGATTGAGAATCTCTTATGCTTTGTCTTCCTCCCTATCCCATCTTGTTTCATTTTTCCCCCCTACCCCCAGGACCCCCTGCCCTGCCTCTCGAATTCTTCATATTGGAGAGATCATATGATAACAATGACAAAAACCTTTTGTGGAAACTAGAAAACTATGTAATTTAAAAAAAAGTGAGAATTATATTAGAAATATAGAATGCTCTTAACTTATATTGCAGCAGACTGTATACTGCAGGAGATTAGAGAAAATATAATGTCTGCTCTTTGTCTATAAGAGTACAAGCCAAATTTGAAAGAGAAGTTGTTTTTCTAGAAGTTGCTTTTCCAGAAGAAAATAGAATCAACTCAAAATTACTTCTTGGCTAAAAATAAAGTTGACAAGAAGGAATACCAAAAACAAAACAAAGCAACGACAAAATTTAATACTCTTACTTGAATATGTACTTGTATAATGCCTAGTGATCATATTATCTTATGATTATTGACAAATCGAAGGTCTTTATTTTTCCTTACTTGATCTTTATTGGGAAATGGTGTTGTATCAGCCTGTTGTATCAGTGGGACAATGGCACTAGGTGATGATGGAGCAGCTTAAGTATTCCGGATGCAGACAGAAAACAACTGAGAAAGAGCAGAAATAGATTATGTTAAAATAATAGTTGGGGATTCCAGAGTGCTGCATGAATTTGCTTAAGAACTAAAATTTGATAATACAGCTATTATGGTCATATATTAAGCAATACTAAAAATTTCACTGAACATAGTCTCTTTAGCTTGGTTACCATTTTTAAAGTATCTATAAATCTTTTCCATATCTACCATTTGAAGTTCAAATATGAAGAGTTAGGTGGCAATATCAATATATAGAAAATGGTTACTCATATACTAAGTAAATGAGTAAGTTTACTTCAATTTTCTCATCTTTTGACAGGATCGTGGCTGAGATGATATAGATGCTGATTAATGTACTATCCCTTAGAGAAATGAGAAAAGTAAACTTGTGGGATCAATATTTTTTGTTCATTACCCAGGGAAATATAAAGTGATTTACACTCAGGTTGCTTTCAGCATGTAGTCTCATAATAATTATCCAAAGCTAAGCAAGAAAAAAAAAATTTCAAATTTAGGTAGTCAGAAATAAGAGGATGTAATGCCTTGAAAATTGCCTGAAGCAGGGTAAAATATGTCTTAGCCAGATGGAAAATTAAAAAAAATTCTATAAATGCTAATTTATATATGAAGAGAAAGTTGATTACCACTTTTTTCTTTTCCTTTTGTATTTAGTCAATTTGAAAATTTATACATATATTTTTGTTTAACATATAGTATTATGTTTGTACTTATTAAACAGTCTAAAGTCAGTTACGTAAGTGCATATACATATATAAAAGATATTATATATATATTTAAACTAACTCTAAAAATTAAGTTTGTTTTAATATTATTAGAAATTAATAAAACAATTATAAATGAAATGACCTTTTCCAAAGGTACTTCATACATACTTGTCTGAGCAAAATTTCCTTGCCTAAGTCAGCATAAGAGACTTCGAATTCTAGATAAGATAGAGTAAACATATTTTATCTTGCTCCTCCTTCTAATCACACACACAAACCCCTAGACAAAACACATAACTCACTCATAAGAAGATGCTGAGAGGTCAAGAAAAGAAAGAAGACTAAGCTAAATTAGGCCTGGCTTAAGACTCAAGGAATAAGCCAGAAGTTTTGGTCCCTGGGTTTCGTCCCTGGGACTTTTTTTTAATACTTCTCTAAATATTCTCGCCTGAGCATTAGAAAAATTCACACCCATAAATTCCAACAGACACAAACAAAAAAATTAGACCCAAGTGAAACCTGCTTTCTCCAGCCAAAGGACCCAGAAAAGGGGGGATGCCACTTGACAACAACCCTGTATTTATACATATTAACACTAAAGGTAAACACTTCTAAAAATGCCGTGTCACCCTCCCAAATAAGAATGGGTGCCACAGTGGCAGAGCCAGTGAGTGGAACCCTGTCTTTCCACTCCCCTCCCATCCAACAAGGTAGTATACTTTCTCCAAAGTGCCTGTAGACAATCCCTCAATTTTATTACCACCTTTGCAGTAAAGAGGAGGCACCTTACCCCTGTGGAGCCTGTTAATAGAACTCTGATTCACCACACCAAGAACCATGACAGTCTCAACTGAAATGTGGAGGCAAAAATAATCATCAACATCAAGATGTTATAGATGTTGAAATTATTTGACAAAAATTTGAAAGCATTTAAACTAAAAAATAGTTAAACAAGCAATAAAAAAATCTAAAAAGATATTCAAACATAAAGTATTAGAAAAGAAACAAAAGATATAAAGAAGAACCAAATGGAAGTATTATAAGTGGAAAATACAATAACCAGATAAATATCTTCATGGGAGAGCTCAAAAGAAGATGGATATGACAGGGAACTTGAAACTTCAGAGGAAAGTCAACTACCACAGACAAGGTGATTACATAAAGATAAAATGGTTCATTCACCAAGAAGACATAACTAAATTTAAGTATATTTATGTGAATAGAAGAACTGAGTTTCAATCAATAATCAACAAAAGAAAGATACAACTCTATTAATTTTTTTAATTAAACAAAAACATATCTTTAAATAATCAAAAAGGATGTTTAAGAAAGCCAAAAGAATATATAGTATTGAAAAGAATGAAAATACAACATATTAATATTTACTAAATAGAGTCAAAGCAGTGCTGAGAGAAAAGTTTATAGCACTGACTGTTCACATTGCAAGAGCAATAAGAAAACAAGGAAGCGAAGGTGTAACAGATTGCAGAGTAAGAGGATAAGTTGCTTCTGTTTGCAGGTGATGTGTATATCTAATAGAAAATATTAATGAATCTACCAAAAAACAATTCTAGAGTCCTAGACAAATTATTAAGTGAGGCAAATTTGCAGAATATATGGTCAATACATAAAAGCAAATGATTTTCTGTATACTAACAAAATACATAGGAAAACTAAATTTAAAAACACAGTATCATTTGTCATTATCCCAAAAGATAAAATATGCAGGGATAAACATACCAAAACATGTTGAGTACCTGAATGTCAAAAACTAATGAAAGAAATCCAAGAAGACCTAAATAAGAGAAGAAACATGCCGTGTTTGTGAATTAGCAAATTCAAACTAGTAACAATGTCAGTTCTCTTCAAACTGATCTATAAATTTAAGCAATTCCTACTAAAACCCCAACGCAATTCTTTGTAGATGTAAATAAGTTCTTGAGTTTATAAAATAAAACAAAAGAACCAAAATTATTTTAATAAAGAAAAATAAATTCAGAAGAATCAAGGTACCTGATTTTAATCTACGCCACAGTATTAAGAGTATAGTATTGGCAGGGCAATAGACACATGGATCAAAAGAATAAAATAAAGAAGCCAGAAATTGACACACACAAAATAGTCAACTGATTTTAGACAAATGTACAAAAGCAATTAAGTGGAATAAATATGGTCTTTTCAACACATGGTATTGAATATTTATAAATAAGAACAAATAAAACTCAACCTAAATTTTCCCTGTTATTCAAAGGTTACTAAAATGCATAAAGCAAAACAATAAAAATGCAGAAGAAAACATAAGAGAAAACCGTTAGTATTTAATGGCAAGGTGAAATGTTCTTACTCATGACACCAAAGGCATGATCAAAAAAAATTTTTTTTTCAAAAATTTTTTTTAAATATATAAGTTAACTTACTCAAAATTAAAAGTTTTGTTTTTCATAAAAAGCATGCTATGTGACTTAAAAGACAAGACAGAGACTGGGAGAAACTACTTGCAAATCACGCACTTGACAAATGATTTGCATTCAGAGTATATTTGTAATTCTCTGTATTAGTTTGCTAAGGCTGCCATAACAAAGTACATGGAATGGGAGCCTTAAACAAGTTTATTTCTTCAGAATCTAGAGGCTGAGAAGACTAAGATCAAGTTGTCAGTGGGTTTGGTTTCTTCCGAGGCCTTTCACCTTGACTTGTAGATAGTTGTCCTCTCTTTTTGTCTTCACACAGTCTTCTCTTCATACATGCTGTGTTCATGTTTCCTCTTATAAAGGCACCAGTTGTATTAGATTAAGGCCTATTCTAATTGCATCATTTTAATTTAATTACCTCTGCAAATTTCCTATCCCAAAAACAGTCACATTCTGAGGCCCAACATATGAATTTTGAGGGAACATGATTCAGCCCATAACGCTCTCAAAACTCAATGATAGGAAAGCAAGTAATTCACTTAGAAAATGGCAAATGAACAGAGAATTGTCTAAAGAATAAACAGGTGGCAAACACACGGATCGGTGTTCATCATCATTAACCATTCAGGAAATGAAAATTAAAATCACAATTATGACTACATTATGTAGTATGTGTATATGTCATGTATATGTGTGTATATATATATGTATATATAGTCATGTATATGACTACATACCTCTTAGAACAGCTAAAAATAAAATTGTGACAATAACAACTGCTGGCAAAGAAATAGAGAAAACGGACTTCCTGCACATTGTTGGTGGATATTGAAATAGTGTACCTACTCTTGAAACAAGTGTGGTAGTTTTAATATACCCTTAACCATATAACCCTAAAATCATATTCCCAGGTATTTTTTTGAGAGAAATGAAAATTTATGTTCACACGCAAATTTTTTTGATGAATTTCCATGGCAGTTTTACTGGTAATAGCTTCAAACTAGAAAAAAAAAATACAAATATTGTTCACTGGATGAGAGGATAAAGATACTATGGTGCTATTGAGCAAGAAAAAGAAATGAACAGTTAATTCAGCAAAGAAGATGGATCTTCAGAGAATTGTGCCGAATAGTCAATCCTAAATTGTTACATCATGTATGTTTCTGTCTTTGTAGTTTTGTCAAAGTGGCAAAATTATAGTGATCAAAAACATATTGAAATTTAGGTCTGGGGACAGGATACAACCATAGGGTGTGACACAAGGAAGTTTCTTTGAGGTGATACAACAGTTCTGTGTCGTGATTGTGCTGGTGGTTACTCAAACCTATACATGTGATAAATTTTATAGAACTATGCACCAGAACCAAACCAATCCCAAAATGAAAGAAAATCAATGCATGTAAACACTGTTGAAATAAATCAGATCTGTATGTAATAGAACGGTAGTAACATCTATTTCCTTGTTTAGAGAGTATAATATTGTTATATAAGGTATATTACTGTGGGAAGCTGAGTGAAAGAGGAACAATTTTTTTTTTTTTTTTTTTGCAAATCCTTGCAAGGCTTAGCCTATTTCAAATTAACAAGTTGTTAAAACATTAGAATAGCTTCAGTCATACTGATTTCTCAGTAATTTTTAGTGGATGATTTCTTACTAATATTTAGTTAATCTTTATTTATTTATTTATTTATTTTTAAGATTTTATTTATTTATTTGACAGAGAGAAATCACAAGTAGGCGGAGATGCAGGCAGAGAGAGAGGAGGAAGCAGGCTCCCTGCTGAGCAGAGAGCCCGATATGGGGCTCAATCCCAGGACTCTGAGATCATGACCTGAGCTGAAGGCAGAGGCTTTAACCCACTGAGCCACCCAGGCGCCCCTTTAGTTAATCTTTTTTTTTTTTATCCCCAAATACTTTTATTTTATTTTTTCAGTGTTACAAGATT
>CM052893.1:39406865-39599574 GCA_028534135.1 Potos flavus
CTTCTTTGTACTGCATCTGCATCTTTGGGGTAGATACCCAGTAGTGCAATTGCAGGGTCGTAGGGTAACTCTATTTTTAATTTCTTGAGGAATCTCCACACTGTTTTCCAAAGTGGCTGCACCAACTTGCATTCCCACCAACAGTGGAAGAGGAAGTTAACCTTTAAATAATAAAATTATGCTGAGCATATTGTTAAATAAGGAAGAACCAATTCCATTGTTTTCCCACTATGTTTTCTACTAGTTTCTCAAAAATATATATGGCTCACATGATTTTATTTATTTATTTTTAAAGATTTTATTTATTTACTTGACAGAGAGGAAAGAGATCACAAGTAGGAAGAGATGCAGGCAGCGGGAGAGGGGGAAGCAGGCTCCCTGCTGAGCAGAGAGCCAGATGCTGGGCTTAACTCTAGGACCCTGAGATCAGGACCTGAGCCAAAGGCAGAGGCTTTAACCCACTGACCCACCTAGGTGCCCCAGGCTCACATGATTTTAAAATGTTATGGAAATTGAAAATCAGGCACTTACCAATAAAATTCTTTTTGTTGTTGTTGTTTGTCCTAAGAATATATATCACTCATTAAATAAATTTCTCAGTACCTAAAGGAACACCTATTTTACTGCAATGATTTGGGAAATTTATGTTACAGATAGCTTTATTTTATCATCTGTAAATAATCTTCATGGTTTAACCAGATTATATGTTTTTAACTTACAGAATGGCTTCGTAAAGTATAAAAGAAAAGGGGCCCATATTTTGTTAAGAACTCAAAATGCAAAATATGGAATCTGTACCAATTGTTCCACATACCCAAGATAGACTAAGGTTGATTAATTTAGCTTTTCCATGAATGGAAGTCATCGGAAAGGAACTAAAATGGCATAAATAAAATGCTAACAGCCAGTTTAGTCCAACAATTAAATGTTACTGTTACATACTTTCATTTGTTTTGCTTATTCTCTCTTAAAGGCAAAAATATTGAATTAAGCCTTAAAACATCATCAAAAAAGAAAAGAATAAATCAAAGTAATACCACCCACTGGATACATCTTAGTTTTTTTAAAGTTTTTTTAATATTTTTTCCCACACTTCCCCTCTATACCCCTCCTGGCCATCAGCACAGACCTCATAAAAAGAGTTCCTTTATCTATAATATATGAGTGTTCATTAAAAGAGAATGGTATTTCATTATTAAATTACTTTGAAATTCAGAATTTGGCAATAAACCTAATGCTAATAGTTTTACATCCTGATATTCTTGATCTGGACAAAATCATCTCTAGTGCATTTTTAAAGTTAAACTTACAACGTACTCAGATACAACTCGGAACATTACTTTGCCAAAGTTTCTCTTTCTTCTAGATACATGGTGGGTGCCACCTAGAGCGATTCTGCCCTGAGAAACTCTATGTACGAAAGTTGAGTTGCTCTGACAACCTTTTTGCAGCCAAAGTTAAATAATCACAAATATGAATTCTAAAAGTTTATTTTATATACCAAATTATGTTAGGCCACTTTAACTACTACATTTCTATTCTCAAGTTACTAAAAATTATTCAGTACCCTGGGGTAATAATTACTATTCAGGAAATTTCTAAATCAGAATGTTATTAATGGAGCTATTAGCAATAACAGAACTGACTTACTTGAATCTTACTTTTTCTCTTTCTTGTGTTGTCCTTTAATTTAGATGATCATGAGGAAGAAATGTCCAAAAGTGCACAGAAGCATAAATAAAAAAAAAGTAAAAGAAAAAGAAGATGTTTGGATGATTCAAAGAACTGACTATAACCAAATTTGGGTCTTACCTTTTTCTTTGAGATATGAGTAAATCTGGATGGAACCTCTACTTTTATAAGTTGGTAAATTCAATTATCCCTACATTATCTTTGTGAATTCTCCAACATATATCTTCATATTATGTGTTAACTGTGCTCTCTGGTCTGGTGAAGTTAATTGACTCTGCTCTTTGTAAGAGTTAGAGAGAAGTACTAATTCTTCAACTGCTCCAGAAAATAGTTCTATAACTGGCTTTTGTTATGAAATAGTTTATAATTAAAGAGTGAGTGAAAGCAGAGAGGGTTCACAACCTGGACCTTGGAATTGTTCACCATTTCTCTAGTACTCATATTTTTTATTTGACCACAGCTGATCCAAGAAATCCAATACCTTGCTCTTTACAGCAAGGAGGAGGAAATAAGAAAAAATATAGAATACATATTAATTTATGTAATCTAGATACTTCAATCTTAGAAGTCCACTCATCCTGCTCATCTTTTGTTTTCCTAAGGATGAGATTTTTTTTTCAATAATTAGGAAAAAAAAATCTTCCCTTTCCTAAATTCATTTTTGGGGATTGTCTCTTGGCTTGACCTCATGCCTTTCATAAATTAAAATACTCTAGTCCCTTTTCTGGAACACTAGTTCCTGTAATTTGGTCTTCTGTGTTAGCAACCAGCAACTGCTTGTTCGGCATCGCAAAAAGCATTTAGGAATATCTGAGTAGTTATGAAATGTGGAGGGTCAAATACAAAAAACTGTATCATTATGTTGGCAGGCATAATAAATTCTGAGTTTAAATAGTTTGTCATAATTCTTTTATTCTCCCAGATAGGGCCCATCAAGTGTCTGAGACTTATGTTGACTGGGTAGTGGCATCTTCTGGTGGAGGACTGAACATCTTAGAATCTCTCTCCAGAGCCTGTGCCTCCTGCAGAAGGGAAATCAGTACTAGTACATTTTCTACTCAAGAGGTCAGATTTGTTCTGCACTATGCTCTTGCCTTGTTTAGACAGTACATTCTGGAGGTTAATATTTTCTTCTATAGAATTCAACCTGAAGAGGGCAAACAGTTTTATATGAGACTGAATTCTGACTTACCCACTTACTGTGTGAGCCTATAAATTCATTCTTTCTTGATCTCAATACCAATCACTGGTAAAATCATCAATATTGTTCTTGCTGCAGCAAAGACAAATTCTAATCTAAGGACCACTGACATTGCAGGGCAATCATGGCCTATTTCTCTAATCCATTCACTCTTCCTCTCTCTTAATTGACTCTTCTCTTCTAAAACATTTGACATCACTCCCCAGTCATTATCCTCAATAGATGGCCTTGCTTTCTACTTCAAGGAGAAAACTGAAGCAATTATAAGAGCCCTTCCATTAGCCACCTTACCAAATACCCATCTACCTTTCCTTATAACTGTAGTTGAACTGTTCCTGCTTCTGTGCAAATTTATCCCTTTACTTTTTTTTAAAAAAAGATTTTATTTATTTATTGAACAGAGAGAGAGAGAGACAGATCACAAGCAGGCAGAGAGGCAGGCGGGGGTGGGGTGAAGCAGGCTCCCCACTGAGCAGAGAGCCTGATGCGGGGCTCGATCCTAGGACCCTGAGATCATGACCTGAGCCAAAGGCAGAGGCTTAACCCACGGAGCCACCCAGGTGCCCCTATCCCTTTACTTGTGAATGAGTCTCAGCCTATTATACCAAGTCAAAGATGTTACTAAAGTAGTTCTCCCTTTTTTCTCCATAATTTTTTTCTTTCTCTACTTGACCATGTGAGTCAGCACACAAGTAATGTGCTTTCCTTTTTATTACAAGATAAAAACATTTTAACTTACATTTACCCCCAAGTTCTTGATTCATTTGTTTGGTCCCTTTTGCAGCAAAGCTCCTAAAGTGTTGTCTAGTCTCTCTGTCTCCAAATTTTCTTCTCTCGTTCTTTTTAAAATCTTCTCTTGAGGTTTTTCTGAACACCCCTCTGAAAATGGTCTTTCTATGGTCACTATGACCACATGGCTATAAAGCTATGGGCAGTGAACTCTCAGTCTTAATCTTACTTAATCATACTTAAGCCATCAATAACTATCATTTACCATGGTATATAAGTGACGCCTACATAGGAAGAAAACCTACATTTCCTTTGCTCATTCCTCTTCTTCTCCCAGACTTCTTAACAGTAGAGTGCTCAAATTCTATATTTTTCTATTTTATCTGCAATCACCATATTGGTGATCTCATCCAGATTCTTGGGTGGACAGGTTTTACAATTGACTTCGCCCACATTTCTCCAGGGATGTCCAAACCTGATATTTCCACTGTAATGTCTAGTAGACACTTCAGACTTAACATGTCAAATTGAGTCTTACTTTCCTCCACATGTCTCTCTAAATCCCTTGCTCACAATCTTCAGCATCTCAATTATAGATAATTCTATCCTTATAAGCCAAACACTTGAAATCAAAATTGATTTCTCTTTCTCTCATAATTCTAATTAATCCATCAGAAAATCCCACTGGCTCAATCTTCAAAACAATGCTAGAATCTGATTTCCTCCCATTATCTGCATATTTAGTACTGTGGTCTGAGTTACCATCACCTCTGCTCCGCATCATTTCAATAACCTCCTACTGTTTACCTTTCTTCCACTTTTGTTTCCATAGACACTATTTTCAACACATCACTCAGAGTGATCCTATTAATAATTAATTTAGATCATACCAGTCTCTTCCCAGATTCCTCCAGCAAATCCTTATTTTTCTCAGAGTAGAAGCCAACAGTTTCATAATGACCCACTGGGCTCAACATAATCTAGTTCCATGTTAACTCTGAAGTTTTTTAATTCTACTCCAGTTAATCCAGCTTCTTTAGGTTCCTTAAACACTGCAACACTCTTTTACCACACAAATTTTTCACTGGCTGAACCCTTAAATTGGAGTGGTTTTTCTCCATATATTCATATGGCTATTTCTCTCACTTGTTTCTCTTCACCATTCAAATATTACCTCAATGTGCTCTATTTAACATAACTCTATAAATTATACCTAGTATTCTTGATATCTACTTTATTTTTTTCCAAGGCATTTTTCACAGCTTATTATATAATTTACTTACTTAAGAAATTTACTTTTTATTTACTCCCAGTAGAATATAAGCTCCATGCGGACAGATAGGGATTTTTGCCAGTTTCGTTCAATAGTGTATTCCTAGCACCTAGGAGAGTGGCTGGCTACTTAGTGACAGAGTGACATGCTACTTAGCATGTGTAGTGGCTGGCTACACATGCTAAGTGCTCAATAATCTATTTTGAATTAACTAGTTAATTATATTATTACCTCTTTTCCCTTCCAGAAAGAGCTGCAATTTCTTAGTTCTGTAATTATGTCTACAATGCAATTTTGGGAGACAGCTTACTTTACAAAGAATTGCTCTTTAGTAGAGATGCATTAAACTGTCTACCATGGAACTTTCTTGCTGAACATCTACTTCCAAGTTCTTATGCTGTTTTTAGACTGAGTCTAGTGGTTTGGAAATCATGGGGGAAACACATTGTTGATTTACTTCAGTGATAATGGCTTTATATGATAAGCACCTTACGTCAAAGGATCTGAGAAAGTAACTCAACTTGTAACACATCATTTAGAAATTTTGTGCTCCCTCATATTTAGGTAAATTTGCCCCAATCACTAATTTCACAATTTGAATAAGGCCTTTACTCTTCCCATAGTCAGAAAAATGGCTGTCTGTGAGTCTCTTCCGAGTCTACCTCTCAACACATTGAGAAATGAAGCTCTGTCCTTTCTTGGCCAAATAGTAGAATCACACTGTAGATAGGAATTTGCTGAAGATCTGGGGTGTAGCCCTGATTAAAGGACTTTGCTCAATATGACCCCACACGTGTCCCTTGCCACTTTTTTGGCACCCAGCATTTCATCTCACTCAGAGTCCTTCTGACCTCTCTCTCCCATTCTGAAAGCAGGGGCTCAGTTCTAGCAAAGCCATATCTACAACTGTTAGGAAGGCAAAATATCAGTAGAGTCAGATCACCAAAAATTCTCAGAATATTTTATCTTTTTTATTAATATATGATAAGAACATTAGGCCAGTAACAGGCCCAATCCTTTAAGACGTTTTAAAATTATCAGTAACTCATGAGGTGTATGCAAAGCAAACAAGAATCGTGTTGATTCGACACTTTAATAAACAATAATGAGGTTTAAGACTAAAATAGAAAATGATCATCTGTATTTTTTATATACAATGCCATCAAACTTAATAGGATGTGACATTTTTATTAACCTAGGAGTCTTACTTGTTTATTTTATTATTCTCTAGAATAACTGTTTGCTGGTGTTCAGTGATTTGTCCTTTAGATTTGCATAGTTAGACACTCTCCCATCTTTGCTTTATAAGCAAAGGATTTTTTTTTGAAAAGGTAAAACACAGATTTTTTTTTTAAATTTTTATTTATTTATTTGACAGAGAGAGATCACGAGTAGGCAGAGAAGCAGGCAGAGAGAGGGGGAAGCGGGCTCCCTGCTGAACAGAGAGCCCGATGCGGGGCTCGATCCCAGGATCCTGAGATCATGACCTGAGCCGAAGGCAGAAGCTTTAACCCACTGAGCCACCCAGGTGCCCCAAAACAGAGATTTTTAAAATCTCTTTAAGCAACCCATGAAAGAGAAATATTTCTTTGTCAAGAGGCTAATTCCTAAGGAAAGAGAATTCAAATTATTTTATTGTAAGTCTTATGTAATACAACTTCAAATCTAATTTAAAATAAAAGAAGAAACAATGGAGGCTACTTTCATAGTACAAAATTGTTAGTCACCAAACGCTTTACAAAGTAATATTAATGAATATTAATATAAGAATATTAGTGAAAATAATTTTTTACAATATGTATTTGAAATAAACTGCTTACTTAATTTATTGAAGCCATAATGTTACCAAATAAGTCAGTGTCTTAGGCTACCAATGCAATATAACATGAAAATAATTACATTAATTTTATTAATTAGCATATTAATCATTTCAGATCAATAAAATCATTGCTGGAACTTTACAGATAAAATAAATAAATTAGATTTTTCTATTGGTCTACTGAGAAAGTCTTGTGTGGCATATATAATTCTCAGGGTAATTTTCTTTTAATCCATTTTCTCATAACTACACGTGCAGATCAGTTCATTTACTGATCTCAGATTTGGGTAACTCTATGCAACTTACAATTTCATAATGCCAGCATGTCAACTGAAGCTTTGTTGAGCTTAACAAAGTGTCATTGAATATATGGCAAAACTAAAGTGCTGAAGCCATTTTTAGACCTTTCAACTCACATGAACATACCCTCATCCTGATGACAAATGTTAGTGTGGGTTCTGCAAGTGTACCAAAGTTGCTAGATTCCTAAATAGTCATTCTAGCCATCTGATTCATTTCAGAATATCTACCTATATTTCTTAGAATACTGCTTATCGGGGCGCCTGGGTGGCTCAGTGGGTTAAAGCCTCTGCCTTCCGCTCAGGTCATGATCTCAGAGTCCTGGGATCGAGCCCCGCATGGGGCTCTCTGCTCAGCAGGGAGCCTACTTCCCCCTCTCTCTGCCTGCCTCTCTGCCTACTTGTGGTCTCTCTCTGTCAAATAAGTAAATAAAATCTTTAAAAAAAAAAGAATACTGCTTATCTTTTCCTTGTCATGTAAATTTGCCTTCTTTTTTTTTTATAATTACCTTCTGAGCAAAACTCTTACTTACGAGCATGTCCTTTAGTTCTACAAAATTAAGTTGCTTCCAACTTCAGAGTATCTGGCACAGCTATAATCTTCTTTTAGCTCTCTAACTCACTCTGCTTCCAGCTGGAAAAGAGGCTGTGAATCATTCTTGATTCCTCCCTTTCTTGCACCTCCAGATTTTAATTTGTAAAGTCTCCACATTGCTATCCTCTAAGAATATTTCTAAATAATGTTTCCCATTTCCACTGCTGTGATTTCAATAGTCTCTTCCTAGGGTCCCAATTTCAATTGCCTCTTCCTGAAACTATTCTCCACTCTACTGTCAGTGAACTTCTAAAAATGGATTCTGCATTTACTGCAGGAAACATTTCATTATTCTCTATCCTCACTCACCACCGAAACCTAACTATGTCTCCACCCAAAGTGTCTTCAAGGTGATACCAATACCATAATATACTTTTAAAGTGTTTGTTTGCTTCCTGGGAAAATATGGCATCATCTGTTTAGAGAATCTGATTCATGAGATCTATACTGTTGAGAAACTCCTTTGAAGCAAACAATCTCATAGATCTTCAAATCTTGTTCTTGAGTTAGAACGAGGAAAATAAAAACATTTAGGTAGAGACGCTCATACAAGGGAAAACAAAATCATCAGGCTTACAAGAAGGATACACTAAGGTAACTAATATGATTACTTTTATAATGTGTAGTTATAATAAATATATTCATAATGAAATACATTATTTTAATGATGACCATTTTTATTGTTAGTCTCTCTGTCTTGGATTATTTCAAGTTATTAGGAATTCAAGGATAACCTATAGCAAAGTACTATTACCTTTTTTGGAAACAAAGAATACAGATCTTGATGATAAAAGTCTTAAATCCACTGCATTTTGTACTAGAGTTGGGTTCCATTTTGTAGGTGTGTAAAAACATCTCTCACATTTATATAAAGTTTTCCACTACAGAAAAATAAAGATTGGATTTTAATATTTGAATTGTATCTGCTGCCAAGCCAAAATAGGGCTTTTCTTCTTTAAGAAAGTCTGTAGCAAGAGGAACATGTGCATGATTTTTGATTTATTATAATAGAGATTTGGCTTAACATTAAAAGCTTTATTTATGTGGTTCTGTTATTCATTTTCTTTGAATTTTATTTTTTGTTTTCTATCTTTTGCATCTATATGCTAATATTTAAGTAAATTATTAACAGTAATTCCATACAATAAATGTAGGGAAGAAATGAAATTTGTGCCTATGAATGCACATTATTTAGAGAATCTGAAGTACTTACGTGAATTTAATGATCAAAAACTTGAATAAAATATGTTATAGCATTCTTGCATATTTTATGCATTATAACATGTTAGGGGACTGAATTTTTATGATATATATATATATATTTATATATATATATATATTTAAAAAGAATGAATGAATTTCTGATTCTCCTTAAAAAGAATGAATGAATTTCTGATTCTCAACAAGGGTAATTGGTCACGGGGGATGTCATTCTCTGAAATAAAAAAAAATGTGGAAGAACTGATATGTAGTTGAGGAAGGTTCTTTTGGTGAATAATTTTTTAGGAAGTGATGAGGTGACCTACAGGAAATGTACAAAATAAAAAGAGAAAAAGTCTTAAAGTTCCCAGGACTGGTGACAAATTAGGGAGAAAAAGCAAACTAAAACCAAGACTCGATAAAAGGGATCAGGAGAAGTAACCAGAGAAAAAGAAAAATAAATACTATTCTGGAAATCAAGAGAAGTGCACTGTAAGAAAAAAGTCCATATTTTTAAATTGTATAGATATATTAATTAATATAAGACCTAAAAAGAATTTCCATTCAGTTTCACAATTAAGAAAGTGTGACCTTAATGAGAGCAGTTTAACTCTTGGATGAAGATTGAAGCAGATGATAGGTGGAGGATGATGAGTAAAATGAGAGAACATACGTTGTACAGTGTCTTATATCCTTTCTGTGTCCTCTCCTCACACAATTTGATCCATTTCTTAAGTGTCTTCCTTCATCATTTGCATCAACCCTCAGATACTTTATCACTTTTTCAGAAAGCTCACTTTTACAAATACTGTTCTCATGCTCGAGCCTACCTCAAATATTCTTATTGCTACTTAAAAATAACTCTAATATTGTACACTTGAAATTATTACACTGTATGTTAACTAACTGAAATTTAGATAAAAACTAAAAAATCACTCCAAATGGTTATACAGCTTTTGTGCCTCAAACAGATACCAAATGGAGGTGCTCCCTTTACTGAGCCAGATACGTTAACTAAAGACCAGGTCAGTATGGAGGAAGGGTATCTTTTCTAATTTGTTCATCTGGATGAACAATTTTTCTGTCCAGATGTGGCTATTTTTGTTATTTACCTACAGGTCTTGTGTGTGCTTGCTCAGACCCCGTTATCATTTATTGACATCTAGTGTCATTACTGTGCTAAAGTCTTTTATTTTCTTCTTCAATCCTTAAAATAACCTTAACATATTGGTTGCATTTCTTAAGGTAGGACAACAGCAGTAACAACAACAAAATAAATGAATAAATAGCAATTCAAACAGAATAGAGTTGTGTTTCTTGCTCTTGTAAACAGATTAAAATGATTAAAAATTCCTGTCCACATACTATACGTTGAACATGTGGGTGGCTGTTCACACAGTTATTCAGAGATAAATGTAATGAAGAGTCTACCATATATACTTTATAAGTGGATTTCAAGTTTACCCTGGACAATGACGTCCAGCCCATAGATGAAAAAGACCATGAAGGATTGCTTATGGGTTTTTGCTCTGTGTGTGTGTGTGTGTGTGTGTGTGTGTGTGTGTGTGAGAGAGAGAGAGAGAGAGAGAGAGAGTCTCAGTTTTATACATATTGCACATCACTCTAGTTCACTGTCCATTGGCTAGAACTCAATTCAGTGCTATATATAACTGCAAGAAGGTTTGAAAAATAGTGTAGTTGTGTTCACAGGAGGAAAAAATAGGGTTAGTTAATATTCGACAGTCTCTGTCTCCTAGGTGGGATTCTTTTGGCAACTGAGTCAACAGAGGCCTACTAAGTCTAAGAAATTGGATTATCCTTATGTATTTAGCACATTTTGAAATTGGGCTTTGATGGCTCTTCTGACTTCCAACGCCAGAGCTATTAAGCATGCTTTGACAGATGCTTCAAGATTTAGCTTTAAAAAATACCCTGTGAAGACTATCCTGAATAAATTAATTTATAGAAGAAGGCATGCAATATACCAGATGCTGGGAAAAGGTCTAAGAACTCTGTGGAAGTTAAACAGAAATCATCAATGTACTTTTATTACCATATGCTTCTTTGATTTTCTAAGTCAGTATGTTATCTGGAGGTAGTCCCAGTAATGCTGGAATTTTAATAAAATAAATATTATTTTCTAATGGGGGAAAATTAATCACCAAATTTTTTCATGGGGGAAATTAATCACCAAATAGCTACTGATAATACATTGATAGCTAAATACATTGGCAATTAAAATAATTTAATTCTAGTTTTGTAGTAAAAGTGGCATTGAGATTTTCATGCCTTTATATGATATATTGGGACTGGACTGGAAATCGGGATACCTGGGCTGTATTAAAAACTCTGTAATAACTAGTTTTATAATATTAAACAGTTCTCTCTGTTATTCTGGACTCAAGTTTTCTCATTGCTCTAGGAAATAGCTGCTCCAGAGCTAGGCAAATTTATCTGAGGTTTCTTCTAAGTCAAATAATTTTAGTTTGTTCTTGATTGTAGCCCATGTTTTAAGTAATTTCTCTTATTTAATATTTCTTGTTTTAAACTATTGTCTTATCGTAGAGGGTTTGGATATTTTAAAACATTTTTATAATATATGTTATTATAGTTTTGCTGCTCATGATTTGGGGAATACTGGATATATATGTATTATTGACAAAGGAATGTATAATGCTTTGGATAATAATCTCGAGAATATAATTTTTCATTGCACTGGTGGCATTGCATGGTATTGTAGAAAATAGAATTTAATTTGAGGTAATAAATGGTTTTAATACTAATTGCTCTCTAGCAAGTTAAGTAGCTTCTCTGAGCTTTGGCTTTCTCACCTTAGAAAATAGTAATTCTGTCTTAAGAATTTGGTGAAACTTAAATGTGTGAATGGCTTTTATTAACTAGTATGAATATACTCTTTTAAGAATAATGTGTACTATATATAACATACACTGAAAGTTGTTTTTATAATACATTTTATTACTTATCACAGTTTAGACTTATAGAAGGTTGCAACGATCATACATAAACTTCCCCTGCATTCCTCACCTGGTTCCCCCATTGTATCTCATAGTAGTATGATTCATTAGTTACAATTCATGAACCAGCAATGACAAAGTATTATTAACCGATATAATTTTTTCCTTTTAGTGTCCTATCCACAGTGCTGCATTATATTTACTTACCACACTTCTTTAGGCTTCTCTTGCCCGTGACAGTTTCTCTGACTTGCTTTGATTTTAATGACCTTGACAGTTTTAAAGAGTAAGGGTCAGATATTCTAAGAATATCTGTCAACTGATATTTATCTGATGTTCTTTTTACTTTTTTGATTAGACTGTGTTGTGTTTGGGGAGAAAGAACACAAAGATAGACTGCTATTTTCATCACACACCGATAAGGTAGTATTTGTCTGGTTTCTACACTATAATTTTTTCCCTTTTTGACCATTTTTCATGCTGGAGTGGTGAGTATGCATCAGCTTCTTAAGGGCAGAATATCTATACAAATTATTTGGGATTGTTCTACACAGGAGGCTTGTCCCTTCTTCCCATTTATTTATTAATTCAGTTATTTTTTTATGTAAGTATAGACTCATGGGTATTTGTTTTATACTATGGGTTATAATCCAATACTTATTTATTTATTTATAATGGCATACCCTTGTCATTGTTGGTTGTTCCCTTCTTGTTTTTTGTTTTGTTTTGTTTTGGTTTTAGAGGTACAGCACACTCATGTTGTATATTTCCTGCCCTAGTCCTAGAATCAACCATTTCTCCAATTGCACTGGTGACTTTAATTAGGGATTATTATTAGACGCCAAGATTTGGGGGGGAAAAAGTATGTTTGTTACTGTGGAGCACTGCTTCTAGGTTCCATCTGCTGAAAATAAAAGTATGTGTATGTAAAAACCAGTGTGTATATACCTATCTATACATCTTCTTATGTACATCCATTTGTATCTGTATATACAGATGGAGCGTATTTCCAATAAGGTAAATATGAGTTCATTCTAATGCCTCCAGCTTTTATCCATTATGACATGGATTATTCTAGTTTCTCTCTTTGTTTATTTGTAAATTATCACTTCAACAGTGAAAACTCTGGCTCCACCATCCATTTACTTAATTGTTCAATTCCAGAATATATGCATAGCACCATAAGAATCCTAAATCTGTACCCTTGTGGGAAACAACTTTATTAAATAGAGTACAGTGCTTAAAATAAATAAATAAATAAATAAATAAATAAATAAATAAATAATAAATACAGTGCTCATGTAAGTTTCTTTTTTCTTTAGTTTTTTTTTTTTAAGATTTTGTTTATTTATTTGACACAGAGAGAGAGAGATCACAAGTAGGCAGAGAGGGAGGCAGAGAGAGAGGGGGAAGCAGGCTCCTCGCTGAGCAGAGAGCCCAATGTGGGGCTCAATCCCAGGACCCTGAGATCATGACCTGAGCCGAAGGCAGAGGCTTTAACCCACTGAGCCACCCAGGCGCCCTTTTTTCTTTAGTTTTACAGACTCCCCTCATTTTCAAAATTATTTAGGTCAGTACTTTTTTCTATACTCCCTTCAGTGAGGCTGTTCAATATATTTGTAATATGGTTACTGGTTTAACACTTTCTGCATGCCATCCTAGTATAGATACTTTCTATATGTGCATCAAGGTTCATGCTGTAAAGTTCTATGTAGACTGAAAATTCACAGTGTCATGTATCCAGAAGCACGGTATCATAGAGAATCATTTTATTGCTCTAAAAAGATCCCTTCTGCTCCAAGTATTCAACCCTTCTCCCCAGCATTAAAACCTAGCAACCACTGATTATTTTACATCTCCATAGCATTGCCTTCTGTGAGTTATTTTTTAAAATAAATTCCTGCTATGAAACTCTCTCTGTATATTTCATCTATTTCATTAGAAATAGATGATAAGTTTGATGTCATGTACATATACTGTAGCACTAATGAAAGACAAGCCAACAAGATGTGCACATACTTTCAAAGGCAAAACAGAAGAAGCTCAGTGGTGTATTCACAGAGCAACATAAATTCTAGCTTGTAATAGAACCAAGTGTATATTCTAGCTTCCTAAATTTATATATATAATATTTAACAAATATAATATATAAAATATAGTTTTAGATTCTCCCCTAAACTTTTATATCAAAACAAAATGAAATATGTTAAGAATGTAAGAAATGTAGTAGATTTTAGTTCACCCTACTGTTGAAGGAACTACATAATTTACTATGCTCTACAGATAGATTTTATTTTAAGGAAGACAAGGTAAAAAATATACATTATTAAAAATAAATCCATAACCTATGATGAGAAAATACAATAAACTTGCATTGACCTTCCTTACTGAATTTAGCAGTATTGTTCTAAAAAAAGATTTATATTAGAACAATTAATAAAATAATAATGTGTTAAATAAGTAAAACAATCTTAATTACAACTAGTCTCTATTGACCACTTTCTAAGAGCTATGGCTTATGCTTCATGTTTTATATACTTTGGTCCTCCAAACTTTAACCAATAAAACAGTCAAATAAGTGAACAAACATGAAATAGGTGCAACCATTTTCCTACCATATGATGAGAAACCAAGAATATTAACTACCTCTCCCAAAGTCATACATCTAACAAATCCAAACACTTATTTCAGGATCTTTATTTTTAAACCTCTTCCATAAATTTTTCTTGCTTCCATGTAATTTCCTTTTCATTTTATATTTAATATCTTTGGTGACAATTTCAATATTTCCAATGTTGTCTGGTCATTCTCATGATTATCAATATTTGCAAGTATTGTTGCTAGGTTTTAATGCAAGCATTTTGACTAATCTTTTTTCATCTAAGCTATTTTTTGTCTAAAAGAGCAATAAGGACTTTCAAAGTAATAATTTGGTTTCTTTTGAAGATCCATAGAAATAATTAAGTTTTATACCATTCATTGAAGTCACGTCTTGTGTTGAACTAATATTATGTGTATTATAAGGGGATATTCATTTTAAGGCAAAAATATACTATTATGCTTCTTCTATAGCCAATTTCAAATACAAAAAGTCTATCATGGTTTTGATTAATGCTTCAATTTATCCATTGTAATATATGCAAATATATTTTTCTGACAGTCAAGTAATAGATAACCCTCCACTTTTCTAGACTATAATGAAAGATATCCAAAGATGAACCATAATTAAAAGTGTACATTGAACCAAAGAGATTACTACATTTTGGATGATAAAATCACCTCATTTGGGAATATGGTACTGGTCAATTAAAATAGCTCCTAAAAGAGAATTCCTACAAAAAAGACATAATTCATATTTCTAAGACCTTTGATAAATTTTTTTAAACAGGAAATGTTATAATTCCAGATGGAAACAAACCGATACTAATACTTTAAAGATAAAATGAAAGAAGAGTATTATTAGTAATGGATAAAAAGGTAATTAAGTCATTTTAATTTAGAAATTATATCCATTAGGTAATAAAATAACATCATAACTTATAAAGAGATGGCTCCAAATGTTTGCCATTAACTTGAAAATTATTGAAAAATTATTTTAATTTGTAGATTCATAATTAATCTAAGAATTTCAATGAGGCCAATCTTTCTGCTATCAGTAATGCTGAACATTGATGAGATTCTGATGCTTTCATCATAAGTGGGTTCAAGAAAAATACAGTATCAGTAAAACTAGTATATCCAAAGTTGTCACTTAATGATTTTACAGTGTATTTATATAGAGTTCCACATTTGGGGGGTTATGCTATAATAGATTTAGAATACTGCTAAATGTTACTTATTTTAATTTTATAATAAATATCTAATAAACAATTTAAGAAAATAAAAATGTTTAAAAATGTAATTCTTTAATTTCTAGTGTGCTGGATATTCACTGTTTGAGATAACCCTTCCCAACTAGCTCCCAGGCACAATTTTCTGCCTACATCCACCTTGTTGGGTACTCAGAAAGACTAATCCCTTCTGGCTGCATCTCCCTGCCCAACCCACCCCAACACTGCTGAGGACTTCTGGCCAGGTTAGGACAATGGGAGGAGAAGAAGAAGGAGAGGAAGAAGAAGAAGGAGAAGGAGAAGAAAGAAGAAGGAGGAGGAGGAGGACGACGAGGAGGACTAGGAGGAGGAGAAAGAAGGGGAAGAGGAGGAGGAGGGGGAGGGGGAAAAGGGAAGGCAAAACAGCCAGAAACTAGAGTAATTCTTCTGCACTTCCTTCTATGTCATGTCTCCTTCAGTACATGTATCCATTTTTGTGTTGCCAATAGTCACTGGGTTCCAGGAAAAATATTCACTATCCTTGTCTTTTCAGCAAAAGGGCTGTGATAGTTTCCCACTGTAGTAGTTTTCTAGGCATATTCTTATTCCTTGTTTTTATCCCTGACAATGTATTCCCAGACTTTTGTAGGAAGTGTCTCCATGAAGACTCTATATTTGAAATATTTGGAGTGAATTCTAATTGCTGTCAAAAACCTAGCCTAAAATATCTAGAGATAATAACTTTTGAAACTTTGGTGAATATTCTCTATGCATGCACACACTATAGCTCTACCTTTACAACTGTCCATAGGGGAATCATCTGTTCTGCATTTTTTTCTTTTTAAACTTTAATTCCAGTATGGTTAATATACAGTGTTGTATTAGTTTAGCTTCAGATACATAATATAGTGATTCAACAATTCTGTACTATCTTCAGTCCTCATCATAAGTATACTTTTAATCCCCTTCACCTACTTCAACATCCTCTCACCCACCTCGCCTCTGGTAATCATCAGTTTGTTCTCTGTAGTTAAGTCTGTTTAGGGTTTGTCTCTTTTTTGCTTTGTTCCCTTGTTTTTTTCTTAAATTCACATATGAGTGAAATCATGTGGTATTTGTCTTTCCTTGACTGACTTATTTCGCTTAACGTAATACTCTCTAGCTCCATCCACATCGTTGCAAATGCCAAGATTTTATTTTTTTTATGGTTGAATAAGATTCCATTGTGTATATGTGTATACACACACACACACACACACACACACACACACACACACTATCTCTTCTTCATCCATTCATTAGTTGATGAATATTTGGGCTGTTCCCCTAGTTTGGGTATTGCTGATAATGCTGCTATGTATATTAGGTGTATGCGCCCCCTTGAATTAGTATTTTTGTATTCTTTGGGTAAATATCTAGTAGTGCAATTGCTGGATCATAGGATAGTTTTATTTTTAACTTTTTGAGGAAACTCCATAGTGTTTTCCAGAGTGGCTGCACCAATTTGTAATCCCACCAGCAGTGTGTAAGTGGGTTCCCCTTTCTCCACGTCCTTGCCAACACCTGTTGTTTCCTGTGCTATTAATTTTAGCCATTCTGACTGGTGTAAAGTGATATCTCATTATAGTTTTGATTTGTATTCCCTTGATAGTCAGTGATGTTGAGCATCTTTTCATGTGTCTGTTGGCCATCTGTATGTCGTCTTTCGAAAAATGTCTATTCATGTCATCTGCCCATTTTTTTAACTAGATTATTTGTTTTTCAAGTGTTGAATTTTATAACTTCTTTGTATATTTTGGATATTAACCCTTTATTAGATATGTCATTTTCAAATGTCTTCTCCCATCCTGTAGGTTGCCTTTTAGTTTTGTTGATTGTTTCCTTTGCTATGTAGAAGCTTTTTATTTTGATGTAGTCCCAAGAGTTTATTTTTGCTTTTATTCCCCTTGCCTCAAGAGACATGTCTAGGAAAATGTAATTATGGCCAATGTCAGATAAATTACTACTTGTGCTCTCTACTAGGAATTTTATGGTTTCATATCTCAGAGAGATCTTATACCATACACAAAAATAAACTCAAGATAGATTGAAGATTAAGGTCTTCGATCTATCTTGAGTTTATTTTTGTGTGTGGTGTAAGTGGCCCAGTTTCAGTCTTTTGCATTTTGCTGTCCAGTTTTCCCAGTACTATTTGTTGAAGAGACTGTCTTTTCCCCATTGCATATTCTCGCCTTCATTGTCAAAGATTAATTTACCATATAGTTATGGGTTTATTTTCAGGCTCTCTATTCTTTTCCATTGATGTATGTGCCTATTTTTATGCCAGTACCACACTTTTTCAATTACTAGAGATTTGTGGTATGTCTTGATATATGGGATCGTGATGTTTCCAGTTTTGTTCTTTTTCAAGATTGCTTTGGCTATTTAGGATCTTCTGCGGTTCCATACAAATTTTAGGATAATTTGTTCGAGTTCTGTGAAATGCGCTGTTGGCATTTTGATAGAGATTGCATTAAATCTATACATTGCTTTGGGTTGTATGGACTTTTTAAAAATTTTTATTTAAATTCCAGTTAACATACAATGTAATATTAGTTTCAAGTGTAAAATTCAGTGTTTCAACACTTAAACATACAACACCCAGTGCTGATCACAAGTACATTCCTTAATCCCCATCATCTATTTAACCTATCCTCCCAACCACCTGCCCTCTGGTAACCATCAGTTTATTCTCTGTAGTTAAGAGTCTTGTTTTTTTGTTTGCCTCTCTTTCCCTTTTTTCCTCTATGCTTGTACAGCCACTCTGGAAAACCATATGAAGTTTCCTCAAAAAGTTAAAAATATAACTACCATATCTGTATATTGATCTTGTAAAACCTGCGAACTTACCACAATCATTTATCAGTTCTAGCAGTCTTTTGATGGGTCTTCAGGGTTTTCTATATATAGTGTAATGTCATCTGCTACATAGTGAAAGTTTTACTTCTTTATCAATTTGTACAACTCTTCTTTTTGTTGTCTGATTGCTGTGGCTAGGACTTCCAGTATTATGGTGAATAAAAGCGGTGAGAGTGGATATCCATCTTATTCCTGATCTTACAGGAAAAGCTCTCAATTTTTCACCATTGAGTATGATGTTGACTGTGGGATTTTCATATATAGCCTTTATTATGTTGAGGTATGTTCCCTCTAACTCTACTTTCTTGGGGGTTTTTATCATGAATGGATGCTATATTTTGTCAAATGTTTTTTCTGCATCTATTGAAATGATCATATGGTTTTTATCCTTCCTTTGTTGATGTGATGTATCACATTGATTGATTTGCTAACATGGAACCACCCTCACATCCCAGGAATAAATCCCACTTGATTGTGATGAATTTTTTTTTTTTAATATATTGTTGGATTCAGTTTGCTAATAATGTTGGTCTCATAGAATGAATTTGGAAGCTTTCCTCCTCTTGTATTTTTGTAACTAGTTGGAGAAAGATAGATATTAACTGTTCTTTAAATGTTTGATAGAAATCCATCTATGAAGCTATCTGGTCCCAGACTTTTGTTTGTTGGGAGTTTTTTTATTACTGATTCAATTTCATTGCTGGTAATCAGTCTATTTAAGTTTTCTATTTCTTCCTGATTCATTTTGAGATGTTATGTGTTTCTTGGAATTTATCCCTTTCTTCTAGGTTGTCCTATTTGTTGGCGCATAAGTCTTCATAATATTCTATTTCAATTTTTTTTATATTTCTGTGCAGTTCATAGTTATTTCTCCTCTTTCATTTCTGATTTTGTTTATTTGAGTACTATTTCTTTCTTTTTTGATGAATCTGGCTAAAGGTTTATCAATTCTGTTGATCTTTTCGAAGAACCAGCTCCTGGTTTATTGATCTGTTTATTCTTTTTAGTTTGTATATTGTTTATTTCTGCTCTAATCTTTATTACTTCCTTCCTCTACTGGTTTGGGGTTTTATTTATTCTTCTTTTTCTAGCTCCTTCGGGTGTAACGTTAGGTTTATTTGAGATTTTACTTGTTTCTTGGGATAGGCCTGTACTGCTATAAACTTCCCTCTTAGAACAGCTTTGCATCCCAATGATTTTGAACAGTTATGTTTTCATTTTCATTTGTCTCTATGTATTTTGTTATTTCATCTTTGATTTCTTGGTTGACCCATTCATTGTTTAGTAGCATGTTATTTAACCTCTATATATGTATATTCTTTCCAGATTTTTTTCTTGTGGTTGATTTCTACTTTCATAGCATTGTGAATGTTGTGCATTTCTAACTGACTTTTACATCCTCCCAGTTGTGGTATAGTGGTTAGCAGAACTTACTTTGGAGTCAGAATGCTTGGGTTAAAATCTTATTCTTGTCATTTACTAGTTATGTGACCTTAGAAAAACATGTTTAAACACTTTGTGTCTTAGATTCCTAGTCTTCCTAATCTGTAAAATGGAGATGATAAGAATATCTGCCTCGTCAAGTATTTCTGAGTATTGAGTGAGTTAAGAAAGATGAAGTACTTGGAAAAATGTGGTGCATAAGCCTTCAATAAATTGCAGTTGTTTATTTTGATACTTTGGTATTATTATTGATAGTATTGATATTATTATCATTGCTTTCACCTTCCCATGGTATAGGATAAAGCTGAGATTCTCAAAAAAGAGAGATGTATACACCTAAGCATGCATAAGAATATATATTCTAGGGTGCCTGGGTGGCTCAGTGGGTTAAAGCCTCTGCCTTCGGCTCAGGTCATGATCTCAGGGTCCTGGGATCAAGCCCCGCATCAGGCTCTCTGCTCAGCGGGGAGCCTGCTTCCCCTTCTCTCTCTGCCTGCCTCTCTGCCTACTTGTGATCTCTCTCTGTCTGTCAAATAAATAAATAAAGTCTAAAAAATTAAAAAAAAAAAAGAATATATATTCTAATAAAACCCATAAAATAGTGATGGTTTTCAATATTTTAAACTTTTGTTTATCTTATAGGAGAAAATATCTCATTTATATTATGTGGTAATTAGTAATGTAAATAAGGATTTTTTTCTAATAGCTATGATTTGCATTTCTTCTTTTGTTTATCTTTTTAAGATTTATTTATTTATTTATTTATTTATTCATTTATTTTTTGAGAGAGGGCATACGTGGAAGGGAGAGGCAGAGGATGAGGGAGAGAGAGAAAATCTCGAGCAGACTACCTGCTGAACACAGAGCCCCATGCAGGGCTTGATCCACCCAGGCACCCCTGCATTTCTTCTTTTGATTTGACTTAGTTTCTAATGCTTGTTTTGGATGATTTTCAATGAAATTATTTTTGTTTTAATAACTAGAGGGGACATCTGGGTGGCTCAGTTGATTAAGCATCTGACTCTTGATCTCAGCTCAGGTCTTGATCTCGGCATCATGAATTGAAGCTCCATGTTGGGCTCTATGCCCAGCTACTTAAAATAATAATAATAATTATGACAGTAATAATAGGAACTAAGCTATTTGTCATTATTTTTCCACTCATTTTCAAGTATTTCATACCATTACTAGTGGTATATCTTATATTACACAATTTTATAATGACATCTGTTGATTAAATCACATTTTAAGGTTTCTGATTTATATGGTATATTCAGAGAAATGTCTGAACACAAATTATGTTTTTGTCTACCCATTGTACTTCTAGTGATTTCTTTTTATTTTTGATTTTTGTCATAGTGTAAATATTCTTTTTTTATAGTGTAAATATTCTTAATATAAAATATATTTTTATATACGTAGTAAAGGAAAGAAGACATTTTCATGTCATTTTTCTCTGCTTATTCTCTCCTTTAGTGATTTGAAATGCCACCCACAATTTTCATATGAACCTGTCTATATCTGTGTTACCTATTTCGTATCATAATCTGACAGATTTTACAGAATGTATGTAATCAAGTCCTTTGGTTTCTCAGAAAATTTTTCTTAATTTACAATAAGAATATTATGTGGTTGTTTCATTCACTGCATTTTGCTTATCACTTTGCCACAGAAAATTAATAAATATGTACTCTGGATTCTCATATCAGTTTCTGATTGCTATCCTCTTAAGGATTCTTGGTAAATTTCTTCATTTCTATACCTTTATATCTTTGTTTCTCTATTCTTGTGAATGTTTACATTCTTTTTCTATCTTCTTTAAAAACTATTTCTAATCTTGCCTTTCTTATAGAAACTATATCCAGAATAATCAGTGACTGATAAAGACAGGTCCTTCTTTACAGAATTCCAGTTAATGGAATTTAAAATTCCCATTTGTAACCTCTAATGAGACAATGGGTCATCAACTGATCAAGTGATGCAGAATTTTTAGGTGAAAGATTAATGAAGAATATTGTAATGGAGGGATCCACTAACCCCATTGTTCAATCTTAGGATCACTGAAAGTGAGACCCCAAATACCATGTACATGATGATATAATGCAAAAAGAAGGATACAGCATCATCTATGAGTGTTTTTCACTTGAAAAAAAAAAACTGAACTTAATCAAACTTCCAGCTTTAACTTCCAGTTTATAGGAAATATGGAAGATAGAAGAACAAGTTCAATAATACCATGAAGAAGCAATCAGCCAAATTTGGAATATAGGACATTTCAGAGAACAAATTACCCAGTTTTACTAACTATTCTGGGAAAAAGGATGAGAGTGAAGAAAGGAAGTGAGAAGCCTTATAAAATAAAACATAACAACCAAATGCAATGTGTGGACTTTGTTTAGATGCTGAATAGAACAAACAATTGTAAATTGTCAACTTTTAGACAATCCAGTAGATTCGAATATGTGTACATTATTTGATGGTAATAATAAATCACTGTCAAAAAGTTTTTTTTGATTTAATAATGGCATAGTAGTTGTATAGGCATGGAGGTCCAAAACGACATTTGTTCCCTCCCTCTCTCTGTCTCTGTCTCTCTCTCTTTCTGTCTGACTGTCTGTCTGTCTCTCTCTCTATATATATGTAAGTATATGTAGAAAGTTTACACTAAAGACACTGAAGACATTTATACACCTAAGTAAACACAAAGTGATATATTATACAAACAACTTCCAAAATAAATAAAATGACCATTATATGGATATGTATGCATATATATATAAACACATATCTATACATTTTATCTCCAGTTCTATTAAAATAGGATGCAGGATAATATATATTTTAGTAAAGTCAAGGTGTGTTTATGAGAATTTTCATCTTTTTCAGGGAGCCTTATTTATCATCATAACTCAAGCCTGCTGTAGCAGAAGGTTCATTTCCTTTACAATACATTTTGCTGTGAATACGGACAATAAAGAAAAATTCCATTCATAATTTCAGCAAGTTCTCTACCTTTTTCCTAAAGGTGACAATTTTAGGAGATAAGTTTCTTCAGCATACACCACACTAGGTTTAAGTACCCGCAGGTGTTAAATTATAATTACCTCAATGATATTTAAAAATAGTGGATAATAACTTTAATGAGTGGTAAAAATCTCACATTTTCAGCCACATAAAAAACTTAACCATTATTTTTAAAGTAATGCTCTATTAAAGAAATATGTGGCAAGAGTGTTAGTTGCTAAGGAAACCATCCTCCATGAAATTGAATATAAAATAGAAACTTTTGGAAAAGATATCTAAAATGCACAGTGAATATTTTGTATTACCTTCTTTTGACTTTGTTGTTGGTATTGGTGTCTTTTGGAGTATATTTTTAATATCAGGTACAATGAAATTTACCTAGGCACTGAAAATGTGTACTGGGTTTAAAAGTTTTTCTAATAGAGTGAATATAAACCTTGGAGAATTTCATGAAGCAAATGTCTTTAGCATCATGAATTCAGCTGTGTCAGAGTAAGCTACAGCAAAGTTGTTGCAGAATTCCTTACAATATTTCTATATTCTCTGTTCTTTCCAATACAGACTTTCTTAAAATTAAATCTAATTTATTCATGTATCATTTATATTTTGGTTTTAACTTCTAAATAAATCTAAATAAATAATTATTATTTATGTGAAGATGAGATTACCATGAATAGAAAGCATTTTAAACTTACATTTTACTGTATAGTCCTAGTGTCCAGAGAGGCAAGAATATATTAGTGTTCATAAATCGATTGAATTTTCAACAAGCTTAATTCCTAAATTACACCTTCCTTTAAACTTTTATAAACATTTGAGATAAATCACTATATTTGTTCTTAAAACTGTTGTATTTTGTTTATAAATTACACGTTACCCTTGAAAAGAGCTAAACCATGTAAATAAAGAAACATTGCTCCTTGACTGCCCCAGATACAACAATAATAATGATAATGATAGTAGTAGTAGTAGTAGTAGTAGAATAAAGTGTCTGTTATGAACATTGTGTTTATCCAGTCTGCTATTAATGGACATTTGGAGCATTTCTAGGCTCTATATATTATAAATAAAGCTGCTAAAACATTTCTTGTGAATGTATTTTTGTGATCATATGTTTTCATTTCCTTTTCATGGACATTTGTTTTCATTTATTTTTGCCGAACAGCTAGAATTGAAACAATTTGGTCATAGGTTTGGTGTATGTTTAGTTTAAATGAAAATGTCAGATATTTTTTCAAAGACCTTTATAAAATGCATGCAAGTTACAATGGTCCCAGAGTCTCACAAACATTAGTGTTGTGAGGTTTTAAAGATTTCAGCTATGATAGTTTGCATGTGATATCTCATTACAGCTTTCAGTTGCATTTCTCTGGGGACTAGTGGTGTTTCCATGTACTTTTTAGCCATTTGTATATCATTTTTGTGAATTATAACTCTTACGCCATTCTTTTTTGAAATTGCATTTATATCTTTTTTTACCTGTTGTGGTTTACTTTATATAGTCTGGATACAAGTAATGTATCAGATATACATCATATATTCTTTATTCCCATTTGATATTTATTCCTATCATTATAATCCTAATAACTTTGTTTAATGAACTGTATTCATCATTATCTGTATTCATCATTATACTTGTTTTTGGTTTGGTTTGGTTTGGTTTGGTTTGGTTTGGTTTGCCTTGCCTTTGTGTTAGTGCTTTTTGTGACTGCCCCATGTAAGGAATATTTGCATATCTCCAAGTCATGAAAATATTTCCTCATGATTTTTTACAATTCTTTACGCCATTTTCTTTTGTATTTGGGTCTTTGTTCTTTTTTGAATTATTTTTTCTGTGCTGTGTTATTAGTTATAGCAATTTCGTTGTAAATAGTTTTGTATTCTCTGCTTAAAACCATCCTTTCCAAGCTTTATGTTTTTTTTCTCTCATACTATATTTGCTAGCTATGATATCTACTATAATGCTGAAAACAGGTAGTGAGATCTGTCATCTTGATCTTTGGGGAAAATATGCATTATTTTACCATTAAGAATGATGTTACGTATAGGTTTTTAAAAAAATATCCCTTTCTATTTCAATATTTCAGATACACACATTTCTATTATAAAAATATGTTGAATTTTGTCAATGTTTCTCCTGCAGCTACTGAGATGATCATATACTCCTTCTTCATTATTTTATTAATTTGTTAATTTACATTGACTTTTTTAAACATTAAGCCAACATTGATGCATTACCATAAAATTATTGAATTGTCAATATAGACTCACATAAATCATAGATCATCTCTAACACCAAACTTTAGGAACTATTCAAAATTTTTGAACAATATAGAAATACCACTTTCTTTCTGTAGAGGCCAAAACCCATCAGAAGCAGTTTTTAAGTGTTCCTCTCTCCCACATTAGGACATGAAAATATGAACACTTAACCATGTCCACAAAATTACTGTTAGATAAAGGTGACTTTTAGTATTTTTACTCCATCTGCTTGACTAGCTCTCACTCTCCAGCTGGCCAAGTTTCATCAATCTTTAAAATCTGGGCTTATTTATCATAAGAAAGCCACATAGACAAGTCATTTCTTGCCAAAATGCATTTATTTAACAGAGCTCTCAGTATACATATTTCCATTTGTGATGCTATTAGCTTATTTACAAGAAAGTCTGGTCTACTTCAGTTATTGCCTCAACACTCCCAAAGTAGGAGGGAATAAATCACAGACCAACTGTTACCTTTCCTTTCCAGTCCGCCCACTGATCTTGGTCAATATCTTCTTGCCAATCATTTCTATGTATCATTTCATAATTTGTCCTTAAACCAGTTTTCTAAAAATATTTCCTGTAATGTTTTATATATAAACAAGTCTCTAAACATTCCAATGACCAATAGGATTTGAACCATCTAGTGGAAAATGGGAAGTATTCTTGTTATAAATCATTTTAGTCATGGCTTTATCTCTTCATAGGTCTTTTGAATTTTTTTTCCTTGTTTGTTCATTCTCTCTGTCATTAAAGATTATTTGGACACATCATTTTCACATGTTAATGGAAGTATGTGTGATTTTTCTAAAGCCTTCTCCTGACCCATCTGTATTGATATGTATGACATCAAGGGTTTAATCAAGTCTTCAAATAAATCTCAAAATATTTTCTCATTCTGATTGGGACAAAAAGTTGATTTTTGTTGACTACTAAGGTTAATAGAGTTAAATAGAGACTTTAATATAACATTTGACATATCATGCGTAAGTTAAAATTATAGTATACATTTTCCTTTCATGTACTTATTCTATGTACACATAATTCTAATACCTGGGGTGGTTACTAGAGGCCATTTAAAAATAAAAACAAAAACAAAACAAAACAAATCCCCTCCAAACAAACCAACAAAACCCAAACAAATAAAAACCTTTAGATTCCACTTGGTGTTTGAAGATAACCATAACATTATTTCTCATATAGCACAAGTATTTACTGACACAGGCTTTCAGATAATATTATGTAATTCTACTTATCTTCTTCCAGATTGTGATTAACATGGTGTTCACTCTCAAGATTATTTTCTTGACAATTTGAACCATGAGGGAAGTCATTTTTTTTTTTTTTTTTACATTTAGTACCTGGGTACTTTGAGAACAGTAACAAAGGCCACACTGTCACCATAAATGCATCTCCCTGGCATAAACCTCTAATACACCTGGCCGGTGACCTTTAAGGAGATGAGACTCCACAGTGATTAGATTTCCCAATTTCCTTCCCTGAGAAATTATACAAATCTTCCTTCATCATTATTAATGCACTCAATGTTCTTTTAGGTCTGAAACTTCTCTTGTCAATTCACAAATCCTTCATCATCTTCCTCGACTAACTTCTATTTGCAGTCTCCTGGAAAATTATTCCCTTTATCATCCACATTTGGTTAAACAATTCTTCTCATCATGACAATATGTATGTGGTATAATAATTTTCACACTGGTAAATTTAAGGACCCAGTATTCACCAAAAGTCATGGTAATTCCTGGAAACTCTATTTGGCATATTCCATGGTCTGGAAGACTTACCATAAGTCTCAAAAGACTTACCATAAGTGCCCCTTAAAACGAACATCATTGGTGAATAGTAGTTATCGTATCACTCTGTAAAGACTGAGTATCATTTCCACTTTATTTGAAAGCATTATAACCACAATCAAATTTGTGGTACATTATATTTCTCTCATATTACTTGGGAAAGAAATAGTAACATGGACCAAAAAAACAGGCATCAAATGATCACTCCAGCTGACCAACTGACTGCTAATTAACTAAATTATCAGTGGGTAGCACACCACATCTTTTCTCTACACTATTTGAACAGAGTTTTAGTTGGTCCTCATTGATCAGTATAGTTCAATTTCCCATTTTTTAGAGAAAATAAGGCAAGTGGTTTCTATTTGCATTAACTAAGTTAGCACAGATCTGAGCAAATGTACTATGTAACCAGCAAATATAGTGCATTGATATTTTGCTTTTAAAATCCTCTAATTATTGCCTCTTTTCTATGAATTAAGTATACATAAAAGCTTCATAACCAGGGATGCCTGGATGGCTCAGTCAGCTATGTATCTGACTCTTGGTTTTGGCTCAGGTCATGATCTCATGGGTTGTGAGACTGGGCCCCATGTTGAGTCCCCAGTTGGGCTCCATGCTCCATGGGGAGTCTGCTTGAAAGATTCTCTTCCTCTGCCTTCCCCCCACTTGCTCACGTGCTCTATCAAATAAATAAATAAATCTTTTTTTAAAAAAAGCTAAACGACCATTTGCCATAATTTCTCTTGATTTCTACTGACTTTCCATCTTAATTCATATTTTCCCTCCTTTAGTAGGGTGCTTTGGTTTGAGTATACAGTGTACCCATTAACCAAGGAATAGAATCAGTATTTCCTGGACCTCCCCTTTGCCCCATCCCTGGAAGATCTTGAAAGATTTGATAACTAAAAAATTATAGGGCTTCCACTGCTTTTAAGAGAATGAGGGTGCATTCACATTTAGTACTAATCTGAATATGTGAGATGAGATTTAGATCCACACTAAAGTCCCCTTAGGTATACATAACATTATATTTAGTTTATGGATATCGTATCTAGTTCATTAATATCTCTTTTGATTTAAACACATAAATACAACACTTAATCTTGGACATCCAGATTAGGTAAGGCAAATAAAACTTTTGTGAGATAGAAAAAGTATAAACAATCTCAATCACCCATTCCCATCTCCCAATCCTAAAGATCTATCCTGCTGAACTGAACCACACGTTACAACCACTGTATTTCTACTAAGAACATATTTATTTGACTCAGCTGGCCTGTTAAACGCTTTTTACCACTTGGTTTCAGTCGCAGTTACTTTAAATTGTCCATTCTATTTTTTAATGAAATGATAACTCTGAGGTAGAAAACAGATGTATTATACATGTGTTATTGTAGTACATTGCTCGTTTCTATGCATTAATAGCAGTAAAATGTGTACCTTAACCAAGGAAACAAATTTAGATGGGCAAAATTGATGGACTATTTGCTATTCTAAACTTTTGCCTGTATTATCCATAATTGTTTCTGCTACTGGATGGATAAACAAAGTCCTAGAATAGAATAAATGTTAATTCCAATGGATGACTCAATATATATTTGTAGTCACCACACTGCATGCCACTAAGATGGGGTCAGTTATGAGCAAGCCCTTGATGTGGTGGAATTTTTACCTAGAGCCATCATTGAATGATTATCTTTTATACTAGCACTTAATAAAATCCCTTACCATATTAGTGCCTTCAGTGAATGTGAAGGACCTATATTATTGTTTGTTTTCTCTGAGCATGGGCCTTCTTCCTCTTTAGTCTAAAAGAATTTCTATAAGATTGTTAGTATTTTTCCTTTCATGTTTTGGAGATTTCATAACTGAAATGTCAAGTTTTGTTTGTGAAAATATTTCCAATTGAGAATTTAATTTTTAACAAATACAAGATCACGAACATTTGGTAATTTTTTCTTGCCAGTTTTTAAAAGTAGTGATCTTGAATTAGTCTATTTCTTCAAAGTTTATTGAATCAATCAACGTAAAGTTTTCATTATATTTCTTATTATGTTAATATTTTAGATAGCTTCCTCCTTGATACCTCCTCTATCATTCCTGATATTGATAAATTATATATTCTCTATCTTTTCTTTAAATTATTTGCTAAGATTTATCAATTACATTCATCATTTCAAAGAACAGTTCTTTGTCTTCTTGATATTCCTTTATTTAAATTTTTTAATTATTTCTGTTCTCTCTATTTCTATTTCATTAATTCCTTCCTTCTTGATGTGGAAACTTGCATTATTTAAATTAATTATATTCTTTTCTAATATATGCATGTGAATTTGTACGTTTCTTTTCCTTTTTTTAAGATTTTTATTTATTTATTTGTCAGAAAGAATACAAGCAGGGGGAGCAGCAGGCGGAGGGAGATGCAGGCTCACCACTGAGCAAGGAGCCCAATGTGGGACTCGATTCCAGGACCCTGGGATTATTATCTGAGTATTATCTGAGTCAAAGGCAGACACTTAACCAACTGAGCCACCCACACATCCTTGAATTTGCTCATTTTTAAGTACTACTTTAGATACAGCCCACAAATGCTGATATGTCAAACCTTTAAACAAATATAATTCTAATTCTTTCCACTTTATTTATTTTTTTAAGATTTTATTCATTTATTTGACAGAGAAGAGAGAGATCACAAGTAGGCAGAGGCAGGTAGAGAGAGAGGGGGAAGCAGGCTCCCTGCTGAGCACAGATAGCCCTATGTGGGGCTTGATCCCAGGACCCTGAGATCATGACCCCAGCCAAAGGCAGAGGCTTTAACCCACTGAGCCACCCAGGCACCCCTAATTCTTTCCACTTTAAATAGTCCACATTCTTTTTTATTTTTTTAAATATTTTCACATTCTGTTTAAAAACTAAGTAATGAAACAAGTGTTGTTTTTTATATTTACTAACATATATATTACATCCAGTGTTTTTCATTCTTTCCAATATATCAAAGTTCCTTCTGCTTTATTTTTTCTCTATTCTCAATAATTTCTTTGCAAGTTTATAAAGTGTATTTTGTGTGTGGGTGGAAGGGCGGAGTCTTATGAAAAAAATTCCCTCAGATTTTTTCTTTTTCTGAAAGTATCTTTATTTTGCCTTCATTTTGAAGGTTTATTTATTTATTTGCTTGTTTTCCTGGCTATAGAATTCTAAGTTTATGGTTTACTTTTTTCTTTCATCATTTTACATATAAATGTATATATGTAAATATATATATACATATATATATGCCAAACTATATATATATACATATATGTGTATATGTATATATATAGTTTTTAAATTTTTTTGGCTTCATTATTTTTGGTGAGAAATAAATTATAATTTTTATAACTGTTCCTTTTAATGTAAAGTGTTTTTTTCTTCTCTAATTTTGTAAAATTTCCTCTTTATCAATGGGTTTTCAGACATTTGACTATGATGTTCATAGGCTTTTCTTGGTAATTATTCTGGGGTGGTTTTTTTGGTTGTTGTTCAAACCTGAACTTCTTAGAGGTGTGGGTTGCTGTTTTTAATCTAGTGTAGACAGCTGTCATCTATTATATGTTCAAATAGTTTTTCTTCTCTGTTTTCCCTGTCTCCCTTTGTCCTGGGGTTCATTTATGTTAGACCACGTGATTGTGCCCTGCAGATGACTGATGATCCACTGTATGAAATATTCTCTTTCTGTGCTGTATATTAGACCATTTCTGTTGACCTTTTTTCAAGTTTTCTATTCTTTATTTTTTCAATGCCCAATAGGTTTCCAAATTCATTAAGTGAATTTCTTACTTCAAGCATTTTTGGTTTAAGTAGTAAAATTCCCATTTATTTCTTTCTTAGAGGGCACATTTTTCTCCTGAAAATTCCTATTCTCTTCCCCTTTAGGTCCGTCTTCTAAAGTAAATTATTTAACATAGTTAAATGTCTGTTTTATATTGTCTACTTGGTAATTCCAATATCTTGGTTATCTATCTATTGGCCTCTTTTGGCTGCATTTTTCTGTATGATGTGTTGCATTTTCCCTTCTTTTGCATACACCATATTATTAAAATTTTCAAAGGTGTTGATTATTCTGAATCCAGGTGAAGTGGAGGCAAGCTGGGGCTATGCCACAAATTTAATTAAAATGAGCTAATCTATGGTTACTCTAACCTCTAACTTCCTAGGATACCACAAGTAAGGACCTAATCTCTTTTAATTTGTCAGTTTTTGAAGTGAGGTAGTTTAGATGCTTATTTTTAAGTTTTGGTTCAGCTTTATATTAAACTGAGTCTAGAACCCATAGTCCATATTAAGTCTATTCTAAATTCTCAATCCTTTCTAAACCTTCTCCCACTACTGCCTTCTAAGCATATTTTCTGTGGGTGTGGTTGTGTGAGGGATGCATTATCAAGCCCATTGATTTATTTTTGCCTGTTGAACTCTTCCAGATTCCAATCCATTCCTCCGGCCTATCCTTAAAGGCTCAGCCCCTTTTAACTTATCTGTCAAAAGCTCATCTATCATCAAGAAGGCACTTGTTTTCTGCCTGCCCATCTCCAGAGAAGGCATTTGCCGTTAGAGAAGCTAAGGTGGCTCTCGGCTTGCCTGTGAGAGGCTTTGAAATCCAGGTCATAAATCACTTTTAGAATGGCCAAACTATGAAATATGAGTCTATTTTACATATTTTTTTCTTTTTTTTTGACATGAGAATGAATGTCTTTAAGATTTGTATGCATTCTATCTGGAAGTAGGAGTTTTCTCTATTACTTTACTATGTACACTATAGTTAGGGAATAAATTTCTCCAAGAAAGATAATCATAGGATCACATTTCACATGAAGTAAAAAAACAAAACAAAACCTGAGTCATATTAAAATATTTGTTAGTGGTTATCTTCCCCTAAAAATTTAGAGCTCTTTTCTATTACACTGAGACACATGTATTTAAGACGATCAGAACCAATGAAAAGTTATAGGTTTTTGTGAACTTAAAATTAAGAATTAGGTGGGAACTGAATGTTTGGTGGTCCATGTGGCATCAGACGTAGATATATGTTATTGAGACTGTATACAGACTTTTATCACTCAGGTAAACCCAGGAAACTATATCTTATTTCCAATGTAATACCAATCTGAAATGAATGTCCTTGTATAAAGGCAGACTCTGAGGAGATTTCTGAGGAAGTAAAGAATCTGACCATCTTCTGAAGAGTCTAAAAAGGGAATCCTGAGATGTAAGGTCTGAATTATTATCTCTTGCTTGTTGAAGGTACTCGATATGGGGATGTAACACAAAAAACCACCCTTTCCTGATAAAATACCTTAAAGTTTTCCAGATGCATATATGAAATTTCTATGCAATTATGTTTCCATACTCTGAGGACACATTTGTGTCTCAGAGACAAAACAAACAAAAAAATGCAAAAACACAAAACCAAAACTTTGCTAACGATGTTTCTCAAATAATAAAATTAAAATCATGAGTAAACATGCCACCAAGTGATACAGAAAAAAAGAACTTATGAAATTAAATAGAAGGCACCGTGTGACCAATATCTTTTAAGTAGGATTTTCTATATTAAAAACAGAAATTAAAAGAATATTGCCCTGAAGTAGTAAGTGAAGTTGACAAGACAGAAGGATATTTTAGATCAGATATTTTGACTGAATCTTTTCTATTTGTCTAGAAGATATTATTTTGATGTTTGGGTGTTATGGAGAGGGAAATGTGGCCATAGATGATGGATTAAATTTCGTATAAAAGCAGCAAAATTTGTGCTTGTGCGTAGTTGTGTGTGCCTGTGTGTGTGTATTCGACTGTCTTCAAAGTGTATGTGGACTGATTTCTCATACATCACTCATATATTATTGGATCACATGCAGGTATTTGGAACCCTCTTGGAGTGGACTGTGTCGTGACAAAGATGGAGTACATCGATGGCATTCAGTGGGTGTGGACCAGGAATGCTAAAAACCTACAGTGGAAGGATAGACCTTCACAATCAAGAACTATTCCATCCAAATCGCAAGTAGTGACCCCACTGAGAAATATGATGACATGCTGATATGTCATTGTCCTTTTATTAAGGCATGTTAACTACTGGGATCCATAAATATGTCTCTGGTTACACACACACTGACCAAATTGCTCTTTTCCCAATAAGAGGACCGCATTTAATTGGCAGTTGTCTCATCAGTAATCACATACAACCATTCCAAGGTCAGCAACCTACATTTTGTATTCTAAAAATCTGTTTTTAAGATGGATATTTTTTTCAAGATATAGCAAGAAGCGGGGCACCTGGGTGGCTCAGCGGGTTGAAGCTTCTGCCTTCGGCTCGGGTCATGATCTCAGGGTCCTGGGATCGAGCCCCGCATCCGGCTCTCTGCTCGGTGGGGAGCCTGCTTCCTCCTCTCTCTCTGCCTGCCTCTCTGCCTACTTGTGATCTCTCTCTCTCTGTCAAATAAATGAATAAAATCTTTGAAAAAAAAAAAAGATATAGCAAGAAGCCGGTAGAATATATTGATTAACTACAAATATAATTTTGACTGAAAGCAGCCCTCCCTAGTCACTTTGGACCACACTGATTTTACTAGTCTCTGGTTCACATTGCCTGAACTTTCTATTTCAAACAACCTGGTAACGTTATTGTATTGTCTTGCTATTTCATTGTTTAATGAGTCTAAGTCTTGTCTTTTCAACAAGAAGATAACACCCTTGAGAGATAAAAACATAGGTTATGCAACTTTATTTTTAAAAGTTTTTATTTAGTTAGTTTTTGAGAGAGAGATTGAGAGAGAGAGAAAACAGGAGCAGGGGGAGGGGCAGAGGCAGAGGGAAAAACAGACTCCCCAATGAGCAGAGAGCCCAAGGCCAAAGATAAATAGTAAAAATATTTGAAAGTGAAAGAAAATAGTTTTCAAAAACTCAGTTATTATTATTCAAAATATCTGACATTATGTTTATTCCAATTAAATACCTAAGCTTACCTTTCAGATGTTTCAAATACATTAAAAATGACATCCAGTTATTAGGCATCCTACGCATGTATTTTTTATATTAAAATGTATTTTTTCTATCCTGATACACACACAAAACTATGAAGTGAGAATAGCTGTACTTTTAAGAATGAAGAGATTTGAGTATTTCAAACTCATCAAATTGTACAGAATAGGTGCTGTTCCTTGTATATCAGTTATACCTCAATAAAGCTTTTAAAAGGAAATGAAAGAATTGAGGCTTGGAAAAGGTAAGTAACTTGTCAAATCGTAAACACTTAATAAGCAGCTCAGCCACGTATGTCTGATTCTAAAGCATACACTTCGTGTAGGAAGTACCACAAATCTCCTTGAATATTTAATAAGAATTTTCAATAAAAATAACGTAATATTGCTTACTCGTGAATACATTAAAGAAATTAACCGTCTTTTCCTGCCACATTCATGCTTGTATACATTCACAATTCTAAATCTCGAGGCCCTAAACACCAAAGTGTTTCATTAGACACCACAGACTACAATCACATCTGTTTAAAGTTTGAGGAATTCTTCAAAAATCTTCACCAAGACAATGTTTAAAAGAGAACCATGAGAGACTGTGAACTCTGAGCAACACACTGAGGGTTTTGGAGGGGTGGAGGTGGGGGGTTGGGTGAGCCTGGTGGTGGGTATTGAGGAGGGCACGTATGGCATGGAGCACTGGGTGTGGTGCATGAACAATGAATCTTGTAACACTGAAAAAATAAAATAAAAGTATTTGGGGGGAAAAAAAAAGAGGGACATGTCTGGGATTCATTTAGTGCCCTTGAGCGATATTTTTAATTTTTCAAAACTTGCTGCACACATACTTTTTTTTTGAATTTGAAATCAAGCAGACTTCCATTTATTTTCTCTCAAGCAATGTTTCTACTTTTTCTCACAACCACATATCAGGTTGTTGCTTTGGCTAGAATTAAACAAACACAGGTGCTAAAATTATCAGTTTCCTCATATTTTTTCTACCTACTTGTGCTACGCAAAGTCATTAAGTTTCTGTAAAAGACACATTTTCCCAATTCATTACACCTGAAGAAACTGCCAGGCAGAATGTGCTGCCAATACGTGAGCCGTTGCAGACTTCCCATATGTATTTTGTAAGCAGGTGTTCCATTTGCAGTTTGCCAGAAACAAACTGTTTTTCAGGTGCATTGAGGATATCATCTCTGTACAAAAAGGAATAGCAATAACTGCTCCTAGTAGAGTCTTTCTCAATAGGAGAGCAATATGGAGTTGTTGGATAAAGGATTGAATTGAACACAACGTTTAACAGCCTAAGTGCACCCATCCAGTCGGGTTCCATGTTAATTACTCAACCCAGAACTGGATGGAGATAAAATGCCATACAGAGCCAGAAGACAGAGATTAATATTGTTAAAGTAACGTTTATGTAAAATACAGTGCTTTTCCATAGCCCTATAAATTAAGGGCTACTTATCTGCTTGATAAATGGCAAAACTCTGGGTCAAATGTTATACAACTTTCTCGAAGTCACACAGTTAATAAGGATTTTACCAGAATTCACATCCATGTCATTATCATTATAAAGCCTAATTTCAAGGACTTGGATTCTCCTTTGGCTTGTACTTTCTTGTCTTGTGCTTGGAAGCTGTGCTTCCAGGAATTGGAATACTTCGTATGAAGCCCAAACAGTGAATGGGACTCTGCAATTCGATGGAGAGGCCAGTGAAAATGACCAATAGTCTTTTTTATTTTTCCAATTTTTTGGATTATAACCTGAATCACCACTGAGGACTGTGTCTATATTCATTTCATCTTTCATTTTTGCTGACTAGGTGGCTATGACTAGGCTTAGATTCACAGCTCCTATGTTAGCATAAAGCCTAATGGCAATTTGTAGTTGTTCGCTGCTCTGAACTTATACATATTTCCATCAATAATTCTTATATCTTGTATAAAATCTCAAAATAAGAGACTTACCATCTCATCCAAAAGTAAAGTATCACTGGGCTGGCCCATTGGAAGGAGAAACCAGAGACCAGCAAAATGCAGAAGAACACTAATAACATCACAGTTGCCCATGACTAGTGACCACACAATGGAGAATGGTATCTGCTAAATCTCATGCACACACATGCGTCTAACCACCTTCCTAATTTTGTGTAGGTACCTCGTTGACACATCTTAAGCTTTATCCAGAAACACAGAAGCAAAAATTTCCCCTTACGTCTCCCTTGCTACAAACAGGAAAGCATAATAGAAGGGTTTAATGTCATGGTGGTCGAATAAAGACAATGTCTATGAACCATTTACGCTATTAAACTGCTTCTGCAATATACTTATTTTGCTTTTCCATAAGCATCTCAAAAGTCACAAATTAAAAAACAAACAAAAAATTTCTCATCTTTGTTGTTTCCCAAAGATGCTCCATCTTTAAGCTATTCTTATCCGTCAACTCTTCTGCTTCCAGAGACATACTTCAGGTTTGTAATTTGTCACAGTTTCTTATTAATAAAGTAGACTGTATTTAATATTGATTTAACATTTCCACCATTTCTATTAATCTATCCTTATAATGATATCACTATTATCTTTCTATAATTTTTATTATTTCTGGAATAAATTCAAACTTTTATTTTGTCATTTATGGCCACTCATGATTTGACTCTTAGAAATATTTCAATGCTTATATCTTGCCACATCTACCTACCTTTCATTCATATTAAAATACTTAAAATATGGGCACCTGGGTGGCTCAGTCGTTAAGCGTCTGCCTTCGGCTCAGGTCATGATCCCAAGGTCCTGGGACTGAGTCCCACATCGGGCTTCCTGCTCAGCAGGAAGCCTGCTTCTCCCTCTCTCACTCCCCCTGCTTGTGTTCCCTCTCTTGCTGTGTCTCTCCCTATCAAATGAATAAATAAAACCTTTTAAAAAATACTTAAAATATGCTCAAATAAGCCATGTTCTATATGATTCCTTCATATCTAATCATGTAGCTTTCCCTTTTTCTGGTTAGTCTCTTTTCCAAAACCTCATCTGCAAACAGTAGTCAAGAGTCATTATATGAACTATCTTCTCTGGGATATTTTTCTATCCAGACAAGTCTAGATTATATGCCTTTACTCTCATGACCTTAAATTCTACGTACAACTTCTGCCTCAATATTTACTATGAATTATTACAAAAAATCGTTTATTTGTCTATAAGCCCCTCATTATTATGCAATCCTAGAAGTCTACTTTCCTAAAATTTATAAAGTATTTTATGTTCTAAACATATTTAAATATGTTAATAATTGAATAAAATAACACCAATTGATGATGATAATATCTGAAAACCAATAAATGTGTAATATGTAAGCATTTTAAAATGCATTACTTAGCTAAGATTGTTAAGATGAACAAAATATACAGCATAGAATATGGAATACATTTTAATTTGTATAGACATGCTCTATTGCTTGAAAAAGAGATGTAAATGAGGACATTATCAACATAGGTTTATGTTTACAATCACAGTGAATGTATGCAGAACTTAAAGGAGAATATATTGTGTTTTGATTTGCTTGTTTAAAAAGTTTTACCAAGTTATGGCAAGAGATATCTTTAGACTGGTGTATCTGTATGGAATTAGAAAGACAGGCAGGTATTGAATAGAGATGAAACTGAGTGGCCATTTGAAATCAAAACACATATTATGAAGTTAGCTATCTCATTGTTGCAAAGGATTTGGTTCTCAGTTGTATCTCAAGAGCGTAGTGTCAGATACTGGTCTTGGCAATGTGAGTTTTAAAAAGAAAACACTTATCCTCTTGGTTGAATGTCAGCCCTTGCATACATTCTTAATGGTGTGCAGACTAGGTTGCATCAATGTGTGTCTTCAACAAGTCCATATAAAATTAAGGACTAATGATTACTAGGGAATATATTATCTTAATATTAACAGTTTTGAGCTCTAAATTTTAGTTAGCTTAAGTGTAATTCAAAAATCCTAATAAAATGTAAATATAAATGCTAATTATGGCACATCTGCCTCAATTATAAGTGCTATATAAATGATATAGGATCACTTAGTACACCAAAAGAGATAAAAATGGTTTTAACCAAAGGTATAACATGAAAATTAAATGATTTTTTTAGATTTTATTTATTTATTTGAGAGAGAGAGCGAGCAAATAGGGAGAGGAGTAGAGGGAGAGGAACAAACAGATTCGACGCTGAGCTCAGAGTCTGATGTGGGACTCTATCTCAGGATCCTGAGATCACGACCTGACCCCAAACCAAGAGTCAGATGCTCAAATGACTGAACCACCCAGGTGCCCCAATGATTCCTTTTAATATCACTTTGAACACCGCTGATCTAAAATTAGGTTTTGAAATATATTATTATCCTTCAAAATCAATCAGAATCAAGTGTGATCAATAAAGAACAACAATAATGACAGAGTTTGAAAAAAATTTCTAACTTTTTTCATTTTCCTTTGTTTAATTAAAATATATACTTATATGAAGTATAAGATGCAATTTGGTGATGTCATTATTTGCGGTAAAACAGAAACAAATTTACTTTGATTCATTTCAAATATTTGTGCAGTCAGTACTAATTACCATAATGAAATTTGGACTTTAGCAGTCTACATTTCCATGAACAGAGCAGAAAGAATACATCAAATAAGCCAGAGCCCGTTCATTTGCGGTGGATACACCAAATTTTGTTAACAACAACCAAAGCTTTAAAATATGTTCAGACATTAGAATTATCTCTCATAAGCTCCCAATAATTTATTGGCTTAAGTGGCATTTAATATATATTTATTCACTGAAAAATATTACTCTCCTTTGCATAAATACTTCCGCATCTAGTATTTTAACTGGCTTTCAGCTGTTATGCATGAATATCGATTTTCATATCTGGTAATAGTTACATGGCTATTTTTTAATAACAAAAAGAAATAGTCGATTTTAGTCTCTCCCAACTCTGCCCGCATAGTAATATGCAGATGCACGCACACACACACACACATATGCACAGCATATGTATGCCACAAAAATACAAAGTTGAGGATTAACAGATTACGTTGTTTCTCACTTTTATTTACATCAGTAAGTAGAAAGGATGTGATATAAGATACTTAGAGTTTTTAGAGGATAGGTTGAGACTGAATTGTTATAGCATTCCCAAATAAGAAACATACAAGTATCATCTTTAACAAGATGAAATTTTGCTTGTAGCTAAAAGCATAAGAAAGTAGGCAGGTGTCTAAAACAATCTTGAGTAACAAATATATCTGAAAGTAGATATAAAGAAAAATGTCATCTTAAGATGTTTGGAAGAACATTTGTAATTAATTATAAAGCTTACAAATTGGCTACAGAAAATGATAAGCTAAGAGGTGACAACTATGTTCATGTTTGTATGTTAGTCTGCATAATATGTCTTGAAGATTAAGTTTTATTGCTATCAATAAAGAATTTTATAATAAAATTAGTTTTCATAAAATGTTTTTTAAAGTGAATTCGGAATTGTCATCTTTGTATTTTGAAAAGTGGATGTGTAAATATGTGAAATACATTTTTATCTAATCAAATCGAGCAAAACCACGATGCTCACATGACACATTAGTCTTGAACCCCAAAGAAATCCAAAGCACTACACCCAGACAGAACTACATAAATATAATTTGATATTGGTAAAACAATCATGGTAATTACACTAATAATAAGCTTTATTATTGGGGCCCCTGGGTGGCTCAATCTGTTAAGTGTCTGCCTTTGGTTCACGTCACGATCCAGCGGTCCTGGGATGGAGCCCTGCATCTGGCTCCCTGCTCAGCAGGGAGTCTGCTTCTCCCTCCGTCCCTTCAGCCTGTTCATACTCTCTCTCACTCTCCCTCATAAATAAATAAAATCTTAAAATAATAATAATAATAAACCTTATTATTGACATAAATAGCTATTATAGCAAAGGTGTATAACATTATTTTGCATATATGTATGTTGTTTATGTGTATGCCTGATATTGCTCATAAAGAAACTCACTAATATATATCTGAAATATCTACTAGAAATAGAGACAGAGATATAGATATATACATATGTAAATATATTACTAAGAAAGAAACATATATATTGGGCTGACTGACTGACAGAAAATTCCTACAGTGCTCTACTTGCTACTAGTGATGCTGGCCTGGACATATCAGACAGACAACAGAGGCGCCCCTAACCCTCTCTGTGCTTTCCCTAAGAATACTACCCCATGGTGTCATCACCATCAACATGTTCTTAAACAAAACATAGAAATTATGGCCAAGAGATGATCTAGGCTAATGTCATTTGCCATATTTCTGTGTACAAGATTTTTTTTTTTTTTTGCTATTTGAGGTCTTTTGCGGTTCCATATGAATCTTAGTATTGTTTATTCCATTTTTTAAAAAAATGCCATTAGAATTTTAATAGGGACTGTGTTAAATCTGTAAAATGCTTTGAGAAATATAGATATTTTAACAATATAATTTTTCTGATTCATGATCATGGAAAGTCTTTCTATTTGTCTTCCTGAATTTCTTTTATCATTGATTCGTAGGTTTTAGCTTATAAGACTGTCACCACCTTGATTGATTTTATTCCTAAGTATTGTATGCTTTTTGTTGCAATTGTAAATGGATTGTTTTCATTTCTTTTTGGATAGTTCATTGTTAGTATATAGAAACACAACTGATTTTTGCATTTGACAGGAAGAAATGGAATTATTTCTGTTTGTAGATGACATCATACTATCTGTAGAAAATTCTAAAAACTCCTCAAAAAAAGTATTAGAACCAATAAATAAATTCAGTAATTTAGTAAAATCATTAACACAATACAGAAATATATTGAGACCAAGGAAAAAACAAGAGTCACACAGCTACCTGTAGATTAGGACTTGATTCCATAGTACACAGAGGGTGGGTACATTCCCCCAAAGAAAGTTTCTATAAAACCTGACAAAAATACATTTTTCCATTTGTTTAGATTCCAGTTCTCTTACAAAGAAAATTATAATAGAATAACGTAAGGGATAATAGATTAATAAGTTAAGTAGAAGAAGAAAAAATCTAGGAAAACTGATTATTAGAAATGAAAAATAACTAATAAAACATAAGAAGATAACAAAATAAAATTAAGCCATGGTGAAGGCTAATACAGTAGCACTGATTAGATATGTTCCATGGGGAAAAATTATATTGACATTTATGTGACTTTTTAAAATACTTTTTAACCTAAACTAATATTTTGGAGAGGAGACTGCTTGCTTAATTTTGAGGAAAATATTGATATCAGGGAACATAACATTTTGCACTGTTTTACTATAATACTGATGATCTTACCTATTTTCAAGTTCACCAAAGAGAAGCCAAGATATTTCAGATTACTTACCATCAGACATGTTTAGCTTCCTTTATTATAAAATTTAAAATATTTAAAAGGAAATTAAATTAGAGAATTTGTAATTATTGTCTTAGTAAACTAATTCTCATACATGAAACATGGTAATTTTATAAGCAAGCTGAGTTAAGCATAATACAACTTTAATGATCGTTAACAAACCCTAGCCAACTGAATTATGAATAATTAAAGTGTGTACTCCTAAACAGCTTTTAGATCTATAATGGTAGCAAAAATAAAACTGAAATATATTTAATCGACCCCAACATTTAATTTGTCCTTAAATATTCACATTCCAGCTGAATTTTTTTTTATTTTCATATCTTCAAAATTTCTATGGATTGTTACATTTTGCTATAATGGTATATTGGAGCATAACATGGCTTATACTTTGCTTATAGCCTTCTTAACTTTACATTTACGGAGTACCCTCTAGCACTCTTTGGACAGATATCCAACCATGCCTAATTTTTTCAGGGTATATCTTCTTAAATTTTGTGGGTATTTCATTCATATGAAAAAATAACTGGATATGTAAAATAAGGATAATTTATGATTCTGGAAAATTTTAATCCAGGAATTCATAATCTAGAGGAAAAGATAAACATGACTTCATTTTGACATGAATTAATTTTTGCTTTTGTATAACAATGTATGAAAAATAAAGTGTATTGGAAGGACTTTTGGCTATGGCTAAGGGAAGAGGTAAGAGATATATATGTCAGTACTATTTATGCAAATTTTAAAATGCAAGTAATCTAAACAACGGTACATATTCAGGAAGTATAAAAAACAGAAATTTGAAAAAAAAATTTTCAACACAAACTTTTGATGGGGCAGGAGAGAGTGTGAATGTATTAAATGCCATAAATAAGGAATAAAATCAGGCACAGACTTGTCCAGGACTAACTATGAAATATTCAGTGAAGTATATGATCTGATTAAATAAACTTTGTGTGTTCATAGTCAGAAAATAATCCAAATAATTGTTTCTATTTTAGTTTAGTTATCCATACCATTGTTCCATGATTATTGTAATGGATGCCCATTTTATTCCTGAGTTGGCAGTTATTAATTCCTACTTGTGGGTAGCATTTTACTAAAAAATTAACAGAATAACCAGTCTTTTCCATTAAAATACTAGTATACATATTTTTATTTTTTACAGATTATGTTGTCTAGAAAATTCAGCAGTCTAAATGTTGCTTCTTTTAAACAAAATTTTAAATAAATGCAATTTAGAATACTTTGTATCCTAATTTGATAAGAAAGAGAAGCATATTTTTAAATAATTATATTGAAATGAAAAATGTATTTGAAAAGCAAGCATATGTGTACTGTAAACCTATATAGACCTAATGGAAATATGAAGGATAATTTACAAAAAAAGAATCTTTCCGGTGTTCACAACTCGGAAACTGCTATTAGATTGAACTACAGAGAATTGCTGTAGTTGCAGTTCAGAAACAGTTGGATATAGCAGTCTCATATGATTTAACACTTTCTTTTAGTAAGAGTCTTGATTAGCTGTACAGCTCTCAGACTGAAAAACAAATTGCACAAAAATATGTCAGAAACACAGTAAAATCCTACTTGACCTGTTTGTGATGATTACTTACTGAATATCATCATTAACAGAGATGACAACAGTTAAATGGAAATCTTTTGTCTTAATTTTCTCATTTTTTTTTACTGAGGTAAAATCGTCAAATACCATTATATCCATCTCACATGTGCCAATAATTGTTCAATATTTGTGTACACTACAAAGTGATCACCACAATAAGTCTAGTTACCACCTGTCACTATATGATTGACTGTTTTTACCCTTTCCCCACCCCCCCAACCCCCTTCCCCTCTTATGACCACCAATCTGTTCTTTGTATCTATGAGTTTTGTTTTGTTTTGTTTGCTTGTTTGTTTTTTGTTTTTTTTTTTTAGATTTCACATATAAGTGAAATCATACGCATTTGTCTTTCTCTGACTGATTTTACTTAGCATAACATAGACACTTTGGTTATCATAAACAATGATGTAAAGAACATAGGGGTGCATGTATCTTTTCAAATTAGTATTTTTGTTTTCTTCAGACAAATATCCAGAAGGAAAATAGCTACATTACATAGCCAATCTATTTTTAATTTTTTGAGGAAACTCTATGTTATTTAGAGTGACTAAACCAATTTGCATTCCCACCAAAAGTGTGCAAGGTTTCCCTTTGCTCCACATCCTCTCCAACATATTTCTTGTTTTTTTGATAATAGCCATTCTAACAGGTATGAGGTCGTTCTCATTATGGGGTTGATTTGGATTTCCCTGATAATTAGTGATATTGAACATCTTTTCATGTGCCTGTTGACCATCTGTACGTCTTTTGGAGAAAATGTCTATTTAGATTCCCTGCCCATTTTTAATCAGATTGGGATTTTTGGTTTGTTTTTTGTTTTGCTATTGGATTGTTTGAGTTCTTTATATGTTTTGGATATTAGCCCCTTATCAGATATATGATTTGCAAATATTTTCTCCCATTCAGTAGGTTGCTTTTTCATTTTGTGGATAATTTTCCTTGTTCTGCAAAGGCTTTTTAGTTTGATATAGTTCCATCTGTTTTTGCTTTTGTTGCCTTTGCTTTTATAATTAGATCCAAAAATTCAATGCCAAGAACAATGTCAAGGAGTTTACCACTTACATTTTCTTCAACAAGTTTTATGGTTTCAGGTCTTACATTGAAATATTTAATCCATTTTGAGTTAATTATTGTGTATGTTGTAAGATAGCAGTCCAGTTTCATTCCCTTGAATGTGGCTATCCAGTTTTCCTAAAACCATTTATTAAAAAGACTGTTCTTTCCACATTATATTTCCTTGCCGCCTTTGTCATAAATTAGTTAACCATATATATATATATATGTGTGTGGGTTTATTTCTGTGCTTTCTATTCTGTTCCATTAATCTATGTGTCTGCTTTATGCCAATACCATAATGTTTTGATCACTGTAGCTTTGTAATATAGTTTGAAATCAGAGAGCAAGATGCCTCCAGATTTGTTCTTTTATTCTCAAAATTACTTTGGCTATTCAGAGTGTTTGTGGTTCCATACAAATTTTAGGATTGTGTGTTCTATTTCTATAAAAAATGACATTGGTATTTTGATAGGCATTACATTGAATCTGTATATTATTTTGGGTATTATGGATACTTTAACAGTATTTACTCTTCCAATTTATGAACATGAACTATCTCTCCATCTATTTGTCTTTTTAATTTCATCAATGACTTATAGTTTTCAGTCTACACGTCTTTCACCAACTTGGTTAAATTTATTCCTAGGTATTTTATTCTTTTTGATGCAATTGTAAACAGGATTGTTTTCTTAAATTCTCTTTTTGTCAGTTTGTTGTTAGTATAAAGAAATGCAACAGATTTCAGAATACTGATTTTTTATCCTGCAACTTTACTGAATTCATTTAATAATTTAACAGTTTTTTGGTGAAGTCTTTAAGGTTTTCTATATATAATATCATGTCATCAGTAAGTAGTGGCAGTTTTACTTCTTTCTTTCCAATTTGGATTCCTTTTATTTATTTTTCTTGACCGATTGTCCTAGCTAGGACTTCCAATACTATGTTGAATAAAAGTAGCAGAGGGCATCCTTGCCTTGCTCCTGATTTTAGAGAAAAAGCTTTCAGTGTTTTGCTGTTGAGTATTTTGTTAGCTGTGGGATTGTTATATATAGCCTTTATTATGTTGATATGTGTTCCTTCTATACCCACTTTGTTGAGTGTTTTCATCATAAATGGGTGTTAAATTTTGTCACATTCTTTGGTCATATGGTCATGTCAGTTTCAAATTTTTAGAAGTCTAGTCAAACCAATTTTAAATTTTATCTCATGCCATTTTTCCAACCTTATCTAGTCCCTTTCTTTTCTCCAGAAGGAGCCAGGATTTGTATTAATAGATTTGGCAGAGAAGAAGTATATGGCATACTTTTAGGCTCCATTCTGCCTCTCATGGATTCTGTCCTCTTCCAAGTATCCCTGCTTTTTAAGCTTACATTGGCTGTTGATCAACACCCTCTGGATTATAGAAATACAAATCATGCTTTTATCATGGGACATCATGCATAAATTCTTCACGTGATCTACAAGGGAATTCCCTGACATGGGAAGCCTACCTCCTTTTGTTCTTCCAGATTTATTAACTCTCATTCTGTTAGGGTTTAAAGCCTCTGTCTACTGAAGTCCTAAAGTCCAGGAGAAGTTGTCTTGCATGGAACACTAAAAAGGTAACCCAATTACAATGACATTCTCTGATATCCATTGTCCCATAGGAAAAGATAGAAATGTAAATTGCTCTACATTTATCCCATTCCTTTCCTGCCATTTCACTCTAATTTTAGTTATCCCTTTCTATTGGTGGATACTAAAGGAAAGACAGAAATTCTCTTACTAATTAATCAAATACTGGTCTCTCAGTCTTTCAGACATCCTGAACATTTGCCAGGGATTTCCTCGAGCTGCCATTGCTTGGCCTGAGCAAAGAAAGATGGACTCCAATTGACTGAATGCTGAAGGATAAACCACAACTTTCTCCCACTAGATTTTTTATTCATATTTTTCACAGTTTCCCCTTTCTATCCTTCTAATATTCCACTTATATATAACTTTGGATATGGAGACTGTCTTAACATGGTTTTCCCTCAAAAGAAGACCCTGAGAAAGGAATTTAGGTGCAATATAGGTGGAAGATAACCCTTGAGTACAAGAATGAGTAAGGGAAGAACAAAATGAAGGGAAAGGAGAAAAGTCAATGAGAAGTTTACCATCATGGACAACTTGGGCACAACCTCAATGGAGATGGTGGAAATGGAGAATCCATTAAAGATTCCAGTTCTATTTCTGTATTAGTTGAGGATGTCTCTCAATGATGATAACTCCTCAGTAGCTCAGGGTTAGTCCTGTTCACAGCCCATTAAGCTGTGTAGTGACAAGGAAAGTAATCAGTCAGGCATTAAGAAGAAAGGAAAGGTAGACATCTGTCGGCATGCTGTGAACTCTCCACCACAGCAGACACAACTCAAATGAGCAGAAACAAGGTGAGTAAATCATTCTTGGTGTGCTACCAGTCCCAGGAGTGTGAACTCTGGGTCACTTATGTGTAAGCCCTAATATGAGTCTGGCCAAGAGTAGTTATAGCTTTCTTTAGAATGTACACTTACCTTTTTGTCTGCTTAAGGGCTTATTTACCAATCTGAGAGGAAAAGGAATTCCACTCCACATTCTATTACATAGTTTGACATCATTATGTATCCCAGAAGCCAATGAAGCAGAAAGGGATTCCATTAAAAGTAAGTAATAGCTCCTGGCTAGAAAGCATTTTAACAATCCAGAGGGTGGTGACAAAAAAGTTTACAATTTTTGGCCTCTTTATTTTAGACTTAGGTTGAAAGAGGGATGAAAATGATAAAAGCACATTTCACTAATATGAAAGAATCATCAGTCTTTCAAGTGTCTCTTTCCATAAGTGTAGACAAGTTTTAAAACTTCTATTATTACTCTATTTTATGTATCTAGTAATATGTATCCTTAAACCCTCTATTAATATTATTTTCAATGATATAGCTTCTTTCTTTTGTCATATCTGAATTAGATAGAAATTAGCGAAGATACAATTAAACATTTTCTAAAAAGGTAAAGCATAGAAGAAATAGTGCTGTAAATTTTGATATACCATAATTATGTAATTCTCTTTACCCTTTTCCTTTGAGGGAATTATTTTTAAAATGTGTCTGGATATGTGACGAGGATTGCCTTTTTGCGTATATGCTTAGTTTGGAAATTGCTTTTTCCCCTCACCAGCTGACTTCAACTATATTTATATTAACCAGAAAGAAGGCCTGGAGCACAGCCCATGAATCAACATTGAAATATTGCCTCTAAAAACACAGTTCTAGTAGGAGGGACAAGCTTGATAAATGAATGACAGTTACATACATGAGTCGAAATTGCATAACTGCAAACAAGAAGTGTAGAGGAAATACTTAAAAGTTTTTCACAGAAACCTGAGATTTGGGAAGCTCGGACAACTGTGAAACAATACAAATTAACAAAACAATTTGTCCTACGTTATTTAGGGAAATAATTGCTGAAAGTGATTGGGAGAATGCCATTCATAAGTAATAAAGGTAAATCTATAAATAACAGTAAATTATTAAACTTTACATTTGAAGAAAATGGAAAGAACTTTTAATCTAGTTCACATATTAATTTTTTCATCAAACATGTATTAGATATTAAGGATTGTCATGTTTGTGAGAAATGTGAGAATGAGTGAATTTTAATTCTAATGCAAAGTAATGCCATCAAAATGAATATACAAGTACACATATGGCTATTCAATGTGATAGCTATATTTTGCACTTATGCTATGCAAATACATGCAAAAAATACCAATTTTTCTTCATTAAGTGTAGGAAAATATAATTTACAGAAATACATTTTACATACAACACAATACATTTTCATAATTATAAACCACAAATGTCACAAAAAATTTGGAAATTAAAACAAATTGTAGCACACATATATTGTCATTCTGTAGCATTATTAACATCATGACAAAAATAGAACAGAGTGTAAAAATATCCAAAGGGATATAAAGCAGAATATCATATTAATATTATTGTGATAAAAGTAATGAAAACAAAAACATGATATATCAAAACTTACTGATTTTGATAATGTAGTCATTGAGTAATTTATGGCTTTTAGAAATTTATAAACTGATTAGTAAACAAAAATTTGAAAAGTAATCTACTAAGCTTCCAACTAAAAAAAAGAAAAGAAACAAAATAATATTAACTAGTAAACTGATAAAATACACGGATATAATTTTTTTTAAAAAAGTAAAAGCTAATTCTCGAAGACAAAAAAAAAAAAACCCTTTGGGAAGTAAGGTCAAGGTAAAAAGACACAATGTACAAATAAAAATCTTCAGAAATTTTTAAAAACATCTAATTGTAAATACAAAAGAAATCAAATTTATATTAAAATACGTTATAGTGCCTGTGTGGCTAAATTGGTTAAGGATCTATGTTTGACTCAGGTCAGGATCTCAGGGCCCTGGGATTGAGCCTTGCATTGAGCTTCCTACTCAGTGGGGAGTCTGCTTCTTCCTCTGCCCTCCCCCCTTGTGCTCTCTCTTACTCTCTCTCTCTCAAATAAATAAATAAAATCTTTTAAAAAATAAAATGAAAAACATTATAAATAACTTTAAAACAATAGAATTGAAAACCTATATGAAATTGATAATTACATGGGAAAAATAAAGAAGCATCAAAATTGTTGAAAGAAATATGAAATCCTCTTCATAAAAAACAGTAAGTTATCTCAACCCCAAAATACGCCACCAATCTCAATCAGATCAAAATGAATGTTATACATGTATCCAGATCAAAGAAGAGTTTACCATAATCTGTGCAAAAATTTGTTTTACAACAAGAAATTAGGTTTATGGAATGAAGTTTGTCATTATTTTCTTAGCCTTATCCTTTCATACTACCTCATGTTTGTACAAAATTGTAATAAAAACTTGTCCTTAGGCTTGTAAGGAAAGAAAATTCTCCTTAAACCTAAGGCTCTTTCCAAAATTAGATTGACAAAGACAGATTAGCCAAAAAAAAAAAAAAAATCCTGCAAATTTATTTAATATAAGTAAATGTGGCATCGGAGCCTTGATAAATGGAAGCCTGGACAAACAGAGCTGAGTACAGTATCTTTATGCTAGGTTTGATGAAGAATGGGTAGTCATGGAGAAATGTGATAGATCAGAGAGCATGAGGTTAGGGTTGTAAACTGGGGGAGACTTAGCAAGGCCTTTTTGTTAGGAGACAGGGATCCTCCTTTTCTCCACGTATGGAGAAGATGCCTGTCCCATGAAGGTTTCAGGAGAGAAAGAGAAGGGAATGGCCAAAGTGCTCTTCCTGCTTCTGTTGTTTTGTCACATTCTTTCTGATTAAAGTATTCAATGTGCTAGGGTGCCATAGTTTGGGGTAGCATGTTCTAAATCCCATCAGGCTGCTGTATAAAAAAGTATTGTAGTGAGGCAACTGTGGATACATGGAGACCAGTTGGAAGGCCTCAATGCAGTTGTTACAGAGTTTTAAATCTATTTGCCCTTTCCTGAAAAACTTTTCTTAAGTTTTTATTGAAATTCTGGTTAGTCAACATTCAATGTAATATTGGTTTCAGGTGTACAATACAGTGATTCAACACTTCCATACATCACCCAGTGCTCCTCACAACAAGTGCACTCCTTAATCTCCATCATGTAGTTAACCAATCCCCCCAAATATGTCGCTTCTGGTAACCATCAATTTGTTCTCTATAGTTAAGAGTCTGTTTCTTGGTTTGCCTCTCTTTACCTCTTTTTTTCTCTTTGCTCATGTGTTTTGTTTCTTAAATTCCACGTATGATTGAAATCGTATAGTATTTACCTTTCTCCGACTTATTTCGTGTAGCACAATACTTTCAGCTCCATCCAAGTCCTTAAAAATGGCAGGATTTCATTCTTTTTCATAGCCGAATAATATTCCATTGTTCGCACATGTGTGTGTGTGTGCACGCACACACACACATACCCACGCACACAGCTGTTTCCATGATTTTGGGTATTTTGACTATTGTAGATAATACTGATATACAGATAATACTGCTATATATATCAGGATACATGTATCCCTTTGAATTAATATTTCTGTATTCTTTGGGTAAATACCTAGTAGTGCAATTCCTAGATTCTATTTTTAACTTTTAAGGAACCTCCATACTCTTTTCCATAGTGGCTGCACCAGTTTGCATTGTTGGTGAAAGTACAAGAAGGTTCCTTTTTCTCCACATCTTCACCAATACCTGTTTCTTGTGTTGTTGATTTTAGCCATTCCAACTGGTGTGAGGTGTAGTTTTGATTTGAATTTCCCTGATGATCAGCGATGTTGAGAATCTTTTCACGTGGCCATCTATATGTCTTTGGAAAATTTTCTATTCATGTCTCCTGCCCATTTTTTTAACTGGATTACTTGTTTTTTTGGTTGTTGAGTTTTCTAAGTTCTTTACATATCTTGGAACTACCCCTTTATCAGATGTCATTTGCAAATATCTTCTTCCCTTCAGTAGGTTGCCTTTAGTTCTGTTGTTTATATCCTTTGCTGTGCAGAAGCTTTTTGTTTTGATGGCATCCCAATAGCTTATTTTTGCTTTTGTTTCCCTTTCCTCAGGAGACATGTCTAGAAAGAAGTTGCCATGGCCAATGTCAAAGAGGTTCCTGCCTATCTTCTCCTCTAGGATTTTCATAGTTTCAGGTCTCATATTTTTGTCTTTCATCTATTTTGTATTTATTTTTGTATATGGTGCAAGAAAGTGGTCCAGTTTTATTCTTTTGCATGTTGCTATTCAGTTTTCTCAATATCATTTGTTGAAGAGACTTTTTCCCATTGGATATTCTTTTCTGCTTTGTTGAAGATGAATTAACCATATAGTTGTAAGTTCTATTCTGTTCTATTGATCTGTGTGTCAGTTTTTGTGCCAGCACTCTACTATTTTGATTGCTATAGCTTTGTAATATAATTTGAAGCCTGGAACTGTGATGCCTCTAGCTTTCCTTCTCTTTTTCAAGGTTACTTTTGCTATTTAGGATCTTTTGTAGTTCCACACAAACTTTAAGATTGTTTGCTCTAGCTCTGTGAAAAATGTTGTTGGTATAGGGATTGTGTTAAATGCGTAGGTTGCTTTGGGTAGTATAGACATTTTAACAATATTTGTTCTTTCAACCCATGAGCATGGAATATCTATTTCTTTGTGTCATCTTCAATTTCTTTCATCATTGTCTTATAGTTTTCAAAGTACAAGTCTTTCACATCTTTGGTTAGGTTTATTCCTAGGTATCTTATTATTTTGGTGCAATTATAAATGGGATTGACTCCTTAAATTATCTTTCTGCTGCTTTATGGTTGGTGTATAGAAATGCAAAAAATTTCTGTATGTTGATTTTGTATCCTGCAACTTTACTGAATTTGTTTATCAGTTCTAGCAGTTTCTTGATATAGGTTATCATGTCATCTGCAAATAGTGAAAGTTTTACTTCTTCCTTGACAATTTGGATGCCTTTCATTTCTTTTTGTTGTCTGATTGCTGTGGCTTGGAATTCCATTACAATGTTGAATAACAGTGGTGAGAGTGGATATCCCTGTCTTGTTCCTGACTGTAGAGGAAAAGCTCTCAGTTTTTCCTCACTGAGGATGATATTAGCTGTGGGTTTTCATATATGGCCTTATGTTGAGGTATCTTCCCTCTAATCCTACCTTGTTGAGGATTTTTTAACATGAATGGATGCTGTATTTTGTCAAATGCTTTTTCTGCATCTATTGAAAGGGTGTTATGGTTCTTATCCTTTCTTTTATTAATGTGGTATATCATGTAGATTGATTTGCTAACATTGCACCACCTTACATCCCAGGAATAAATCCTATTTGATCTTAGTGAATGACTTTTTTAATGCATGTTGGATTCAGTTTGCTGTTTACATTATTGTGAATTTTGGCATCTGTGCTCATCAGGGATATTGGCCTCTAGTTCTCTTTTTTAGTGGAAGCTTCTGGCAAACCTTTGAGAAAATGTTGTTTTCTCAATTTTGTCTTTCCTAACCACTATATTTAATGCTGCAGACTGCAGCCCCCCACACACTATAATCAAACAACCTCTCCAGATGAGATACATACCAAGATACTATATCCTTCTAACATACCAATCACTTTCTGTATGTATATATTTAAGAGACTCTGGTATCTTACCTCTTAATATAGTACAGTTTTTACAACACTAAGGATCATTTTATTTTTACTAATAAAATAGGCATACTACAAATTCTTCTTGTTGAGTAAAGTCAATATCAAACTCTGCGATATTCATATTTTAAGTTGTTTTCTAATTCTTCCTGCTGTTTCCACCCTTGCTGCCCTTTAATTATATATATATATATATATATATATATATATATATATATATCATACTTAAAGACTAAGCTTTGTATCAGTTTTGTGTTTTATCTCCTCCATTTTCAGATAATTAAACTACATATTGGAAAGAAAACAAAAAATGATCCAAATTTGAAATATAGTTCTATTTGGTGATTTCAACAATATAAAATGAATGTGATGGGTGAAGAATAGTTAACCACAAGATAAAGTGAATGAACAACTGCTATTTTTCTGCCAGACTGAAGAGATATAGTGATTTATTTATTTCTATTACATCTTTCATCATAGTCCAAATTATTGACATTTTAAGAAATAGTGTAATTAGAAATTGAATTTCTAAGGAGATAATAGCTCGGAATAAAATTGATCTATTCCTCTCAGACAAAGATTCTCTCCTTGATCAAACTCTATTCAGGCTCCTCTGAGCTCTTTTTCTTAGAGGCCCCATCCTTAGGTATGTCTTTAAGAGCTCAATTTTAGTGAGAATCCTGCTAAGTCAGTTTAGCCAGAATACCCCACTCACAATATCTGATTACCCTGGATTTCTGACCAAACTTCTTATCCCCAACTGCGATCAACCCAGCATTCAGTAAGAATCTTGTTAGATGGGTTTAGCAGAATTCTCCCCTTAGCCCTCTTAGTAATTCTCCATCCACTGACCACCCCACACCATAACCCTGCTCCTTGGCTATAAATTCCTAATCTTCCTTGTTGAGGAAGGAAATCAGAGTTGAGCCCAATCTTCTCCTCTATTCAAAACTGTATTGTAGTAGGTCCCTTATCTAGTGTAGCAGCCTCCCTGAATAAAGTCAGCCTTATTGTTTTAACAAATATCATGACTAATATTTTCTTTAACATCTCCAAAGTTAGAAAAATACTGGTGAAACTCCCGATGCCTCATTATAGGCCAGATATATCCTAGGCCTAATTTAATGCCAGACATATTCAGAACTGGCTGTGAAACTGGCAGAACCTGAGCGTACAAATTATGGACTCAGCACCTGCAGTAGTGATAGGACCAGGGAGGGAAGAGCAGCGATTAGTACCCTGGCATTGATCGATACATATCTTCGTGCCTTTGTCTAATTTTAAAAATGTTTCAGTCTAAAGAGTTGTCCGAACTAATTTATAAATCATTTTCAGTGCTTAAATAAAATTCTGATTGGTAAACAAAACTAAATTAATATCCTAACCTTGTCCTCTGTTCATAATAAAGAGACAGTGGTGTATATGTTTTCAAAAGAGTTAAAATGTCTTTGACATTGTTCCAATGCTTCTCATTTTATGGAGTTTAATATACATCTAGAGCCATATGTCTCTTCTCATTTGAAAATCAGATAGAATGTGTTGAATTAAAAAAGATTTTGGCATTTAGATGATTATCTGCATATAAATTAATGTGTTAATTACACATTCCTGAATCACATATGAAGGGACTTGCACAAGAGTCAATGTTAATTTTGCAGAGTGGACATTATTATTGAATGTTAGAATCTCACCTGAGTATATTTGTGAGAATTGTTTGTGGATAGGCAATGCAAATAATAAAAATAGTTCAAATTTCCATATCAAAGAACAAATAGACTGACAAGAGAGAATAAAGAGCTCAGAGACAAATGCAAGAGTACTTGGAAAATCTATCTTACAAATATGTTATATTCATAAAACAAAATTATTTAATCATTATAAATCTTATATTGCAATCAAGTTGGCTCTTAAGTTTAAACATTAGCCTCAAGTTTGCTTCTCCCGCCTTGTCAATGGCACAAAAGTAAGTCTGTCTATTATATAAATAATATAATTTATGTACAAGCTAATGCTCACTGCTCTTAACTCATTTGCTTTTCCCCTAAGAGCTTCATCTTACTTTGAAAAGACTCAGTAACGAAAGACATTTTGTTTCATGAAATTTCTAGCTGTATTTGAATGGGAAGGACTTCAACACTATGTAATCTGCCATCTTGGCAGGAGCAGAAATCCTAGCTTCGTTTCTTTAGTTCTCATCTCTTTATGTACCCCATTCTGTTACTTGAGGAGAAACCAGACGAAATCCAGGGATGAGTTTACTAGCTTAATTTCAGGATTAAATTTCCAACAAGGTAGTGTTGGCTTCTTTTGATGTTAAATTACAAATAAGAATAGTGAGTACAAATAGTGAACATAGTCACGGTATAAATAACATGTTTATCAGAGTATAATAGCATGTTTATGTCTTGTACTACATAAACATTTAAATATTATCAAAATATTTTATTTTTGTTATATTTGAAAGAATTACAACTTGTTAAAAACCAGTAGGCATCTGGGCTATAAAATGCTGTTCTTTTCAAAAGCCCAGGGCAGGAGGTAATAAACTTGAAAATTTCTATTGTTTTTCAAGTAATAGATAACAAATACTCAAGATTTTATCAAAATCTGCTCTCATTCTTTATGCATACTGTATATTATTATATATCATTAAACTAAGTATTAGAATCTGTTGGGAGTTTATTGCTATTTTTGTTAAAAAGGAATGATTTACCTGTATCATGTGGTTAAATTACTGTCCCCTATTTCTGATTCTAACACATTCTTATTACTATTGCTTATGATTCAATAAGAGGTTGAATTTTGGAATATATCACTCTGTTGTGTCAAGTTAATGATTATTTTCCCAGAGGAATATTTTCATTGTTAGTTATTTAATTCACCTATATATCTGTATTTACTTATTTACCTATTTATTTAAAAAACACTTACTTTTAAAACATAAGAATACTTCTTAAGGGGCACCTGGGTGGCTCAGTCTGTTAAGCAGCTGCCTTCATCAGGTCATGATCCCAGGGTCCTGGGATGAAGCCCCCTGTCAGGCTCACTGCTCAGCTGGGGGCCTGCTACTCCCTCCTCCTCTGCCCTCCCCCTACTTATGCTGTCCCTCTAGTTTGCTTGTCCTCTCTCAAATAAACAAATAATATCTTAAAAAAAAGAATACTTCTTAAATTTAGATGTACATTGAGATCTTCAAGCATTATACTGAATTTTATTTTAAGTTGAATTTAGCTTCCGCCTTTAAATACAGTTTTGTAGATTCTTTTTAATTGATATATTCCTAAAAACTTGCTTTAAAACTATTGAGCTTTTAATAGTTCATTTTTTTTCCACTCGTTTACTTTTTAGGACCTTATGTCCTCCTCATATCTTATAAATCAAAGATTAACTGGCACCTCTCTCCACCAACTTCAATAACACTATGTAGTATTTAAAACTTATTAACATATATGTGCCATCTGTTCCCAATTTAAATATCACACATTGAGATTTCTAAATTTGTACATCTTACGATATTCTTTTTATTTTTTTAATTTTTCTAGAATTTTCTTCACAATCTTACAATTGCTTAAACAGAAGACAATGATTTTATTTTTCAGATCTGAGTTGCAATTTAAGTGAAATTATATTACGAATGTGGGACAATGTGATCGCAGTGGTACAGTAAAAAGAGCAGAGATGGAATCAGGCAGAATGTGAATTTGAATCTTGGCTCTGTCACTTACAGTTTTGAGATGGTATTTACATGAATGCGTATATATAGGTGTGTGTGTGAGCATATATATATATATAATATTCAAATGACACAAATTCTTTGGATATAAAGTTATTTCTGCCACTCACAGTATTTATAAAGGAGAAAATAAATACCTAAATGGTAAAGTTGCTGTGAAGATTAATACTAATAAATAATAATTAACAGTATTGTTATTGCAAGCAATCTAAATGTTTTAAATCCTTCTTTGTGACAACTCAGCGACATAGATAACAGTTGTTCTTTCCATTGTCTAGAAGACAAAATTGAAACAAGACAGGGAACTACCTGACATAACTTAGTAAGAGACAAATGGGATTTCAATCCAGAAAGCGTGGATCCTGGGTCTCAATTATCTCATTGTTAAAGAAGATAAAATATGTCTGTGCATTGAATACTTTTCATTGTTTGGTAGCTAATATTATTTACATTAATCTTCATGAAGAAGAAAAAATATTATATTAAATTCACAATTATGAAAATGTAGGTTTTCTAATAATAAGAATTTTGCATTTTCATTCTAACAGTGACTTTATGTGTATTAGAGTTTGGGTTAGCTTTTCTGCCATCAGCTAATTCTTATGTTTCCAAGTCAATGGCAGAAAAAAGAAATGTATTTTGGATTTAAGATTCTAAAAGGAAGAGGTTTAGCAAATGCAAACCCAAATGTCATTTTAGGCAAAAATTCTGTCACAGAATCCCACTATCCTCATTTTGTTTTCATTTCTACTAAACATTTTGATGGCATTTAACTTTTCTGAGAAACTAGAACAAATGCAAAATTGACTGTACAACAACAAAAGAACTTCATTTTCGTTGTATGTTTGTGTATTGGTGTCTGTATGCTTATGGCATTAAATAGATATGTCTTTTTTTTTTTTTTAAAGATTTTATTTATTTATTTGACAGAAAGGAGAGAGATCACAAGTAGGCAGAGAGGCAGGCAGAGAGAGAGGGGGAAGCAGGCTCCCTGCTGAGCAGAGAACCCGATGCGGGGCTTGATCCCAGGACCCTGAGACCATGACCTGAGCCGAAGGCAGAGGCTTTAACCCACTGAGCCACCCAGGCGCCCCTAAATAGATATGTCTTAAAACCACATTCATTCCCCATATTTTGCTGATTGATTTAGATTAACTCAGCAATTGTAACAGAAGTATGTATACTAGAAGACCATTGGTATATATATGAATCATTTAAGAGACATATTAAAAATGTAAATTCTCATTCTTCATCTCCAGAGAAATCCATGATTCATGACATTAATTATACTGCTTTCTTTGAAATAATTATATACAAAGCATGTATTCAACAACCTTATTATTTGAAAATTTTAGATACCATATCTTGAAACTTATTGTTTTATAATTTGTGTTTGTTTCAATAACACCATTGATGAGTCTATTAATATATGAACTCCTCAGTTCTTGATGTACTCTCATATAATGATAATATCCTCTGCCCTGATTATCCACAACTGCATAATGTCAATTTCTCCATAATATTAATTTCTGGTATATCTCCTTTCAACCAGTATAATTTATTTTTCCAGATTATCCCTTTTTCCTCTTATTTCAAAGATTCGGGTACACTGGGACCTTCAGTCCATGACTCAATCATCTTTAACTTTATTTCTTCCTCTACCTCTACTCTTTCTTTCTTTTTCTTTCTTTTTCTTTCTTTCTTTCTTTCTTTCTTTCTTTGTTTCTTTCTTTCTTTCTTTCTTTCTTTCTTTCTTTCTTTCTTTCTTTCTTTCTTTCTTTCTGGAGAGAGTGTGTGTGTGCAGGCAGGGAGGGGCAGAGGGAAGAGAGAGAATCTTAAGCAGGCTCCATGCTCAGCACAGAACCTAATGCAGGCCTCGATCTCATGATCCTGAAATAATGACCTGAGCCGAAATCAAGAGTCAAATGCATAACTGACCGAGCCATCCAGGTGTCCCATCTCTGCCTCCACTTAGAATCCATCGTTTGTTTTTACCTATTTTATCTCTCATAGTACATCAGTAGAATCCAGATATTTACCCTCTTTACTGTTAAACAGTTACAAAATTATTATCATCAGTATATTCTTATCCCTGGAATTTACCTCAAAATCAACCTTTCTGCACCTCATGTTTATCAAAATAATCTTTTAAGGATCACATGTGATCATAATATTGTTAAATCTAATGGTCAATTATTAGGACATATTTTACTGGACCTATAAGGATCATTTATCACAGCTGATCACTCCTTCTTTATTAAAATGTTTTCTTCATTAGTTTCCACTTTGTTTTGATTTTCCTTTTAATTTACTGCCCATTTTTTCTGCTATTTTTACAGATTTCTCCTCACCTCTTTGAGGTTAGAGCTTAGTTCTCACTTCTCTATATGCTTACCATATGTGTTACCATTCTTTTGGATGACTTTTAAATACCATCTTATGCTGACAAGTCTCAAATATTACTTCTACTCCATAAATCTTCTGTGAGCTCTGCATCAGTATAGGCAAATGTCCATGGGATGTCTCTACTCAGATCTAAAAAGGACATCTAAAACATGAAGTATCCAAAAAAGAACTTCTGATTTTCATCTAAAGCATGGTTTTCCTGAAGTCTTTTCCAACTCAGAAATGACGACTCTATTCTTTCAGGCCAAAACTTAGTCCTCTTTAACACTTATTTTCTTTTGTACGATACAATATCTCTGTCTCTTTAAATCTGTGTCTGTGTTTGTGTGTGTTTTGTGTGTGTTTGTGTGTGATATTGACCACTGATCACTGTTTCTACTATTAGCATTTTAGGCAAGTAACTCACCCTGGATCACTATAATGGACTTGTAACATGTGTCTATTTTATTTTTGACTTTTATAATCTATGTTCAACAAAACAATCAGAGTTATCCTTACCAATAAATAAAGATCATATTAATTCTCTTTTCAAAACTGTTTCATTGCTTTCCAAGTCAGTGAAAGTAAAATATAGTCCACATTTCGCCATACTTCTGTCCCTGGTACTTCACCGACATGTTTTATACCTACCTCCTCCCTTTGCCTCCTCCAGACAAACTAGCATCCTTGTTACTTTGCACATGTGGGGCATGCCATGGAGCCAGGCCTTTTGCACTAGTTCCATTTCTCTGGAATGCTCTTAACCTAGTATTTGCATGACCTGCTCCTTTATTTCCTTCAGGTTCTCTGCTTTCCCTCACTCTCTGACATGTGTCCTGAATTTATTGCCTTTGGGTTCCAAATTATCATTTATTGCCTCAGTTGTGGAAATGGATCTTGTCCCTTTCCTTTGTCCAGCTAGAAATCCATTAAATTTTGTCAATAAAGAGCACTGGAATGAAGTGGAAAGGAGATTGGCTCCCTAGATCTGGTGTGCTCTGCTATCTTCTTCCTGATGCTTGTGTGCTTCCTGGAACTATTGTGCTACATGAGAAAGCATGGAGCTTCCATAGCGTATGCAGCCTCTCCACTACACCAGCATGGGGGCCAGCACCGCTCAGCAGCAAGCAATTTCCTCCTGAACTCCTCTAAGGTGATTTCGTAGTAAAATATCTTTGGTGAGGCTTGCCTTAATGAATAGTTTTTCCCAGCACCCTGGAAGATAGATTTTCAGGAAGTTCCACTGGTGTAGCACCAGAGTGACGCATTTACCATCCAATGAGCCACAGCCATGCCCTGTCCAACATGGACTGGATCTGAGTCCTGGTTGAAGTAGGAGAGACCTCTTCCTTTTGTGCTCCATCTCAGTCCTAGAGGTCAAGTAGCTGCTCCCCAAATCTACAACCCCTATATTTTTTAGTTTCCTTTACTTCCTAGCCAATAATTCCCTGTTACTTTAATCCCCTTTTATAATTAATAATTCTTAAAGCTGAATTTTTCCCTTCTCAAATTCCTATATGGTTTCTGTCTCTTAATCAGATTTTTCTTGACCACATTATGTAAAATATCAATCTCGATTCATGTGGTTATTTTAAATCTAATTTCCCTTGCTTTATTTTTCTTTAAGACAATTACCACCATGTGACATTCTAGATAGCTGTATATTGTCTACCTCCTCTCCCACATAGTAGAAGGCCCATAAGGCATAGGTGCTTTGTTTTTTTCATTGCTGTATCCAGTGAACCTAGAACAGTACCTGAATTTACTAGGTATTTAAAGTAGATTTGGATAATGAATGCTGTTCAAAGATAATACCTGGAAAGAAACGTAAATCAGTCACATTATAACCCCATTCTGGTGGACATTAGTGATAATGACACATACAAAAATATTCTATATTTAAAAATCTATAAGTGATAAAACATATTTTATGGAATATTAACATTTTTCTTAATGTGTAACAAGATGACTATTTTGAAGTGGGAATAATTTTTTCCCATTTTTATAATGGAAAACTTCTTGGTAGAAACAAATTTAATATGTAGCATATTTTATTTTATTTTTTTTTTTTTAAGATTTTATTTATTTATTTCACAGAGAGAGAGAGATCACAAGTAGGCAGAGAGGCAGGCAGAGAGAGAGAGGGAAGCAGGCTCACTGCTGAGCAGAGAACCTGAGGCGGGGCTCGATCCCAGGACCCTGGGATCATGACCTGAGCCGAAGGCAGAGGCTTTAACCCACTGAGCCACCCAGGCGCCCCGATATGTAGCATATTTTAAAGTGTCAACTTTTATTTTTCAAATTATAAATTTGTTGAGCACTTAATATTTCTAAGATTTGTGCTGATTTTCATTACTGAAAAGTGTTAACTGAGAAAAAGATGTCTTAGTGGTCACTATAATTTTACATCAGATTGTTAATACAGAAAACATTTCTTAGAAAATTTGGTTCATGGTTAGATCTTGTAGTGTGATGATGAGCAAATGTCATTATGAGTTCCCAACTCTTAGTGGTTGGTACTAGTAAAAATGTTTCCTGATTCTCAATGCGAGTTAAACACATCCATCATGGGTGAGGAAGATAGCCTTTTCTTATCCTCCACATTTATCAGACTCTTTTCATACAATTACATAAAAGAGATCACTTAAACAGTTTCATATAGACAAAGTGCAGTCTTCCATGAATATAAATTAAAAGTAAGTCAATACATTTGTCTTATATTCGACAACATACTTCTTTAAAAAAAGACACATTTCTTATTTATTTGGTTATTTTGTTTATAATGTCAAAGTAACTGAGTTTTGGCATTCCCTAGAATACTAAAAGTTTTAGGTTCTTTTCTTTTTTCTGTTTGACTCTATGTAGAAGCAAATTGAGAAGTCAATCACTTTTGAGGATTCATCGTACGTGTTTATGCACAACATTGATGAACTGTATCATCTCACAAGAATATATAAATGTATATTTATTTCTGACACTTCTGGTTCATGCAGTTTAAATCTCAAGTTTAAAAACAAATTAACTTTCAAAGCTTCAAAGGCAGAATGACATTCATTCTCACTCTACTGAAGCTACATCAGTAGTAATTGAAGAAGAAAATGGTAATGCAGATGTCAAGGCCCCTTGAGCAATAAGGATTCAGCAGGCTACTTAGTGGAAAAAGACTATTGGGTCATAACTTTAATAACTTACACATATCTAGTTTTAATTAGTCCTTGGCAGATTAGATGACCTCCATAAAGCAGTTAAGGAATATTTCTACGCTGTCAGGCCATTCAATAGTGTCCATGAGCGACACACCACTGCCTCTTTTCCTGGAAAAACACACCTTATTCCAGGATATACAAGGAAAAGCCCAATTAATCTCTGGCCTTGGTATTTACAGGCTTTCACCAATTTGCTCAAGTTCAGTTACCTCTAAGCAAATCATCTGTATATTCATTACCTCAATTTATATTTCAGTTTCTAAATAGCTTTTGCATCACATGTCACTTTGGTAATCTTCTCTTTATTATTTCTATAACTATAAAAATAAAAATAAAGTTATTATTTCTTTTGCCAAATCATATTCCCATCCTCATCATATAAATTTTGAAGGTTAATATTATTGAATTTATATGAAATATAGCTAAATTTTAATATGTGTAGAATTGATTCTCTGTGAATTTTTTCATCATAACTTTGCAACAATAATACCAGTTTCATGCATTTTTTAAAAACAGGGTTTGTAATAAATGTCCTTGCCAAGTCTATATTCAATTTAATATCTATCTCTTTACCATTCCTGAAAACAAAAGTTAATGTATAAGTAAAAGTAAACAAACAGAAATAATACAAACAAGAAAGAACCATAGAAAAATAGCTTGCTACAAATATCTTTACTAAAACTTTTCTCCATCTATCTTTTGATACTCTCTTCCAGTGTCTAAGGAACATTTCTGAAGTTATCCTAAATTCTATAGGAAAAAAATTTGAAAAGAACACCTCTCCAAAGTCCTTTAAAATAAGTGTGTGCTTCTAGAACAGCTCTATATTTTCTGAATAGATACTTTAATTATGTGGCTATAAGACTCTTTAGTTTTATCTCCACATGCAGCTTGGGTCCTCAACAGGGCTGCTTGCTGATTTTTTCTTTATAGTACGTTTTGTTCACTTTAATTTGTTCTGTGGATATGAAGTGCAAAAAGGAGAACATTTCATAAGAAAAATAGTATTTTTGAGAATATTTGAGAAAAAGCAAAGAAGGAAGAGCACACGTGTTCACCAAAACATTGGGGTTGAGCACATTATTGTTAATATTGAATAGTCATATAATATTCTCTAGTCAGCGATGTTTCTTACTCTATTTGTTATGTAATGACATTAATATCACACATCTCTGCCTGTCTCTTATAATTATGCCTACGAGTTAAAAATTAACACGGTCACTTTAATATAGAAAACTCTACACAACAAATATATTTAACACACATGACTATATATTGTAGGCACATTTCTACTGAAAATATATGCCAAATAACCATAATATGTAAAATATATAAAATACATGACAATTAACCATATATATAAAATGTATATGCCAAATAACTATATATGTCAAATAACCATATATATAAAAGATATGTGAACTATATGCCAACTAGTATATATAATATTAACCTTTCCATGAGGAACTCTGCATCAAGATGTATTTGAGAGAGATTTTGTTTTGTTTGGATTTGTACTTAATACTATATAGATATGTCTATAAATAATAAATAAAAGGATTTAGAAAAGAACTGTGAAATAAGGCCATAACAGCAGTCACAAAACTCTGGGGTACATAGAAAATACATTTGTAATTCTTACAGTTAACATACAGAAAGCCTCTGAAAGTCTATGAAAAACAAAATTGAAGTATCAACCTTGTCATTAAAGATTGCATTAAGGATGTTTCATATGCATCCGTATCATTTCTGTTATGAGCTCATGTCACTGTGATTTGAATTACATAATAAATAATAATGAACACAATTACACAGTCCAGAAGACTATTTGATATTTCGGAAACATGTAACCCCTAGGTCTCAAGGCTAGTTGGGGATTTGGTCCTAGATTTTATAGAACTATAGGACAAATCAGTAAAAATAGAAGATAGTTCATAATAAAGACATTAATGATTTGTGTGACTTTTGTTCAAAGTGATAGGGGTTTAATGGCCAGGAGGATTTTAAATTAGCTAAATAGTCAGAGTTGATGCTTTGGAGAAACAAAGATAAGGGCCAGAACTTGAAATAGACCAAAAAGAAGGAAAGACATCCTGGAAGAGCTGAACAATAAGAATGTGACCATCCATTCCTTTTAGGAATCTGAGAGCAAAGTCAGTATAGCCACTTATGAAAGCCTCTCCTCCCAAACAAGGGGCTAAATATTCACTTTGGAAACTCTAGTATTAATTTCGGCAAAACGATTACATTTATTTCTCTAAACAAACAAGTAATGAAGGAGTATATTTTAGGCTTTTTCTTAGACACTGATAATTTTACTCCTGGTGTCTTTTCTTCTTTTAAAATTTAAGATCAAGTAGAACACTTTGCTTTTGACAGTTACTTATACATATTGCTGAATAAATGAGATTCCTGACTATTCCTGACTAATATACCTATTCCTGAGGTATCCATTATATCAATGATGATATTGGCAATAATGAAAATGATAAGGATAGTCAAGAGGAGGAGGAGGTCTTGGTAGAAGAGAAAGGAGAGAAGAGATCTGAAGGAAAAAGAGATGTAGCGGGAGAAGAAGAAGTAATGAGAAGGATCACAATTACTATATATAGCACATCCTGCTATGTGTCTACATAAATGATTCAATTCTCCCAAAAATCCTATGAAGAGAGTGCTACAATTATCCTTATTTTACCAATGAATAAATCAAGTTAGCATTTTAAAGTAAATCAGATGAGTTAAAAATTCTGAAACAGATGTTAGTCTGATTCCACAAGTCTTACTTCTAACAATTATTCTCTACACTTTTTTGGTAGAATATAATCAATCATATTATTCAGTCATGTTCAGGAAAAATACATGACCTCAAGTACTTTCTTTTGGTCCCCAAATGGAAAACAAAATGAAACGACAAACATAAAAGCACAAATGAATGGATACCTTCTCCTATGTAACAAAAATCTAAACAAAATAAAGTAATGGCAAACAATCCCATAGAAACATGCTAAAAAAGTGTTTGCAAGTCCATGAAGAATACCAGAGAAGGTCAATTTTTATAGCAACTTTGAAAAAAAAGGGCTAGATTACAAAAATGTATTATGACTAAGAATGATAATTTACCTTATTCCTATCTTAGATACATTAAATAATCTAATAAGTAGTATTTTTATTCAAAACTTCTTAAATTATTGTCATGAATATGTGAGAAAATTTAAAGATTGAGTCAATAAAAATAAATAGCATTACCAAATACACCTCTCTTATTTCAAATATAACAGAAATATAAGGAAATAATTATAAACTAGCAGTAGGAAAACAATGATATAATACATACATACTTCCTGAAACAAATTGTTGACTCCGTCTTACCAATAAAGGGTTTAGATGTCTGGTTACAATGTGGTCTATAGTCTTACACTAGGTGAGCAAAAGCATTATGCATTCAAAAAATATATCACTCAGAGTTTTTTTTTAACATAATGATATAAGAGTCTTAGATTAAAATAATTTTGAGTTAGAGAATTAGCTGTTGATTAGGTTCATTTAAACCTGTCACTAATCCCTGGCATCCTTCAAATACAGACAGAATTAAACATTGTGAAGGTCATTTAATTCTTGTGCCTTCTTTATATTCCTCACTGCTGCTGCTCCTCCCTGTTCTGAAATTTCTGAAATCGACCCTGGTATACTGTATGCATTAGAAGATGAAGAAGCAGTCAACTCCCATCAGATAACATTCCTTTTACCATAATTTGGGAATATATTCCTCCCTAAATTTGGTAGTTGTCAATACAGAGTTATTGTGATTGTGTTTCTATTATAGAAAAAACTAAAATTTATTAAATTATTATTTTAAAAAACCATTTATATAACACTTACCATTACTGGATATTATATGACCTATTCTTTTATATTGTTTATTTCTCTCTTCTTATAATCTCAACTCTGTGAGATACGGGGCTTTTTCTATTTACTGTTGTAACCAAGAAGCTCAAATAGTAGCTGAGATAAATAAGCTTTCAATAACTATTTGGCATAATATTAAATTTGATATTTAGTTTGCTTCCGGTGTTTACTGTTATAAATAATACTATAACAATATCCTACAGTAAGCATCATTTTCTAAACATTTTTATAAAAATTCAGATCATTTGCTCTAAAAGTATAATATTGTATCAATGTATTTAAACAAAGTATATTATATATACATATATATGTATGTATAATTATTAAATGATTTAGGGTCTTTGAATCGAAGGACTCTATGTAAGATATAGTTATTTTTCTTGCCCAGTGAGATATTAAATCTCAAGCTATACTCTGATAACTGACACAAAAGAGAATACTGTGAACTTTGATTATATGTTAAGACTTTTTTATGACAAGATATTTACAATCTATATAAATGATAAATAATACTTCTATCCTTATTTCCATCCTAGTAGAGTACAATATCAAGCAAATTGAGTTCAAGAAAAAAGTTACTGGTTTTTCCCTTGTCTTTTGCATAATGTGTTCCTCTACTTACAAGATGATAAATTACTAGTAATATACAAATACTGAAAATAGCACAGTTTGAGGCTCTGATACATATAAAAGCCAAGGAAATATTGGTGATAGTGGAGAAAAAAAATTCACACAGAAAAACCAAATTAGCTTTGAATCATTGAGCTTCAAATGGTATAACAAAACAAATTCTAGCAAGTCACAGGAGTGGAGTGTGACAACAGATGCAAACATAATTGTGAAGGTGACAGTGCAGGTGCCAGCTTCACATTCATAATTCATATGGTACAGGGTGAATTTAAGATCAGTTTTGTGGTGTTTCTCCACCCCCACATACCTATATAAGGTATCAACATATACCTAGTATAGACAGTCCAAGAGTATGGATAATCTGAATATCTGACTTGGCCATTTAAAAGCATTCTCTAATCTTCTCAGATTACAAATTCCCTCTTTTTTATTCCTGTAAATGAGTATTTTAGATAAAGGGAGAGGGGCGAAGCTCTCCTCAAAGCTAAATAATAGATCCTCCCATCAATATGAATGATCCATTTAGGTCAAATATCCAGCCTTGGACTAATAATAGTCACCTGGGAGTCCACAAGCTGGTTGCTTTAGCCTAAACAGAATCTGGAACTGTATGTGGGTGACTCCTGTAGGAAGGAAAAAACCAGAAATTGATGTCAGATAAACAAACTATCCCAGGGCACTCCATTCACTCTGGGGTGGGAGAGGAGCTTGACACCCTTTTCTCTTTAATAATAAGAGAGCTGACTACAGATTCTTAGCATAAGATATTATGCTCTAGTAGGACCTCCTGATATTTCTTTTTTCTTTTTTTTTTTTTTTTTTGAGAGAGAGAGAGACACAGGGAGCACATGCTTATGCAAGCAGGTGGGGGAGGGGCAGAGGGAAGGAGAGAATCTCAAGCAGGCTCCACACCCAGTGCTGAGTTGGAGATGGGGGTTTGATCTCATGACCCTGAGGTCGTGACCTGAGCCGAAATCAAGAGTCTGACACTTAACCTACTGAACCACCCAGGTGGATTTTTCTTCTTGAGGAGTAATTTAAACATTAATTTAATTTAACCATTTTTCTATTATTTAATGATTTCTCTCATTTACTCTAGTGTGAACCTCATGACAGCAGGCATGTTAGTTCTTTTGTTCACTACTTCACTTCTCATTTTAGTACCTGACTTTTCAAAAATATTTGTTGACTAAGCAAGTGAGTAAATACCTGAATAAATATATTAAGTGGGTGGTAATGTGTGTAGTTTGCAACTAAATATAATATGAGCTATTTATTGCCATTTATAGTGCCTCTTAGGAAACCAACCCAAACTCAGTGGCTTCAAACAATTACTCAATTTCATGGATCTATGGATTAATTGGCCAATGGTGAACATATCTGCTTTAAGCTATAGCTTCTGAAATGACTGTGCTTCTTGTCGCACCTGGGTGGCTCAGTCCATTAAGCATCTGTCAGCTCAGGTCATGATCCCAGGGTCCCGTGATAGAGTCCTGCATTGGGCTCCTTGCTCAGCGCGGAGCCTGCTTCTCCCTCGGCCTGCTGTTCTCCCTGCTTTTGCTCTCTCTCTCTCTCTCTCCCTGACAGATAAACAAACAAACAAACAAACAAATAAAATCTTAAAAAAATAAAAGAACCGCAATTACAGTTTCCTCAAGGAAGACACCTTTTCCCTTATAGACCCGGTCTTCCTTGTCACGGTTGCCACCTCATGTTGCTCAGGCTGCCGTATGAGTCTCTCGTAGTATGTTGAGTGATCCAGTTGGAAGAACATAAGGCAGATAGAGGAAATCTGGGAAATATAGTTTTCAGCTTCCTACCCAGTCGGAAAACTTTAGAAAGGTGTTTCACTAGCTATTGATGAGTCAATCAGCATTGATGCCACAGAGTCATTGTTCTATTTTCCCTTTTCCTTACCAGTCCATTTGTAAAAGTTGCCAGTTTTATCTATAAAATAAATCTTGAGAATGGCAAACATCTACAGTTCTCACTGCTACATTCTCATCTCATCATGATTATTTGAACTAAATTACTGTGATATTTCTCGAAATCATCTACAGTCTTACTCTCTTGATCTTTTGTATACATTCTCCTTCATCAGCCAGAATGATTTCTCCAAATGTTAAATCATGGTACAGAACATGATTGTGGTAGTGGTTACATCTGCCAATACTCATTGATTAATAAATTTAAAAATAGGTGAATGTTATTGTATATAAAATATATCTCAGTGGGGCGCCTGGGTGGCTCAGTGGATTAAAGCCTCTGCCTTCGGCTCCAGTCATGATCTCAGGGTCCTGGGGTGGAATACTGCATCAGGCTCTCTGCTCAGCGGGGAGCATGGTTCCCCCCCCCTCTCTGCCTGCCTCTCTGCTTACTTGTGATCTCTCTCTCTCTGTCAAATAAATAAATAAAATCTTTAAACATATATATATATATATATATATATATATATATATACCTCAGTAAAAGTGATTGAAATACAAAGATTAGTAAGATCCCATTCTCCTATGCTGAGAATCCTTGAAGGGGCTTTCATTTTAGGTGGTTCAAATTCAAACTTATTGCCTTAGCCTTTGGAGTAGTACATGATCCTGTGGTCCCTTACTACTTGACTGACCTTTGCTCCTTGTACCTAGCCCCTACATATCTTTTGCTACTATTGTGCAAACACAAATATCTGGCCTGCCCCTTACATTTTTGCTATTCCCTTTATTTTTAACTGGCTCTGCATTTTCATACTGCAATCATATTTCAGATCCCCAGTGAGGTCTTTCCTGGCCACTTCATTAACAGACTTTCTTTCCTTCCTCCGAGGCTTCTCAATAATCAGTGCACTCATCACTATATTTATTCATTTGTGACATTGTGTCTTCAATCATTATTTGTTTTTTCCTCAGAAAAAAGCAAGTTTCTTCAATGCTTTTTGTTTTCTATCTGTATGATCTACAAGAGCTTATGGTACAAAATAGGTACTAAATAAGAATTTCCTGGGAAAAATATAATCATAAAATAATGGCCCTTATTTTAGGGAGACAGGAAGCTTTCTCCAGAAACGAAATCATCCGTTTCATACCCATCACCTTTAGGAACCACAAACATTAGTCTTTTCACTTCTGGAAAACATTTAAGAGAATTGTTCTAGTCCAAGAAGAAAGGGGGGTGGTATCAGATTTTCTTTAAATGTTGGTAATGATTTCACACATGGTTTTTATAAATTTCAAGTTCAGTTGAGCTTTTTTTCTTATTGTCCACAAAGGATTTTTATAAAGTCAACAAAGAGTCAAAATAAGGGAGGTGTAGACAGGAAACTACAGGATTGAAATTTTACAGAAATTTCAGCAGCAAATGAGAAGATAGTTTAATGTCAAGGACTTGAGACCAGAGAAGTGATCTTAGAAAGAATGTGGTGAGGGTCGTGGCTTGAGTGCTTAGGGGCTGTGGTGAATCAGACTCCTCTACAGCTGAAGCCAGTCTTCGGGGAATTTCGTAATGTCAGTATGCATGGCCTATACCTGACAGCAACAGACTGTCTATGAAGGTGAGCATTGTTCTTTACTCAGCAACAACCACACTCAGCAGCCCAGTAGGGGAAACCCCACCCAGGACCTCCTTATGGTACTTTTTGCTGGTATTCCAGAACTCTCGTATCTGCATTTTAGATCTCTACTGTGTATACAGTTGGGTATAGTGGATTTTAACATTACAAAATAATTTCCCAAATATATGTAGATATCATAAAGGGGTATTTGGGAGGTTCTATAAAAATTCTCAAAGCTATTCACTCAATTTATAGTTTTTGAATTATTTATAATGCACAGAATCTCTATATAATTGTGCTAATAAAAAAAAGTGTGTGGTTGATTTGAGAATAAGAAAAAGGTGCTACAAATTAAGAGGAGGGAAAAGAAACAGGCAGAAAAATAATAAACATATCTTTATTTGAAATAAGAGACGTTATCCAAGAAATCAAAAGTTGATTTTTAAAATACCTATCCACCCTCTGTGTATCTAGAATAAAAAAGATCTTTTACTGCTATCATTCTTTTGTGCACATCGTAGATACCCAAGGTTTCTTGACTCCACCAAGTACTGAATCAAAACAAAAGTTCCAGGGGTGCCTGGGTGGCTCAGTCAGCTAAGCATCTGCCTTCGGCTCAGGTCATGATCCCAGGGTCCTGGGATCGAGCCTCTCATCTGGCTCCCTGTTCAACGGAGCCAGCTTCTCCCTCTCCCTCTGCTGCTCCCCCTGTTTGTGCTCTCTCGCTCTCTCTGTCAAATAAAAAAAATAAAATCTTTAAAAAAACAAAAGTTCCAGTTTAATATGACCTGTCAGTACATAGAATTTTCAGAACTTATAAACTTACAAATTCTATGACTGAAACCTTTAGTTTATGTTTTCTGGCTTGTAGATTTAAGTTAAGTTTACTTTATATTTCACAATCTGTTTACCGAAAAGTTAAATAAAGAGGCTGCTCACTTTCCGTTTATGCCTGACCCCTTAAAACATTTTCTTTCTCCATAATTCTACTGACTGCTGTAATTTTTTTTAGGTTTTTATTTATTTCATTTAGACAGAGAGAAGGGTTGGGGAGAGAAAAAGGAAGAGAGAATCTCAAATAGGCTCCACACTGAGCATGGAGCTGTACTCAGGGCTGGATTCCACCACCCTGAGATCATGACCTGACCTGAAGTCAAGAGTCAGAGGCTTAACTGACTGAGCCACCCAGGTGCCCCTGACTGCTGCATTTTAAAAATATCTTCTTATATTGTTCTCTCCACAAACCCACTATTTCCTGGATAATTTCCAGTTCTAATGGCTGCTTATTCTCAGGATGTCTTGTGGTTTGATCTTTCTTCTCTTAGATCCTAAATGTTGATCTTCCCTCGTGTACCATCTTCCATTTTCTATACACTCCTCCATTTTCGATACATTTTCTAAAATTTCACCCATGTAAAGCATTTAATTTTCATCTATATTGTAACTCTATATTTAATCTTTATCAACAATATATATTTCTGCCCCAGAATGCTCTTCAACCCTGGGACATATATATAATGCATTATATATGAAACACATGATACATAATAGTTGTTCCTGGACATTTTTAGTGATGCACCCTACCAGCATCACAAATATAGCGGTTTTGCAAATAATCTTTTTTGTATCCTCAAACTTTGTGAATGGACTTGCTATGTTTTCATTTACCCTAGTCAGGAAACTAATCTATTGAAGATAACTTCCCTCTCTTATTCACCAGAACCTATCACCAACCCTTATTATGTGTGCCTTATTTCAGGTTAGTGCTCTTCTCTTTATCTAAACCACTCTTGATATTATTCAAGCACATTTCTGTCTTCCTCAATAGTCTCCAAATCATTTCTCTCTCCTTATTCAAACCTTGTAATACTACAAACCATTCTTTACACTGCCTCTGAAGATATCTATTTGTAATACAATTCTGAACATGTTGATCTGTGGGCTCAAATGTACAGTACCCCCTAGATTTCCATAGGACGGTTTCTAAATTCATTGCTACATAAAAACTCTTTGTTATTCTGATTTGCCTACCAGTTCAGTCTGAGCTTTTATTTTCTTTTCCTTCCACATCTTATACACATATGCCCATGGGCTCGCGCACGTGCGCGCGCGCGCGCGCGCACACACACACACACACACACACACACACACACAGTTTTTGATCCAGTAACACTGAACTACTTCAATTACTCCACACCTTTGCAAATGCTTTTCCTTCTGCTTTGTCAACCTGGCCATCCAGTGTGAGGAACTCCCCTGACTCTTTCTCACATATTTAGGTATACCTATCTCTATGCAACCACTGCATACATATAATTTCCTGTGCATGTATCAATTATAGCCTTTCAGCCCACTGCTTCTTTTTTCCACAAGTCTGTCTTATCATGACACTCTAACATTTTGAATACAAGAACCACTTTTTTCCCTTTCTCTTTCTTAGAACCTAGTAAAATATCTGGAAGGTATAAAAGCCTCAGGGGTACCTGGGTGGCTCAGCCAGTTAAGCTTCTGCCTTTGGCTCAGGTTATGATCTCAGGGTCCTGGGGTCCAGTGATGGTGAGGCTCCCCACTCAGCAGGGAGTCTGCTTCTCCCTCTCCTCTCCGTCTGTGCTTTCTCTCTCTCTCTCAAATAAATAAATAAAATCTTTAAAAAATAAATAAAAAATAAAAGCCTCAGTAATAAGTTGTTGGTAAAGCACTGAATATATCTTAGATGACATAAAATTATTATATTTTACATTTAATTCTATTGATATATTTTTATATAGCTTTAAATATTTTGTCCTATTTTATAATCAATGTTAACTTTTTTGTGTGTATGACTTCATTTATTTTTTTTTTTTGAGTTTTGTTAAATCTTATCATGCAGCATTTCTTATACTACTTAGTTTATGCATTCTCATAGAGTTCTCTAGCAAGGACACTTTTTTCTTCTTCTGTTCAGGTAAGTGTTCTCAATAAACTGAAAAGTAGTTTATTTTAATAATTCACTTAGCATATATTCTGACACATTATAAATTCATGAGACAGCAACATGAATGTCATAAGTTTTTTTACATGATTTTTATTGTAATCTGGTATATTTATGATACCATTGAACTAATAACCTGAGCTATGCATTACTGAAAGGTTAGAACTCCCTTGAAGTATGTCCTTGGTTGAGGTGTTTTTGAAACTAATGGATAAGAACAGCATAATATTTAAGTATTGTCAGCCATTTGTTCACTGGAAAAAAATACATTTCAAGGTTAAATTTTATACTGAAGAGTTTTAGTTTTTTAAATATAAGAATTTTGTTTTTTATTTTATAAATTAACAATGTATAGGTGATAAAATGAGAGATAAAGAAATTTAGATATAGATGTGTGTTTATGTGTGTCTATCAAATCTGTAAAATGATTGAAAGCCAACTGATGAAGACAGGTCAAGAAATATCTCAAACTCAACATAATACTGTAGAGTATCTCTAATTTTATTAAAAATAATAGTATATAATAATATATTTATATATTGCATAAATTTCACTATATAATAAATATTTCAAGTCTTATTCTTTATTATCTTCTTTCAATAAGAAAAAAATATGGGGCACCTGGGTGGCTCAGTGGGTTAAAGCCTCTGCCTTTGGCTCAGGTCATGATCTCGAGTTTCTGGAATTGAGCCCCACATTGGGCTCCTTGCTCAGCAAGGAGCCTGCTTCCCCCTCTCTCTCTGCCTGCCTCTCTGCCTACTCGTGGTCTCTCTCTCTCTCTGTGTCAAATAAATAAATAAAATCTTAAAAAAAAAAGAAAAAATATATATACATAAACTAGAAACAATTAGAAATCCATTGATAAAACACTGATCTCAGGAAATCAATTTCTTCTTTTTTTAAATATTTTATTTATTATTTCTTTGAGCAAGAGAGAGCACAAGTGGTGGGGAATGGCAGAGCAAGAGGGAAAAGCAGGCTCCCAGCAGAGAGCCAGTCCCAGGATTGATCCCAGGACTTTGGGATCATAACCTGAGCCTGAGCCAAAGGCAGATGCTTAACTGACTGAGCCACCCAGGTGCCCCCATGGAAATCAATTTTTTCTAACAGTATCCCTCACTTCCTCTCTCTCAATGTGAAAATTAGGTAATTTTATATTTAGGTTACCTTCTAAAATAAAACCTCCACCAGAAGGACACCTGCCTGGCTCAGTGGCTAGAGGTACAATTCTTGATCTTGTGGTTGTAAGTCTGAGCCCTAAGTTGGCTGTAGAGATTACTTAAAAATAAAATATTTAACATAAAACCTCCACCATTTGGCTAGAGGATGTTCAATGTTTTTAACAAACTTTCTTTCACTTCTCCAGATGATTCCATACTAAAACCATTCTTTTGTTCCAATCTCAGAGTCTATCAGTATATTCAACAAACTTGTAAAATGTTTAAGTTTTCTTATTATTCAATAGTTTGTGCTGGGGTCACTCAAAGTAAATTTTCAGGCATTGAAGCACATTAAGGCCCTTGACCCAAGGCTTAGAAATTTCCAGAGTTCTCTTGTGTCAAGATTGAAAAAAAATATAACATTTTTGGAGAAGCACCATGCAGCAGCCTTATTCACACATTACAACAGCCCTGAAAAGCAAATGATTTTGCCTGTTTTACAGATGAAAAACAAGCTGCATTTTGGAGTTTGCAATTTTCTCCGATTGATTGTTTAAAGTTGTTTTAGGTTGGCTTTAATATTCCTCAAAATAAGTATTTAGCAGAAATAAGAATGTCATTGCCATGTTAGCTGTCTTTCAGCAGCGCATTATGATACTTAAATTAACTCTTGCAAGGAAGTTCAATGAGAAGTATCTGATGGCTTTTCCATTCTATTTTTCTCTTTCATATAACTTCAAATGTAGATATTTTATTCTTAAAAGTGTTGACATATTTTAATAAATATCCTATTATTTTTATGGAAAGCTCTATACTTCTTATATTATCCATGTATTCATTTAAATTTATGTTCTGGTATGCTTGTGATCTGTTCTTATTCCGCCTGCAGATATAAGCCATGATTCTTAAAGTAATAATAGTTAAAAACTGGCCTCAAGTTACAATAAAATAAAAACTGCAAAACTCTATGCCCTTGATCTTTAGGAAAAGTTAAAAAGCTTTGAGAATAAATCTGAATGCCAGTATCAAAGGGATGTCATTTTCATAAAAAATTTAGACCAGTGTGCTTAATCTAGTATTAAGGTAATTCTGATTTCCTCTTTAAATATAATGTTTCTAATTATCAGTAATTGGAACTAATTTTGATACACAGCTGTTATTAAATAAGACAAATGCTGCATGAGAAATGGCATGACCTTTTCATTATTGCTTTGTCAGGACATTTCTCTAGAGATATTTATTCATTTCCAAAGCTTTCTATGTCTTCAAAGAGCTCGATAAGGTATAGCTTGTTCTTGGTGTGACTTCAAATTTGTACATTCAAAAGGAAGACTTATAATTTACCACAGACAGCAAGACATTGTAGTGTGAGTTAAATATCAAAACAGAATTTTGATTGTAGAAAGCCAAATCATACACATTTGAGTAGAACATCCTAAAGATTTTGATGTAGGCTGGTTGGGTCTGAGGACCCGGGGGGGGGGGGTGGTTTCCACAGGACCAGCCAAGAGGGCCCTTGGCTTCGGGCACCATAGAAATCAAACACAAGCTGAGAGGAAGTGAGAGCCAAATTTATTAAAGACATACAGAGAGTGAGTATGTATGGACAGAGTGTTCAGGAGACTCAGAAAGGAAAGGAGAGTGAGTCTCATGGTTGCTTGGAGCCTGGAGTTTTTATTGAGGTTGGGCGTCTGGTGCTTAGGTCTTCTGAGTAATCCAGGAACAAAGACAAGTGCTTAGATGTTCTCCATAAGTCACTTACACCCTGGAGCCAGGGGTCTTGACGAGTTGGAAAACCTTCACAACACCCCATCCAGTCACTCCTTAGACATTACCTATTGTGCTGGAAATCTCCCCTCACCGCTGCCTCTTAGCAGATAGTCTCTGCTTCACTGTCCTACCTGTTGCTCCCTTGCAATGTATTCAGTACACTTTTATCACCACCCACACCACCAGCTTCCACCCAGTCCGGGTCACCCCCATATTTGGGAGCACCCCTTCAATTGGGAGAAACACCACATATAGATGCATATATCTCTATATAGCTCTATATCTTAAAGGAGCTTCTTTTATTTAAGATGAGGATTGTATGGTTAACTTTAAAAGTAGAGTTTGCTTCTTTTGATGATATATCTTCCATGCATGGAAATAAATAGTGTGGTTTTAATTAGAAAATTTTTGCACAGCTTCATTACTCAGAAAACTAAGTGACATGAGTGATCTATCCAATAACAGCACTAAACAGCAGACAACTGCAACAAAGTGAACATCCTTAAAATAATCAGTATTTTTTTAATTGAACAACAATGACAAGGAAAAAAAGAGTGTCAAAAGCCCTTCTCTAAAGAAATAAAAATCTACCTAATCATATCCCACCATTTTTCTGAGAAATTTAATACTCTCAATAGTAAAATAAGTAGTATTTTATTTTGGCTAGAAGCCCAGAAAAATGGATTCCACAAAATAGATTCAGGTCATTTTTATTTTTAATTCCTCCACCTATGCAGCCTTTATATCAGTATTCTGGTTGATTTTTCAGGTCCTTCTCATATTGGTTTTGCTTTTTGAGATTAAAGAATTGTGAAGCCTGAAACAGATGCAGTTCATTAGCACTGAATTTGATTTGTTACCTACACTTATATCTGAGAGATAAGAGATCCAAAATACTATATAGCAATCAATACTTTGGCTTTTGTTTCAGAGAGCACAGTAGCAGTCCTACCTAGACATGCAAATAGCCATGGTTTATTTTCAATGTTTCTGGCGTTTACACTTAATTTTATAATTAAATTTTTAAATTAACCTTATTTTTAAGGACTCAGTTTTACATAGCATTTGTTTTATATACTTTTAATTGAAGGCTATATGCGCTTTTGGAATTGAACTAACATGAGTTCATCCCTTACCGAGTCACAGTCACTACACCAGGTGGAATTGTCAAACAAAGTAGACTTAATTTGCAGCAAGTGAAGAGATCATGGGGAATAACTTCCAAAGCTGTGACTCTCCATGCACGGGTGAATGGGTTCCTTTTATTTAGGATTAGGATGAATATTTAGATAGGGCAACTATGTCATCATATGTAGAGGTGGGTATAAGGTTGCACATGGGCCTCAAGGAAACATGCCCCTACATACATGTTATGTTATGTAAATAAGGCTTGCACTCCTCCTTAGGTGGAGATTTTAATATTATAATGAAGTAAAGGTAATTGTCGGTCATTGCAGAGGTCACTCCATGGTCTACTTCCACAGGTATGAGTCCAGGGTTTACCTTAAATTGGTCTGAGTGGTCGGGGCCACCAGGGCTCTTCCTCCAGGCAATCATTATTGCTTGAGGGGTAGCTTTGGCTTCCATCACTGGGATATTATGCCCGTGGGGTCTTTTGCCTGAGTTAAGCGATAAAGTGGAAAGAAGAGCTTAAGAAAAAATGTGGGACAAAATTTGGCGAATGCAAGCAGGAAGGCAGTAAAGGTCAGGTCTTAGAGTCCAACTGGTAACACTTTATTTTTTTAATTTAGAAAATAAATATTTAAAATAAAAAAGATGAAATTTCATTTTATCCAGTGAAATTTCACTTTCTTTCCAGAGATATGCGCTAGGTGATATATGTTCTTGTAGCCTTTTTCCTGTGTGTTTCCATGAGTAACCAAAATGCTTATTTTCATAAATGTCATCATCTGTATATACTATTGTTACTTTGCCCCCTTTCAAACGGTAATAATATTAATTACACAGTGTTTTAACTTCAGAGAAAAAGTGAAAGTACATGGTATTGAAGTTAAAACATTCTGATCTTTTATTTTTTATTTTTTTTAAGATTTATTTATTCATTTGAAAGAGAGACAGAGAGCATGAATGAGAAGGGCACAGAGAATCTCAAGCAGACTTCACGCTGAGCATGGAGCTAGATGCGAGGCCTGAGATGACAACCCTGAGATCATGACCAGAGCCAAAACCAAGAGTCCGATACTTAACCCACCGTGCTACCCAGGCACCGCAAGACATTCTGATATTTTAAAATGCAGTAAAAGCAAGGCCAATGGGAAAGTATCTAGAGATTCAGAGCTCAGAGCCCTGCCCTGGAGGCTGGGTCTGGATGATGGCTCCAGGCAGGAAGGGATACTATCTATCCTTAGAAGAGTAGTTGTTGGGGCACCTGGGTGGCTCAGTGGTTGGGCGTTTGCCTTTGGTTCAGGTCCTGATCCCAGGGTCCTAGGATCAAGCCCTGCAACGGGCTTTCTGCTTGGCGGGAAGCCTGCTTCTCCCTCTCCCACTCCCCCTGCTTGTGTTCCCTCTTTTGCTGTGTCTCTCTCTGTCAAATAAATAAAATCTTAAAAGAAAAAAAAAGCCTTAAAAAAAAAAAAAAGAATAGTTGTCCTTGTGATGGAGATCAGAGATCAGGGAAAGAAGATGAAACCCATACCTTTTTCTTGAATTTATTCAGTGAAGACTGTCTTTATATGTGACATATTGATTTGAAAGCCTTTTACAAGGTGATAGGCACTGGATTCTTTGTTTTTGCTGATTTTACTTACATTTCTGTTAATGCCAAAAAATGTCAGGGAAGCAGTCTCTATAAATAAGCACAGGATGATAAAATTGACTCTTCTTTTATTTTCAGCCCTCTTTTCTCCCATTTAAGAACACCGTTTCAAAATTTCTACAAGCAAAAATTCACTTGAGTTGATAGTTAGTCTTAGGTAAGAACACAAGTAGTCATTCATATAATTAAATGAATACATTTAATTCAAACTATTTAAATTCAAACTATTCCTGATTAAGTAATTCACTTTATTTTACACAGTTTTTTTAATTAAATTACCATCACAAATTAGGTTACAATGACTTAAAGACAAGAAGTAGAAAGGATTAAATATGCTGAAGAAGACACTACCTACCTCTACAGGTCTGAGGTTTAATCAAGAAGGCAAAAAAATTAAGCAATTGCTCCTGTGGGGCACTCCAATCGGATGGGGAACCACCAAGTGTGGGCATCCCAATTGGCTGGGGGCCAGCAGTGTGGGTGGTGAAAGAATTCATCCAAGGAAAAACAAAAGATATAGAATTTAATGAATACATTGCAAGAGAGCAGCAGGCAGGACGCAAAGGAGAGACTGTGACAAAGTGGTGGTGAGGGGCCACAGAGTGAGGGTGAGTGGGGATGTATGGCATTTTCCCTCTTTCAGTAATCTTAGGAACGGTGCTTGGTTGTAATTGATCAGTTAGGGCCTATGGCTATTTCGAAGTGAGTCACTCAGTGAGCCTCTTTGCATTCAGCTTGGTAGTCGCTGTGGGCTCTTTTGCCTTGATAAATTTCCATTGCTGAAGCCTGTTGTCTAAAAGCAGCCTCTACACTATATACCCGAAGAAAGAATATACAGGTATGTCTCACTATTTCTATATCTGCATCTGAACCTCTTTATTTCTTTACATGCCCTAAAGAGAAAAGGCCATTGAAGGCATATGTTTAAAGTTATTTTTAGCTTTATGTAATATCAGGAAGTTACTAAGCGTCTCATGTCTCTCAAAATACCTACTCTTATCTACCAGACAAAATCAGATTTTTCTCCCTTTAAGTCTGCATTCAGTGAAATAGTCTTGATATATATCTATATCTATATTTAGATAGATAGATGATAGGTTTTTTAAGGCCAATTTTCATCACATACTCTTTAGTGTAAACAGTTGGAGATATTATCTTAAAAGCTAAAGCAGAAAGATGAATCCAATGTCCAGAGAAGTATAAGAAGCAAAGTCATGAAGGCAAGAAAAGAAAAAAAAAGATGAGGATATTGAGGTCCCAAAGCACATCTTATAGTTTCGATTATATATATATCGAAATAATATATATATTATATATAAATACAGTAATTTATAATTATTATAATTATATTATAATATTATTATATTATTTATATATATTATTATATATATTATATTATATTACATATATTATATTAATATATATATTAGTTTTTTCTTTCTCAGAAGAGTGACAAGGAATTTTTACAAGCATTTCTATTTTAATCATAAAATGAAATATAGGTAATTTAACCCAAGGTGAAGTGAGCAGTGATTTAAATAGTATATCTCCCTAACATTGACCTCTTCCTCTCTGAATGGTTGGTCCTCCATACTCAGTCTGTACTCCTCCTACCTCTATCTTTAGCCTCAAATGTAGGTCTGATTTCAGACATTATGTGGAATAGTGGAAGGAGCATATATTTTGGTATATCAGAGTAAGTAAATCCCAGTTTTATTATTTAATAGCCATGTGAATGTTATGGGCTTGTGTTCTCCTAAACATTCCTTTATTGACATCCTAACTCCCAATACCTTAGAATGTAATGATATTTTGCAACAGGGCCTTCTGCAATCAAATAGCTAATTAAGGTTAAACGAAGTCACATGGGTAGGCCCTAATGCAACACGGCTGCTAAGAGGAGGAAGAGACATCAGGGATGTTTGCACGCGGAGAAAAGGCCATGGGAGTACACATGAGGACACAAGCAGCATCTCCAAGCCACCGAGAGAGGGCTTAGGAGAAACTAACCTTGCTGACATCTTGATCTTGGACTTTCAGCCTCCAAACTGTGACAAATTTGTTGCTTACCTTACCCAGGATGTGGCATTTTTATTATGGCAGACCTAGCAAACTAAGACAATAACCTTAAAAAGGTTTATATAACTTTTTGAATCTTAATTTCCTTATCTATTTATAATGGACTATATTGAGGAATAAGTAAAATAATCTAAAGGGTGCAATGATGTAAATTACATATTCGTAAATCTTATTTTCTCCTCATGTGTTTTTGTTCTGACTTCCAACTCCAGTTACTGCTCATTAAACCCATGCCCAGCAGTAGTTCATGGTATGAATCTAAGGGCAGAGAAAAAGGAAGAAGTTAATAGGCAAAAGCATTTAAAGTAAGTTCACTTACATAAAATTCACAAAATATTATTCAAATAATATTTTATTTCTAAGGGCAGAGAAAAAGGAAGAAGTTAATAGGCAAGAAGATTTAAAGTAAGTTCACTTGCATAAAATACAAAAAATATTATTCAAATAATATTTTATTTCTTCAGGTTCTAGTAATCATATCTTTTTATTTTTTATTTTTTTAATTTTTTAAAAGATTTTACTTACTTATTTGAGAGAGAGAGAAAGCAGGAGCTGGGGGAGGGGCAGAGGGAGAGGGTGAAGCCAACTCTCCGCTGATCAGGGAGCCTGACATGGGGCACGATCCTAGGACTCTGAAATTATGACCTGAGCTGAAGGCAGACGCTTAACCAACCAAGCCACCCAGGCATGCCTTTTTTTTTTTTTTTTTTAAGATTTATTTATTTATTTATTTTAGAGAGAGAGAGTGAGAGAGTGAGCAAGCTTGGGGGAAGGAGCAGAGGGAGAGAAAATCCAAGCAGACTCTTGCTGAGCACAGAGCCCCAACAGGGGGTTCAATCCCATGACGCATGAGATCTGGACCTTAGCTGAAACCAAGAGTGGACACTTAACCAACTGAGCCACTCAGACCCACCTCCTGTAACCTTATTCTTAATTAATACATCTGTTAGCACTTTTTTTCTCTTAAGATGATAATTTCAAAGCTAATAACATCCTTAGCATTTCTTAAACTTACACTATTGAGTCTAACATAAAATGAAGATTTCATCTTATTGTATAAGCAATTGATGCAACTTTTTTTTTTTTTTTTTGCCTCAGAGCATTAAATCCCAATTTATCCGGGTTCCTGAATGTACATCTTCTCCAAATTTCTGAATCATATTCAACTGTCTGCTCAACAGAAGGGCTCTTTCCCTTCCCTAATGTGCTCCATTACCTTGGGGCAATTAGCTCCTGCTTTGGCAGAGATGACACTGTTATGGCAGTGGAGAAAGTCCTGCAGCTGCCTGTCGAAGATCATCTTGCCCCTCAACACCAGCACCTTTGTTCCCTAGCGAGTTGCTCTAGCAACATGGGACTTTTATTTCTGCATTGGCTACTGGACAGCAGCTCTGAATCAGCTAAACAGTCTCTCCTGAGTACCAACTCCCATAAAGGTACACTCACCTAAATTTGGACTTGATTCCTTTCACCTCTTCTTGCCTGGAACAATAGTAGGATGAATCTAACATTGGTTTGGAGTATATTATTTTGAAACCGCTTAAAAGCATAAAGTTGAACAAAAATCAGAATGGTTGCACTAATGCTTCAGCAAAGATGAATTTTATTTTTTTAATTTATTTTATTGATTTTATTTTTCTTTATTTACTTTTTTAAAAGATTTTATTTTTTATTGGACAGAGAGAGACACAGCGAGAGAGGGAACACAGCAGGGGCAGAGGGAGAGGGAGAAGTAGGCTTCCCGCTGAGCAGGGAGCCGGATGTGGGACTCCATCCCAGGACCCTGGAATCATGACCTGAGCCAAAGGCAGATGTTTGATGACTGAGCCACCCAGGTGCCCCAAAAGATCAATTTTAAAGTAACCTTTTCCTCTCTTCTGCAAAACTCCCCTCCTCCCTTCTTAGCCTTCTGTTTTAGGAGCCCAGTGCCACCCTGACAACAAGGCTGGCAGAACAAACACAATTCCTGTCAAAACTGGCTAGATCCTGTATTTCCCCGTAAACCCTGCCAGCCCCTTCCTCCAGGCGGGTTTAGAGTTTTTTTGAGGGCCATAGCCTGCTGCAGCCTCCTTTGCCCAGAAAACCAATAAAGCTGTTGTTCCTCTTTATCCAACACTTTTTGTATTATATTTTGGCTCTGAAGCACAGAGGTTAGTTTTCGGCAACAATTTATTAGTTAATAAGCGACATTATCCGTATAATTTTGGCTTGTGAAATAAACACAGTAGATCTGTGTTTAAATAAACTGTGGCAAAGACAAACTCAGTCTCTGAGCAGAATTTGCCTCCCAAATAATACACCAATAAAGTAAAAAGACCCTCTGTTTATTAAAGCTTTTTTTTTTTTGAAAGAAGAGTTTATAAGGAATTATCTTCTGAGTGTAGAAAAAAATTTTGCCTCACATAACCACAACCAAAATGAGCATTATTGAAGGCAAATACCATTACTCAGTGTAACGAAGATAAGGCTGACAACTCACAGGACAAATTGTATGAAAAAGTTAAATCATTTATGGCATTTTCTATTGCAGCTGAAGAGCTCAGATATATATATAGCACCATCCAATTAGTTCTATCATTTGGTGGTGTCAATGAAAATTTTGATGTGAAAGAAAAGCGCTTAAACATGGTGTCCGTGACAATCACAACTTAGTTCTGTGTTGAATCATGTCTTCATGATTTTAATATAAACTGGTCAAAATTAGTACATAGGACTACTGAGAGTGTATCCAAAATGGTCAAAGCTAATGTTATCATATTTAAACTGCGGTGGCAACATTTTTCAAGGGTATGAACTGAGTTCCTCTGTCAGAGCTACTCTGCTAGAAAATTAAAATAGAGCACATATTGATTATAATAATTAAGGCCAAGAACTTTGTGTCCTTCTATGGCCAGACCCATAGCAGTTCAGCCCTTTGGTTGATGAGTTGGATGAACAATAGCACTCTGTTCTATACATTGACATTAAAATGCTAGGTGTGGCATTTTTGGAAAGAATTGAAATTTTAAGAAAATTTGTTCATTTACGTAGTTAACAATGAATACTGGATCAAGATGAACTTTGTGACTGACACTACAACCCAATACAACTAACCAAAATTCTATTTTTCTCTCTATTCAAGGGTAATCATGAAAATATACTTTTTAATATTTTCTTTCCTAAATAAGTTTCATCATTATGTGATTACATTTCTTATATTGAAATAGCTCTCATCAAATAAAAAAATCATGATCAAACTAATTACAAAATAAGGTTAAAACTTACCTTCCTTTCTCCACCCTCCCAAAAACCTTAAAACTAAAATTCTTCAGGCTGCCTTTCTCAATATTAAGAGTTTACATAAAAAGATACAGATGTAAAGTTACTGAATTACTATTAAAATACCATACTGAAAGCTAAATATAATAATGATGCAGCAATAACAGAATTCTATCAGTATGTGTATGCGTTTTCCTAAAATTAATTTAAAAATAAAAATAGGGGCACCTGGGTGGCTCAGTGGGTTAAAGCCTCTGCCTTAGGCTCAAGTCATGATCTCAGGGTCCTGGGATCGAGCCCCGCATCAGGCTCTCTGCTCAGCAGGGAGCCTTCTTCCCCCACTCTCTCTGCCTACCTCTCTGCCTATTTGTGATCTCTCTCTGTCAAATAAATAAATAAAATCTTAAAAAAAAATAAAAATAAAAAACAAAAATAAAAATAATTACAACGATTTTATCGGTATTTGGATTTATCATATGCTGCCTCTTGAAAAAAAAAGTGAATGAAACTATTTCATATGTTTAAAGGATTAAAGAGTTACTATAGGCCAGATATTCTTATTGTTATTTATATGTGCCGTGATAATCTTACTTAATTATCACAGCCCCGTAAAGTACAAGGTATTATCTCCATTATATCTATAAGGGTACAAAGCACATAATAAGTAAGCCTATACCTCACAGGGAATAAGAGGTAGTGGTGAAATTTGAATCTAGACAATTTACTTCTATGACAAAAGCTCTTAGCTACTAGGTTATAGCTACATTACCAAAAATATAAATTAGGAATGCATCCAAATGAAAGTAAAAATGAATTACAAAAACAAATTCATTTCTGCCAAAACAATGAGATACTACCATGTACCTATCAGAATGATTAAATGTCAAAGCACGGAAAACCTCAAATATTGTATTGGTGAGGATATGGGGCAACAGGAACTTTCATTCATAGCTGTGGGAATGCAAAATATTACAATTCCCTTGCAAGACAATTTGGCAGTTTCTTACAAAGCCAAACATAGGCTTACTTTACAATCCAGCAACTCCATCCTAGTTATTTACTCAAATGCATTCAAACCACAAAAACCTACACATGGATATTTGTAGCAGTTTATTCAAAATTGTCAAAAATTGGAAGTAGTAAGATGCCCTTCACTAGGTGAATGGATAGATGTGATCCATCCACTCGGTGGACTATTATTAGGCAATTAAAAGAAATGAGTTACCAAGTCATGAAAACGTGGAGAAATTTGAAATACATATTGCTTTTTTTTTTAAGATTTTATTTATTTATTTGACACAGAGAGAGAGATCACAAGTAGGCAGAGAGGCAGGCAGAGGGAGAGGGGGAAGCAGGCTCCCTGCTGAGCAAAGAGCCCGGTGCGGGGCTCCATCCCAGGACCCTGAGATCATGACCTGAGCTGAAGGCAGAGGCTTTAACCCACTGAGCCACCCAGTTGCCCCTGAAATACATATTGTTATGTAAAAGAATCCAATCTCAAACGCTTATATAAATTTATGCTTTCAATACGACGTTCTGGAAAAGGCAAAACTATGGAGACAGTAAAAAGGTCAGTGGTTGCTTCCGGTTTGGTGGGAGAGGGAAAGAAGGATGAATAGGCAGAACACAACAGATCTTTAGGATGTGAAGCTATCTGTATAATATTGTAATGGTAGACACATGGCATTATGCGTTTGTCAAATCCTGTAGAACTATATGCCACAGAATGAACCATAGGAGAAACTGTGGAACACATTTAACAATAATGTAAAGATGATGGTTTAGCCATTGTAACAAACCTACTACATTAGTGCAAGATGTTAACAATAGGAGAAAGTGGGTGTGTGTAGCAGAGGTGTTAGAAGGATCCAAGGGGAATATGGGTACTCTTGTACTTTCTATTCATTTTTTTTGGTAAACCTACAACTGCAGTAAAAAAATAAAATCTATTAATAAAAAATGTATTTCTGTGGTGACTGTCAAAGATAATCCTTAATATCCCATATTACTTTTTTGCACAGAAATGCAATAGAAATATACTTTGATTGTATTTCTGTCAGTTGATTGTTCTTATACCTGGATCAAATGTGCTCATTTGGTAGGTTGCTATAAACATTTGAGCTTGTGTTTATTCTAAAACCTTCTGATGCTCTTTTTTTATATAAAATTATAGCTCTCCCAATTGTCTCTGCACATTTATGTACTGTATACTTCCTAAGAAATGATAATTACCCTCAAACCCTACAGCTGATTTGCTCTAAACCTCCCCTTGGCCAACACTTCCTACATCCAAGCTTGCTGGATTATGAAATGCTCACTTTCATAAATATGTAAAAGAGATAAAAATTGCTCTCACATGAGAAAGCTTGTTATTTGGATTTTATGCATCTATACTTGAAAAGAAAATGTAACATTAGTTGAATGGACACTGGAAACAAAAGTTCCAGAAGCAGATGTATATGTGTTCTCATTGATATATCAAAATGCCATTTAGTATAATTAAATGTTCACTTATTTTCAAATGTACTTTTGAGTATACATAATATATTGAGTGATAAAAATATATATAAATTTATAATTAGTTAATAATATAGTAAATTTTATTATTGTTAATTTAGGCATTATTTTCTGATATCATTTCTCAGTAAATATACATATATATATTTATTCTAGATTTATTTAATAAAATATAAATTTTAATTTTTGTAACCTAAAAGATGAATTTTAATCTACTTATGAATAAGTTTAATTATACTGCAAATTTTCTTTATCTTATATTTTTAAATAATTTATTATAAAAATCAATACTATCTTTTAATTTTCCCTCATGTTATATATAGTTGTTCAAATTTTACTTCCCATCCCAGAAATTTCTTGACCTTTATTATAATTATAATCAATTATACTTGTTTTCCATGGCAAAGAATGGATGAGGGTTACCTATTAAATTTCTAGTTGCATTGTTTTCTGTGTTTGGAAATATCCTCTCAACTGCTGGAAACAATTTAGTATAAAAGGTAGCTTTTGAGGTTAATGTAATTTTATCCTTTCTTTCACCCATATTACAATTTAGTGGGAAGTATAGTATATGAGGCACCTCTAGTCAGACATCATTGAATATGTATCTTCATACATATTTGTGTGATATGTGTGTGTATATTTTAAATGCAAGAAAGTCATAATAGACAAAAATGTCATTTAGAAAGGAAAGAAAAAGTGCAAAATCATTTGTTCATCATTATAATTTCCTAAAGAGATCAATTCTTTTTTTTTTTTAAAGATTTTATTTATTTATTTGAGAACATGAAAGCAAGAGAGATCACAAAGGGAGAGGGAGAAGCAGACTTCCCGCTGAGCAGGGAGCCTGATGCTGGGCTCCATCCCAGGACCCTGAGATCATAACCTGAGGTGAAGTCAGAGGCTTAACTGACTGAGCCACCCAGGCGCCCCAGGAAATTGTTTTCTAACAAGATTTCAAAAACAATCAAAAAGTTTGCTATTTAAACAATTGCCTAAAATTGTTACACTTTCAATCTGTTTGAGCTTTATATATGTGAAAATCTCAACTTGCTTTTCATCTCTGGACACAGTATATGAGGATGAGCCATACATTAAACCAACTAGGCCCACATATTTGTGAGTTATTATTCTGTGGTAGTGCTGTATATGCGGAATGATATAAAAAATGTATTTATGGTCTTCATTCTTGAAGTGTGAATAAGAGATCCAGGCATGTGAAGTGATGACTATGCGCTAAAAGAGAGGTTAAAAGCATTGTCACATGGCTTCATAGTCAATTTCATCAAAACAAATCCTAACAAGTAATTCATTATCTGTTTTCCTATGATAATTATAGCCACAAAGTCCCTTTACAGCAGCTCTTAGATTAGTGTGTGATTGAATAATTGGGAGGTGCATGTACTCTGCAAAATAGTTTCGAGCCTCCTGGAATTCTCATGATAGTCTATTTCATGTAGCCAACCCTATGTAGAAACACACTAGAAAAGGAATTCTGGAAGATGTAGTTTAGCCAAGTCAAGTTGGTTCATCAAAAACAACCGATATTCCACACTTTGGTAATTTGGCATTCATACACCTATCCTCATATATTTAATCTCCAAACAAAGATAATCAAGTCATAATTCTGGATAACATCATACACCTACTCCATGCACAATTTAAAACACCACAACATTTTCCCCATAAAGATACAAAAACCTCTTTTAATGTACTGTAACTTTAACACTGTGATATAAAGTTAACTATTATTGATAACACTTCTCATATTCGATAATAAGGGGATACCAGAGAGAACACAGGAAAAAATATAAACATAGGAAACATAGGAATATAGGAAAAAATACTAATTCATAGATAGAAAGACAGAGAGATAGATAGATGATTGATAGAGATAGATACATATATCTAGATTGATGTAGATCTAAATCAAGATAAAGACATAGCTATACGAACACATATCAAAATAAGAAAGAACAAATCATAAATATTATAGTCATCATGCTACAACTGTTCCCTTGGGCACAAGTGTTATTTATAGCTATCTTCTTCAATTACCTATTTCATATACACTTTGTCTTCATCAAGTACCTCAGTTGGCTATGGTTCCCTGCCTGATGAATTAACCCAAACTTTGATTTCTGAAGTATCTGGACAATTAGCAATCATGCCTGAATTATGTTTTTATAGTTTCCCTTCACTTTAATCACAGGATAAGGTAGTAGAGACATCTTAAGGGATTTCCTGTATTCCAGACTAATCTTACTTATCTCAAATATGTAGTAGAAACCCTATTTTCTCTTGGTAATAATTATCAACCACACTAACCACTACAATAAGCACTTTCTTTGCCTGCCTAGTCAGAGCATGGAGAAACTAAAATGACCAGGTGGCAGTCATGAATTGTTTTTTCAACTAAGTTCTCTAACCAGTAGAGGCTAAAGTCACATGGAGAAGAAGCAAAATTTTGCTAGCAGAACACCAGGAGTAATGCTAAGAGAAGCCATTCCCACTCCCAGCTCTTGATTCCTAACTTGTGAATCCTGGTGATGGCAGAAACAATCATATATCAGACGCTCATTTAGAGAATTCACTACATTCTGGAGGATATTACTTCAGACATTCAGGATCATGCCTTTCCCATTCCAGCAAGCCAGATGCTCGAGGATGGTAGGGAACATGGTAAGACTAATAAATTCCATGAGAATGAGCCCACTGTCACTTTCCATTTGCTGTGAAATGAATTCTTGGTCAGAAACAATACTGCCTGGGCTACCAGGAAAGTAGATGTGACAAGTCATGGTAGTTTGAGTGGAAGCATTGTGGGTAAGGAAGGCAAGTACATTTCTTTTATTTATTTACTTATTTTAATTTAAATTCAGTTAGCCATGGTATAGTATATCATTAGTTTGTGATATAATGTTCAATGGTTATATAAATAACACCCACAGCATAAGTTATATTCCAGTAAAACAAGATCTTATCCTTCCCATATAGAAAGTGTTCTAACATAGTTAACCAGCCACGGGTAGCTGGCTGATCACCCCAGCAAATGGTGCCATATGACAACTCCGGGCCAGTCTCTATTCCTGGAATACTGGACATTTAACAATGGCTGTTGCCAGGGCAGCTTTGGTGACTGGAAGTCAAAGTTGCTAAATCCATGCCAAACTTCCATCCTTGCCATTATTGGCACACTGTTCATGAGTCACTGGGCAATCACAAAAATGGTTAGAGAAGATACTGACAGGTGTCTATAAAACAGACCACTTTATTCACTTGATTATTAAAATACCCCTGCATAAACTCATCTTTTTTTTTCTTTTGGTAATTCACAGAGAACAGAAATATCTTTATATCTTGTACCCAACAAGATTTATCCACATTCTTTCCCCAAGACTCTTTTCATGAATTTTCAAATTGTGTACTTTTAAATCCCTGTCCATTCAGCCAAACCATTGACCACATCTCATAAACTGATACTGACTTGGCCATTTGGCATCTCTCCTTCTAGGCAAAAATGAACACAGTTTCACTGACTGAAATTGTAGGATTTCTTTTCCCAACTGTCTTTTAGAGATGCCTCCCCAAAAGAGACTACAGTGCTACTGCTATCAACTTTTTGAGAGTCTTTTCATATTGTGCAGTAGTATCTATACTGGGCTCAAGAAGGGAAAATATCAGTAATATGGGTCAGGGGCATTGAGCTACTTCTTCATATGCAACTTGCTTTTTCCTTCTGTACCTGATTAAGTCCCACCACATGTGTAGAACTTCCATTTGATAATGGAGTGCTATCATGTATGCCCAACTTTATACCTCGGTAGGTCAGAAAATTCTATTTTGTGATGGACAACTCAGGTTTCATGGTAGCTTGGTGGCCCATAATTAAGCATTTAGTCTCTACCAAGGCCCAGTAACAAGTCAAAAGCCATTGCTCAAAAGGAGACTAGTTATCCACATATGATCTCTGGGCTTTACTCCAAAACTTTAAGGGTTTGAGAAGTGATTCGCCTACAGGGACCTGTCAGTGGCTCCAAACAATGTCTCTATGTGCCAATAATACTTCAAATACCATTAGATTTGCTGGCTCATATGGCATAAGTGGCAGAGCCGTTTCAGCCAGTGCCCTGGGGGTTCCAGTCTGCCCTTTCTGAGTGCCTGTCCATGGATATTAAGCTTCAACCCAATGACAAATATCCCTTCAATGTCAATGAATATTGCCGTAATATGTGAGTAGAAGCAATATATTTCAATGTTTCTGCATTTTTATTATTATTACATATTTATCTGTCACTGTCCTCAAGCAAACAGGTACTCCTAGGATGAAAAGGATGTCTCTTTTTTCACACATATGTTCACCACCATCTCACATTTAATGCTTGGTGTATAGTAGGCAATTTAAATGTATTGATTCATCTGGATTTAATATATATTTCTGATAATTATAATTATCCACATACATATACAGATTGCTTAGATGCAGTCATGCACACACATGGGCACAGTCATTCACATACAAAGTCCGGAAAGAAGAAATTACCTATTCATTCAGTCTTTCCGCATGAAGCTGTATTCAATACTCTTTCTTCTGTCTAAGCCCTGGGTAACTGAAGATTTTTGAGATCATGTTATTTAACCAATTTCTACTTATCTATACATCTGCTTTAAAATATCTAATCTGTCTACTTATCATAAACCACACTTAGTGAATCATACATGGATACCATTTCGTAGTTGGACTAAGGTCATTGCAAAATCACAAGGTTATACATTAGCTGTTTCTCATGAACATATTTTAGATGATTAATATAATTAGTCTGAGTAATTATGGGATTGATACATTCACAGATTGGTCTAATTAGCCTTTGAACGGACTGATGGCTCAATTGAAGAGCTAATAAATTATCTGGCTGAACTCCACACACCTTTTATACTTGGCTTGATTAATAACCAAGCTTTTGGCAAAGTAACTGGGCAACAGGCTAAAACTTACCCTATCAATTTTCAATAATCACATTGCCTTAATGAATACTTATGCTTCTTGAATACTTGATCCTTTTGTTTTAATATGTATTTTTGATGCTTATGACAATGCTCAGACATTTTCACTTATCTGTGCATAGATTAGTACTATTAGAGGACTTCTGTGAGACTTACAATATCACAAATGAGTAATTCTAGAAAACTTAGAAATACCATATAAAAATGCATGTGATTAAACAATAATTTTAGTTCTCTGTCACTTGGCATTTCTCATAGAATTTATTAGCAAACTTCTTTTGCTTTTAACAAGTAATATTGTTTCCCCCCAATTTTTATTTTTACCTAATTCTATTTATGAGTTGCATTGTAAATAAAAGTTTGTCTTAAAGTTATTTGCATATCTTTGTAAAGAAATCTAATGTAACTAATAGTAATATATGTGTACTTCTGATATTGTTTCTTAACAAGTAAATCTATCTATGCTATTTTTACATTTGTTTAATTAAATTTTCAAAATTTTAGCTATCATATATATGAAAATCTCCTTGACACTAAGTTAAGACCATTTTCAGTGATAAAGCCACCAGTGCATAGCATTCAGCTCAGGCAGTAAATGAAAACTATTTAAGTGTAACCCTCTAATTATAACGCAAAAGTTGGTGTATGATCAGAGCTCATTCACCATGCTGTGAGTAATATAGATTTTTACTCATTCCTATATTGCCTGAAACCTAACTAAATTCATACCTATTCTTAAGATACACTCTTATAACAACTTATATAAACTCAGTAAATTATGCATTTGATTTAGAAGCTATTGATCAACTATAACTTATGAACTTCTTTTTTATCAGAAAGAGATTTTAAAAATTTGATGCTATAATATTGTCTCTTCAATTACAGGAGTAACTGGTGGCTGTCCAATAGTATATTTAATAGAATTCTTATTAGTAACACAGTAACTTACACTTTTCATATACATATTATTATCACTCAAAGCCTTAATTCTGCTTATTACGCGCAATTTATTTGCCATATATCTATCGATTGATTGATCGATAGATCAATTGATCTATCATCTATATATCACCTTGCTCAAATTTTGAGATTCTTTCCCCCTCCTTCCCCGCCCCCTGCTCCTACCTCCACTTGCGTGCTCTCTCTTTCTCTCAAATAAATAAATAAATAAATAAAATCTTAAAAAAGAAAAGAATGTCTTTTATTAAGGTGAGGAAGTTTCCTTCTGTATTAGTTTTCTAGAGCTGCTGTTACAAAGTAGAACAGACTGGGTGGCTTAAAACAACAGATATTTATTCTCTGTCAGTTCTGAAGCCTGAAAGTCAAAAATCAAGGTGTCTGTATGGTTGGTTTTCCCTAGGGGACCTGAGTGAAAAATCGTATCTCCTACTTTCTGGTGGTTATTAGCAATTCTTGGTGTTTCTTCGCTTGTTCACACATCTCTATAATCTCTGCCTTCATCTTTATATTATGTTGTTCTGTGTGTGTGTGCTGTTTCTGTATGTCCTCTCCTCTTCTTATAAAGACGCTGCTATTTGGATTTAGGACTCTCTCTAATCAACTATGACTTCATCTTAACTGATTACATCAACAAAGACTCTATTTCCACATATGGTCACATTCTGATATTGTAACCACTAATCTATTTTTTATCATCATATATGTATATGCTTATTGAGGACATTTTATATAAAGAAAATCATACAATATATGCCCTTTTTTAACTGGCTAATTTATTTAGCATACTACTATCAACATGCATCTATGTTGTAGAAGATAACTGTACTTCATTTTATTTTTTACTGAATAATATTCCATTATATGGATATACTACATTTTACTTATCTATTTTACGATTGATGGGAACTTGTCTTGTTTATACTTTTTGGCTAATTATGAATGCTGCTCTGGGCATTTGTTATAAACTTTGGGTGGAAATGTTTTGAATTATCTTAAGTATATGTCTAGAAGTAAGATTGCTGAGTTATATGATAACTCCCTGCTTAACTTTTGATGGACTGCAAAACAATATAGATACACTATCTTCTCCAGCAGTGTGTAAGTGTTCCAATCCACTCCAACAGCTTATATTTTTAATATTATCATCTACTTTTTTGATTGAAGCAATCCTTAATAGTGTGAAAAGTGTCATATTGTAGTATTGATCAACATTTCCCCATGACTAATTTTGAGCATATTTTCCTGTGGTTATTGGCCATTTGTATATATTTTTGAAGAAAGTAGTTTTCAAATCTTTTGCTCAATATTTAATTAGGTTGTCTTTTTATTATCGAATTGTAAAAATCTTTATATATCTTACGTACTACGCCATTACCCGATACATAATTTACGTATATTTTCTCCCACTCTCTGAGTAGTCTATCATTTTCTTGATAGTGTTCTTTAACAAATATATTTTTTAATTTGAAGTAATTGAATTTATGTATTTTTTCTTTTTTTGCTTTTGTGCCATACTTAAGAATCCATTGCCTAATCATTGATCATGAAAATGTATGCTACGTTTTCTTTTACGAGTTTAGAATATTTTACTCTTACATTTCTTATACTTATACTACATTTTGAGTTACTATGTAGGTGGTGTGAGATAGGGGTCCAGCTTCACTATTTCATGAGAATATCTAATTGTTCTAGCACCATTTGTTGAAAATACATGTCTGTAATCCATGAGAGCTCTGGGAGTTATCCAGTTCATATCATCACCTCATGAAGTTTCATCATATTCATATGCCACTTAGCATCCCGTGAAGACTCAGTGCAATTGATTTGTAGAATGCTCGTGCTCTTTCCCTACGTAGAATTAGGTTAACTCTACCTTGAAAATTAAGCCTTAGCATTCCTGAACTTCAATCTCTACTTTCTTAGCTCAGTGATATTACTCTGGTCTATTTGAGATCCTGGTCTCTGCACTGTGGTCCATAATATATCTCTAGGCAGTTTCATTTCTCACATCACTGATTTTCCTACTTTCTGGGAACACAGTCCTGTGCTTTCAGTTATCCAATGTTTACTTTTGTTTTTTTGTTTGCTTTTTTTTGAGGCTTTTCCTCTGTTCTCTAATTATTTTTTTTTAAGATTTTATTTATTTATTTGACAGAGAGAGAGAGCACGCACAAGCATGGGGAACAGCAGAGGGAAAGGGAGAAGTGAGCTCTTCGCTGAGCAGGGAGACCGATGTGGGGCTCAATCCCAGGAGCTTGGGATCATGATCTGAGCCAAAAGCAGCTGCTTAACCGACTGAGCCACCCAGGTACCCCTGTTCTCTGTTTATGTTGAAAGGTCAGTCTGGAAATTTTACTCTATCATGGTCAGAAGCAGACATCTATTTTATAAATTTTTAATTAGTATATTAATTCAGAAAACAGTTCCCTCACTCTTTCTCTCTTACACACACTTATAATTAATACATAGCTTAGTAGTTCAGTTGGTATTACATTTTTTATTGTTGATAGTGAGATTTACTGATAAATTCTTTTCTTTTTTACTGATAAATTCTTAAAACCATATATTTTATTTTTCTAAATACATTTGTATAAAAGTAGTTACTATGTGTACATGAAATATAGTTAATAAATTACAAAGCAAAACGCTATCCATGAACTCTTTCATATTTAATGCCCTTTTCTGACTTGCTTTATTGTAAGAATCATTTAACTTTGACTTTTTTTGGCTATTTGGGGTCTTATCTGGTTCCACATAAGTTTTAGGATTATTTGTTCCACCTCTGTGAAAAAAGTTGATGGTTTTTTGATAGGGATTGCATTAAATGTATAGATAGCTCTAGGTAGCACAGATATTTTAACAATATTTGTTCTTCTAATCCAGGAGTATGGAATGTTTTCCCATTTCTTTGTGTCTTCCTCAATTTCTTTCATGAGTGTTCTATAGTTTTCTGAGTACAGATCCTTTGCCTCTTAGGTTTATTCCTAGATATCTTATGGTTTGGGGTACAATTGTAACTGTGATCGACTCCTTAATTTCTCTTTCTTCTGTCTAATCGTTAGTGTCTAGAAATGCAAATGAGTTCTGTGCATTGATTTTATATCCTGTCACTTTGCTGAATTCCTACATGGGGACTAGTTCCCATTACCCTGACATCATGATCTGAGCCAAAATCAAAAGTTGTACACTTAACTGACTGAGCCACCCAGATGCCCCTAAAATATATTTTGATGTGAGAGTGCAAACAGGCTAGAGAAATCCTGTACCTATATAGATCTTATAAAAGATAGAGAGAGAAAGAGGGAGACCCAGAGCCCTGCGTTCAGTAATATTGAAGTTAGTTCCACTCACTTGAGAAATATATAAGCCATTCTAATTCACTAAGAAAGAGTAAGGAATGGGGCAAAGAGCAGAATATTTTGACACATCTCATTTTCATAGAAAGAAACATAATAGATAGGAATAATATAAAAAATATTTTTTACAACAAATAATGTGTTCATAATTTCCACCAGTACTGCTTCCCATCTAGGATCATTTTTGCTGTTTTGCTTTTGTTATTTTTACCCCTTCCATCCTTTTTGTCCTATGGGCTTATGCATTTAAAAAATTTCATTATGTTCTGAACACATTTAGGTTTGGGGATAAGTAGGACTGAATTCATGTATTTATTTATTTTTTTTAAAAAAGATCTTATTTATTTATTTGACAGAGAGAGGGAGAGAGAGAGAGATCACAAGTAGGCAGAGAGACAGGCAGAAGCAGGCTCCCCACTAAGCAGAGAGCCCGATGCGGGGCTCGATCCCAGGACCCTGAGATCATGACCTGAGCCGAAGGCAGAGGCTTTAACCCACTGAGCCACCCAGGCGCCCCTGAATCCATGTATTTAATTTGCCATTTTTAAGTGGAAGTCCTACTTAACATTCCTTAATGTGATATGTATAAAAGTTGTGACTAAACCTTTAATTGGGAGCATTTTTATAATGTAGAAAATAACCACTCTGTGGTTAAAACTTTTCTTTTTAAGATCACAGAGCCCAACTAAAATAAAACAGATTATTATATACTGCTCACTAAATTGGTTATACATCGTTATCCTACCTAATTTGCCTAACAAAGTTATAAGTTGTTATTCAGGAGACTTTATGGCTGACATTAGTTTATGACAGTGAGGTAGCAGAATATATAATTTGTTTTGCATAAGCCAAGAATTGTTGTAAGTAATGAAGAATTATGTTAATAGCAAAATCAGCATAACTGACACTATAGTCAAAGAGTAAAGGGATTTATGTACCATCAAGCTATCATTTTGATAAAGTGAATTATCCTCCCATAGACATTTAAATGCCTTAGTAAAATAGTGTATAGAAGAAGCAGCTATTATATACTCTGATTTTTATCGAATTATGTTTTCTCAAAACAGGTATCTGATAAGAGTATCCAATTGCAGGGTACAACATATACAGGAGCAATTAGGTTAAAAAAATTTTTATAACAAAGTTACTTAAATTTGAATATAAGTTTTAACTGCTAATGTAGGAATTTTACATTTATTTATAATTTTTAATGTAAAAAATTATATCAACTAACATAAATTTTTGAATAAGTCTCAATCATGAAGTCCAATTTGCTGTAAGACTTTGTAAACACAAACGAATGTGCTCCTTGTTTGTTTTAACTGTAAGATAAGTTACTTGGGCTGAATAGTACTTAATTAATATTAAGCAAATAGACCAAAATTCATGAACAACTGAATGCAATTATCAAATGAACACTAATGATTGCTAAATGCTTACGTAGTGTCTTTCCCAAGAATATTTGTTTCCCATATTATTTGAATCTCCAGTGGTTTCTTTATGGGCCAAAGTTAGAGAGTCAACAAGCATATGGCTCCTTTTGGGCATTATGTATAAGTAAATTTATTTTTATATTACTAACTTACTGTAACTATACCCAATAAGAAAAAAGAAACAAAATGTGTAACAGAAGTAATTCAAAGTAGAGGATAAAAGTGATACAGTATACATATTACTATATAAGATTTTACTAACAATATTATTGAGGAAGTTATCATATACAAACCTAAAAAATACAAAACTCTCTAATTGAAATTATCAAATTAGCCTGGATAAAAATGTTATTATTCTTGCATAAAAATTCTCAGTAGTTCCTGAAAATTATAGAGATGAAGCTAATATGACATAGAATGACTCTTGTGATAGAGTCTTTGGTTACCTATTGTTTTTTAATACCACCCAGTCCTCCCTGGATTCTCAAGAAACATTGAACTTCTTTCTAATAATTGAAAAGTGCATTCTTTTTCTCACCTTCAAGCAATGTTGACACTCAGCCCAAATAACTGGGACAATATGACAATTATTTTCACCTTTGATGTTGCTCTTTGCTCTAAACCCAGAAAATACAAAAGACATGTTGGGTTTGTGTATGAGATAAACCTGGGGACAGAAAATTCATCTCTCATATGGATATTTTTCTTCCTTGGTAAGTACTCTAACTTACTCTACAAATTTGGGAACCTGAGATTGGCTCTGCTTACAGCCAGTATTTCCACTTTTGTCAGTGAACAAAAGGAGAAAAAACTTTTAAACATTGCTAAACACATCAAAAGGCCATAGTTCCTCATGAGGCACATAATTTAAAAATGCTAAACAGAGGGAAAAGGAAGCAAAATCTTTTACTGAAAATGAACTCTTAATAAAAATTTTTAAAAAAGGAATGGAATGCTAAAATTGCCAGTAAAGTTAACAGCCAAAAATTTAATGTGTACCTGATAAAATTAGCCTTTAAGAATAATATTTTAAAGACGATATATGTGGGAAAAAGATGTTCAAAATTATAACTGAAAGTATAACTTATAGTTAAAAGAGCAACAAATTATGAGGCAAAATAAGGTGAAGTTGAATACTGATAGAGATTCAAACAAAAATAAACTCTTATGTAGAAATTTGGAAGTGAAAAACATAGTCACTGAAGGAAAATAAACACAGACCTAAAAAACAAGAAATGAATTAATGAAAGAGATAATATTACAATATTTACAAATCCATTGGTATGAAAATAAAACATCAAGAATATGAAACACACATATTATCAGAGCGAACCTCTGTGGAAAGTAAAATTTTATATTATGCTAGAGAAAAGATCTAGATGCAGTGCTAGTGGTTATTTTGTAGTTCTTAAAATTATTGGTAGATGTTCATTTTCTGACTATTCTTCATAATTCATTTATATAAATAATTCATTTATATAAATAATATTTATATATTCATTTATAATAATAAATGATTTTTATAATTCATATAATTCATATAATTTTTATATGATTTTTATAATTCATATAATTCGTGAATTCATAATTCATTTATATAAATGTATTATCTTAAAGTTAACAAAAAAACAATGAAAAGAAAGCAATCCTAGACAGGTTTGTTAACCAATTACTTATTTTATATCAATTATTAACCATAGATGAAGCTTATTAAAAATATGTCAGGTTAGTTCTCTATAACTTCTGAATGCAAAACCTGAGAAAAAGGGATTGGGGATTGAAAAAACATAAAACATCAAAATACTAATTTTAAAAAGCTAAGAAGCTATACTAATGTCAAGAAAAAAATACGTTTAAGCAAAAAACAATAGCCAGTGGAACAATGACAATATCATGATAGTGTCAATTTTCTCTATAATAATCACTGTAAGAATATAATCCCAATCAATAGAAGAGAAGAAGTACAAGGGGGAATCATTTGTTTTACAAGATATAAAGATATAAAGATATAAAGACATTTTAGTAGTATGATAATCAAGAGATTATAGCACTGATATAGGATATTATGACGAGAACATTAAAGACAAAAAGAACAGAAAGAAATTAATGAAGGCATGGGAACATAACTTATGATAGATAACATGCATTAATCAAGAGAAACATAGGATTAATATAAGCTTCTAGAAAAATTAGACTTCCAATGAATACACAATGCAATAAAATTTTCAAGGGAAAATTATAAAAAATCAAAATATTCATTTTAAATCTTTTAGAAGGTAATTGGTAATATACTTATGATCTGTATGTAAGGAAGAATTTATTAGAAAAGACAGAAAACTGAAAGATATAAAAGATAATCAATGAATATGGCTATATAAAAAATAAAACATTGTCACAAAAAAGAAATTATAGAAAAATACTTTCACTTGGAAAACCTCCCCAAAACATTTCAGTGTATATCACCAACAAATATTAGTTCCAATAAATATTTATACATACATAAGAAAAAAGACCAATGATACAATTGATAAAATCTTTGGGTTGGCAGAAATTCACAGACGAATACTGATTGATTTAAAATAAAAAGTTGATTTAAAATAAAAAGTCTGACAGTACTAATTTTCTATGAAGATGGAAAGTAAAGGGCACTCTAACACACTGCAGGCATATAAATAGAAAAAAATTTACTGTACTTTAGATTACATTTTGTCAATATCTGGTAAAGTTGAAAATGACTTTATTCATGACCCCAAAATTCAATTTCTAGATATACAGCCTAGAATTACTCTTATCCAAAGACAAAAGTACAACAATATTCAGAAAAGCAACTTATAGGGAAAAAAAGTAATTTGAAAATGTATATCATCATTTCATCATTACACTGAATAGCTAACTAAATATGCATTAAATGGAACATTACAAAGTGCTTGTTTTTCTCTGGTTCCCCATCACCTTTTTTTTTCTTTCAAAATGGCAATGATACTTGGTTTACGTATCCACAGGACAATATCAGAAGAAATGAATATTGGTGTAGAGTAACCAGATATCCCTGGGCACTCAGTTCTCTTTATTTTTTCTCTCTACATCACCATAAATTAAATGCATCTTCAGTTGTTATTAATGGAGTTGCTCTGTAGGGTGGCAGAACATGCAAGTAATTAAAAATAGTCTAATGGCAATTCTAAGAAGCAATGTAATATAGCAGCAGAACTGCTTTCAAGGTTAACTAAAATTCACAGGTGTTTAAAAGAGAATTTAGGAGTGCCAGAACCTTCATTCTGTTCAATGACCACTATACTATATTCAGTGCAGGCCATTCAGTCTGGGGATAGGATAAAGAAACATGCATGAATTCCAAATGACAATTAAATCAAATAACATAGAAGTAGTTCCATCAACATGCCTGTTTATAGACACAGATGGCCAATCTAAGTGAATCCAAATTTATTTTAAATCTTAAAACATGTCACATGTTCCCACAGAACTATTCTGATTCATGAGACTCCTGTATCATGTGCAGTATTCATTTTATACTTAACAAAGTGTAACACAAGGGAAAAAAGCAAAAGAATGTGAACTTCTAGTTTAAAACAAACTCACAAACAAAAAACCACCTTAGCTGTAAAGTTAAAATGTCTGCAATGAAGTTCAACCACAATCATATGAATCACACTGGATAATTCTCCACTTAATGCCACCAAATGTAAGTCCAAAGTGGAACTTCTGACTACATACAAGCTCTTAGATTATATTATTTGCACTGACAACTTCCAACATTTTAACATTCATTTTCCAATTTATACTCAACATAAACTCTTAAGCATACATATACACATACCTATATACCATAGAAAGTATTCAGGTCATTGTTAATATCAACTATAATATAAAAACTGTTAATGAAAAAAGTCTTTTATATGGTCAGATTATCTAATTTTACTCTGAACAGTGCAATTTTGAGAATTAAGATCTTAATGCTATAGTACTTGAAAGAAAAAGTAATATGAGAAGAGATGTAACTTAATTTATTCTTCAGTAAAATGTCACTTTCAGTTTTAGCAAAAAAAAAAAAAATCTTATGGGTTCCACTAAATAATGGGGATGTGTTTTAAACTAGCCACTTATTTTTATATAAGCTGGAAGTGAGACAAGTTAGAACTTTGCCTATAATTGTTTCCTCACCCACAATTTCAGACAACAGGAATGATATGTCCAGAAACGGCATGACATCTGAGATTTGATCTAAAAATAAAAATAATAAAATATTATATAAAACAGAATCTTTAAATGGTCTAATTTATTAAAGCACATATTTACTTAAGAAGATAAATAAATATATTAGTAATATCAAACAAGTATAAAAAAATACCTAATCAAAAGGAAAATAAAAAGTATGGAAAAATAATTTAAATAATAAATAGAATGGGGGCACCAATGAGAGATTGGATACAGATAAAAAATACATTTTTAACTTGAAAAATAGACAGAAAAACTACACCAAAGTAGAAAGAGATATATGTAAGACAGAAAAAAGAAAACCTTATAGATATAGAATATAGTGGTAGATGTGTCAAAATTGGGGCTGTAGGAGCTCTAGTAGAAGAGTTAAGATTGATAAATTGGAATATATTTTTTTAAAGAATTTATTTATTTATTTGACAGAGAGAGATCACAAGTAGGCAGAGAGGCAGGCAGAGAGAGAGGGGGAGCAGGCTCCCTGCCGAGCAGAGAGCCCGATGCGGGGCTCGATCCCAGGACCCTGAGATCATGATCTGAGCTGAAGGCAGAGGCCTTAACCCACTGAGCCACCCAGGCGCCCGATAAATTGGAATATTTACCCAGAATTAGGAAAAAATTAAAAACTACACATTAAAAAGTCAAATAGGGTTGTAATGAGCACTGGGTGTTATATGCGAATAATGAATTGTGGAACACTACATCAAAAACGAGAGATGTACTTTATGGTGACTAACATAACATAATAAAATAATAAATAAATAATAACTCCTAGAGTTCCAAAATGGAGACAAAATGGGAAAATAGAAAAACTTAAAAAAGAAAAGAAAAATAAAATACAGAATAAAATTTAAGCAAATAAAAATTTGTAATAAATGTTAAAACTTCCAAGAAAAAGGAGATCATCAATAAAGAAATGAGAATTGGGCAGATATCTAGCCTCTCAATAGCAATATTGAATATGGGAACATAGTATTTTTAATGTAATTAAAGAAAATAACCTTGGACTTAGAATTTTATCAACTGAATTGTCTTTAAATGTAAGGAGATATTTCATATATTTTTTTCTCAGATATGTCCTTGCTCAGAAGAGTTATCACATAAATATCCACATTTAAATATGTATTTGAAGGAATAATGAGAATAAAATTATACAACTATGAATGGTGTAGGATATATGAGAAGTAAGTGATCAGGTATTTACCATTTTGTTTTTTTGAAAAAAATTAATCAAGGAGGAAAAAGAGAATATGAAAATAGAAAATATATGGTACACAAGTTTCCAAGAAACTTTTACAGATGGGAATTTGGAATTGCTTATTTGATTTTGTTAGATTCAATGAGATTAATGGTTTTAATTTAATGGAACTAGGATACTGGAAGTGGATGGCCTGCAGTGGCAAATAGCTACTTAAATTATCACCTGACGTCTTCTCAAATGAAGCATCTATTGATGATACAGCTTTAGGAGAGCAATAACTATTGCAACAGATTTTTTTTTTTTTTTTTTTTTTTTTTTTTTTTTTTTTTAGATTTTGATGAAACTGTAGACAAGAAGAACTTTTGGGTCAAATGACTCCTCACTAACTTACAGATAATATAGTGAAGAAAATTAGAAATTCAGCACAGGACAGAAAAACCACAGGACTTCCATGAATGCTCTAAAATAATCTTTCGTCTTGGAAATGCAGAAAATATTATCTTGAAACCAAGACTTTGAGTTTTATCATGCAAGTTGCAAAATTATAATGTAATTCAAAATGTTCTTTTATATGAAATTTATAATATCAATTGGGAAAGAGTAGCATCCTGAGAATTAGAGTAGTAACTCAAATTGGTAGATTTCAATTAATATTAGTATACTAGTATATTCACTCTTGCATTCTCTCGCTCAGCTTTGGTGAGATTAGATGACTTTCCAAGAGTCTCTAATGCATTCACCTGAGGCAGGTTTTTTGCAAGAGGATGCTGATTCTTTTGGAAACATTAACTCTCATTGCCCCCAGACTTACATACAGCTACAACACAATTCCAATGGAACCCAAAGTATTGAATAAAAAACCTGACCCAGGAAGAGGTATTATACATACTGAAAGAATTTTGATATTTTGTCAAGACTGAGCTTATAAGCTAGATACACTATGTGGAATCAATGGGTTGATGTGCCCTCCTTCCAAAGGTAAGACAGCCCTAGGCAGTCGGTATTTCTAATTTTGAAAGACTGGGTAGATATAGGAGGAGAAGTTGAGTCAGCAAAGAGAGAAGATTGTAGGCTCTGCACAATTTATTGCGCCATCATATGTTTTTTGAGACAATTTTTCTTAGAATATTTTGGAAAGTGATATGGCATCTCTAGTGCAGTGAAAATTATGCTTTTTATTGTTTTGAAGAATGTGGAGCCTTTTTAGTCTGATAAGATTGAAATTACTGCCCAGAAACAGCATCTCTCCTCCTCATCAGCTCCCTGTGTATCCCAGTGTCTGAATGACAAGGTCTCCTTTCTTCCCTTTCCTCAGTTACTTATTTATTTTGATCACAGAATAAAGGGGAGGAGGTTTTATGTGTGTATGGTGTGTGTGCATGTGTGTAAGAGTTGGAAAACACCTTGGAATTTTAACTATCTATTTTTCCTATCCATGCCAACTCCTTTACACCTTAATGGATCCTTCAACTTCTAGGAATGTCCTCTTCCAGAACTCCCTCATATATTGTTCCCTTCCATGACTTTATTTTGAAAGGTTTACTCATGTTTCAAGATAAAACTGCCACTTTCCAATGGCACACGGGAGAAGAATGAGGCACAAACAAGTCAGCTTCAAGAGAACAGGAGCAGGGGTCGGCAGTTGAGAAGACTGCCACCCCTAACAACTCCTCAGTCCCGTATTTATTTAGATACAAGATAACAGTCAACAAAGGAGTCGAAGGAGATTATAGATAAGCAGTATAGCATTTGTGTTTGAGTAAACACATTTAAAGGGATCATCTAATTAACTACAGGTGATCTCTGGAGAACGGGAGACAACAGAAAAAAGAAGCATGTGGCCTTCCACCCTGAGCGGGCTGGCGTTCCCAGGGGCTCGGCTTCAAGGACGCATATCATCCTCTCCCCCTGAGGCCTGTTGCTGGTACCCGTTCAAGTATTTTTGGTCAGTACATTGTTCGGAGGGATGGTTACATAAAACCAATCTTATTTTCTTTTTTTCTTTTCCCTTTTTTTTTTAATTTTTATTATTTTTTTATTTTTTAATTAACACATAATGTATTATTTGCCCCAGGGTACATGTCTGTGGATCCTAAGGCTTACACATTTCACAGCACTTACCGTAGCACATACCCTCCTCAATGTCCATAACCTAGCCACCCTATCCCTACCCGCCAATCTTATTTTCTACATGATGTTTTCTCTTCCTCCTTTAGTTTGGGTAACATTTTTTTTTTTAGGTCTCAGTAACACTCAGACATTAAATTTGTCATCATTCCACTCAAGTTTTATATATGTAATCCTGCCCTCCATCTACCTCTGCTCTGGCTCCTTCTTTTATATTTTGAGGTTTCTTTGGGCAAAGAATGGTTGTCTTTTTTCAGGACAGCTATGGGATCTATCACAGTTGGTATCAGATATAGTCACTATAATTTTTCTATTTGGTTTTCCATTTTATAAATATATGAATAAAAACATGATTAAAATAATGACTAAGTTATCTACAATCTAAATAGAAAATAAACCCTATTAAGGACTATGACTTCTCTTAATTTTTCCTTAATCTTCCATTATTTAGGAGAAAAAATCATTATTTTATCATAAAACTAATCCTCAAAGAGAATAAAATATTAAGCCTCCATATTTTAGTCACATCACGTACAGCTACTAGGAAAGTTTTAATGTTGAAAATGTATTCCATCTGCCATTGGAATGTTGATATACAGTGATATAACTATTTTATTGACTGTGAGAAATATGTAACTGTTAAATATGTGGTAACCTGAAAACTTGAAATGTTTATGTGGTCCCCAAAATTATTTTATTTTTTTAGACAGTGGAAAGTGTATCCAATATTTATTGAAGAGTTTTTTTCTACATGTTTAGTTAACCTAGTCTTATTCCTTTTAACTCCATAGTGTTTTTTATCCAGGTAATTAAATACTATATTTACTGATTTTTTTCTGGGGTATAGAGCCTAGTAAAGATACAGATCACATTAAAGTTTTTTTTTTTAATTAAAAGGAAAGATAAAAAGCACATCTGGTAGGCAATGGTAGCCAAAGGGAAGAAACTAGAGAATGATATGATAAAACAGTAAAAATACCACCTGCTTATGTTTTCTGCCTCTTTTTCTAGGAGTAGTTCCATAGTATATTAAAGAACTTGGCACAACAATCTATTTTATGTATGTTAGGCAGCTGTGCTGCCCTGGATATCTTCAAATGTGTTAGTCAAATATAGTCATTAAAATTTCTATTTATATAATTTTCTTGGTGCATAAAAGTGTAATTAGTGCCGTATAAGCAGTAATATGCAAATACCTTCAATCTGCTTGAAAATTTTGACTCTATGTATTATTAAGATACCTAAATAGATATATGACTTTTACAATTATCAAATATTTATGACTACTTATTATGATATTATTAAAATGTATTCCTTATAATATTACAGGTGAGTATAGCCATTTGGGTGAGTTTAGATTTCAGAAAACATTTCCTCAAAGTCTTAAAAGCTACTAATGTGAGGCATTAACCATTTTTCTTACTGAGAAAAAATAATTTGTCTAGTTTCATACGGAGTTTATGTCTATAACAACTATCTCTGGACTCATGAATCATGAAAGGTAAAAACAGGAGAACATATGGTGGCTTTGCATATTTTCTCCAGAGAGCTCATTTCGATGTTTTTCAGAATTTGTCTTAAATTTGACAGAATTACTCAACCAGTTTTCATAAACCGGTTGCTTTTTCGATATTGGAGAGGAAAACTGCAAAGGTAAAGTTTGGTTATATTAATGTATGTTTATCAACAAATACTTGTTTAACACTTTATAGTTTGCCAAGAAATCAACATATATTATCTCAGTCTTTAATACAAACATCTGATTAGGTAAGAATCTATTTACTTTAAAGATTAGTAAACACAATTTTAGCACTGAGTATTGACTTAGGCTTAGATTACATGAAAACTCATCTGTCCCTAATAAGTCATGGACAAGTCACAATTTTTCTAGAAGAGCTCACAAATACCTCAGAAATGCAAAATGAGAGAATCAACAATCGTATTGCAATAAACAACAGATGTATGACACTATTAACAATAGGCACTGGGCTCTTCCTATTATGTTCCTGGTACTAACCCAAGCATATTGTCATTACTATCTCATTCAGATATCATAATGCATTTATGAAGTAGCTTCTATTATCTCTTCCATTACACAGTTGGAAATTGAGAAATTAAAATATTTTCCCATTAATAATAACAGAAGTTAAGGATACGATCCAATTCCACAGTATGACAACAGAACCCAAAAATCCATGAAAAGACACACTGGGCTTATTGACATTACTGTTTGTGCCAGGGAAGACAATGTGGAGGGTGGATGAGATAATAATAAAAGTGAAGCACAAGCTGATTCTCGAAGTGTAACCACGAATTTCATGTGGATGAGGTGAGAAGGATACTGCAAACAAAAAATCAACGCATACAAAGAAAAGGTCTTGTAGAAATATGATGTGTTTGCAATTTAATTGTTTGGTGTGTTTGGTATACACAAATGACTTCTGTGTATAATATGCACAAAAATGTGGTGAAAGTGAGGATAGAAAGTTAGAGTGAACCAGGTTGTATAAATGGAAAAGGGAGCAGTACATGTATATTTACATGCAAAATTAGCAGAACTTGGTAACTAATATGAGAAAGGTGAGATATCGTGAAGACATCTTGAAATTATTGAAATATTTCTTATTGTCAATGTTTATCTAATTATTAAAGTGATATAGAAACATTCACCCATTTAATCTTAGTGTGCTTTCTCCTTGACTTATAATAATGTTGATATTTTAAAATTCAATAAAGTGTGCATACATAGTACTTTTGACATTTAAACAGGTCTTCAATATAAATTTTAGAAATTTCCATTGTGACTAGGTCTTCTAGTCCCCTATGTAGTTGTAAGTAAAGAAACAACCTGGAGCTTCCTTTCACCTTCTTCCCCAAGTCTAGGAACAATTTCTCAAATATGGGAATCAAAAGCATATTAATGCCTTCATTACTGAATGGTATAACAATGGAATTGAGATCTTCTCATGCAGATCTTAGATAGTGCAGAAATCTCATAGGCATTGTTTTCAAGATAACATAACAAAAATGATGTAAGCAAATTATCAGGATAATTGGTCACTACCCCTAGATTTGATGTGGTTACATTTTATGATCTATGGCACTGTATTTTCAGTAAAGTATTTCCACTGAAAATAACTTCCTCACCCTATTTTCTATTACTTCTTAGTATCAGATTGGGAAGCAAAATCAGATACAGCAAAATGACTATAGCAAAAGGTATTACGAGTGAGATAGATAGCCACTATTTAATCAAAAAAATGTTCAGAAGGAAAATAAAGCAATACTTCCACTTGATAACATAAAGAAAAATTGCATAAAACCAAAAAAAGGTTTGTTACCACAATTATTGGTATCATCACCATCTAATACCAGATATCAAGACTCTTATACAGCATTGGTATGTAAGAGACTGAGACTTTTGTGCAAGAACACAAAAAAATGACCAATGAAATAGAAAAAACAGAGACCAAACACACATTTATGATTACCTGATGTGTGACAAATCTGCCTCTGCAGTGAAGAGAGGGAAAAGTGACATTTTTAAGAAATACTACTAGTTTGCTTAAATAACCACAAGAAAAATTTTAAAAATGTTATGACCCCTACCTCACACCAAACATAAAAATATATTCAAAGTAGTTTACAAATCTAAGTGGAAATAGAAAAAGAATTTTCTCCTAGAAGATAACACATAGGGAAATATCTTTAAAATCTCAGATTAGGAATTATTTCTCGATCAGGATTTAACAGCAATAACCATACAAGTAAGCATTATAAATTGGACTATATTAAAAATAAAAACTTCTATTCATCAAAGACATTTTATTAGAGCAAATATACACATCAAAGTGTGGATAAAAGTACTTGAAATACAGTTTTTTTCCAAGAAAAGACTCATATCCCCAACTGCAAAGAGTTCCAATGTATTAATAATAAAAGGCAAATAACCCAACAAAAAATTGGCAAAAGAATGACCAAAAATTCCTCTGCACAACATTATTAGTCACCAGGAAAAATGCATATTAAAACAAAATTGAGATTTGTTCCCTACTCAGCACGATGGCTAAAATTTAAAAAAGAGAAAATACCAAGAGATAATAAATATGTTGAGCACTGGAATACATAAACATTATGAACACCCTTGGAAAGTGTTTGGCATTTTATGCCAGATTAAACATATGCATAACTATAATATAATTACCTAAAGTAAAATGTTCGTATGTCTACAGGAACATTATCAGTAACAGCTAATGACTGGAAACTATGCAAATGCTTCTCTTGAGTGAAATAGATAAACCAGTTATATTTCACTCAAATAACAGAACAGTAATGAGATTTTACACACTAAAAAGTATCCAACAGTTTAGATAAAAATCAAAAACAATGTGAGTGAAAGAAGCTAAACACATAAAAAAATTATATTCTTTATGATTCAATTTATATAAAGCTCCAATATAGGCAAAACAAATGGTAGAATTCAGGATAGCAATTGTCCTTAGAAGATTTTGACTGGTAGGCGACATTAAGGTACTTTCAGGTGTAGCAATGTTTATTTTTTCATCTGAAGCTTCTAGACACAAGAACAGGTTCATTTTATGAAACTTCAGCATATTGTAATCTGGATCATGCACTTTTTGGATTAAATGAGTCTCATTAGATACTGATAATGGTTATTTCATTATCAAATTCTCAGAATTTCTTTCTTGTGCTTCTTTATTGCTTGAATTTTATGATTGAGCATGCATTATCTTCTCAGAAATATTATTCTTTTCATAACTTGTGTCATTGTTTTTCTTCAAGTTTATTTGTAAAACCAAGATGTCAACTGTTTGGTTGAACAAAGATCCTTCAACATTAATTCAGTTAATCAAGAATGGGATTTCTAGTATATCACCCTAATGGAGAGGCTGCCAAGATGTTAGTTGGCAAATTCATCAGTAATAATGCATAGTTTATGCTTACACCCAATATATCTTTTGATTCCAGTTAATAGAAAACAAATGACAAAAAACAATTATTAGAGCATATATGAAAAAATTGTAAATGATGCTTTAATCTAATGACGATTCTTTTTTTTTAGCAGTATATCTGCTAGTAGAAAGTGCTACCTGTGGGTTGTTGATATTTTATGTCTTTATTGAACAAAGTTAAAAAGGCTTTAAACATATTTTTTAAAAATTTCATTTTTAAGGCTTTTCTCTTCCATGAGCCACTTTTTGATACTAGAAATTATTTTTAAAGTAAAATACAGTGAACAACAAATCTTTTATGAATTAAGGATGTAGTTTTAGTTATCCTGTGTACTTACTTTTATAAAAAGATGTTGATATGTAACTAACAATATTTCAGTGGCATAATATTTACAATGGGTTCTGTAATATAAAAATATGGAAGAAGTAAAGTTTCAGCCCTTATATGCAATATATTTATAAGGAAATAGAGAAGAAGTAAGCAATGAATTGTATGGATATGTCTTTCATTGTAACAGTGATTCATAGATCCAAAGACCAGGAAGGCAGGTAAAATTGCAAAAAAAACAAAACAAAACTTAGAAGACATTGTATCCAAGTTGAAGTAGAAGGATATTAAGTCAACAAACTTTTTGTTTATAGGGTCCTACAGTAAATTGTTTTGGCTTTGTGGACCATAGGCTCTGACACACTACTAACTTCAGCATTTGTAGCACAAAGGCTAACTTAGATGTTATGTAAAATACATAAACAAATGTACAAGTGTGTGTTACAGTAAAACTTTATTTTAAAAAGAAACAGGTGGCAGGCCAGATTCAGCCTGCAGGCTATAGTTTTCAAACTCCCAAAATAGAGTATTATGAGACTTAGATTCTAAGTTTTTCTATTTATTAAAGGTTTCCTTTTATTAAAATTTCTACTTTACCCCCAAACTCTTTGACTCTATGAATCTATTTAGTTTAAGAAAAGTATTTTCACTCCAACAACTATTTCCCAATTAAGAATGCTTTTTTCCATATAATAAACTGATGATATCTCAAGATTTGAGAGTAAACTTAACATTTCTACCACATTTCCTCTCAAGCTAGCCAGAAAAATAAATGAAAGAAAATTCAGGTTTTGTGCTGTTTTGTGTAAGCCATTGATATTTACCAAATGGGTAGTAACTGCATACACAAATCTGTTGGCGGAAAATCAAAGATGAATTTTTAAATGAATACTCTTGTATGTTTTGCCAACATGAAGTTTCCCCTTAAATTCAAATATGGGTTTTTTCCCACAACACTGGTGAATTTGAATACACATTTTTCCCCCTTACATTTCCTTTTCCTTCCCTTTTCCTTTTCCTATCCTTTCTTTGACTTTCTTTTCTTTCTTTTCTTCTTCTCTCTTTACCTTCTCTTCTTCTGGCATCCTTGAAATTAACTGTGATCTGTAACAGAGCTTTTCACCGGAAAAAGCAGCAAAATATCTTTCTTCCTTGTAACTTGATAGGAATCAACAAATTTAAACTCTTCTATCACCAAATAAGCTAAAGATATAAGTAAGGATGAACACAGAAGATAAGTGGATGTTTTATAAGAATCTATGCGAAATCTAAAGCACTGTTAAGGAGAGACTTAAAGTTTGTTTCTTTATACTTAATAGTCTCATGTTTTTCACTTCTAATCATACTCTTTCAATTATATATCACAAACCTCCTCAAAACCCTTTAATAGATTGTAGATATGGGTTTCTATTTGAAAATGGCCATACTCCTAGCTGAAGAAAATGTTTCAGTTTATCAAGAAACTCATAAAAAAAATTTAGTTTTCTGCTTAGAGTTAATTATAAAAATGCATTATGTTACTGGAGACAAACATATTGGTAACAAAAGTATGTATTTATTCAATTACCAAGCCTTTGAAAAGACAACAGAAATGATCTTCAAACCAAACAAAAATAAATTACATTTTGAAAATTAATTTGCAAACCAGGATCTCTTGGCATCAATAAATTCATGTAAACTATAACTACTTTGGAGAAGTCTTTTTTGTAGTTATTAGAATTTTATTTTCCTTCATGTATAAGTCACATAAAGATAATTCAAATATTTAAATACTTGTTGAACTATACATAAATTAAATATTGAAAATGTGCTAAGCTATAAAGAATATTACTTGCAAAATTTTATTTAGTTATATTTAAGATTTGATAAATTAATTCAATAGTAACTATAAAAATAAACACTTTATTTTAATTGTTTAACCTTGAGAAAGAAAGACTTTATTTTACTTACTCAGTAGGTATCAATTTAATATTTTCTATTACTTAGCAAGATCCACAACACAAATATGACTTGTAGTATTTTTTACAGTATTTATTAGAAGTCAAGAGAAAGCAAGAGAAAACCCTAAGGGCCAAGTCTCCTGCCCGACTTACCATCCCCTAACATATTTTTTTCAGGAGTTAAGACTGAGTCATGAGGACAAGAATGCCATTACTGAAGAAGGTTACAACTACAGGATTCACAGGTCAAAGTGAAGTACAACATACCACAAGAGAAAAAATGAGCTTTTGTGCAATTGATGAGAGCAAGTACCAGGCCAAGCTGGCTTTTTGATGCCTGCAACCCACTAAGAAGTGGAAAATTGCCTAACACGTTGTCAAACAATGAGTAAAACATAAATAAATGAAAATAATGACTTTCAACTTTTTTTCAAAATATTACTTTATCAAACAGCGATTAGATTACAGACAAAACAAGAAAACAAAAATTTTCAAAGAATGTTTCTGCATTAATTAATACAACCCTTTCCCAGGTGTTGCTTCTTTATAGTCATGCACACAAATCCTGCCAAAAACATAACCCACTGCAACCTTACATTAAGGAGCTAGTCATTTTGGTTAGTATTGAAATCATCACAAATTCAGGTTTAATTGTAGTTTTAGTCAATAACTGATAGTATAATATTGAGACTTGACTATAGAGAATCCAAGAATTATTAGCAAATTTTTCAACTACAAAAAAGATTTTTGTGTAATTTAATTTCTTCTTTGAAAATATATTTATTGCCCATATCATCTTGGGTAGTAATGTGACATACAATTAATTGCAAAGAAATTTGCAAATCACTTTGTTATATCAGAACCAACAAACAAGTTTCTGGACATCAACCATGCAAGTTAAGTGTTAATATTCATTCTTTAAAGCAGAAAAACAGAGTCAGAGATAGAACACAAATGGCTTATTATGCTTAGGATTTGATCTTAGATTTTTTAATAGGAAAAAAATTCTTTTTACTAAAATCTATATTTTATTTTCCTTCTATGGACAAATAGATGTTTCTTTTTATGCCTTTGCATAAATCTACCCTTTACCCTCCGATGAATCCTCTAATACAGAAACAAATTTGCTTTGTAATTAAAATGATTTTTACTGCAATTGTTTTTATAGTTTTTATATGTGTTCTATTTATTGTCACTCTAAATGGTTCACAGTTATAGAAAATATCAACTCTAAGTATATGAATTGAAAAGAATCATCAAAACTTAAGAATAAAGATCTTATTTATTGATGTATTTATTTGAGAGAAAAGAGAGAATGTGTGCAAGGAGGGGGAGGAGCAGAGGGAGACTGAGAAACAGAATCTTTGCCGAGCACTGAGGCCACAGCACAGGGCTCAATCTTAGGACCCTGAGATCGTGACCTAAGCAGAAATCCCTACACTTAACCCACTGAGCCATCCAGGTGCGGCTCTCATCTCTTCTTTACTTCTAGAAGAAACAACTTCTTTAGAGAGTTTAATTGGCTCTACAAAAATCTTAATTAAAAATTAAAATTAAAGTCTTAAAAAAATTTTAAAAAAAAGCAGCATCTCCTTTCAGTAGCGTAAATGTTAGCATTTATAAAATCGCAATGAGAAATCTGAGTGGCCATTAGAAAGAAAGAAAAAGATAAAAGGAAAGAAAGAAAAGGAAGGAAAGAAAGAAGGGAAATTGCATCCATATCTCACTACATAAACCAGAAAAAAAAATTTTCCAAGTGATCAGAGAGCTATATACAATGCCATATAAATATTAGAAGAAAATATGGGTGAATTCATGCATTACTTTAGACTGAAATAGCCGATTTAAATGCGATCTATGTAGGATTTAAAGTCCAGAAAAATGTAGAAGAGAAAGGACACAATTGCTTTATGAAAATAAAACTTCCGCATGAACAAAATACCAAAGTCTAAAAGCAATAATTAAAATGGAGAAAAATGAAGAACTATTATAGACAATGAAATCATTCTTTTTACCTTTATATTTATATTAAGCACGTTAGAATGTAAAATAACAGCAAATTGCTTAAACACAAAGACTCACTATTTTGAGAATTTTTTATAGAGACTAGGTCTTTCCATGTAAATATTGAGTTTTTTTCTTTCAATCTTGGACTCTGTCATCTTTGAAGCAGCATCAGTAAACTCCATAATGCCCTTAGATGCCAGGGCTTCTCATTATTATGGCAGGATTTAATGAAATTTAATGAAACCTAAAGGGGTAGCTTTATTTTAATGGGGGGTTGTGTGTACACAAAGATATGTATATTTACTTTGTAAAAACCAGTTTGAGGGGCACCTGGGCAGCTCAGTTGGTTAAGTGTCTGCCTTTGGCTCAGGTCATGATCCTGGGGTCCTAGGATTGAGCCCCACATTAGGCTCCCTGCTCAGCAGGCAGCCTGCTTCTTCCTCTCCCCCAGCCCCTCCCTTTCTATCCCCTCTCCTCCCCTCCCCTCCCCTCCTCAGTGCTCTCTCTCTCTCTCTCAAATAAATAAATCTTTAAATTTTTTTTTAAATTGAATTACAGAAAATATCACTGATGTCAAAAATACAAAATAACCAATAAAATGTTAAGCAATATACCCAGATATAAGATAAATTGCATCTACATGGCATAGTGAGTAAAACTACAATCCAAAAGAAAATAAATTACTAATGTAGGAATAAGTCTGCTTTTATTGTACACATTCCCATTTGTATCTGGGTGTACTTCTGGACATTTTCATCTGCTCATGTTGTCTGCCTACTCATGTGCTAGAGATCTTATATCATTTGCCTCTAGACTCCCTAGAGACAGGAAAGCTACTCAATTTGGGTGATGCTTACAGAATTCCTTTCTCAGGCTGGGTCTCTCTCAGTAAACCCACAGATATTTGAGATTCTCGAGCTTCTTCACCTTCTCAGAACCTTCCCACTTCTTTCAAAGACAGCATAACACTGCTCATCTTGCAGAACTCGTAAGCACCAGGATTTTCTGTCTCCTGATGTCACAGAAAATATACTTCTGGGAGTTTGTTTCTTATTCTACTTTTTCCCTCAATGGTTTTTAGAAAATTGTGAAGGTTTCCCAAGCTTGAATATTTGAAAGGACTCACCAGATTCTGCATCAACACAGAAGGCTTTTATTTAAAGGCAGAGTGTACGGTACAACCAGAGAGAGCGCAGGCAAGAATTGCAAGATCCAGGTGCAAGCCCACCTGGGTGCTTATTCACTTACGCTGGCGCTTGTCTCTAGATGGACCATGGTCTTCACAAGGGATCTCGTCTTGAGATCATAAGGTAGAAATTTTTAGGATTTTTATTTTCTTATTGCTGTTAACGCCTTTCTGGTGATATACCCATGTGAGGCTATCTAACTGGTTGGGCCAGTGAAAACAGTCAGTGAGCCAACTGACCCTGGGTGGCCAGCAGTTTTGGACTTTAAGCAGCACATCAAAATCCCTCTGCTCTTATCTTGATCAAGAGTCAAACAGGCTTCTCCAGATATAAAGACAGAGTTTGCTGGGTCTGGAGTATATCAACTGTATTCTCCAGAGAAGGGGAAAAACTCAGAATGAGACTGTTATGGTATTCCTAGTGAAACCCGAACCTAATGTGTGCATTTTCAATTTTGATATAGTTAACTTATCTTCCAAAGCAGCTGTGCTAGTTACACTTCTAGCAGCAATGGGCAAGTGCCTTTTTCTCCACTTCCAAGACATCGCTGTTTGTTACTCACCTTTAATTTCTTTTGCCCATATGATAGGTTAAAAATTATAGCTCACGTAACTTTAATTTACATACATTTTCTAATCTGTCATTGTCTTTATTTTATTACAGTGACTTTTACTTATATTATGCAAACATTTATTTTTATTTTTAAATAATTATTAATTCATATATATATATATAGAGAGAGAGAGAGAGAACCAATTGTTCTCTCTTTTTCTTTCTCTCTCTCACTCATCTGAAGATGTATGTCAAGAGGGGTTAATGAATATTTTAAGATAATGATACAACTTCTTTCCTAGAAACAATATATGAGTCAGAACTATCCTGGTGCATTCATAAAATGAGCTGTTTTATGAAGCACATGTTGTAATTTATATATCAAACAAAAAGCTCAGAACATTTTGGAAGTGATAACGATGGTGCATCAACGATTTACTCATTTGAAAAGATTAGATTTATGGTGTATCTATTCATCTGATAATGAACTTGTAGATGTTTGCTGAGAAAAGAGGGTTATACTCAATAAATGTTAGAGAACATTGAACGAATCTGTGATTAAAATAAATTTGTAAATGTCTTATTATTGATTTCACGAGTGGAGAATTAAATGAGTTTTAATATATTCAAGTTGCCAAGTAGATTGGCATTTTCTTTGACCAAACAACATACTGGTTTTCTAAAAGTCTTCCTATAGTTAATTCCACAAAAGTTTTAAAAATTTCATGAATTTTTAAAATAATTAATTTGGGCAAATTAAGTAAAAATAATAAAATAAAGCCAATTGGAGAATATTACTGTTTAAATGCATAGTGCCAGGGTGGCTGGGTGGCTCAATCAGTTAAGCATCAGCCTTGGGCTCAGGTCATGATCCCAGGGTCCTGGGTTCCAGCCCCACATCTGGCTCTCTGCTCAGTGGAGAGCTTTCTTCTCCCTCTCCCTCTACCTGCTACTCCCCCTGTTTGTGATCTCTCTCTTCCTCTTTCTCTCTTTCAAATAAATAAATAAATAAATCTTTAAAAATAAATAAATAAGTAAATAATATATAAAAATAAATAAATGCATAGTACCTTAAACATTCCAAGTAAATCTTGGTGAATAACATCAGCTATTATTATGGGCTATATCTTTGTGTCTCTCCAAAACTCATATGCTGAAATCCCTACCTCTAGGGGGATGGTATTAGGAGCTGGAGCTTTTGAAAGGCAACTAGATCATGGGGTGGAGTCCTTATGTAAGATTAGAATTTTTATGAGCAGCGGAAGAGGGCTAGCCATTTCTCTTTTTCCGCCATGTGAAGATACAATGAGAAAATGACCCTGCATAAACCAGCAGGAGGGCATTCACCAGACCCTGAACTTGCTGGCACCCTAATCTTGAATTTCTAGCCTCCGGAACTATGAGAAATAAATATCTGTTGTTTAATTCACCTGGTTACTCTGTTACAGCAGCCCAAACCAAGACAGTTATAATTACAGATTTTGAAAGTAAGATTTCTTTCTTCGGTTAGTTATTTTTAATAGAAAATAGATCAGAGATCTTTCAAAGAAAAATTGCATTAGAGTTAAATAAGAGGCAAGGAAAGTGTCTTTCAATACTACTTCAATAAGGGTCATGACTATTGTCAGGGGGAGAGAGATTGAACTCAATTGCACTGAAACAAAAGATAGAGGATTTTTAAACACTGAGGTGAGCTAATGAAAAAGTTTTTCTTGATCAGATGAAGAAATTTGTTGAGTGGCTACAAAACGCAGAAGAATCTGAATCGGAAGGTGAAGAAAATTAAATGGCTCACGAAGCACAATACCTAGGCTACCACACAACACTTTTACTGGGAATGCTGAACCATTTGAGAAGAGAAAGTTGGCTTCTGTTTTCACAAAGAAGAAAAAAAAATAGGATAGGCTTCCCTTGCGCAGAGGGGGGAAATGGTTTTCGTTTTTGTTTTGTTTTTAAATGGAGCCCTGAGGCATCAGCATTTATTCTTGGGCCTCTACCTCTCACTCACTATATGCTAACTTAAAGCCATTCAACAAGGAGTCAAGTAGGTATCTGAAATTAAATACTCAACAGACTCCTCTTTTTTAGCTGTATTTTTCAGGTACTGTGTGGTGACCGCCCCACTGGTGTCTACAACAGGGCCACTTCGGGAGTTGTGTATCTGCTCGTGTATGTGATTTGACAAACCAGTTTTTTAAAATAAATGGCTTTAAAAAAAAAAAAAGAAGTACTGCAGGACAGGACTCTGAAGGGTGTCCATCTGTGCTTGTTCATTGGCACTTATGGAAGTTAGTCTCCTACCCTCTCACAGAGACTGGGACACAGGGGTCCTTTCTTGGTGATGACATTTCAGAGGGACGGCTTCCAGATCCTTGAGAACGACATTCCCTGCTGTAAAGATTTACATCTCAAAGGGACAGAGAAATAATTTACAATTGCAAGTTTTCTAAAGTAAATAAGGACATCAAGAAGAAACCTATTTGAAGTTTGGTCCCTCTTCTTGCTCATAAATACTTGAAAGGCAAAACTAAACAAACAAAAATCTGTTGAGTGATAAGAAATGTACTGCTGATCATTTTACCTTATGGATTATTTATCAGGAACATCTGCATTAATGAGGTAGCAAAAGCAATCCCTATGCATTCCCCATAATACCTCCTTATTAATATATGATTTACAATTATACATTTTTATGAGTAATAAGTGAAATAATAACCACAAATCATAACTTCTGAATGTTTTTATAAATTATAATTATATATTATAATGACTATTCTTATAATGTAACAGCATGAGGGGCTGGAAATAAAATGAGGCATGCCAGACATCCTCTATTGGCTTGAGATTCCACCCAGACACCAGGGATAATTATGCCCTGAACACATAGAGATGACTGCTTATTTCTTATGTTCAACCATATTGGCCTGGGTAAAGTTAAAGTAAGATTATTAAAATATAATGATATATGCTATGTGGTATTAGGATGATAACTAAATTCATTAGTGAGTACCTGACATCACTTATTTCTCACTGAAAAATTTTTCTAGGTAATACAATTTGCTAGGTTTGAGAGTATAATCTAAAAGGTCTTGGTCTCAGTTTTAAGTCTAAAAATGATTAATTACTGTGTAACATTGTATAAATTACTTAATGCTTCTATGCATGAGTTAAATTTTATTTTATTTTTTTTGCGTGAGTATTTTATATGTAAGACTGAGTTAATCATATCTCCTACTTCCATAAATGTTCTGAGTATTAAATGAGATTTTATATAAATGCTAATTATAGTTCCAGTGCATATTAGGTTCTCAATATATGAGAGCTAGCTAGCTGTTATAACAACACTGACAACAGTAGCAACAGTAGCAGTAGTAGTAACAATACTCAACAATACCTTAACAATATTTCTTGCACTATACTTTGATTTTGTGATTAGACAGCTAATTCTTATATTGTTTCCAATATGTCACCTTCATACATAATAGGGTTGGTTGAAGTCTTTAAATTGTTTATGACATCTGTAATATTCCACAGATAATCTTGAGTAATTTTCATAAGGATTTATATTTCCTTTCTTGACTGGCAAGTGATATGCTCTTTCTCAGGAAGTTAGTGAGTTCATTCTCTACCCTTTTTATAAGATGTTAAAGCAGAGACAATCTTTATGAGAAGCTGGCCATCTACATAAAATATTTTACTCTTGGATAACACTTCATTTTTTTCTGGGGGTATGGTCGAATATAATAATTTCAGAAGTATTCAATATGGTAGAAGGAAATGAAGATGCATGAAGAACAGACCCAGGGCATTAAGAAAATATTACTTACAACTTTCCTAAATAGAAATAGACTGCTCTAAGTAGAACTTCACCAAGTAACAAAAGAATTAGTGGGAAAATTACATTCATCTTACAAGAGGAAAGAAATCAGTGTGGAATAAATGTTAGTAGCTGACCCAGTGCTGTCAATTAATAGGCTAAAAGGATAGCAGTTGATTCTTGAAATTAACTCTCTGGCTAACTTACTGTATAAATAGAGTAGTAACTTTTAGTTAAAAACAAAATATATATAAATGTGAAGCTATGTCTTAATAAAAAAAAGGCAACTTATTAAAGAATTTAAATGGAACAGAACAGCATAAAATTGCATGACCAATACCTGACAAGCATCACTTGATATATTGTTTAACAACCAGAGGCCTAGCCAATAAAAGGGAGGTAAAACCAGCTGAAAAAGTATCTTGACCTATAGATTTTAAATTATAATTGGATCAAAAAAAAAAAAACACCCAAAATCAACTAGAATAATTTTAATTAAATAGAATCAAATAGAATAAATTTAATTAAAGAAACTAAAGTACTACTGAAACTAAAGTACTAAGGCACTGATGAAAAAAATTGAAGAACACACAAAAAAGTGGAAAGATATTCCATGTTCATGGATTGGAAGATTTAATATTGTTAAAATGTCTATACTACCCAAAGTAATCTATGGATTTGCACTCATACCCACCCAATATAATTTATATTTTAATTTTTTTCACAAATTTACATTTAATTTCTAAAAAATGCAGTGGATGGGGGCACCTGGGTGGCTCAGTGGGTTAAAGCCTCTGCCTTCGGCTCAGGTCATGATCTCAGGGTCCCGGGATTGAGCCCCGCATTGGGCTCTCTGCTCAGCGGGGAGTCTGCTTCCCCCTCTCTCTCTGCCTGCCTCTCTGCCTACTTGTGATTTCTCTCTCTGTGTCAAGTAAATAAATAAAATCTTTAAAAAAATAAAAATAAAAAATAAATAAGAATATGCATGTATGTTTATTCAAATAACTGTCCTTGATGAAAAAAACTGAAATTTAATATGACTTACTTTTACTTTTTCATTTACATTCCGAAATGGAATCCAAAATGGATGTTTAAATATTGTGATATGCATAAAACCATTAAAAAAGGAACATTAAAAAGAAAATATCATCTAAATGTCAAACAGCCACTTATATCTAGTCTTTTCACAGTATTTGATGATTTTAAATTTAATTTTATAGGAATGATTAAACAGACCAAAATAAATGGAATTGTGAGTTAATGTTTTCTTTTGCTGCAAACACTATTATAACTTTATCATAGACAAAACTAAGGAAAGAGACTTTTCGTTCTGTAGTTTACAATAATGTTCCAATTCTGAAAACATATTAAGACTACGGTCAGGGTTGAATAGTAAAACATGACATTTAAAAATAAGAATGAGGGGTGCCTGGGTGGCATTAAACATCTGTGTTCAGCTCATGTCATGATCCCGGGGTTCTGGGATCAGTCCCCGTGGGCTCCTTGATCAGCAGGGAGCCTGCTTCTCCCTCTCCCTCTGCCTGCCACTCCCCCTGGCTTGTATTCCCTCTCCCAATAGATCTCTCTCTGTCAAATAAATAAATAAAATCTTAAAAAAAAAAAAATAAGTATGAGAAGGGGTGTTTGGGTGACTCAGTTGGTTAAAAATCTGACTTTTTGGTTTGAGCTCAGGTCATGATCTCATGGTCAGGGGATGGAGCCCCGCGTGGGGCTCCTGCTCAGCACAGAGTCTGCTAGGGATTATCTCTCTACCTCTTCCTCTCCCTGTCACTCTGCCCCACCCTCCACCAATACCCCCCACTCCACTCACACTCATGCTCTAAATAAACAAAAACAAACAAGCAAGCAAACAAATAAATAAAAGCTTTTATAAAAAAAGGTTTAAAAGTACATGAGGTTACTAGCCATATAAATATTTAAGGGATATGTGTCCAAACAGAGGGAGTAGCAAGTGCAAAAACCCAGAGGGTTTAAGAAACAACTGGGGAGCCTGAACACATCATAATCAACAAAGAGGCTAATAGTAAAATATTTACTTTATATTTAGATCACCATGAAGCCATTGTCAGGGGCACCACTTTTACTCCAAGTGAGAGAGATGCTGACAGTTTGAATAAGGAGCTAACACGATTTGATTCTATTTAATCAGATCACACTGGGTGGTATTTTTTAAAAACAGCCTTAGAGGGGCAAGGGACAAGAACAAGATCAAGGAAATTTATTGTTTTTTTAAGATTTATTTATTTTTATTTATTTATTAGAGAGAGAGAGAGAGAGAGGGAACATGAGCAGGAGGAGCAGAGGGAGAGGGAGAGAGAATCTCAGTCTCAAGCTGAGTTTAAGCAGAGTGGAGATCACAACCTGAACCAAAACCAAGAGTCGGTCACTTAACCGACTGTGCCAGCCCGGTACCCTCCAAATCAAGGAAACTGACTGGGAGGTTTTTGCATATTCCAGGTAATAAATGATGAAGGCTAAGGGGATTTGTTGGTGTATATTTGAGTAAATCATCAAGAATGGCACCAAGTTTTTGTCCTGAGCAAGTAAAAGATGAATATGGGGGAAATTGCAGCTAATTTTAGTTTGAAGTGGAGGCGAAGGGAGCAGTTCGGCTTTTGACATGACCTTTGAGAGGTCTCTTAGCCACATGGAACTGTTGAGTAGGTATCTGGTACACGGATCTATGTATCTATGCATTTGCACATCTCTGTACCTACCTATACCCAGATTTTAGGTTTTTCATTCAATTGTTTTACTTGATTATTCTTCTTATATTTCTGTGCCTGGCTAAACTTTTTTCACTTTTTTTTTTAACAGATTTATTCTTACATTTCTCTTTCCATTCTGTGATTTTTGCAAACAGAAATCAGGAAACATGGCTAGAAGAGTGGTTTTTAAGCAATTTGATGTCACACACACACACACACACACACACACACGAAGAAGCTTTGAACCCCATTTCTGTTTACTAACCCTAAGAATATTTAAGGGAAAAGTGTCTGAACAGAGGGAGCAGCAAGTGCAAATGCTTAGGGCGTTTGAGGAACAATAGGGCAATCTGACTGGATGACAACCAGACACTTTCTCAGTAATTCACTCTTTGACAGATTATAATTTCCCCAGTGATGGTTTTCAGAATCTTTTTGTTTATCTGATGTAAAGCACTCAGGGATTTGCCAATTGAAAAATTCAACTTGCCAGATGCACAGTTGACTGTTTCACTGAGATCAGTGCTTATGGAAAGATTGTAAGCTACAGAAATAAATCATTATTTGACATTTTAAGGATCATACTAATGTGTTCCTGTATATTTTCCAAAAACTACATTTTTTTCCCCTGGAATGAAATAGCTGGTAACATTAAATATTCAGATATAGATATGTATTTTATATGTAATTATATAATAAAAGCTGATGAAACTGATATAGATTTTAGAAATATTGTATTATACACAGAATTTCAAAACAGTATCAGTCTCAAGGGAAAGAAATTTTGGCTGAGTAAATAAATGGTAAATGGGCTGCCTGAACCAATCAGAGTTTCCTCTGGAAAAGAGAAATATTAAATTTTTTCAAGCAACAGGCATCAAATAACAGAGAATCAGACACATGTAAAATTGCTTCAGAACTAAAGGAGTGAAAGCCAAGGAAAGATGGTTTGGTTTTCAGATTTTACTCATGAGTTTTTATCCGGAGAATCAAAAAAATTGTTGCTTCTCTCCTACCTACCTTGTCAAGACACTGTCGCCCCTTATGATAATAGTGCCAAGGCAAATGAATTGCAGAGGAACGAACTAAGGTTGGTCAAAAAGAAAAAAAAATTAAAAAACACAAAAACCTCACTTTTATAAAAGCACATACTTCTGCTCACCATCTCTAGAGGAAGATTCCTTCTGAATCTCAGGTAACTTTATCTCATTGGTGAAACCTAAGTATCATCCAGAAATCTGGAGGCAAGGGAATTGATATATGTAATTCCCATGTTTATAGTCCTTACATCAGAAGGGAGAGCACAGAGGATTTTGGGATTGAGATTCATTGCCAAAATTCCATTATTCCCCATAGTTCAACCCGATGGCTTTCCTTTTAACTTTTGAACAATGACACAATCAACAATAATATGCTTTATTCTAACATGACACACCCATTCCTCGTTTTGGTGAAGATGAACTGAGGCTCTCTCTTCAGGGTAGAGATCCACAGTTGAATCAATCACTATATCCATCTCTGGATCACATGTGCGTTTGCTTCCTAGTTAAAATAAACTGTTCTACAGTAATCACAGATAAAATCATAAGGTAAATGAGCATCAACACATCTTCCATGTAATGTTTAGGAAGACAGACAATAGTAACTAATACATGCCATAAAAATGAAAGACTATGCCTACCTATTACTAAATGCCTGCAATTAGTCAGGGGGTGCTGGTGTTTTTAATATCCTTCTTCCACTGCTTAGTCCATTTCTTCTTTGCCCTCAGCTGTCATTTTTAGCTGTTTATGATTCCCTTTTTGGTGAAGATTCTTGGTGTCCTTAACTACATTAGATTCAGTTGTCTTCACTAACTGGGCAAGGAAGTACAATGAAATAGCCCCTGGAAATCTTCTGGATTTCAGATATCTGCCTCTACAACTATCACGTGGTAGGATCAATCATTCCAACCAGTAATAACCAATACCATTGCCTATTGGTTTCAAAGGTATGAACCCCAAAATATCCAGCAGGTCATCTCAATGCTCAGTTGAATCTAAATCCTTCCATATACATCCAGTTGAAATTTAAAGATGAAACTTTTTCCTAATTAATGATCTAAACTTCATGTAAAAGACAGCTATGCTCTGAATTCATTCACCTCTTGATTCTGGAACCTATAGGATTAGGAAGGTCTGGCTTACAGAAAGCTATATTCTGCAACTAAAAAATATAAAAGATCACTTAAAAGTAAGCATAGAAGTCTTGTTATCACTCTTGGGCTGAGAATTTAAAGTCATACACTAATAATTTTTTATCTATGGCTATGGCATTTGAACAAAAGCAACCAAGTCTTATAAGGACTAATCCTTTATACTGTGTTTTGGTAACAGCTAGTTAATCTTCCTAAACATTCCTTTTAAAGGGCACTTTATTCAGGCATTCATAATAATTTAAGGAGTTATTTGTAATTGTATGCCATGGAAAGCCAGTATACATGTTTCACTTAGAATCTTCCAAAACACCTGGAGAGATCAACATTTTCCAGCTGCCTTTTCTGATGGCCTAGTTCTTGGAAACACTTAGTGCTATATTCTATTTCACTCATAATCGTATAAAGAAACCAAAAACTACTTTATGCACTTCAAGCAAACATATACTTAATATAGAGAATTGGTACTTACAAAAGCATTAGAAGTCTTGGATAAGTGAGTTACTACATTCCTCTGTGTTTTTTTTTTTTTTTTTTATAGTTGTGATCCAAATAATCAGAAATTTGCTTTTACCACACATGTTATAAAATGATTCCAAATCCCCACTGATTATCCCTGGAGCTAAGGGAGAATAACTTGAAGCCCTGTAATGTGTGGTGACAGAGATCACAGAGAAAGAGAGGAAATAATTCCATTGGAAAAAAGAGGGAAACTGAGAGGAACAGAAAGAAAAGGAAATTTAACATAGACCCATAGTTGTCAACCTGAGAGTTTGGATATAGGGTGACATGGAAAAGATAATAGGGATTGTCGTATTTTGATTCAGATTTTTTATATTTTCCAAATGATTCAATGTAAAAGATATTTTAGTCAACTCTGGGACTGTTACAGAGTAGTTTGCTGTTACAGCAAACTAGCAAACACTATCCGGCTCCTCCTATATCATACAGTCTAGTGAGAAATACAGATAAGTAAACAGTTACAACTGAAAGTCTTACCTGTATTGTTGGTGAGGAAATAGGAGAGCAATGTTAGAAAGTTTTACTTTGAATTTAATTTTTAAAATCTTCAAATTGTTTAAAGTATTGCATGTTTTTGTTTTTCTTCATGTAACTCTAGATTCTAAGGATTGGCTAATTTCAAGAAAGACTGGATCCAGTGAATGATATGATATTATCAGGACTCTGCCTTTCACTTGCTCTCTGTCTTTGCATTTTGGTTTCTGTGCTTAATTGCTTTTTGTAATATTTTCATGTATCAGGGGCCTGGGTGGCTCAGTTGGCTAAGTGTCTGCTTTCAGCTCAGGTCATGATCCCAGGGTCTTGGCATCAAGTCCTGCATGGGGCTCCTTGCTCAGCAGGGAGCCTGCTTCTCCCTCTCCCTCTGCTTGCCACTCCCCCTGTTTGTGCTCTCCTTCTGTCAAATAAATAAATAAAATCTTAAAAATTTTTAAAAAATATTTTCCTTTATCATTTTGGTAAATAAAAAAAAATGTACAAAGTGTTTTGATTGCCTTCCCATAGACCTGGCTTTTGAAATAATCCTGACTTCAGGGAGACAGAGAACTCTTGAAAAGTAGGGGCGCCTGGGTGCCTCAGTCCGTTAAGTGTCTGACTCTTGATTTGGCTCAGGTCATGACCTCAGGATGTAAGATCAAGCCCCATTGGTCTCCACACTCATCAAGGAGTCTGCTTGAGATCCTCTCTCTCTTTCTCCCTCTGCCCCTCCCCCACTCACACACTCCCTCTCTCTTCCCACCCTCTTTCTCTAAAATAAATAAATAAATCTTAAGAAGAAGAAGGAGGAGGAGAAGGAGGAGGAAGAGATGGAGGAGGATGAGGAGGGGAAGAACTCTTGAAAAATAGTCCAGTAGGGGCACCTGGGTAGCTTGATCATTAAGCATCTGCCTTCAGCTCGGGTCATGATCCCAAGTTCCCGGGATCGAGCCCCACATCAGGCTCCCTGCTCATGGGAAGGCTGCTTCCCCCTCTCCTCCTCCCCTTGCTTGTGTTCCCTCTCTCGCTGTGTCTTTCTCTGTCAAATAAATAAATAAAATCTTTAAAAAAAAAAAAAAAAAGAAAAGAAAAATAGCCCAGTAAATATTACTGATGGAGTAAGAATCCCTTTGCTATTAACAGATTCACCAGAAGCATATTGAGTAAGGGGAGGCAGAGTTCATAAATGGAAAAGAGGTACTGTACCACAAGAAGGAATGGTAAAGGGAAACTGGGCAGACAAAATCCAATGATCTCAACTGGAATCATTTCACTATTAAGGATGACTATCCAAGGAATGAAAATACATAGTTGATTGAGATGTGAAGAGATACCAGGAGTTCAGCTTTTCAATGTAAGGGGCATAATGGATGGATAAAATAGTTCAGGCAGAATGAAATCTATGAGTTAGAGCACAAAGTTAAGAGACAAAATTTAGTAAATATCATGGGTGTGCATTATGAAGGGAGGAGGAGCCAAGATTAAAAATACACTTTAAGTGAGAAATTACGGCACATTAGATTACCAGTCTGGAAAAAAAAAAAAAAAAAAAGATTACCAGTCTGGAGCTGCATAGAAGGATTTGAGAGAGATTGGGGAAAGATTTCTTGTTTAGGCAAATGAGATACTAACCACAATTACTGTATCCTCCCCTTACCCCTGATCCATTCATTTTGATTACCTTTTACATTTACTCACACTGCATTTTCCTTACAAGAGTTGTTTCAGAGCCGCCATGACTCTTTTTACCCAAGACAGTAATTCTCTTCAATTTTTCTCTCCTTACTCTGCCTTAGTTTTCTTTATAGTCCTTACAAAGAACTCAGTAATTTTATATTACACACTTATTTGCTTATCTCTTTGTCTGTATTTCCTATAATTCTTTTGAAAGCAACATCTGAAAAAAAAAAAAAAAAAAGAAAGAAAGCAACATCTGACTATTTTGTTCACTGGTAGATCCCAGCTAGCAGAGAGGTTGCTACACATTGTTCGGAATAACAATGTTTCAAATGGTATAATCGTGGGTGACATCTCAAAACACAGGTATTAATGGACTCTGAGGTATGATAACTAGTCATCACCAGCCACTGGTATTATGCAGCTTCACCACCCACATGGCTCTACTTTGTCCTGTGCCTAGAACAGATCGTAATGGTTATCAGCAGTGGTTCAAGCTGACTCTGACTTTCTGACCACTTGTGTTTTACCCTTACCTCCTGCCAAAAAAACATTATTCTGGTTCATTGGGAAACTGGTGACAAGAGTACATGAATGCCATTCATTGGAATTGCTTTTAGTCCCTAGCATCCCATAGAAAGAAAGTGAATATGAAAGGGAACACAGGAGTGGTTTGTGATGAGGTCTTCTCCACACACATTATCAATTCCTCCCTCGAGAGTAGACAGAAGCAAGGGACAATGGTCAGCAGCTCTACCACAGCCCACAGACGGGCAATTAAGCTACTATAGTGGCTGGCATCTTGAAAAGTATGTAATGAAGTCCTTTGCCCTTATTTCATAAAGAAAATTGCTCTTGACAGGACTTTCTAAATTCAGAGCTTTCAAGAATGCCTCCCTCAGTTGTCAAGGAGGTGCCTGTATATCATACTTAGCTTCCTCTCTACTTACCTCCAGTCTCAGGATCATTACTGTGGACCTTTAGCATGGTCCTTGACAATGCTGTTTCAGAGGCAATGTCATTTATGCTTAGACTGAAAGTATTAGAGGCCAAGTAAAGTAATATTAAAATAGGAGTTTTCAAAGTATTTTTGAGACTCATTACTAAACAAAGGGTTGGTATGTTACCTTATATTCTTGAAGGAAACAACTTCTTTTCTTTTTTCTTTTTGCATTAATAATTATTATAATCAGTACTTGTTTAGGTTCTGTGCCTTAACAATCATATGATTCTTCTCGTTGCATGTGAAAACTATTTTCTTATAGCAAAAAATTATTCGTGAATGTGACTTCTTAATACCTTGAATATCAATTGCCCCTAGCAGGGTGAATTTCAGAGCTCATTTTGGATAGGGTGTTTCTCTAACTCTCCCCTATATAGTACAGCTTGTTTAAACACTCAACATAAGTAGTGTGGTGTGAGGATATTTCTTACCACTTAGCCTTTCAGAATTTCTTAAGATTGTTGCTCTAACTTTCCAGTTGTTTTTATTTTTTAGCTCTAATGGTATAGCCAAGCTTAATTTGATTCAAATAATAGTTCACTTTTTTTTTTAAGATTTTATTTATTTAAGAGAGAGAGAGAGCACAAGCAGGGGGAGAGGTAGAGGGAGAAGCAGACTCCCCACTGAGCAGGAAGCCTGATGCGGGGCTGGATCCTAGGACCCTGGGATAAGGCAGACGCTTAATCAACTGAGCTACCCAGGCACCCCAATAGTTCCCTTTTTTAAATGCCATACTGTCTTATCCTCAATTAAAATATTGTTTTACCAAATTTTCCAACAAAATATATGTAATTTTCTTTTTAAAAATTGCAAATGAAGTCATCAAGAAAATATTCTGCAAAAACAAACAGTTCTAGGCTTCAACTATTCAAATATAAAATGCAGCACAGTGAAATATGTTAGAGCTAATTAAATTACTTATAATTTTGTAGACTTTGACATTAAAGACATGTTTGTTGTTAAGTTTTGCTGCAATAATATTCCATCATACATATCTTAACAGTTTTTATTCCTTAATACGACTTTAATCAGAATCAGTTGTAATGTTCTTAATGGATTGATAAGCCTAAAAATTTTCAGGGATATAAAACAAGAATCTACTTTGACTCTTTTCTTACACATTTGCACATTAATATATCAAAATAATTTTAAATACACTAAAAAATAATGTCCTCCTTTATACAGATACCATGCCTTCTTGAAACATTCTGGTTTCCTAATATAACCTAAGTAACCTAATATAAAATAGGTCCTAATGATAAACCTATACAATAAATAACGCCTTTAGGTTAACTTCTGTCACTAGAAATATTGAATTGTTTGAAATAAAGAGCATTATACTGCAAAAATATGGAGGCTAATAGTAGCAGGAGAAGGATTTGGCTTGCATTTGGAAGCCGTGTTGCCTAACACATGCATCCCATGGGGTGGAGTATAATTGTACCTGTCTTAGAAGATTAAGCAAGCATCAATAATGTGCTTCAGCTAGTGTCTGGGATTTCAAAGTTCTAATGAAGTATATGTTATTACTTTCACAAGTATTAACTCTCTGGCTTCAATTCCCAACTCCATTCATCCATTCCTGCCATTCAAATCTCTGTATATTTTTATTAGAGAAAAACAAATTTTCTCTAATTTATATTAAAGAAATACATTTGATTCCCAAGAAGTGACAGCTTTAATCTTCCTGCTGCCTCTCTTGAGGATGCCTGATTCTGCTGCCTCCTAAGATTTCATAACAGAAACTTAATGGCTATTGTGTCTCTATGATTTGGTCTCTGTTATTATATTCTTTAAGCTCAGCTTAGCTGTGCCCTAATCACCACAATCCACCTGTTATCTCTCCTCTTTATGGGATGCTTCTTTACCTTTTTTACACCTTCGACTCTTCTTGCCCTTTATGACAAAACTCATCCTTCTTTTCTAGAATCGTGGTTTATATTCCTCATCTTCATCTTAGGCAAGCTCTGTGTGTGTGCGTGTGTGCATGTTTTTCCTTATTCCTAATTATTACTAACAATAAGTGCACTTAATTATGAACTTATCAAAAAATACTGAACTCTCATTCCATTGAGGCACTGGCCTGTGCCCCACCTATGTGTGGCTACTCCACAGGTCTTTAGATTCCTACTGAAAGACACTATGGCTTCCTTACATTTGCCACCTCTGTCCTCTCGCCCCTTCCAACCAACTTTCAAAGATTTAACACTGTTTCTGACATTTAAAAGTCATTTAAATAGCCTCCTATATTTGTCATGTATAGATAGATGAAAGAATATTGAGCTTCATCAAAAAAAACAAGGAAGCAGTAATTCAGAAATTTGTTTCACAAAATTTCCCATTTGTGTAATATTTTAATGTAACCTGATAGGATAATGTTTTAAAAATTCAGCAAGGGATTGAATTTGGCCACAACCACATGTGCTTGGAAAAGGAATCCAAGTTCCAAATGAAAATGTTGCCCAGCTGACACCTCGACTTTTAGACTTATGAGAACCCCACAGTGCACTGCCTGAACTTCCAATCTACACAACTGTGAAATAAGTGTGAGTTGATATAAATGATGAAGAGTGTGGCAAATTTTTATTCAGCAATGGAAAACTAATTCATGTATATAGAGGAAGAGTAAAAGGGTGGGGGAGGGAGAGGGAGAGAAAAAGAGAGGGAGAGAAAGAAAGAGGGAGAGACAGAGGGGTTTAAATCATATAAATAGAATTAACAATTCCTTCTGCTTCTACTCAGAAAGCGTCTACCTTAGAGTAAGCAGATGACAGATGACATGGGATCATATCCCACTTCCTTCAGATGCCCTCATTTCTCCACCACTTTCACAGAATGAACTTCACGCATTGCTGAGACTAATTTTTTAAGGAAAGCCCTTTTGTGTTAAATATGATTGTAAACACAAACTAGTAGCATCATCTAATGTTCGAACTAAGACAAACTTATCCGTTTCAACATTGGAAGAAAACAGGACCAAGTTGGATTTATTAAGAAACACATATTATTGATTAATTTGAGGTATAAGTATGGACGTGTATTCAGTATAGGTGATTTAATAATCTATATCTTGAATTAGATCAACCTTTACTATGGTCCCAAGTCTTTTGGCTGTTGTGAATTCAATAGGAAGAGGTGGCTCTAGTTAAAAGTATTCGTTTTTAAAGAATATTTGAAGTAAGAAAAATAGGTTGTCATTTTTGTGTTGTTATTCAATATTTGTCATAAAACAGGTTTTTGAAAAGAAATGTGTTTTGCAAATAAATTTATTAATCTGTCTAATCATAATGTTGTTTTATAACTTGCTTAATTTTTATTTATTGATCACACAAAATGTGTAAAAAAAATTTTTCTAGCCCTTCACTCTTGGTTAAGTTCTGTTTTTGTGTGTTTATAGCGTGTGAACTTGCCCTGTCTTTGGACCTCTTACAATGTCTTGAAATTACCTATTTTCTTGACTTTCTCACTCACTGAGCTACATGATTCTTGAGGAAAGAGGTCTGGCCTTGTTCACTACTGAAAGTTTGACACAAATATATACTCAATACTTGTTGACCAAATATTATTTTTAAATTCAAAAATAAAATTGATTATGACCTATTTTTAATTTTAACTGCATCAGTTCAGCTATTTGTAGTGCAGGAAACATCCTTGGTAATGGAGATGCAAAAAAGAACGTTACATTAGTTCTGTGTGCAGGGTGCTCAAGGTCTAGTGCCACGAAACTACAAATGAAGTTCAGAGCCCAACTCTAATAATTAGCTCATTTAGGTGACTTGTAACATCCACTGCAATGTATTCCCCCTAAATTATCTGTTTCATGTGGTTCCCTAATTATGTTATAAGGTAACCTTAGTAAATCATTTCAAATCCATTAGATAACAGGCATGATATAAAATTAAGGAAAAGATTTAGTAAAATACAGGATACTTGACAAGATAATGTGCTTCTCTTGATTTATAAACCAATTAATCTTGATTGAACATCTTGGTAACATTTCATCCTGTTTGTCACTCCATTTTACAAATATAAGGAGTTCACTTGGAATGATTTTGTTGATCCCTGCTGGGTTTAAAACTTCAATTAAGTGACTACCATTCTATTTTTTATGAGAACTAGCTTAACTTCTTCGATTTTTCTTCATAATTCACATCTCTGAGAGTCGGAACATATTGGTTGGAATAATTTTGTATCCCAGTAGGAGCAATTATATATTTTCTCATGTGATTGATACTGAATGCATGTCTATTGGTGAGCCATATCCTGTGCTTTGTAATTCCCTTAATTTCATTTATATTCATCTAGGATGGGAGCCAGATTTCTCTTGGCTTCCATGCTCTTGATGGTTAGACAGTAGAGGTTTTTTTTCTTTTTTCCCCTCTTCTGTAGTTGTAGGCTTGCCAGCTATATACCTTCTTTTTGCAATATTTTCTGTCACTATCTGTTATTCACCAGGAATACATTTTCTGTATTTATTATGTTTACCCAGCAACTTTCCCATTCCATTACTTACAAATGTTAAGTTCATCTGAATCTTTTTTAAATAGCCTAGATTTGAAGCTACTAATTAAAACTTCTTAAGATAAAAAGTTGCCGAGAGGCCATATTTTGGAAACATTATGTTTACTATGTTTGTCAAAAATTTACATACTATTGATATGCTCCATTTATCTCCGCATCTGTTACCCAACTTCTTAACTATAAACGAGCACATTTTAACTTTCAGTGGCTGTTCTCCCTAGCAAACAGTAATGGCTGGTCTCGTGATCTCCACTTTATAGGGTAACATGCCATTTTCATCTTTAATTTGAGTATGGCAGCACTGTTATTTGTATATGCAAGTTTTTATGTGTATGTCTTTTGTAAAAGGGTGATAAGTTTTAAAAGCATTCTTAAACTCAAAAAATTTAAAAAATCAAGATAAAAAAGTTTTGGAATTGTCCCTTTTATGTGTAAATCTTTCTTTCATCAATAATTCATTTTTTGTGTGTCTGGCAACATAAAGAGGATCCATTTTAATGTCCTCCCCAAACAATTTTCTTACTGTTCAACAGTTTATAATATTTCCAGTTATTTTCACTGTTATCTTTCCATATAAGAATCTGTATCTGGGCTTACTCTTCTGTTGCTTGATGTAACACCCTAGTATCAGGTAAATATCCAATGATGTAACACCCTAGTATCAGGTAACTATCTAACAATCTTATTGCATATCCCTTTATAAAATATCGTGATAGCAGAACATTTTATACTTCTTTATTTGTGTCTTGGCTCTACTGGTTTCTTTATATTCAACAGACATTTTAGAGTAAGCTCTTCATGGGGTTTTCCATAAAAAATATTTTGGACATTTTTAATCCAATTTTTTTGTATCAGTAGATTAACTGAAAAGAATGGATTTCATAATGATACTTGATCTTCATATCCAAGAGTATTTAAATCCATTGATTTATTTCAATATTCTTTAATATTTAAATATTAAATATTAAATATTAAATTAATTAAATTAATTTAAATATTAAATTAATTAAAAAATTAATAAAAATTTTTTTAAAAAATTTTTTAAAAATTAATAAAAAATTAATAAAAATTAATTTAAATATTAAATTAATTAAATTAATTAAAAATTAAATATTAAATATTTAATATTTAAACCAAGGTTTATAATTTTCCACATAGATCTCATACACATCTAGTCTTAGACTTATTCCTACATTAGTAATTTATTTTCTTTTGGATTGTAGTTTTACTCAATGCCATGTAGATACAATTTATCTTATATCTGGATATATTGCTTAACATTTTATTGATTATTTTGTATTTTTGACATCAGTGATATTTTCTGTAATTCATGATGAATTTATTTTTTTTCTTTCAAACTCTATATTTCCTCACCTTATTGAAGAGTTGACTATACTCTCCAGTAAAATGATGACTAGAATTGCTGACAATGAATATTTTAGTATTACTGCTGATTTTAAAGCAAAAATTTTGACTTTTGAGCATTCAGCATATTGCTTGCTAATTCTTTTATAGATTCCCATTTTTACAGTTTCTATGTTTCATTCTATTCCTAGTTTGGTACAAGTATTCCACACAACTTTTTATTTAAAAAAAAATGCATCTATTCAGATGAATATATAGTTTTTCCTTTACTGTGTTTATATAGTAAGTCATATATTTTTTAACATTGAACTAACATTGGATTTCTAGGATAGATACATAAAAAATTTTGGATACTATTCATTTAATTTCTTAATTAATATTTGTTTAGAAATTTTATATATTTATTTGCTATTAGTATTAAGTTTATATTGAAATTATAAAATAACAAGCTTTTTTTAATTCTCTAAAAATGTTTGAATAGTCTTTAAAATATGTATTCCTTGAATGATTATTAGAATTCCCTAAGAAAATCCTATGGTTTGTGTTTTCTTTTCAGAGAAAATAAACACTATTTTAGTTTATTTGTTATAGATTAGATTTTCTGGGGGTGCCTGGGTGGCTCAGTGGGTTAAAGCCTCTGCCTTCGGCTCAGGTCATGATCTCAGGGTCCTGGGATTGAGCTCCGCATCGGGCTCTTTGCTCAGCAGGGAGCCTGCTTCCGCTTCTCTCTCTGCCTGCCTCTCTGCCTATTTGTGACCTCTATCTCTGTCAAATAAATAAATAAAATCTTTAAAAAAAATAGATTAGATTTTCTGTTTCATTCTGTATCAGGTTTATTACTTTTTGTTGTTCATTTTGCCCATTGCATAGTGCTGTTTGCAACATCAAATTATTTCTGCAACAATTAATACCATTATGTTTTCTTTTCCATTGCTAATATTGTAATATTGTTCGTTATTTTCCTTTCTTCCCACTTAATTATTTGCTTGCTTGTAAATGTTATTTGTCTTTCAAGGAACCAGATTTTGCTTACTGATTCCATATATTGTATTTCAATAGTTTTTACTGTGTTTTGCTCTTATGGTTAACATTTTGTTACTTCTATTGCATTTAGTGTTATTCTAACTTTTTTATCTGAGTGCCAAATTGATTCCTATTCATCTTTCCTTTTTAATTAAATATGTTTTATTTTGTACAAAATACTACTTCAGCTTCAATAGGGACGTTTCAATGTGCAGTATTTTCATTACCATTAAATCATATTATTGTTTCTTCTAGGGGTTATGTACAAGAGTGGCTTTATTTTTTTCTAACTTCATGACATGGTTGTTCCCTAATAATCTCTTTATATTGATGACCAACTTAACTGCATTTGATTAAGAATGCGCTCCTTAAGACACTGATACTTCGGAATATAATGAAGCCTGCCTTACTGCTTTGTAGCTGATCAATTTTTGTGAATATACTATATTTATTTGAAAATAATATACTTTCAGGGTGCTTGGATGGCTCAGTCAGTTAAGCATCTGACTCTTGATCTCAATTTTCGGTCTTAATCTCAGGATCATGTATTCAAGCCCTGTGCTGGGCTCCACGCTGGGTGTGGAGGCTATTTAAAATAGAAAAAAAAAAAAGAATAGAAAAGAAAATAATATACTTTCTACATTTGTTCAGTGCCATGTTCCATCAATATTCATTATATCAAGATTTTGTTCAGTTAAAATCTTCTATATCTCTACTAATTTTTAACATCTTGTTAATATCCCTCAGATTTGTCTTTTTTCCTGGCATTTCTGCAGTGCTAGGTATCTGTGATGCTATTATAAGGTACATTCATATTTATAATCACACTTTAATTCTTAACAGTACTCCTTAAAGTATGATTTGTTCCACATGAACATAAATGTACCATCAACATCTTTAATACTTTTTACTTTTGCATTTTTTAAATTTCAAAATCTAAGTGTTTTTATTGTAAGTTTTAGGAGCTAAACTTACCCCCTTGCAAAAAAACCATGTAACTATTTATTTTTCAATTGAGTTAAATAATCATTTGTTACCTGGATCATTTATTCATTTTACACAGTTGATTTCAAATATATTAGGATCCATTCCTACAATGTATTTTATTTATTTTCTGTTTTATTTTCTATTCATTTGATTTTTGACATTTCTTTTGTTGCTTAGCATGTAAGTGTGTTTGGGTATGTATATGTGTGTGCTGTTGTGTCTTGTCATATTTTGATGTTACTTATATACTACTCTAATTCTATTTCATGCTACTATTTTGGATATTATACCCATATTTTTACCTTATAGTGGCTAACTTATAAAGTATATTATGTTATAATGTTAGTAACTTTCCAAATTATATAAGAAACCCAGGATTTGTTAATTCAAATATTCCTCCGACATTTTTTTCACTTTAGTTCTACAATGATTTATAAAGCCAAGTATCAGATACAATGTTATTGTATCATACACACAAAAAAGTTTTGATTTACCAACATGATCATATTTTTCAACATCAATTCCTGCAGTTGAGACCTTTTTTGTAGGATTTTTTTTTCTATCTGAAGTTCTTTCTTTAGAAGTTTCTTTAGCGAATGTCTACTGTTAATAAATTTCTCAGCTCTTGTTTGTGTGAAAATGCATTTAATTTTCCTAATTTTTGATAGATAATTTCATGTAGTGTACAATTCTAGGATGATAGATATTCAAATATTTTGAAGCTATTGTTCCATTACTTTTATATATTTTTTTCTATTGAGAAAATACACAATGGAGAAAAATTATTTGTCTGCCTTTTACCATTCTAGCCATCTTCTTTTATGTGTAGATTCAAGCTATCACCATGTCTCACCTGGCTTCCTATGATAGAATTCTAACTGGTCTCACTTTAACACTCCCTGCCTACTTTTTCCCCATACATACATTGTCCATTATTACACAGTAGCTGAATTGATTCCTTTCAAAGAATAAGTCACTTCCCTTCTTAGAATCCTCCATAGAGCTGTCCTTTTTATGCTGAGTCAAAGCAAAATTATGACAAAGATCTGGCCCCACCAGGCCTGGCTCCATTAACTATCTGACCCTATCTTTCTTTTTTTCTCTCTTTTGATAACTTTGCTCCAGGGACTCTGGCCTTCCTGCTGTTCCTTTACCAAGGAGGATGTACTCCAAACTTAGTGTGGTTTTGCTCATTTTTACTTCTTTATGTAAAAAATTTTTTTGCAGATATTCACTGTTTAACTCCTTCATTACATTCAAGATTTTCCTCAGATGTTCATTTCAGATTACTGTCCTCACAACGTCATTTGAAATTACAAGCCTTCTCCTTAGCACTCCCAGTGGACCTGACTCTGCCTTAATGTTATAATACTAATAGCCTTATAAAAATACAACGCACCCATTCATTGTGCATATTATTGATTTTCTACTCTCTCTTTATACAATGTAAGCTCCCTGAGGGCAAATTTTATCATTTTGATAACGTTGCCCTGTGTCTTAAGCAATGCCTGACATGTAGGATGTGGTCATTAATTTGTTAAATATATTTGTGAATGTCGAGATACAACTTTTATCTGTTTTTTGTTTGTTTTTTATCCCCACAATTAGAGCCACTCAAGGTGTTTTCGCTACAACACTGAAGTTTGAATTACGGTCGAAAAACTCATGTCAACAAATTCTTCCCTCATGGCTTTATATCCCTTCACCCCTCCAATCCAACACCATCAAAATACATTCTCGGCTCCTTAAATATTAGCCAGGTCCTGCACTTCCTTTAGTGTGGAAGGTATGTGTTTCTGGAACAGGGATTGCGCTTCTCTGTGGGGACTTCAGTTAAAACTGTTGGCTATGAACAGATAGAAAGTAGTGCTGGTGGAGAAGAGGAGGAAAGTAAACACCTTGAAATAGCTTGGCTTTATATTTTTCCTGGCATAAGGTGTCTGTTTTCCTCTACAAAGGCAGCGGGGACCACTTCTGCTAGCTAGTAACATTCAGGTGAATTTGGGGATTCAAACGCTTTTGATCATTGCCATGCTGTGTTTCAGCGACCTACGGGTCCCATCTGAAGGCTCTGACTTACACATAGGAGGATATTTTGACGGAAAATTTTGTCTCATTTGCAGTTCTGTCACCCTCATTATCAGTTTCTAAACATGATTTTTGGCAAAGTCAGCCCCACAGCTGCAGGAGATGAGCATCTCCTTTAATGCTGTCATTGAGGTTCTCTGGCATTCAGAACACTCTGTTACTGGGCAACCAACTGTCTTTGGCTTGTCTTTTTATTTTTACAAAGTTTTAATATGGTCAGAAGACATAATCTGAAAAAAAAAAAAGAGAATTAAGAAGGAAGGGAACTGGAGACAAGGAAGAGAAAGATGAAAAATAAGAAAGTGCTATACGGAACTGGCCATGGTTTCTTAACAAGGGCCTTTCAAGAGGCTTCTTTGGATAAGCATGAAAGAGCTTTCTTTGTGTTAGAACATACTGATAGGAAAGGGGAAGATTTTATCTGCTACTTCTTTCTCATCCATTGTCCTTGTGGTAGACACACTTTAAGGTGGCTCTGCAGCACCTCATAATATAAGTCTTTTGGAATGCAAGGAGAATATCCAATTAAAAAAAAAAATCCCACTCTCATGGTCCTTAATTTTCCTCCATTTCTAGGTTTTGTCATCAGCCCTTTCTGGGAAGACATTAGGAACCTAGAGCATTAGCCTCCCATCCATTGTGTCCAACTGGGTAAGTGTGAGGGCTTAGCACTCTCCACATGTCATTGCTATGTGCAGGGCTCCCTCATCCACATCTGTGATATATACAGAGGTAGCCCAGGTTTGTATTTTATTGCTTTACAATAAACTGTAATTTTTATTCCTAGTCACAGCCTCAGTTTCTAAATGTCTAAATGATGATAGAAAATATTAAGAAAAAGACAAATAATTAATATATTCATGAACCAACTTAGTCCTTTAACTGGATCTTGTTCCATGTTATGTGCAGTGATAAAAGGTTGACCCAGAAGTCTCTGCCTTCATGGAGGTTGAAGGCAGGTGAGCAAAGTAGAGAGAAATCAAATTATCCAACAAAAGAATTACATTTATAACTCTTCTAGGTGTTGCAAGAGAAAGAGATAATTGTGATCTCAGTATAAAGACATTTGGTATGTAATAATAATAACTATGATAAAGTTTTAACTATGTTTTCAACACCATTCAAAGCATTTTAGGTACATTAGCTTTTTTATCCTCAGAAAAACCATATATGAAGAAAACTAAAATACAGAAATGTTAATGTATTTACACAAGGCCACAAAGCTAATAAGTGGCTTAACTGGGAACAAATTCCATATGTTTGGGGCCAGAGCCTGAGTTCTTAACAACCCAATACTGCATCACATCTGGTTGATGGCATCAGTGAAAGTTTCTTTGAAAAATAATGGATCCGAAAGATGAAGAGAAAGTATTTAGTAACAGAATGGAATAATACACTTTAGGCAGTATAAATATTATGTGTAAAGGCCATTAGAATAGAAGAAAGTAAGGTATTTTAAAAGAACTTGAAGGAAGAACAGTTGGGTTTGGGATATATCAATAGAATATGATGCAAGATAGAGCTAGGAGATTTAAGCTCCATTAGAGTATCTCTTGAATAATGCACAGCTCTTAAAACCTTGTTCCTCTAGTTACTGCTTCCAATTCTATGTTTTACTGCTACTTATTTACATCTGTTTTTAACCTCCAAGTAATCGTTACATTACAACTTCCAAATAACTATTATCATTATTGATTTTGGTCAACATATTTGTTCTCACCTTTTTTCCTCACTATCCTTAATTGCATTCCACTCCTGCATATTTTTTCCATGAAGAATATCCTTAAATATTTCCTTCAAATGCCAACTGTGGTTATTAAGAACCACAGGAATTTATTTTTTTCCCTTACCCTAGAATGACATTTTAGTACTATATACAATTCTAGATAGAATCTCAAAACCTTTGCCCGAGTCCCATGCAGGCAGTATAATCCAACCCATTACTTTGGATCCAGTAGCTACCCCGGGTAGTTGAAGAATCATTAGCTTATGAGTCAGAGCTATGATTTTCGGCTCTTTATTTTCTTCTGAAATATGGGAATTTCTTCATTTCTAAACACCAGGCATGCATTTCAACAGACATTTTCATTATATTTTATCTATGTTATATGTTTTTTGAGCATTAGAGCAAAACCTAGTCTTTCACATTACAGGCATTGCAATTCTTAATGATGTGATTTTAGTGAAGTTAATCATGCCTAAGTAGTTACAACGTCACTGAGATTATACTTCCATATAAAAAGATATTGAAAGCTGTAACATGTTAACACTTTGATAAATCTTTTCAAAATTTTTTCTCCTAAGATATAAAATTGGGAATTAGCATGATAAATTCAGGATGATTGAAATTGTACCTCAAATCCTGCTCCCAAATCCTCCACTCACTTCTAATTTTAACAAGAACACATTTGATAAAGTCAATTCATGTATCAAGACCCACAAGATGAAGGCTGCCCCAGGGGCTTGTCACATGCCACCAAAGCTGAATGTAAATCAGCCTGTACTTACAAAAAACACTTCCCTGGGGTGCCTGGGTGGCTTAGTTGGTTAAGCGACTGCCTTCAGTTCAGGTCATGATCCATGGGTCCTGGGATCGAGCCCCGCATCAGGCTCCCTGCTCAGTAGAGCCTGCTTCTCCCTCTCCCTCTGCTGCTCTGCCTGCTTGTGCTCTCTCGCTCTCTCTGTCAAATAAATAAATAAAATCTAAAAAAAAAAACACCAAAAAACACTTCCCCATCAAGGAAAACTAATATCATTCACAATCTCTTCAATTTTATTGCCCATCCCCTTTTTGAAAGTTTTCAGAGTTTATGAGAAGAATTTTTCTACAGATCTTGCCTGTTTAAGATATATATATATATATATATATATATTCTATATATACATATATAAATTGAAATGATTAACACAATGAGGTTACTTAACATATCCATCACCTCATGTGGTTATGCTTTTTTTTTCATGGTGAGATCTTCTAAGATCTATTCTCTTAGCAACTTTAACATGTACAACACAGGTATTGTTAACTATTATCACCATGCTGTACATTAAATTCCCAGAAATTATGCATCTCATAATTGAAAATTTCTACCCTTTAATCAATAAATTATTGTATTGGTTTACCCAATACCATATAATTACCCAATACCATGTAAAGTGATAAAGTAACTGATATACTTTACTTCTAGTATTGTACTTATCAGTTGGAGCTATTTTGAATTTCTTAATAAGTACATTTACAAGTTTATATGAACTATCTAAAATAGTTCATATATTATTTATATTACTATTATTATATTATTATATATTATATTATATATAATATATATTATGTTAATTATTATATAATTATTATTATTTATATTATAAATAGTGGTTTATAATATCTGGGGCTCTGTAAAATTATTTTATAAGATAGGTCTAAGAAAAGGAAACATATGATAGCAATTATGAGTGCTATGATGTAAACAGTACTTTTTAGAACTAATTAATACAGATTGGTATAACATAAAGTCATAAAATTGTAATTTTAGATATTGAGCTATATCGCTTTGAAGTAAAGAGTGTTACCATGTTACCATAAATGGTGAAGTGAATTATTTTGTGTCAAATTCCAACTCCACATTGAAGGAAATAAGCCATGTTGGCAGAAATCAAATGACACTAAGTGCTAAGTTAAATTGTGCTTATCCTTTGACCCTACATCTCTTGTTTCATTATAATAACATGAGGATAACAGAATTTCCTCTAATTCTATTTAAGAAACTTCTCTAGAAAAATCATCCATATTTGAAGGCACAGTGCCCTCATTTATTTTCCTTTGTTTATATAAGTAATAGGTCATAAGTATTTAATTTTCTCAATCAAAGGGACATAATCCTATAGACACTGAAAATGAAATTTACAAAAATCTCAAAATATCTAAATGTTATACTTTTTTAATGAGTAAAATTAATCTTCCCACCACAATTTTTAAAGTTTTTTATACATTGGACAGGAAAGAATTTAAATGCTCTCAGATGTTAGTAACAACTTGTAGATTCACATCTTCAACTATTCATGTAATTATCAAAACTCGAAGGTCTTTACCAAAACAAAACAAAACAACAACAAAAAACAACACCTATTTGCTTAAAGTTTCCCAATGTTGGAGAGCAGCAAAGTTGTTGGAGGAGTATGGGACCCTATTTTAATTCAGTCCCCTGAATTGAGCTGGATATCTACCAGACCATTCTGAACATCCACAAAATCAACCTGTAATGTAAGAAGATATATCTGGATCTCTATAAACAGAATATCACAGGTGGTTGGTCTTGAGGTATGAAGCAGGGAGTGGTGATTCTCAAGGCAGATATTGGAAGATAAATGGAAGGTGGAGAGAGCCTCCAGGATGCTGCGCCACCAGAGCACAAAAGCCTCCCACACTGGGGACCCAGCACAGACTCACAGACAAGTAGCAGTGGGGAAAGGACTTTAGGGCAGCCCCTCAGACTGAAACCTGGACCTGTGGGAGTGTGCATATAAACTGGGGGCCACTGGCAATTTTAGAACCACAAAGGGCAGAGACATGCCTGGACCTGGAAGCGAGGGTTGGGAGAGCTGCTGTGGGGCACACAACCCAGGACACTGTGGTTTTGGGCAGCAGAGACAGAAACAGGGACAGTGTGGCCTGGCTAGGTCACTGAGGGGCAGACTGTGATCTCTCTATTCTGAAACAGAGGTTTGGACACAGTCACTTCTGCTCTGACTCTCAGGGGGGACATGGAAAGCCACCAGAGAAAGCCACCAGAGAACAAAAGCCCCCAAAAACAGGTTTTCACTGAGCTCATCTCCCCACACAGGGGGCAGGGCAACTTCTGCCCAAACAGGGTTGCCTGAGTAACAGCGTGGCAGGCCCCTCCCCCAGAAGACAAGCTGGAAGAACAAGAAACCAACAATCCTAAGGTCCCCATAAAACAGGTGCATCTTGTTTGGGTAATGGTCAACAATTTGGACTCCATACATTCCTGCAACAATCCCTCAACAAAATGACTAAGAGGAAGAACCCTCATCATAGGAAAAAACTCAGAGACTGTGACCTCTGCCACAGAACTAATGGATATGGATATAAGCAAGATGTCAGAAATAGACTTCAGGGTAACAGTTATGCAGACAATAGCTAGGATAGAGAAAACTATTAATGGCAACATAGATTCTCTAAGGGCAGAAATGAGAACTGATCTAGCAGAACTTAAAAATGCTATCAATGAGATCCAATCTAATCTAGATACTCTAACAGCTAGGGTAAATGGGGCAGAAGAACGAATTAGTGATCTAGAAGACAAACTGATAGAAAAGACAGAAAAGGAGGAGGCCTGGAACAAACAGTTTAAAATCCATGAAAACAGAATTAGAGAAATAAATGACACTATGAAACATTCCAATGTCAATATTATTGGGATCCTGAGGGGGTGGAAGAGAGAGAGGACTAGTTGAGCATATCATAGCTGAGATTTTCCCTAATCTGGGGAATGAAACAAGCATTCATGTTCAAGAGGTGGCAAGGACCCCTCCCAAGATCAAGGAGAACAGACAAACACCCCAGCATGTAATAGTAAAAGTCACAAATCTTGGAACCAAGGAAACCATCTTAAGGGCAGTTGGGGGAAGAGATTCCTTACATACAGAGGAAGGAACATCAGAATAACGTCATACCTGTGCACAGAGACTTGGCAAGCCAGAAAGGGTTGGCAAGAAATATTCAGGGTACCAAATGAGAAGAACATGCAGCCAAGAATTCTTTATCTGGCAAGGCTGTCATTCAGAATGGATGGAGAGATAAGGAGAGGACCAGCAGAAACTGAAAGACTATGTGACCACTAATCCAGCCCTGCAATAAATATTAAGGGGGGGTTTCATAAAAGGAGAAAGATCCCAAGAGTGATATAGAACAGAGACATACAATGTATAGAAACAAAAACTTCACAGGCAACATGATGACAATAAAATCATATCTTTCAATAATCACTCTCAAAGTGAGCAGCCTAAATGCACCCATTAAATGGCACAGGGTTGCTGGTTGGATAAAAAGACAGGACTCATCCAATGCTGTCTACAAGAGACTCATTTTGAACCTAAAGATACATCCAGACTAAAAGTGAAGGGATGGAGAAACATCTTTTGTGCCAACGGATCTCAAAAGAAAGCTAGAGTAGCAATTCTCAGATCCGACAAATTAGATTTTAAGGTAAAGACTGTAGTTAGAGATACACAAGGACACTATATTATTCTTAAAGGGTCTATGCATCAAGAAGATTTAACTATTGTAAATATTTATGCCCTCAACATGGAAGCAGCCAACTACGTAAGCCAACTGTTAACCAAAATAAGGATACATATTGATAATAACATGTTAACAGTAGGAGACCTCAACACTCCACTCTCAGCAATAAATAGACCATCTTAAGCAGAAAATCAGCAAAGAAACAAGAGTTTTGAATGACACACTGAACCTCAGATGGACCTCTTAGATATATACAGAACATTCCACCCTAAAACAACAGAATACTCATTCTTCTCGAACACACATGAAACTTTCTCCAGAATAGACCACATACTGGGTCATAAATCAACTGATACCAAAAGACTGATACTATTCCCTGCATATTCTCAGACCACAATGCTTTGAAATTGGAACTCAATCACAAGAAAAAGTTTAGAAGAAATTTAAACACTTGGAAGCTAAAGACCATCCTGCTCAAGAATGTTTGGGTCAACCAGAAAAATCAAAGAACTTAAACAACTCATGGAAACCAATGAGAATGAAAACACATTGGTCCAAAACATATGGCACATAGCAAAGGCGGTCCTAAGGGGGAAATACACAGCCATCCAAGCCTTACTCAAAAGAAAAAAAAAAAAAGAAAAATCCTGAATACACAAACTATCTTCATGCCTTAAAGAACTGGAGAATCAACAACAAATTAAGCCTAACCCACAAATGAGAAGGGAAATAGTTAAGATTAGAGCAGAGATGAGTGAATTAGAAACGAGAAACATAGTACTACACATCAATGAAATAGAATATGGTTCTTTGAAAGAATTAATAAGATTGATAAACCACTGGCCAGACTTATCCAAAAGAAAAGAGAAAGGACCCAAATTAATAAAATTATGAATGAAAGGGGAGAGATCACAACTAACACCAATGAAATAGAAACAATTATTAGAAATTATTATCATCAACAACAATATACCAATAAATTAAGCAACGTGGAAGAAATGGATGCATTCCTGGAAACCTATAAACTACCAAGACTGAAACAGGAAGAAACTGACAACCTGAATAGACCAATAACCAGTAACAAAATTGAAACAATGATCAAAAACCTCCCAAAAAACCAGAGTCCAAGGCCTGATGGATTTTCTGGGGAATTCTACCAAACATCCAAAGAAGAAATAATACCTATTCTCTTGAAGTTGTTTCAAAAAACAGAAACAGAAGGAAAACTTCCAGACTCATTCTAGGAGGCCAGCATTATAGTGATCCCAAAACCAGGCAAAGACCCCATCAAAAAGGAGAGTTTCAGACCAATATCTCTGATGAATATGGATGCCAAAATTCTCAACAAGATCCTAGCTAATAGGATCCAACAGTACATTAAAAGGATTACCCACCAGGACCAGGTGGGATTTATATGCAATACAAGGGTGGTTCAGTAGTCACAAATTGATCAATGTGATAGAACATGTTAATAAGAGGAGAGAGAAGAACCACATGGTTCTCTCAATTGATGCAGAAAAAGCATTTGACAAAATACAGCATCCTTTCCTGATTAAAACTCCTCAGAATATAGGGATAGAGGAAACATTCCTCAATTTCATAAAATCCGTCTATGAAAAACCCCACAGTGAATATCATTCTCAATGGGGAAAAGCTGAGAGCCTTTCCCTTAAGATCAGGAACACGACAAGGATGCCCACTCTTGCCATGTATTGTTCAACATAGTCCTAGAAGTTCCTAGCAATAATAATCAGACAACAAAAAGAAATAAAAGGTATTCAAATTGGCAAAGAAGAAGTCAAACTCTCTCTTCACAGCTTCACAGATGACATGCTACTTTATGTGGAAAACCCAAAAGACTCCACCCCCAAATTACTAGAACTCATACAGCAATTCAGTAATGTGACACGGTACAAAATCAATGCACAGAAATCAGTTGCTTTCTTATACACTAACAATGAAACTGTAGAAAGAGAAATTAGAGAATCAATTGCATTTATAATAGCACCAAAAGCCATAAGACACCTTGGAATAAACCTAACCAAAGAGTTAAAGGGTCTATACTCTAGGAAATACAGAACTCATGAAAGAAATTGAAGAAGACACAAAAAGATGGAAAAACATTCCATACTCATGGAACAAAAGAATAAACATTGTTGAAATGTTTATGCTGCCCAGAGCACTCTATACTTTCAACGCCATCCTGATTGAAATACCAAAAGCATTTTTCAAAGTGCTGGAACAAACAATCCTAAAACTTGTATGGAACCAGAAAAAAACCTGAATCACCAAGGAAATGTTGAAAAAGAAAAACAAAGCTGGGGGTGTCACGTTGCCTAATTTCAAGCTATATTACAAAGCTGTGATCACCAAGACAGCATGGTACTGGCACAAAAACAGACACATAGACCAATGGAACAGAATAGAGAGCCCAGATATGGATTCTCAAATCTATGGTCAACTAATCTTCGACAAAGCAGGAAAAAATATCAAGTGGAAAAAAAGACAGTCTCTTCAATAAATGGTGCTGGGAATATTGAACAGCTATATACAGAAGAATGAAACTCAACCATTCTCTTACACCATAAACAAAGATAAACTCAAAATGAATGAAAGACCTCAATGTGAGATAGGAATCCATCAAAATCCTAGATGAGAAGACAGGCAGTAACCTCTTCAACATCAGCCACAGAAACTTTTTTCAAGACACGTCTCCAAAGGCGAGGGAAACAAAAGAGAAAATAAACTTTTGGGACTTCATCAAGATGAAAAGCTTCTGCACAGCAAAGGAAATAGTCAAGAAAACACAGAGGCGACCCACAGAATGGGAGAAGATATTTGCAAATGACACTATTGACAAAAGGCTGATATCCAAGATCTATAAAGAACTTCTCAAACTCAACACCTAAAAAACAAATAATCAAGTTGAAAAATGAGCAGAAGACATGAACAGACACTTCTCAAAAGAAGACATACACATGGGTAACAGACACATGAAAAAATGTTCATCGTCATTAGCCATCAGGGAAATTAAAATCAAAACCACATTGAGATACCACCTTACACCAGTTAGAATGGCAAAAATTGACAAGGCTAGAAAACAAGTGTTGGAGAAGTTGTGGAGAAAAGGGAACCCTCTTACACTGTTGGTAGGCATGCAAGTTGGTACAGCCACTTTGGAAAACAGTGTGGAGTTTTCTCAAAAAATTAAAAATAGAGCTACCCTATGACCCAGCAATTGCAATACTGGGTATTTATGCCAAAGATACAGATCTAGTGAAAAGAAGGGCCATATGCACCCCAATGTTCATAGCAGTAATGTCCACAATAGCGAAACTGTGGAAAGAGCCGAGATGCTCTTCAACATATGAATGGATAACGAAGATGTGGTCCATATATACAATGGAATATTACTCAGCCATCAGAAAGGATGAATACCCAACTTTTGCATCGACATGGATAGGACTAGAGGGGATTATGCCAAGTGAATTAAGTCAAGCAGAGAAAGTCCATTATCATATGGTTTCACTTATTTGTGGAACATAAGGAATAGCATGGAGGACATTAGGAGAAGGAAAGGGAAAAATGAAGGAGGAGAATTTGGAAGGGGAGATGAACCATGAGAGGCTATGGACTCCGAGAAACAAACTGAGGGTTTTAGAGGGGAGGTTGGTGGGGGGCTGGGTAAGCCTGGTGATGGGTATTAAGGAAGGCATGGAGCACCGGGTGTTATACACAAACAATGAATCATGGAACACTACATCAAAAACTGATGATGTACTATATGGTGATTAACATAACAAAAAAATAAAATAAAAAGTATATATATATATAATAAAAACTAAAACATAAATATTGAAAAAAAAGTTTCCTAATGTCTTTTGGTTTGCTAATGGTCTTCCTCTCACATTCTGCACATTCTGCACATGGAAAAACATGGCATTGTGTGGAGGAAAAGAAGGTAGAAGCCAGAGAATCACCATTTACCTTATATTTATTGTGGAATATCTCTGAACTCGTGGATTTCATATAATAGCTTTTATTTTTAAAAAATCACAATTATATTTCATAGATATAAAACTTGATATTTGGAAAGACTAAACAACTTGCAAAAGGACTAGTTTATTTGATGCTGAAAACCATGTTTTTCCAGTACATTTATCCTGAGATTTTCTTAGCCTTCATTAGGCTGTTTGGAAATATTCTTATTTTTTCTGCCATTGAATCAACTAAAGCACAGATAGAATTAATATAGTGGAGAATGTTAATAATTTGGGGAAGATTGTGATATATGTCTCCTAAAAGTTTTAAAAAACATGAAAGGTTATGATTGCATCTCCTTTGATAAAAGCAATTCCACTACATAAGCAGGGTAAATGGAAACAGCATTAATCATTCTCATGATTAAGCAGTGGTGATGGGTGGTGGCAACAATGTGATGTCGGGTCACATGAATGATACAGAGGGGTTTGGCAGTCAGATGGTGGATCTTATGAGAAAACTCTTTGCATGTGTGCATGCAAGAGATTGTGATGTGCTTTATTTTATATTGTCACACCAGTTTGATTGTGTTCCATACAGATATGAAATACATAATCCCAAGAGATGATTTATAGCATCAGTCTTTTGGACTTCTTTCTTGGAGTATATATAGTAACCTTAAGAAACAGAGAAGTCATGATCCGAGTGTCCTACACGATGGGTCATATTTACCTGTTTGGATGATCCTGGAGCATTTTTTCCCATTAGCATTTCAAAAACAATTGATTTTTTTGACTCAATATTTATTATGATGTTTGGGAGATAGATGTGCAAAGATTTTATATCGATCTAAGTATTGGTTGACATAGCATATTCCCATTGAGATAACTGTTGCATTTCAGAGAAAAGTGGTCTTTTAATTTCGTCTGCCATCAATTAATTTTATTATAATGCAGGGGAGAGGGGCGCCTGGGTGGCTCAGTGGGTTAAAGCCTCTGCCTTCAGCTCAGGTCATGATCTCAGGGTCCTGGGATTGAGCCCCGCATCGGGCTCTCTGCTCAGCAGGGAACCTGCTTATCCCTCTCCCTCTGCCTGCCTCTCTGCCTACTTGTGATCTCTCTCTCTCTCTCTCTCTGTCAAATAAATAAATAAAATCTTTAAAAAAAAAAAAGAATGCAGGGGAGCTTTTAATTATCGAAAAAATCCTGATTGGAAAGAAAATTATAGGAATTCTCTAAATAATTGGTTATAAATGGTATCTATTATATAATCACTTAATACACAGAGCAGAGAAATAATCTCATTAGTTGCCACAATGCATGTTCAGAATGTTGAACCAATGCGATTTAATTACCATACAGAGTATAACCTTTGAACTTAAATAGTTACGGTGCAGCTTTTATTGCTTAATTATGGCACAAAACAAATGTTTCTGAGTTCACAAGTAAGGAAACACCGTAAAAATTGTAATTATTCCAAATTTATGCAATAACAGTTTACAAAAACATTTCAGTAAAACAATCTTGGAATTTCCTCTTTAAAAATATGCATTTCTGAAGAATTTATGATTGCAATAATATTCTTAAGTGCTGAAGTTCGGAAATGATCTTTTAAAATTCTATTACTTTGTTAAATATTAAAAAAAGGAAGATGTTATGAATTATTTTGAAGGGACATAATTCATTAATTAAATAGCTATTATTTCATCATTTTTTAAATTTTCATTCAAATGGTCTAGCATGGCATAAAGTTAACACTGGCATCTCATTTCAACCTTAAAGTGACACCATATGGTAAATATTGCTAATCCACTTTTACAGGTGAGGGAATTTACCCTTACATAGGTCAAGTAAATTTCCAAAGTTAAACAGTTATTTTAACTGGCTAATCTGAAAATCATACATGGTAGATTGCTGTCAGTATGCAAGCTCCTAAACAGGCCCCTTTATTGGCCTCTTGAAAACAGTACATTAAATTGAGATAAAAATCTTAAATGATATATGTGTTAAGAAAAATAGGCATTGTGTTGTAGAAAGAACATTAACCTAGAAAGATAGCATTAGGCTAGAAATCTGGCGCAGCCACTTACTGGGTGTGAAAAACAGGTTAAACCACATTCCCCCTGTATTTATTTTTCCACATGTGAAAATTAGTTTGCATATATTTGTTCTGCCCCAGTACCAGCTACCCCCCAAGACTGTCTCAATGAAAAAAGCATTGTACCTCTGATTATGCTATAGAAATATCAGTAAGTATAATTAACAATGCCAGGTATTTTTCAATTAACTAGGCTCCTATATTTCTAGATGAAAGGATTTCCTGCCAAACCTACATTTTCTGTGTTCAACTCATCTGAATAGAACATTTTAATTCACACATCTTCCCTTAACGTTATTACAAATATATTGTATTATCAAAATCCACTGGATAACCAATGCCGTGATCTTAGAGCCTCTAAAAACCTTTGCCATGGTTGTCAATTACTTCTTTCTGAAAACTGGTTCTCTTCTTGGCTTCTTCCTTGTTTGCCACGAACTTCACTCACAGTTTCTGAGAAGTCACTGTAGTGTAAGCCTTGACAGTGAGATTTGATTGCTGAGGCTCCTTAGTTTTAGTGATCTGGGTTGATGTTGATAACTGACCGTGTGGGACACTTGTCTTTTTTCTCCCCTGTGCTTTAAGTTCCCGCTCTTATGTTTTAAAGTCAGCAATAAAGAGTGAGCCTGGAAACCCTAGGCCTCTGCCCTTGACCCAAATAAAACAAGAACTTGTGGCCCATGTGCTCTCTCTTTTTCTCCACCATAACCTGTGTGGCCCCAGCTGTGTGGTGAGTTTCCAGGTCTTGTAAATAGTAAATAATAAATCTTTTCAAAGTTTCCTGATGGCTATTGCTGAAAAGCATCTTGCCATCGTAAGAACCACAAGGGTCTGTCCGGGAGGAACACTGATTTGGAAAGGGGAGATGTCCGAGGGAAGATTTCTGTGAACCAGGTGAGTGCCCCCAGGCATTTCTAGCTGAGCGTTACTCTCCATAGGCTGAGACCAGCACAAAGCAGTCTCATATGCTGGTTATGCTTTTACCTGACCTCTAAATATTGGAGAGAGTGAACTCCTTCTCCAATCATGCTCTTTCTGAAGCTAATAGCTATATAGGAAGCTATTTATATCTACTATTGAGATGTATAGCTTTATCCTGATTTGATCTTTAAGCTCTAAATTTCTATCTCCAGTTGCTAATGCCACATATTCACTTAGATGTCTATATAAATATATCCAGTGTCCTCAAAAAAGAACATATGTTTCCCAACACCTCCAAACATGCTTTAATTCCAATTCTAACCTCAATTTAGGATACATGTTATCTATACATTTAATGAGGACCTAAACTTCAAAGGCATTCTATATTCCATTCACTCTCTGACCCCTTTTATCCACCAATCTTTTGGTTTGTGAGTCCACATCTTATTATGTCAACAGTTCCCAGGCTATTACTCCACTCCAAGTCACCATATACTGTCCTCTAATTTAGAAGACTCCTAATTAACCTACCTCTTTCCACTCCTATGTCCCAGTAGTCAATTTCCACAGTTTATAAATATATTTTAAAAACTAAATCATTTTATTTTTTTTAAGGATTTATTTATTTTCGATATATAGAGAGAGCATCAGCATGGTGAGGGGCAGAGGGAGAGGGAGAGAGAGAATCTCAAGCAGACTCCTCACTGAACATGGAGCCCCCCGAGGCAGGGCTCCATCTCGCAACCCTCAGATGAGGGTCTGAGCCAAAACCAAGAGTCGGAGACAACCAATGGAGACACCCAGGCACTCTGATAATTAAATCATTTTAAACCATTCTTCTACAAAAAATAATTAAAAGACAAATTAAAACATAAAAAAGCAACAATGCAACACCTTATTTCAATACCTTCCCTTAAGTAAAATCCAAAGTTGTTATTGTGGCATACAGACTCAATAGTCAAAGGATCCTATCTATCTCACCAGCTCCATAATTCATCAAAGGAGAGCCAATCCTTTGTGCTCCAACCACGATGGCCATGCTGTTTTTTTCTGTTATTTAAACACAATGATCTGATTCCTATTTCAAGTTGTTTGTATTTGCTGTTCGATATTCCTGCAAAGAAATTACCTGGAGTATGTTAGTGGATGATTTCTATTTATCAGTGCAGTCTCAGCTCGACTCAGTCATGTGTTCCTATACATCTAGGCATATATTTTTCCTTCCTTACTTCCTCCCTCTTTCTTCCCTCCACTCCTTTCTTCCACCCACCTTTCTGTTTTGATCTGGCCAAATTCCGAAATTAACTTAGTTATCATATAGCTTTAGAAAAGGGGATGCAAATAGAATCAGACTTAAATGTGGTACATCTGTCTCAGAGGGTTAACCAGAGAACACCTGTTGAGCTACAAGGGAACTATTTGGTAACTGAGTTGATAAAGTATAGAGGCACCAGTAGAATTGGGCAGGGAATATAGAGTTGCCAGATTACAGGGAATAAATACACAGAATGCCTAGTGAAATTTGAATTTCAGATAAGCAACAATTTTTTTTTATTTTAGTATAAGCATGCCCTGTAAATGCTTTTGGGACATATTTGTACTAAAAGAAGATATTTGTTGTTTATCCGAAATTCAAATTTAATTAGATAGCCTACATTTTATCTGGCAACTCTACAGGGGAACAACAGTATTATTCCCAGAGGAATATGACGTTCACAATTTATTCTCAAGATATATATATATATGTTTGTGTGTACGTAAATTTTGCGTTTTTTTTTTCTATTTTGCATTTTTAATCTTGATCTTGTTTTGTGATATAATGGATTTTATATCAATTCCCTCTTACCCTGGATGCTAATTTGTTTTGTATTGATATAGATTGTATTTACTTTCAAAGTTTGTATATTGTCACAAAATGTCCTTTTGTGTTTCAATCTATGTATTCTTTAACCATGGAAAAAATAAGTTAAAAAACTGAGTGCAAACATTTTGCTACTAATTCTCTGGAAAGATTTAAAGAGCCTAAGGAAAATGAAATGAAAAACTGTATATTCAGATTGAACTCTTTTTAAACATTATCTAATTTCAACTGTTTGAATTGAAGGCTTACAGCTCCTACAGCTCCACATGATTCAGAGAAATTTCACAACTATTTTTTGAAATTAATCATGAATTATTTATATTCTAAAGCGTGTAGTGCTTAAAACACCGTATATAACCATAAGTTAAGGTTTTCTTATTTTCCTTTTCCTTTTAGTGATAGTTGATGTTCTATTTCATTTTTGGGACTGTGTGTTTAGAAAACTAATATGTTCCTAAAATCTTTCAGATACTGGAGGTTTTGACTATTAATTTTGAACTCTGGGCTTATCAATTAGCCTCAATGAATGTTATGCATCCATCTGTAAAGTTAGGGAGATAGGTAGATACTCTCTAATGTACCATAAAACGATGATACACCTTTTTCTATAATTCTAAATCCAACATAAAAATTTTGTCTTTACTCTGAATTCAGGGCTGCAAACTTCTTCTATAAAAGTAAGAACAAATAATAACTTTTTTCGGTTTCATGAGCCACACGGTTTTCTTGAGTAACTGGTCCTTTGCCATTGTAGTAAAAAGCAGCCATAGCCAATGTAAAAAATGAATGGCTGTAGTGTTATTTCAATAAATTTTATTTAATAAACAAGAGAAGGCTGTATTTGGCTTGCTGGCTGTAGTTTAATCTAAATATTTCCAAAGATAATTCAATATAAAGAGACAAAGTATACTTTCAGTTGGCCCAGGCATTTTATTTCCTTTCCTATCTCTCTCTCTAAACATTTTTTTTTTTTTTTTTTACCATCTTTTGTTTCTTCTCCACTTCAAATACAAACTCTTGCTACTTGGCCTATGTCTGATTCATACCAATCCTTTCATTACAAATCAGTCTGTTGTAAGATAGGAAACCTAAGAACTAAACAGTCAACAAACAAAACACATAAAATCATATGGTGTCCAACACGTATCACTTAAGAGAGAACATGATGTTTTCTAGCTTTTCTATAAAACCGAGGCTTTCACTTATTTCCATGAATGATTTCAATTTCCTTTAGGTCCAGAGTAAGGAAAGCAACAAAACACAAGTATAACAAATCAATCTAGATCTCTACAAGTGTACTCAGAATTCATCATCAGGTAATCTCTGCTTTTACTACTTGGATTTGTACTTCTGCATAAGGGAGTCTGTTGATAACAACTGTCTTAACCTTTGTAAGTCTCATTCTTTCTTGTATAATTGGTTACACATTTTTTTTTTTTTATGTCTAACTTCCTAGAAGTCAGTATAGCTTGCGTGTCATCAAGCAATGACTGATGAGCAGTTGTGCTCAACACTTTGAGCCAGTAAGACTTCCAACTTTTGCCAGTGGAACTGTATGTGTGTTAGGGAGTACATTCAAAGTGCAGGCAGTGTTTAAGTCATGATAAAATAGATATATGGAGAGCCTGTCCAAGACCTTTATGGCTTCCTTCTCATATATTCCTGATGAAGCAAAGTTCCAGTTAGTCCTCCAGTCTATTACTTGGTGCAAACAAGACAGGAACTTCAGAACAATGAAGCTGATAGTTGGCCGGTTCATTTGCCACATAGGTCTCCACTGTTACTGATGCTTCTGGGCATAGGGTTTTACATGATTGGCTCCAAATAAAATCAGCCAGCGGCAGTGAAGCTACTGATTTCCATATCTTACTCCACCCTGATATCACAACTATGCTCACCAGGCTCCGTGTGGGGAGTGGAAGTAGCCCCAGGCAAAAACACCACAGACTTCCACTGTTTGTATTCAAAGTTCAATAATTTTTAATCTATAATCACTTTTCAGTGAGATGTATGCCCTTAGTTAATTTCCACAGTCATAAAATATTTTGTCCGGTTTTATTGTTGTTTCTTGGGGAGTAGATTTGTTGAGCTACTTGCTTCACTATCCCAGAAATCCTGTTCCCAGAGACTAATTTCTAAGCCCTACTCATGTATCAGGCACAGAGCCAGTCAACTAACTTATTTACGTTATCTTTAAACCCTACAGCAACCCAATAGGACATGTATTCTCATCTTTATTTTTCTAATGAGTAAAATGAGGCTCAGATAATTTAAGTACCTTGACAAACAAACCAAAAAACAAAATAAAAATATAATTCATAGAGTATGAATTCATTTGAATTCATATTGTATCAAGTATATTTGCATTCATACATAAGAAATGAATTCATATGTTTTTTAAATGCTACTTAGGAAAATAGATTAAACCATGCCTGTAAATTACTTAACATAGCAGAGTACATATTAATATTTTCTGATAATTAAATATAACTAATTTTAGATATTAAAGTAATTGTGAAGTAATTATTTTCTGATATGTTTATAGTCATATTCAATGTTAAAAAACAAATGACTTTTTAAACAGGTAAATTAAATCAGCTTTTGGTCTCCACCCCTCTTTTTTGGCTCAGTCAAAATATTATAGTTTATACAATACAAAAATTATTTTTTTGCCATGTGCATAAGACTAGTCAGAATGCATAGCTCAATAAAACATTTGAGGTCTAACAAAATTCAAGAAACTAGGAAAACAAAGGGCCATGATCAAGGCAGAAGCTTAAACTTGATGATTAAAAGCTAATACATATTAAAACAAGATGAAAGAGTCCAGATGTCAGGAAGTTGAATCTCAAAGCTGCACTATGAATATAGTTGTTAAACCATGAGCTCAAGCTAATTTATTTTTTCATTGAATAACTGAAGTTTGTAAACACAAGAAAATCACAGTCCTGAAGTCAACTTTTTTACCTAACTTGCCAAAAATGTCAGGTTATTTTCAACAAGAAGCTCCTACTGACTAATCTTAGTTATTTAGAAATTAACTTTAATCAGTTCAGGCCCTTTAATATATGGGGTCTCATAAAATTGGGGCTGTTCTAGACAATTTTTCAACATCTAAATATAGAAAGAAACCAGTTATCTTCCTTAAATGAGCTATGTATGTCAGTGGAATGTTACATTCCTAACACAAATAGTCTAACTCTAAAGTATGATATGAAAATGATAATACAGGATGACAATACTCGACATACTTTTCCTTTCTTTATATAAAGATTTTAAAATAAACTTAGGGATCTTGAATTAAATCAAATATAATTTTAGACTAGGGAACTTTTATAACCATGAAGTTTCAAAAGAAGTTGTTGAACAACTCAAGTGAGTCACAGAGTGAAATTTATTTGATTATATTGTTCTTTTAGAAAGTCAGAATTTCAATACAGTTTTTAAAATGGCATATTCAATTTAATACAATAAACATATTACATTTGTCATGAATATTTATATAAGCTTAGTTGTTAAGGGCATGTGTAAATTTCTGATTTTCTCTGTATATTAACGTTGCAGTTATAGTGGAATCATTAAAATGCAGCAAGAAAGAGATCCATAAGTGAGAAGAAAAAATAATACGGTTTGATCCACACAATAAATTGGAGCACGTTACACTCAACTGATAAACTGACAGGTGTTAAGTACAAATAAGCTAAGAATAAAGCACAGTAAATTAAAAATTTGTATTCATTCTGAAGTATACTCAAGATGAGTGAGGAAAGTAAATTGAACATGCAGAAAAATTAGCACATTTTTATTGGTGGATGTGATACGCCTAATGAAAGATCTATAGAGAAAATCCAGACAAAAGGTTTAGTTTTACCTGGCAATATTACTAAATTCAAAGTGGAAAATTTATTGGGTCAAAACAAAATAAGAATGTATTATATAGATATTTTATGTTCACTGAAGCTTTTATTGACAATAATAGTGAAGTATCAAATTGCAATATTTTTAAATGAATAGCTATGATAGATTTGAGTGTACCTATAGAGACATAATTGAACAGTTTGGTTAAAACAAATAGCTGATCTAGGCTAAACTATAGAGGTTATTATGCAAACATTTTGCAGTAAATAGTTATTTTTTAATATTAATGGAAAAGCTATTTGTTAGCTTTTTAAAATCAAATCAGATTAGATTGCCAATTCCAGAAGTCCCAGAACCAATTTGGAAAATTATTCCTTACAATTTGGTCCTCAAGAACTGCTCTTAGTACATTGCTACAATCCGGTGCCTTGCTCCAACTTGAAAAACTACTTTCTGTCATGAAGTTTGGAGAAAGTTGCTTTTTCCTTTGTATAAGGCAGAACAGCAAACACAAATGGCTTATAGTGCATCCCACCTGAAAACTTTTCCAATCTTTGTTCCTACAGAGTTGAGTTCACACTGTTTTGACAGTAGCACATCTACTAAGTAATTTTAGAATTAAGGAAATTATCCAGCTAATTAGAATAAAAGCTGCTTTTACTTAGGACCTAGACAGGCAAAGCTAAGTTGCTAAGATGAATTATTCTAATAATTACTTTATTGTTGAAACTTATTTTGCCTGTGAAGATCAAATAATTGAAAGCTCATTCATCATATAAAATACAGATGTATTCATAGAAAATGAAGATCTGGTAAAAAATGACTATTCATTTACTTAAGCAATTAGGTATTAATTTTATTCCTTATCAATATAAATTTTAGCTAAAAGCTAATAATTTTCTCTAAGTTGCGACTTTACTTGTTTTAGTAAGAATAGAATGATCATTTATGTGAAATATATTTGTCATCCCTCCCTGAGATGCTCTTTTACTGACTTTCCTATAAGTTTCTTCCAAATTACTAGAGAAACACGATCCATATTTCATGATGTGTTTGTGTTAGGTAGGCTAGTATTTGGTCTTAAATTTCAGAATTTACTTCTTTCCAGGTAATGGTAAATATTTCTTTTATACGATAACATGTAAAATTGTAATTACTTGATATATTATACATAAGTATAAAGCCATATGTAGCTACAGGGGGCAAGCAGTGTCACAGGAATATGCCATAAAATTTAAAAAAAAGCAAAACACAAACTATTGATTAGAAAACCCCAAGGAAGACAGAAAACGGATATTGGAAGGTAAAGGAAAGAGTAAATGATAAGACAAAGTAAGCAAAAGAGTAAAAACATAGCAAATTTAAGAAAAATATTTTTTTTTCTCCATATACATTATAAAAACAGAATTGTAAGGTGAAACCTGAAGACAATATAGCAGAGATTAGTCATGGCATATCTATTTCTGATTTTCCCCAGGATCAACCTGGATATACATTTTAACCAGAGAGAAAATGAACTTGCCTGTGTTAGAATGAGGTATCTAACTCTTATTATGTATGCATTATATTTTTTTAAACAAATCATCAATGTAGGCCACATGTCTGCTGCTATCAATTCCTTGTCTTAGAAGTGGATGCATTCAGTTTTAGAAAGTGGATAAAATGTAGTACTAGAAAGAACTATATTAATAATGAATGAGGTGAAATGGAACAAATGTATTTTTAATAGCGCAAATGAAATAAATATTAATTTGAAAATATCCCTGCATTATCTTTCAGTTCTGTGAATGCATGTTTCACTAAATATGTAAACAGTAAATTTTCATGTGAAACTCAGAATACTATATTTGTAGAGCATATATTTCTCTGATTCCATTTTTTTTAATATTTTTGAGATTGTCTGATTTTAACATGGCTAGATAAGTATTACTAATAATAGAAATGAGCTACCTTCTCCTATGTTAATTAGTACATATGTTAATTAATAAATAGTTCTTTATTCCACAGTGTATATTTTCCACAGCAATAAAAATAAAAATTCCATCCTTTGAAGATTCATATTTTCAGATGCAATAATTTTCTTCTTGCATAATTAGCAACAATTAATTAGTGTTCCACAGCATCTCATGATTTACAATGCCATATTAGCCAAAGATAAAATTTAGTACTTCCAGATGCAGCGTCAATAAGTATTCTGAACCTACCCAAGCAGTTTTTGTTTAATTATTGATGAATAAGAAAAATTTTATACAAAAGTGCTGTTATGATGAAATTTATAATATTTTTCTTTACCTTCATGTGCTTTTTCCATCTGGTTTAATGATGATGAAATTCAGTGGGTTTATTTTCACAGTGCTATATTGAAAAAAAATGTTTTGATTTAGATCTACTTCACAAAAGCCCTTTTGATCAACTAAAATAAGCTATGTAATCTCCCTCTTTCTATTTATGTTATTTTTTATTACTGCTAGTTCATTTAGAAGAGTAAAATGTGATGAACAATTATATGATATTGAAGGGTTAATATTATCACCGAAAGTTTAGTATTACCTAACCTCGTTATTTTAGCCTATGCAGAACAATGAGCCCAGGTTACTGATTAATATGTTTTAGTAGAATCTTGTTTTTATGCACTATTACATCAATTATTGAAAAATGTATATTTATTGGTTAAAGGTAGAGTGTGGAGTAACAGCTAACTAACAAAAATAATGTTTACTTCTGTGGGTATGTCATGTTCGTTTTGCATATATGCATATGCTACAACATATTTTATACATACATAAAATATAAAATATAAAATATAAAATTTTGAGAGTGTGTAACAGCACTCTGAGGGGATATGCTGTGGGAGAGAGTAGGAAAAGCAAACAAGATAAAAATCGATAGATAATGTATAACATATATAAATACAAAATAGTACAGGATTTAGATATATTGAAATAAAAACCAGAATAAACAACTTAAAAGTTGAAAGAGTGTCAAAGTACCATAGAGTGTATAACAGCAACAACAGTGACCTTCCCTTGCCCCTTCTAACCACATTCAATTTTACTCCTTAGAGGCAACCACTTCAACTGTCTATATGCCTGTCTTTAGGCCAGTAATATACTGGTGCTTTGTAATATAGAATGTTTAATGTCACTATTATCAGAGAAATGCAAATCAAAACCACCATGAGATAATCATCTCATACCTGTTAGGATGGTTATTATTAAAAAAAAAAAAAAACAACAAAAACAAAACCTACAAAAGCTAAATATTGGTGAGAATGTGGGGGAATTTGAGCCCTTGCACACTTAGGGTGGAAATGCAAAACGGTACAGCAGTCATGGAGGTTCCTCAAAAAAAAAAAAAAAAAAAAAAGATGAAAAATAAACTACCAAATAATCCAGTAATTCCACTCTTGGGTACTTCTCCAGAAGAATAGAAATCAGGATCTTGAGGACATATCAGCACTCTCATGTGAACTGCAGCACTATTCACAATAACCAAGATGTTGAAACAACCTAAATGTCCACTGATAGATGAATGGATAGAGAAAATGTGTTGTAGCGTAATGAAATGCACTACATTTGAAATGCACTATAAATGAATTACATGAAATGCAATGAAATATTACTCAGCCTTTAAAAAGAAGAAAATCTGCAATATACTACAACATGGAAGAAATTTGAAGACATTCTAAGTAAAATAAGCCAGTCACAGGAGGACAAATATTGTATGATTCCACTTCTATGGGAGTACTTAAAATAGTCAAACTCATAGAAGCAGAGAGTAGAATGATGGTTATTAGGGGCTGGAGGAAGGGAAATTGGGAGTTACTAATCAGAGAATATGAAGTTTTCATTTATGCAAGATAAATAAGTTCACGAGATCAGCTGTAGAACACTATACTCATAATTCTCAATACTTTATGGTACATTTAAACTTTGTTAAGAGGGTAAATCTAATGTTGTGTTCTTACCACAATAATATAAGAAAAAATGAAGGTTCTCAGTAAATATGTACTGAATTATTAAAGACAAATTATTTGAAAAATAACATTAACAAAAATATCATTAATAGAAGTATATTCTAAAGCCTAAATGGATATTTATATCTTGTTTTCTTGAGAGGACATCATGTGTGCTTTTTGAAACGAGAGAGAAAACAGTAAAAGAAACAGTAACACACACGTTGCTATTTTCTTTCCCCTGAAAATAGATAACTTGCTCAAAAATAAGAAGTAAATCTGTAATTAATCTTCAAACTGCCTAGCCACTGGTAGAAAATTATTTTCTAACACATTCTGCAAATGATGGGAAATTATTCTAAGCAAGTACTACGTAGAACATTTGCACATTTAATTTATAGGAAAGGTTAATTGCATTGCTCTGTTAGCATGGCCTGCTTGAGTGCTGAATCCAGGGAGCATAAATGATTTTTAAGTACACAGTGAGAGAGTGAATTCCCCCCTAGGGTTATTCCTAAGGCTTTTGTGCTCAGTCAAGCAACAAGAGATGTTACACATCTCTACAGTGATTGTTCTCAGTATCCCTGAAGTTTATTCCCTAAAGATCATGAGACAAAAACTCAATAATAAATGGATTTCTGATGCTAGCATCTAAACAAAAAAAGTAACATTATTGGCTTTCTTCTTCTTAAAAAAAATATAAAACACTTGTAACCTAAACATACAGTGATAATGCTTTGGGTCACTGATATCTTATCCGTTTCCATCAAATTATGAAGATTCTACTCTATTCAAGATATTTTTAATTCTAATCATATTTTCTGTCTTTATAGAAGCAGAATTCTTTGGCAAGAAATGTGGAAGAATGGAGTGCATATAATTTGGGCTACTGTGTATTATATAGCTGCTACTAAGATCTAAACATGCTGCATTTCTGCCACGGATATGATACTTGACTTTGTTTAACAGCTTGTATTGGTATTTCTTGCACGTGATTTTTTTTTTCCTTGCCTATTAATTTTCCAAATCAATCATGGCAGGTAATGTACTGTTGAAAAGCTTTGGCTTTGAAACTTTGATATTATATGAATCCAATGTGTATATTTACTGGTAGGAATGAAAATAACGTTAATTTGCTCCTTTCCTGGACTGTAAATATTTTTTATTATAATGACTTCTTAATTTTTCCACAAAGAAATTAAAGGCATAAGTGAACTGATCAATCATGCCATTCTTACGATCATATAGTAGATGAATGGTAGCATTAAGAAGTCATAAATTTCATTACTATTGAAGTTTCTGTGGATAAAGCCTTTATCCATAAACATCTCTAGAAAAAGAGTAGGTAAACACATTTATTTTTAGGATATGAAACTTTCACTTACCAATTATTTCCATATTAACCTTAGTTCCTTCTTTTCTGAACATAAAAACAAAAAGCAGGGGCACCTGGGTGGCTCAGTCAGTTAAGCGACTGACTCTTGGTTTCAGCTCAGGTTGTGATCTCAGGGAATGAGACTGAGACGCCACTGGGATCTGAGCTTAGTGCAGAATCCACTTGGGACTTTCCTCTTCCTCTATCTCTCCCCCCTTGTTCGCGCAGGCCCGTGTGCGCATGCTCTCTTTCTGTCAAATAAGTAAGTAAATCTTTAAAAACAAGAAAAACAAAAACAAAGAAGAGCATTATATTCATCCCAGAAAACCTGTTATCTCTTTAGTGATACTCTAATGATCACATTAAATATAAAAGAAAATTCAAATTATATGGTCAGTCTTCTTAATTTTAGCCATCTAGTGGGTGTTTTGTGCTTTCAGATTGAGATCATAATTTTCATTTCTCTAATGACACTCAGCATTTTTCCATTTGTTTATTTGTCATGCATATATCTTGATGAAATGTCTGTTCGAATTTCTCATCAGTTTTTATATTGGGTTGTTTTGTCTTACTGTTAAGTCCTTTTTTATCTTTTTTAAAGATTTTACTTATTTATTTGACAGAGAGAAAGAGAGAGCCTACGAGCACAAGTGGGGGGAATGGGAGAGGGAGAAGAAGAAGAAGGCTCTGCCCTAAGTGGGGAGCCCAGTATGGGGCTGGATCCCAGGACCCTGAGATCATGACTTGAGCTGAAGGCAGATGCTTAACCAACTGAGCCACCCAGGAACCCCTCATCGTTAAGTTCTAAGAGTTCTTTAGATATTATAGATACCAAGCCTTTTTCAGATATATGTTTTTTAAATATTTCTTCCCAGTCTGACTTCCTTTTCCTTTTTCTTATTAGAGTCTACCAAAAACAAACATTATTTTAAAATTTGACTGCATGTGGGACATCTGGGTGGCTCAGTCAGTTAAGCAGCTGCCTTTGGCTGAGGTCATGGTCCCAGGGTCCTGGAATCAAGCCCCGCATTGGCTCCTTGCTCAGTGGGGAGCCTGCTTCTCCCTCTGACTGCCATTCCCCTGCTTGTGCTCTCTGTCTCTCTCTCTGACAAATAATAAATAAATAAATAAGTAAATAAATAAATAAATAAGTAAAATCTTTAAAAAATAAAATTTGATCATATGTAATTTATTAATATTTCAAATTTTATACTGTATGCTTTTCATGTGTTAAAAATATTTGCCAAAATTAAAGTCACTAAGATTTTCTTTAATATTTAATTTTAAAATCTTTAGTATTTTAAGTCATGCATTTAAATTTATGACCTATTTGGATTTTTAAAAAATTATAAAATGTGAGGTAAGGATTCACACAATTAATTGTATATTCAAGAGAGTTATAATGAAGATGCAATCTAAGCTAGGTAGGAAAGAGGTGAGGGTATGTGGAATGAATGTCCCTAATAAACTGTTATAATCAATAGATTTTTGATCCCAGTGAAGTTGTAGAAATTTCATATTTGTGGTACTAGACACAGTGAGAAAGGAAAGATAGAGGTCATAGTCAGATAGTAGGATACTGGAAGGGGAGATTATACAGCAGGGGCAGCTACTGGTAATGATGTGCCGACAGCAGTTCTTCCTAAACTTACAGATGTGGGAAACACAGATAATGTGAATATTTACACAGCACAGAGGACAAACTGTAAGGGACTTATATTGTTATGTAAATATGACTAAACATTTAAAATGTGACCTATATAGTTAGGATAAGAGATAATATTACACATTATTAAATACTGAATTTGTATATACTTCCAGAAATTATTTTCAAAAATTTTAATTAGAATCTGAGTCACCCTGAGCTTTTCTCCATATCAAGTTTTTCACTTATAATACTCCTGTATAATAATGTAATCATGATCACTTGAAATTTTTATAAATTTTAATTTACAAGAATATTATTTTCATGAAAAAAATATAAATGATTTTATTTAATTTTAAAAAATATTTTATTTATTATTTATTTGAGAGAAAGTAAGAGAGAGAGCATGAGTGGGGGGAGAAGGAGAAGCTGAGCAGGGAGCCCACTGAGGGCTGGATCCCAGTACCCCAAGATCATGCATAACCTGAGCCAAAGGCAGACACTTAACTGACTTAGCCACTTGGGTGCCCCTGTAAATGATTTATCACTCAATCCAAATGTGGGGCATAGCCTATAGTGTCACTCCACAGCGGGCATGGACAACAAGCTTGCCTGACCACAGAGCACAGACTGCAGTCCCATTTGACTGCTAGAATAGCTGACAGCCCCACCTAAGCGGGAATCTCAGCCAGCAGCATTGCCCAAGAGTGGAACCCAGTCTGTAGCCCCACTCAGTTGCGGGGCATAGCCTGTAGTCCCCCCAGCCCCAATCACAAAGCACAGCCTGGGGGCCAACTCAACCAGGCGTGGTTATGGAACTCCGTTAGTGGCCCTGCCTGAGCATGGTGTCCAGCCAGCAGTCCCACATAACTAGGGAGCACAGCATGAGACCACCCCCTCCAACTCTCAGTCCTCCCAGTTAGGGCAGCAGCCTTATAGAAATGCCTCCCAGCTGTAGGTACCACTTGCCTTCAGATGCTACCAGCTGGCCAGCCCAGAACCCCAGGCTGGGAGGACTGCTGAAGTTTTTTTTCCTGCCAGAGGGAACTGGAAAAGCCTGGAAAAGGAGAGTGCTTCCCTAATGCATAGATACAAACACAAGGGTACAAGGATCATGAAGAATCACGTTAATATGATACCATCAAAGGAAAGTAAAAAACTCCAATAACTGACTGTAAAATAATAAAAAAAATCTATGAACTGACTGACAAATAATTAGGAATAATCTTCTTTAAAATATTCAGTGAACTACAAGATAGACAACTGAAAAAATAGAAAAACATATATGAACAAAATAAGTAGTTCGACAAAAAAATAGAAACCATAACAAACACACACAAACAAAAACAGAAATCTTAGAACTAAAGAGTTCAAGGGCTGAAATGAAAAATTCAGCAGAAACCTCGCAGGGCAGAGAAAGTAGGATAGTGTATTCAAATTGCTAGTAAAACAAAACAAAACAAAAAACAAAACAAAACAAAACAAAAACACCCCAAACTGCCAACCAACAATAATATCCCTGACAAAGTCGTCCTTCAGAAATGAAAGTGTGATAAAGACATTTCAAGCAAAACAATGCTGAAGTAGTTCACCACTAGGTTTGCCTTACAAGAAACACAAAAGGGAGTTTTTCAAACACGAATGAAAGAGTTCTGACATCTTAAAACCTATGAATGTATAAAACTAACTGGTAAAGGCAAACGTAGAGCAAAATCAGATACTGTGATGTTGTAATGGTAGTGTGTAAATCACTTTCAACTCTAGTTTAAAAGTTAAAAACAAATGTATTAAAAACTATAGCTCTCATGTTTGGATGCTTTAAATATCAAAATTCTTTAGAGAAATATTGTATTTATTTATTGTATAGTTATTCCTTCAAACTTCTTGATTGGAATTAGGGACAGAATTTCCTGTGCACTTTTTTAATTTTAAGAGCCTACCTTAGTATTTTCCTCACGATTAAAAAATGCACAGGAAATGCTAAGGTAGCCCTTCTGTCCTTGATGTGGACTCTTAGCACTCCTCACCCTGAATCTCTTCACCTTTTCCACGATAAAATAAACTTAGCATTTGACACATTTCTTTTAGTTCATCATTAATCTTCCCATTTGTGTCTTTCCTGGTGACTAGAAATGCTTACGAGGCTAACTTCTGACTGTCAAATAATATGACTAGCAACAATTAGTACTTAATATAGGCATTGTCCTTAAAATAATTGGCTTCTTAATCCTCTGGTCCCTGGTATCTTTACTCTTGGATGAGGAATGACAGGAAGTGAAGCAGCCACTCTGGGCATACGGATGGAAGCCAGATGTTGGGAGTGACCAAGCTCCAAAGTCATTGTCCTTATAATCATTAGTATGTATCATACAAACTTCATTTGTCATCATCTTTTCTATTTCTCACAATAAAAATAATGTAGAAAGCTTCCATACAGTTTACTTTATCCAGCAGTGTTCCACTGGAATTTGATGTATTAGCCCAAACCAGGCTCTATATTCAAAGATATATTAAGGGGAATCAAGAGCTCAGTTCTGCATTTGAAGGTGTCACTGTAAAAGGCAGGCAATTTTTGGAGCTTTTTATCCATCATCGGTTATTATTCCCAATTTGAGGCCTTAATCAGAGATTTATTTTTAGTAACTACAATGAAGTTGTGCTGTTTACAGATTATTTCCATGTATTATTTCAGTTTTTTAAAGTGATACATTCATTTAATCCTTTATTCTTCATTAGTTTTTATATTTTCACAGGGACTATGAAATCAAAACCATTAAGAAACATGCTTTGATTAAAATGAATAAAACACTTGATAGCAGTAATGAATGAATTCAATTTGCCATTTACGCAATAAATTTTGTTAAGTTAAACCTACCATATTATTTAAAAAAAAAAAAGAAAAAGACAAGTAGCTAATTTCTAATTTCCAAAACATTCAGCAATGCATACATTTTATTTCAACCAACTGCATCATGGCAGTGCAACATAATCAGACATTTCAAAATCATTGTGTCATGTTCAACCATATGCAGTATTGATTAAGGAGTTATGTTCTTGTTTTATCAAGCAGTGATTTGGTTTAGTCTGGAAGAGGGACAACTTATTCAAATTAGATCTTCTGGATTCAAAGTATATTAGACACAGATGAAAATGGAGGGAGTGGGGTTATAGGCTTCACTCTATCTACAGCTGTGAAATAAGAATACCGTATGCAAGGCATTTGGCTATTTGTAGTTTAATAATTCTTTAGATTATTTAATTTATTAATTGTGGGTAGACAAACTTTGTATTAGGGATTATAGGAAAGCTAGTCTTTTACTAGAACAGCCCATTTTGGTCCAATGTGTGGCTTCTAATGATTGATCTGAAATCATGTCAGGATTAATGTGCTTATTTTAGTCTATATCAAGAGCAGATGCTGATTAGTTATAAGATGAATATACATTTTTGGACACAGACTGTTTTTACCAATTTGCTATTTAACAAAAGTCTCATTTAAGGTAATCAAAGGGAATGAAATATATTAAAAGGGATTTTTTTGTTGTTGCAAATTTTGACCAAATACTGGATCTAAAATTATGCTGAGAAATATAATAAGGGCCCTTGCATAGTGTAATGTTGGCGAAATTTCCTTTGGGTTTTAAAATATTCTTCTATTTTCTAAAATTGAAATATCATATAATTTTACAATGAACGTATCTTTGTTCTGAAAATTAATTGCTGTTACCACACTAACATAGTAGTGGATAGCTTTCTAAACAGATTGCTAAAAACAATCACTTGTCTATTTGGGGGCACCTTTCCCCCAAAACATAATTACTAGAAAAAAAATAATGTATTTCTTGACATGTAAAATAAGAATTTAATCACTGTATTCGGATAATAAAGGAATAGGGAATATGATAAATTTTTTTGGGAACTCAGTTATCAGCTAACTTAGTTTTTAGATGAGCACACAAAATCCTATTGAGGCTCCTTTTGTCTAAAACTGACTCACTGATGAATAGATAACCTAAAGCTAGAATTTATCACTCTTTAGTCCCAGAGCAGATTCATACCTACATCTCATAGAGTCATGCTGTTCAAACCGTAACACAAGAAAAATTCCATCACATTTGCTGAGGTTCTTCAAATAAGTTATAAAGAAATATCATAGAAAAATATTTCATTTAAGAACAACAGGAAATTCATTGTTTTCTGATATGCTGACTCTCCAACCAGCAGACCTCAGTTGATCAATAGTTTCCTTTTCAACATTTTATCAACTGAAACTTAGAAAATTCTAGTGATATGTCTTTGCTGTTAAATAGCCAAAATTTTGTGTTGCCAATAAATAATCAAAATACTTTTTCTGAAAACTTCAAAGATGATATAGTATTGAAGGAATCTACTCTATTAGACCTCAAAATATCAAACATTTATAAAATGGAGAATGTAAATTTTATGTAAAATTTCATATGTAAAAGTTTAACCACTTAAAAATTTAACCACTTAAACTTTTCAAATAAGACATAATTGTAATAAAAATTATTTCAAGACGGTAAGTATAAAGTCATTGTTTGAATACATAAACAAGAAACCTCATAATTTAAACATGCACAAAAATACCTGGGATGTAGTATATGCAATGCATTGTGAACCAAGCTCACAAAGAGGAAGAAAATATAGATTAATACCACATTTCACATATTTGAGGGTGTTATCAATTGTTGATGTACCATTATTTTTTATGTTACTTAGAAAAATCCTTCGATTAAAGTATGATTCAATGCAAAGAACTCTGCCTGACTAATGAACCGTTACTATCTACCTCTCATTATTATGAGTTTTAAAAAATTTATATCATGGACTTTTTAATCATTTTGCTTCATTTGCATTGTTAACATGTCATAGGCAACTTCTGTGCATGCACCTCAGTCACAAAACATAACCCAGTTCCATCTACCTCTCTGAGTGTTTTCCTTAGTCACTATAAAGCTGTTCCTGGTTGCTTTTCAAAAAGAAGGGCGTGGGGGAGTCTAGTCATTCTTTTAAAAATGAATGTTTGTTTCTTTCTATCAAATCATGCTTTTCGGGGTGCCTGGGTGGCTCAGTGGGTTAAAGCCTCTGCCTTCAGCTCAGGTCATGATTTTAGGGTCCTGGGATTGAGACCTGCATCGGGCTCTCTGCTCAGTGGGGAGCCTGCTTTCCCCTCTCTCTCTGCCTGCCTCTCTGCCTACTTGTGATCTCTCTCTCTCTGTCAAATAAATAAATAAAATCTTTAAACAAAACAAAACAACGACTTATGCTTCTCTGCTGTTTTTCCTGACTTTTTATACAATAGCTTTCTATGACAATGCTAAAATAGCCAATCTCATTGAAGACTTGAATGGCAATTCAATTGATTGACAACCATGCATGTAGTTCAACTAAAGTGAGGTCAGTATGAAGAGCTATGACCATATACACACATGAATCACATTTTTTTTCAAATATAAAATAAAATGAAAGGACACAATATCTGTTTCCTACTACGTACATCTCTCCCAAATTCTGATATTCTCCCAACACTGAAGATAATCATTAACACCAACAGCCACACATCAGAAAATATTACTAGAAATAGAAAGTGACCATTGAAACAACTTCCCACAAAACATCAAGCATCAGTTTAATTATAAAATGACATATTCAAAGAAAAAAAAAAATCTCTGGTCCAAGGATAATAGGTACATTAACAGAGGCGACACCACTATTTATAATAACTTTTCCCTAGGCATGCTTCAAGGTACCCTTTTTAGCTTGAGAATTTTTAGACAGTTAAGTGAACCCAGGCTATGGCTAAGTAGCATACAAACATCACAATGAGAACAACTGTAAAAGCTCTATGAAATACAAACATGCTGACATTTGAAAGCCTTAGAAAGCATCCAAGGCAGCTGACATTTAAGGGTCAGTGTAGCACAAAAGAAATGCAGTGAGGTGAGCCTGATATTCTCTGCTGCTTTTTCCTTGAGACACTTTCTGGTTCTTAATTGGTATTCAGTTTGGAGGTCAAGAAAAAGAAGATCAGAATTACAGCAGTCTCATGTAGCTTGCCAAAGACTGGAGATCAGGGATATGAAGGTGCCCTGGACTTCAGGGTTCAAGATGCCAAAGGAAATGGAGCCTCTGAAAGGTGAGCTTGATATGGTGTCTTAACTTTCTCCTTAAGCTTTTGCCATTTTCTCATCTTTGCTGGTCAAGAGTATAATAAAGGAAGCAAAGTGTGATAGGTAAAAAACTGAAAATATAAACAATGGCTCTTCTCTTGGATAGGAAGGGGCAGATTGCAGCAGACCATCATTACCGTGAAAACAACAGAGATTTTCACAATGGCAGTGTGAGGTGCTCAACAGACCCTCTCCCCCATAAAATGAACATGTAATGGACAAAAATACACATATATAAAATTGAAATCTCTGGAAATTGTCCTGAGAGCATACAGCTAATAGAAAAACATATTTACAGAAACTGACTAAATCTCAGCAACAGCAGTGAGAGCCACACATGCTCTTTCCTTAGGCTCCCAGCCCCAGCTTAGCAGGACATCCTCTAGGAGGATGCAGCTAAGAACATAGAACTTCCCCCGCGCCACTAGCTCCCAGTCAAAGGTTACATGTTTGCTCTAGGAGGGCTAGGCCCCCTGCATCTTTCCTCACACCTCCAGCTCTAGGTTGCAGAAACAATTTCAGGCAGCATAGTCAAGAGGACAACTACATACTGTCTCCCAGAGACGCACTTTAGATTCAAAGTTACAAATAGATTGAAGTAAAAGTATTGAACCATGCACACGGGAATCATGCACACAGAAACCATAAGAACTGAAATGGCTGTACTAATATTAAACAAGATAGATGTAAAAGATTACTTGAATAGGCATATTTTATAATAATTAAAGTGTCAATCAGGATGAAAAACAACTATAAACATATACTCACCTAATAATAGTGCCCCAAAACCCATGAAGCAAAACTGATAGAATTGAAAAGAGAAATAGACAATTCAATAATAAGATTTGGAGACTTAAATACCCTATATTCCATAATAAATAGTACTACCAGGCATTTCAACAAGGTACAGAAAACTTGAAACACTATAAACTAGCTAGATCCAACATATATCTCTAGAACATTCCATACAACCATTGCAAATTCACATTCTTATCATGCACATATGGAATACACTCTGAGATAGATCACATGCATGACCACAGGATAAGTCCCAATATATTTAGAAGAAACAAAATCAAATAAAGTGTATTCTGCAAACAATAGAATGAAATTAGAAATAAATGGAAGGATGGTGGAAAAAATGGCAACAAGAACCTAGCTTCCATTTCTCCATAAAGAGCAATGATTGGACAAGCTATCCATGAACGAAAACAGCTCTGAGAGACCTCTAGAATCCACTTAGGAGGTTTTAGCAACACAGTTAAACAAAAAATAGGCAGTTTTCCAAAGAAGACATACAAATGGACAACAGGTACATCACTATCAGGGAAATGCAAATCAAAGTCATGGAGAGATATCACCTCACACATGTTAGAATGGCTGTCATCAAGAAGACAAGGGCCAACCAAGTATTGGTGAGGATGTGGAGAAAAGGGAACCCTTGTTGTGCACTACTGATGAGCCACTATAGAAAACAGCATGCAGGTTCCTCAAAAAACTGAAAGTAGATCTATCATATGTTCAGTAATTCCACTTCCAAGGATATATCCAAAGGAATTGAAATCATGACCTTGAAGAGATATCTGCATCCCCATGTTCACTGCTGTGCTAATCATAGTAGTCAAGGTATGGAAACAAGGTAAATGTCCATCAATGGATGAATGGATAAAAAAAATAGATGTATAATGGAATGTTATTCAGCCATAAGAAAGAAGGAAATCTTGCCATTTGTGACAATTTAGACGAATGTTAAGGGCATTATACGAAAAGAAGTAAGTCAGATAGAGAAAGGCAAATACTATATAATAACAATGGTGTGTGGATTCAAAACAGCCAAACTCAGAGAAACAGAGAGTAGAATGATGGTTACCAGGAGCTAGAATTGGAGGAAATGGGGAGACACTGGTCACAGGGTTTAAACTTCTAGTTAAAGAGATTAGCAAGTTCTGGTGATCTAATATTACAGCATGGTTATTATAGCTAAAAATACTCTTTTATATCCTTGAAAGTTTGTAAGGGAGGAGATTGTAAATGTTCTCACTATAAAAAGAAACAGGAATTTTGTGACAAAATGGAGGTATTAGCTAATGCTATGTTGGTAATCATTTTGCAATAAATGTATCAAATCATCAGACAGCATATCTTAAACTTACACAATGTTTTATGTCAATTATATCTCAATAAACCTGGAATTTTTTTAAATAAAACAATAATAGAGGAATTTGGAAAATTCACATGTAGGTAGAAACTAAATAATATATCTATATATAACTAATGGGTCAAAAAGGTTAAAAATATGGTAAATATGCAATAGGTATCTTTTCTCCTTTTGAATGTTTTCAATTATGTTTGATGGATAAAGGAAAAAATTAGAACACTGTCAGATTTTCTCCATGCATATAGAGACAGTATTTTAAACAATTATGAATGTGCGAATGTGTCATTCTTAGGGCTATAATCCAATATTACAATTCGGTATTTTGTTCAAATTACTCTGACTTTCACCACTGGGGGGTTTCCACATTGACTTCCCTTGTCTTTTTGACGTGCTCCATCCATTTTTCTCTTTTACAAAATTCCGTATGTTCTATAAGATGCTCCAGGTTTATCTTCTATTTCCTATGTTCAAGCCCTAGAATTTGCTATTTCTTCAAGTAGCCCTGATTCCTTTCCTTGGAGACTGTTAATTAAAACAAAGATTTGAACATATGTGGATTCATTTTTAGTGAGGTTTTGCTGCTTTTAAACCTTTTCAATGAACAGAGCTGGGAAATAGAGATGCTAACTCATGAATAAACACATAGCTATTTATTTTTATATCGAGCAATCAACATAGCCATTAAAGCAATTTAATTATATGTATTGAATATATTTGGGGTAATTATAAGAATGAGAGAGACAGATTTTTTCGAAAATCTTCATTTCATTGGCAACATCATCTAGTAATATTTATTTACCTTTGGTATAAAGAACTATTGGTATTTCTTATAGCTGGAAATGAATTCTTTCAACATTTGTCTGTATTATTTTTATTTAGGTCTTTTTCTGGAGGATATATTCAGTGGTTTTAGAATTCTAGACTGATAGCTCTTACTTTCTCTTCTAGTACTTTAAACATGTTTCCCATTGCCCTCTTTTTTTTTTTTTTATGTTAGTCACCATTAAATACATCATAAGTTTTTGATGCAGTGTTCCAAGATTCATTGTTTACATATAACACCCAGTGCTCCATGCAATACGTGCCCTTCTTAATCTCCATTATTTTTAGGGAGAACTCTGACACCATTCTTACTGCCTTTCTGTATGTAATTCATCTATTTTAACTAGCTGCTTTAACATTTTTTCCTTTATATTGATTTTCAGCAGTTTGATAAGGATGTACTTAGATGTGTGTGTGTGTGTGTGAGAGAGAGAGAGATAATTACTATTCTTGTGGTTTTCTAAACCACTGGGATTAATAGGTTTATGCTTTTAACCTGAGGAAACTCTTGGACATTATCTCTTCAATAATTTTTTCTGTCCCATTTTTTTTCTCTTCTCCTCAAGTACTCCACTTACATATATATTAGAATATTTTACTTAGCCTCAGTATCTTGGATATTCTTTTACATTTATTTTTCTACCATTTTCTGTTTCTGTTTCAGTTGGAATAATTTCTATTGATTGTTTATACTGATTTTTTCTTCTATTTTGTTCAGGTCACTGGTAAGCCCACCAAAATATTACTCATCTCTGATAACATGTTTTCATTATGAGCATTATAATTGGCTTATTCTGTTCTATCTTACTTATGGACTTATTTATCTGTACATATTTGTTGTTCCCATTTCACAATGTATCATTAAATATACTATTTTTTAAAGAATATCGCTGCTTGATAATTTCAAACTTTGTTCCATCTCTGAATTGGGTTCCACTGACTCTTTCCTCTCTTGATACTGTGTCACATTTTCGTTATTTTTAAAATAAATTTTCTAATATTTGGTTGAATGTAAGGTTTCGTAGTAAAGTAACAGTGAACACTAAAGTAAATAATACTAATACATTATTTTCTTAAGAAAACATTATTTTCTTTACTTTAGAGAGAAAAAGAGAGTACGAGTGAGAGCAGGAAGGGGCAGAGGGAGAGAATCTTCAAGCTGACCCCCGGCTGAGCATGGGGCTCAACATCAGGACCTATAACATCATGACCTGAGCTGAAACCAAGAGTCAGATGCTTAATCAACTGAGCCAACAGGTGTCCCAATACTAATATATTATTTATAATAATAATATGATTCCCAGCAAAGGGCATTGGCTATTTTTCTGTCAGGCGATCAACCTGTGATAAAGTCAATTTGGCCTGGAGCTAAGTTGTGTCTGGGCTTTGCAGTTTGGGAACGGAAGCTTCCCTTACGTGATTTAAATTGCAGATCTTCTTCCCTACTCTCAGACATCAGCAGGCCCCTGTACCTGCAACTCAAAGGTCCTTTTCAGGCCATCTACACACATCAGTGAATAGTGCCACAGCTTGGTACGCAGTGTAAGGCCCAGAATGCCTATGTGGTTTCTTTCTTTGCTCTTCTCTACCTTTAGACCTTAGCAGACACTCTGTGCTTAATCTTTAGTGGGTAAAAATTTTTTTTCAACTTCCTTAACTATCTTTCATCAGCAGATGGCTTAGACTGATCATGGGTTTCTCTCACTTGCTTAATACCAGATTTTTGCAAGATTCTTTAGCATGCACCCATGGAGGACTCTCAGCTTTCCTCCACATCCCCTCCCAAATGGAAGACAGCTGTTGCCTCCTACTCAGTGTGAAGCTGGAAGTGCCTGGAGACTGTCTCTGGGTTCTTCTGTTCCACCCTCAAACTTCAGCACTTTTTCCTCAGAGGAGGTCTCTCTCCACCTCCTGCTATGCTGCCAATCATGGCACGAGCTCTCTGTGGCATCTGTGTTAAAAAGTAGAAATTGCATGGAGATTCCTGTTGTGTCTGGGCCTCCCAGGGATTCTAAACTATCATGCCAGACCACCCTCAGTTTTTACAAATTTGATCAATTTCATCCGCGTTCTTACTTGCATCACTGGCAGTTCCTTTTGCTTCCTGATGCTTTGCCAAGAATGAAAGCTGCTATGGGTCCCTCCTTCCCCAAAATAGACTTGTCACTTTTTGAATTGTAGTTAATTAGACTCTTTGCCCACTAAGCTCTCAGATGTTATGTTCATGTTGTTAGGATGCAAGAGAGTTGTCTTGTGACTCTATCCTAAACAAAAGCAGAAGTTTTGTTTTTAAAGGTCGGTAATTACAGTATCTCAAAACTACATACTTTGAAACTGTTTTAATTATGAAAAACTTCAGATGTCAAATTCAAAATGACATACATATTTGGAAATGCATTTTACTTGAAATTTTCTCTACAGTGTACCTGGACAACAATGCTTGGTGACCACAATTCTAAGGCATTTCCTGATAACTGCTATGCCTAATGAGAAAAGAAAATGAGTGATTACAAACCCTAATACAGGCATAATATCAAGACAGCTAGACTTCAAGAATAGAAATTCTGGTCTCTCCTATCCCCAAATAAACAACGCTAGCCATTTGGAAAACTAATGGAGCACATGAAGTATGGTGGAAAAAAGTCCAAAATATTAACTATGATCAGTTGTGTAAATGAGGACTGTAGGAATAGTTATTTGTACTCCCTCCTTGCCTCTCCATGCACAACACATATAAAGAGGTTGGTGCTAGAGGTTGTTTGAATTATAATAACAGTAATCACCCAGAGATGGATAAGGCAACTAAAAGGATATTCCGATTATCTCTTGAGGAAATGTCTAACGCATGGTATGTGTGCATGTGCGCACATGCCAGGAATAAGTGTGATATATTAGGTGGGAATAGTTGTAGGTTTTCTTATTATTATTGGAATTTTTATGGGTATGCAGCACACTATATAGATCTTCAGTAGCAAACTAGTGTGAGATATGGGCTTATTAATTCTCGGTATTTATTCTCATGCTCTCCTAGGGTGCTTTCCTGAATGGTAGAGACTGAAAAGTTCATAATTACTTCTTTTCTACTCCTTGTTGTTGCATCTGGATAGCAGTTACATTCTACAGTAAGAAACATTTGTTTGATATCCAAAAGAATGTTTAAGAGGAAATGGAGCCATCTTCGGCTGATTGTTTCTTTTGGCAACAAGCCAGCATTTTAGTGGCCATCTTTTCCATTTTCTAGTGGTCCATTTCCAAGTAGCTGCTGAGGCTACGATCCCTGGCTCATAACAATGACCATTTGGTTTTTTTTTTGTTTGTTTGTTTTTTGTTTTTTTATTAAAAAAATTAATTCCATGTTCTTTTCCATTTAAAAATGTTTCTAAGACTTTATTTTTTGGAGCAGTCGTAGGCTAACAAAATTGGGAGAAAGGTATAGAGATTTCTCTTACGCTCCTTACTCAAACATATGTATAGCCTCCCCTATTATAAATATCACTCGCCAGAATGGTATGTTTTTTGGAAGGATAAATCTATACTGACACATTGTAGTCACCCAAAGTCTGCGGTTTATCTTAGGGTTCATTTTTAGTGTTGTATACTCTGGGTTTGGACAAAAATATAATATATCCATCATTATAACCATCATTTTAGGATATAGACTATTTCCACTGTCCTATAAATCTTCTGTGATTTGCTTATTCATCTCCCCCACTCCCACCCATGGCTGGCACTAATCTTTTATTGTTCTGTGACTATTGGTTCCTGAATTCATTAATTCCAATGATGGATCTTGATTGTCATTCCTACAGGCCATCTGTTGATATGTAAGACTTAATACTTCCTTCATTAACGACATTTCTGCTTTTTATACCTAGAATGTTTCTGTTTATAGTGTTACACAAAGAAATTTGTTTATAGTGTTACACAAAGAAATAGAGAAAACAAACTATGAATTTTAAGTATACAACTGTTGAACCCACAAATTCAGCAAGTTTCTTCCAATCTAAACTTTGATGTGTTTTGAAAAAAAAATACAATACAAGGGACACAGTGACAGAAACCTGAGTGGCTATTCGTTTCATGATTGCATATATGGTTCTCCATATGAGCACAAATGGTTTCCCTTTGAATGAACTGCGTTTGCAAATACGAGAATCAGTCAAAAATTCATGTATGCTACATTCAGATACAAGAAAGTATAGCAATAAAAATATAATTTAAAAAATGTAATTTCTCTCATACAGCATTTCCATGTTTCCTATGGCAAAATACTATAATTATAAACCTTATCTGCTTTATTAATATTACATGTGAGGTGCCTTCAGGAAACATTTTACATAATCTGAAAATCATCCTATTTCAATATGCCAATGTTCCCTCTCAGCTCTTGCAATTACAATGCTGGGAATCTAGCCCAAGAAAATAATCCTAAATATAAGAACAGCTTCATGCATTCCAATATTCTTCCATTTCATTTATATTAATAAAAACAAAATATATCCTTTAATACTAAAAAATAAGTTTTTGATTAGGGAAGACATAGGATGACAACTCTAAATTAGGGAATCATCATCTTGAAATTAATATTCTGGGTTAATAAAAGATTCTTATTCTTTATTTAATGAATATAGGAAGCATGACAAATTACATAAAACAGAACTCACATGGAAAAGTAGGGGAAAGCATGATTTAAAAATTATAGTGTATTCAGTTTTTCCTGATGTGACACTGACAAATTGTGTTTTAAGGAAAGAGTTTTTAATTTTATTTTTTGAAATAATCATATAATTGGCATCTAAATGTCATGAGAAAAGATATAAAAATTGATATTTCAGTAAATGTGGCTCCTGCTGTCATGAAGCTTATGTGTAGTTGGGAGACTAGACGTTATTCAGACCTCCCCACAATTAACATAACTTTGATAAGCAGTTTGAGAAGTTGATAGGTGCTAGAATACAAATTGAGTTTTACATACCCACAAATACCACAGAATGTTTCAGGAAAAAAAGGTCTAAAGGCATATTAAATGGATGCCTGAAAAAAGTATAGAAGCACACTATATCTCTGTAACCATTATTCCATTGTGCATCATATTTTTATTTTTTAGATACAAGCTATAATCTACCCAGTGTAAACTTCTTGATATTAATGGACATTTATTTCATCTTTGTATTGTCCATATAGTATGGTATAGGTCTTATATTTGGTCTTCTATAATACTGTTTGATTCAATAAGTTAATTAGCCTTTGCCAGCAATATTCTAAATAGGGTACAAATTCTGTGAAGGCAGATATAATATGCTTTATTTTCTTGTGTTCTCCTTTGGACCACAATGGCTTTCTACATGACACAAAATTTAGCCGAAACTCAGTATTTACTCACAGCAATGGAATAGATAGTGGTTAGGAGCACAGATTCCATGATCAGATTACCAGGGACTTGAATACTAAATCTAACACTTATTCTTTAACCTCTCCATGTCTCAGCATTCTTGTGTGTAAAATGAGAATTACCAAACTTCAGCTAGATAGGACTCAGGATTTGGTAAACTATAAATTTGTAGTCAAATTAGTCTGTAATTAAAATTCTAAGGTGGTCAAATTATTCATGTGGGATATTCCCACAGAATGTAGTAATGTTAGGAAAAACCCTAAAACACCTGTTTTCATTTAAGGGGAGCCAGATTTAAAGCAATATCAGAATTTGTACATATGTGATTATATGTATATTGTGATAAAGGGTAAAACTAATTTTATTAAGTTTTTCAGCACATAACCTCCTCTTTCTATCTTTGCCCTTACTGATATTTGATAGATGACAAAATTGAAATTCTGACAATAAATATAAAAACCCTCAGTGGATGACTTAAATGGCAGATAAATCAATAGTTGAAAATGTAGGTAGCAATGAACCAATGACTTGAAACACATTATAGAAAACTTAAAAATGGGAATATAAAAGAGAAGCTAGGAGACATGGTACTTCAAGACATCCAACAGAGGTTTGTTCCAAGAGAACACTGGGAAAATAGGAGATAGACAATATTCAAAGCCATAATGTCAGAGAATTACCTAAACTATAAGGAAGTCATGAAGTAGGGATAGAATAACATTACCACCTAAATACGAATCACAGTCTCTTCCTGACTCACAATCAGAAGTGGACTCCAGAGTGAACTCTTAAGCATTAGTGTTTGCTTGCCTGGTTAGAGGTAATGTGAAATTATGGTATTCTCTGTCTCCTACTTACATGTTACCAATAGATACTGGAATTTTTCTCTTGTCTCATGGTTGTTCTGGGTTTTTTAGTTGTTGCTGTTGCTTCATTTTGTTTTTGTTTGTTGAGGATGTGTTAAGGAATTCAGAATAAAAGAAATCAGGGGTTCTTATAGAAATTGTTTACCATAGGACTGGGACAAGGAAAATACTAGATGAGCTTGCAACATTCAGTAGTGTGCCACAAAATAAAATGCTTAAAAAAAAAAAAAAAGGAGGAGCATGAATATAGGAACTAATCTGAAAGAGCCTCCAGTGATCGAAGCTAGAAGAATGTGAGCAACAAAACCCAATACCAAATTATTTGCTTATAAACCAAAGAAAATAATATATAACTATGATAGGATTTGGGCTTTCCTGATCTTGGTTGCTTGGAATAGATTATGTTGCATAGTAAAAATAACTCAGCAAATGTGATTAAAGTTTTGAAACTTGAAGGAGATTATCCTCAATTTTCCAGATGGGCCCAATCTAGTCACGTAAGCCCCTACAAGCAGAGATTTCTCTCCAGCTGGGCTCAGTCAAAAAGATGCACCAGAGGAGGTGGCAAAGGAGAGATTCAAAGCATGAGAAGGGCTATACCACCATTGGTGGCTTAAAAATAGACTGAATCAAGGAATGCAAGGGGCCTCTAGAAGCTGAGTATGATGCTTGACTGACATCCAGTAAGTAAACTTCAGCTCTACGATCACAGGCAACTGAATCATCCCGCCAACAACGTGAGTGGACTTGGAAGTGATCCTAGAAAGGAATCCAGCCCTGGATACACCTTGTTGTCTGTCGTGTGAGTCTGAGAGAAGAGGAACCAGCTGAGCTGCACTATGGTCCAGACTCCTGATGCATGGAAACTACGAGATCATAAATGAATGCTGTTTTAGCTGCTAGGTTTGTGCAATAATTTTTTAGGTTTCAGTAGAAAACTAATACAATAACAATTAATCCATCTGATTTAAATAAAGGGATAAAGAACAAATCTTGAACAATTCTAAATAACAAACATAGAAAGAATGTGGGGAACAGAAAAATCACCATTAGAATGTGCCTGGGGTTCCTCAGTCCATTAAGTGTCTGCCTTCACCTCAGGTCATGCAACACCTTGGGGTCCTGGGATCCAGCCCACAATGGGCTCCCTGCTCAGTGGGAAGTCTGCTTTCCCTCTCCCTCTACCTTCCCCCCCCGCCCCGCCACCAGCATGTGCTGGCTCTTTCTCTCTCTCTCTCTCTCTCAAGTAAATAAATAAACCTTTAAAAAAAAAGAAAAAAGAAAATCACCATTAGAATAGCACAATAGTAGTTGCTGTACATAAGAACAATGATGGATGATAAAATTTGTGAAGAAATATTTTTGGAGAAACATATTTGCATAGCTGCAAAGTATCTCTTCCAAAAGATAAATTAATTTCTGAGGTGATTTTAACACATGTCCATACAATACTTCATAATCCTCTCACTAGGATTATTGCCTCTCCTCTTGCGTATGGGTACTTAAAAATGGTATTTCCATTTTTGTATATTTACAATAATATATATTTACATTTTGTATATTTACAATTTTGTATATTTACATGATAAAATGCAATTACATAAACAGAACAATAGTTCTACAGAGGCTGGAAAGAACATCAAAGAAGGTCCCAGATAATAGAAACACATATATAAAACTCAATGAGGTGCAATTTTACTGTCATTTGGTAAGGTTTGAGCCAGCAATTACCCCTGGAATTTGGAATAACTGAACCACAAAGTAAATTAATCAAAAATGGTATCAAAGGCATCTGAAATCACATAGACCAGCAGTTGCTGATGTAAGCCATTGGCAAATTATTGCACAGCTTGAATCATGCTAAATGCATATGACAGAGATTTGATAAAAAAAAAAAAGTAAGTGTGCACAACTAGTTATAATTCTGGAATAAATAATATCAGCAGCATACAACAAAACTGAAAATATTCAAATAAATGAATCATAGGTTTAGATGCCTATTTCTTCTTCTTGGCTCTGGTAGTTTTATCTCCCTTTAAGGACTCAGATTAGAACTTGCAGTGGGATTAATCTGTCAAGTGATATTCCAGGATCTTCAACCATGGGCCTTGAACATAATGAGGACATGAAGAAATGAATATTGCACGATAGGGAGTGAAACAAATCTGTTAATCCCAAGAAAACGATAAAGAAGGGGATAGGAAAACAATATAAAAAATTAGTTTCAGCCATTAAAACTGGTTGGTTTAATCATTATATTGAAGAGATGAAAGGTAGTCATTCTGAATCAGTCTTCTATAAAATTTTGCAAAGGTTAAATGAAATAATATGGAAGACATGGCTATGGAAACTTCCTTTTTCTTTCTTTTTTTTTAAGTGGAAACTTATTTCTGTGTTGGCTGAAAAAGGTCTCAAATACAAGATAGTCTTATTAATAAGATGTCCTCAATAATTTATTGAACTGAGAGCTTACTGTATTATTCAGAAACTCAAATCCCAGTTCTGTGGAGGAGCAAATTCTCAAGAGCATATCGGGGATTTTTGTTGGCAACTTACTAGATTCATGGCGACTTAACAACCTCTGTAACTCAACTGGAAGCAGAGGCCACTTCCTAATTGCTAAGCAAGTAACTTAGAGGAGAGTTAAAATAAAAAATATTTATTGAAGACCCTGATTCACAGTGTATTATAGTAAACTTGCAGTCATGGTGGAGATAATCAGAACAAGAAAGTACTGAAGAGAAGGCTCAAGAAAGTCTTAAATATTCAAATTGCCTCCTCTACTGACTGTGCTATAGTTACTGTTTGCTAAATGGGGACATTGGAGTTGATTTTCCTTAATCCGTTCATTTATAAAGTTTAACAACTAAATGTCTGAGACGAGATCATAGGACAAAGGCAAAGGTATATTTACCATATAAATACATATATTGATATTAAATTTTAGAGCAATTAAAATTTCTAGTTTTAAAAATACCATTTTATACAGAAAATTATAGTAAATAATTTATTTTATTAATAAAGATTTGAACAGCCAAGACTCTACGTTTTATTAGCAATCCTAATTGCATTAAGTAGTTGATAAAGTTTTAAGTTCCATTGAAAAAATTTTTTTAAGTAGTTGATAAAGTTTTAAGTTCCATTGAAAAATTTTTTTTAATTCTTTAAATTCAATTTCATTAACATACACTGTAAAATTAGTTTCAAGGGGAGAATTTAGTGATTCATCATTTTCATATGGCACCCAGTGCTCATTACATCAAGTGCCCTCCTTAATGCCTGTCAACTAGTTGCCCCCTCCCCCGACACACTTCCTCTCCAGCAACCCTCAGTGTGTTGTACTTGAGAATCATAAAAATGAAAAGCACAAAATATTCCATTTATACTTTCTTATGTTAGAGTGACCTTTCTCCTTTATTTGAGAAGTCTGAGTTATATATTAGTATAAAAACTGATCTAAGAAAGTCTTATACTTTTTAACTTTTAAAAACTTACATTTATCTCCCCGGTTACTCAAACTGACTGCAGGTTAAAAGGTCATAATAAAAATACATTATATTAAATAAAAATAAATAATTATTGTTAGCTAACTGATAGAATTCTTGGTTGAATGCATTGTTAGCATTTAGAATTTACATATTTTGGGTTCTATGCATGAATTGTTTGGTTAATTGATTTTTGTACATTCTTCTAGATTTATGTTTATTTATCTACTCATGTAATGCAAATGATGGACAGCTCATGAAAAGAACATTTAGATTTTGCCTAGTTGCCTTGAATAAAAATAAGTTCAGAATAGAAGATTAAACCTCTGAGACATAAACTATATTTCTCATCAGAAAACTTAATCCCTTACCATATTTTAGAGGTTAAAAAGTTAGCTTTAATAGTGCACAAGTGAATTGGAAATTTATATTTTCATTGACTCAACATTATACAGAATGACCAAAAGTCTCAGTATAGACTGCTGGATTCATGATATATTCCTCAAGTTAAATAAAAAGTGAGAGTAGCATATTAAAAATACAGTGATTTATGAATAGCCAAGATAATTTTTCACATAATTTTTCCAGAAAATAGTGTAAATGTAAAACGTTTATACCAAAAATGAAGTTTTAAAAAAAGTTACTTAAATAGCAATTTGTATTCAAAATTTAAATGAGTATGTGGAAAACTTTAAAAAAATTCTGGGTATAAGGGCAGGTCAAAACATTTGATACATTCTGCATTTAAAAATTCCATCAAATTTAATAGCAAAATATAATCTCAAAGGCAATATAATTAATCTCTCTTATTTAACAATAGAAAATAGTAAATAAAAGAATGTTTAAAACATGTGTTAGATTTCTTGAGTTATAATGTCATTATAAAAATAGTAGGTGTTATTGGAGTTACAAAGATTACATTTCAACTCTTATTAATATTTATAGTAATTAATAAGTAATATTAGATAATATACCATGAATATACCATGAATATACCATGAATATAACATATATCTCTATATTTACATACTTATATATTCATAAGTATGTTGCTGTTATGATAGAATATGTTATATTACATTTATAAACATTTAATATTTCATATTAATTCAGTAATATATGGATGATATATTATCTATATGTTAAAATATAATAAAATGAATATTTGTTGATTCCCTACATTTTGTGAAATATAAAATTTACCATCATTATGTTTTGTAAAAAATTCTAAAACTCAGTGAGATACAGATTATTTTTAGCTCCATCTTAACATTTGTGAAAATTAGAACTGAAATTCTTTTGGCCAGAAAGTACATAATCTAAGCAAGTGTGAGAACTTAACAAAATCACACTACATCTCTGCCTCTTATTTACCTTCTTTGTATAAAGAGTTGGAATCAAACAATGCACTTCGAGGAAATAACAAGATATTATATCAAGCCATTTTTATATTGTAGACAGATACCAATTGTGCGGAACACTTTGAACAGTATCTTACGTGTGCTAAGCACTCAATAGGATAGACACAATTGCTATTGCTACTATTATCACCATCATTATTATTATACTGGCTGCTGCTACCACTTTTCTGGATATTATTTTGTTCCTATCCTAATGCTCTATCATACTAATAATCTATAAACATATTTATGTTTAGTCATGCAGTATATTTTATATAATATAATCTGTTTTAAAATTTATAAACTATGGTGGGAGCAAACCTTTAGAAGTTAAGATACTTGAGTAAATGTCCACACATCACCCTGCAGCTTCTGATGCTTCTTGTCCAGGTTAGGTTTGCCTGACTGTAGTCTAGCACAATAAAAATGAAAGTTATTATACGTCCTTTCAGGGGCTTAACCAACTAAAACAAATGAGGCTTATCATTCTAAAACCTACCGTCTTTATGAAAAAGTTTTTTCTCTACTTGTTTTTGACCCACCATAAATTTTCCATTATTATGCACGATGATCCATGTTTATTTGTATTATTAACTACGTGGGAACATTTAATTAAATTTTTGTAAGTTTAACAAACATTCTGATTTGATGATATATCAATTATACACACATACACAAGCATGTTGGCATTTTCATTTGTCTCCTTCCCATATATTGTTAATAAACCTGAAAAATTGAGTTGTTAATGTTAAGAAAAATCTAGGATTGGGGTGCCTGGGTGGCTCAGTAGGTTAAAGCCTCTGCCTTCGGCTCAGGGCGTGATCTCAGGGTCCTGGGATCGAGCCCCACATTGGGCTCTGCTCAGCAGGGAGCCTGCTTTCCCCTCTCTGTCTGCCTCTCTGCCTACTTGGGATCTCTCTCTCTGTCAAATAAATAAATAAATCTTTAAAAAAATATCTAGGATTAATATATTGGCAAGTAAAAGAAAATTTTGGAAAGGAAAGTGCTTTGTTTTGAAAATACCTTTTAATTTTTTAAATCTTTTTAAAATTGATAATACTTAAATCCATCACTATTTCTTTTTTTCTTTTAAAGAATTTATTTATTTATTTGACAGAGAGAGAGAGATCACAAGTAAGCAGAGAGGCAGGCAGAGGGACAGGGGGAAGCAAGCTCCCTGCTGAGCAGACAGCCTGACGCGGGACTCGATCCCAGGACCCTGAGATCATGACCTGAGCCGAAGGCAGAGGCTTTAACCCACTGAGCCACCCAGGTGCCCCATCCATCACTATTTCTAACAGGATTATTATCATAGCCTTTTAATTAAGTGATTCCCTTGCTTCCACTATAGAACACAGTAGTCCAACCTGCATACTAATTTCAGGAGAACATTGTAGGAAGCAAATCTAGCAGAAATAATCATAAAGTATGTACAAAGAATTTACATAAAGAAGTATTAATTGAGTATTAAAGTATATTAAAGGAGGTTTAATAAATGGAGAGGACAACAACATTATGGGTGAGCAGGCAATGGTACTAAGATGTGAGTTCTGTTGTAGTTAGCTTATAGATTCCATGTGAATCCGATCAAAATCACAGCGTCTTTTTGGTAGACCATGACAATTTATTTATAAAATATATTTGTTAAAATCCAAAGATATACAAAACACTCTGAAAAAGTTGTCCAGAGTTGTGGACAACTCTGTTAGATACTTTTTTTTTTAAACAAGGCTGTGGCAATAAAGACATGTTATTAGTAAAGAAGTAGGGATACAGAGGAGTGAAACAGAATATGGAGTCACAAACATCTTTTATATATGAAAGAGCTAAAATCACAGATAAATAGGAAAAGAATGATTATTCAACAAATGTTGGAGAAAAAAACTAACAGTAATAACAAAAAAACTAATTATCTACATGGTAAAAAATTAACCCTTACCACACACTATACACAAGGCAAACTGAATAATATTTAAATGTGAGGAGAAACATGAGGAGAAAATATTATGTAATATTAAATAGAGGTGGATGGAGAGAAGAATTTCTTAAACAAGCAAGCGAAAAGTAATTAAAGAAAAAACCTAATAAGATCATTGCTTCTACTTTCCATGGTAGATTTTTCTAATTTGCCTTATTTATTTTAAAAATAGAATAAATAAAAAGAACAGAAAAAAATCAATAAAAGCAGACTATATTTTTAAAGATTGTAAAGGAAAATATTGATACATTTAACTACATGTATAATTCTCCCTTCTTGAGCTTGTGTGGGACCTACAAATATGATGGAATTGTCATTTCCTTCATTTAGTTATAGTATATGGCAAAAGTGGTGGGGAAATCTCTTTCATGATTAGGTTACGCTTTATAACACTGACCCATAGCCATCTGGAGGGGGATTCTCCTGTTGTCCTTGGAGTAAGCTAGAACCTTGTAAAAGGGCCACAAGGGTAAGACCATGAGTCCTTGGCTAGGACCTGAGCGGAGCCACTAGGAACTGAAAACAACTTCCAACCAATAGCCAGTAAAAAAAAAATGGGGACCTCAGAGCTACAACCACAAAATATTAATTTTGTGAATAACCTGAATAATCTTGGAAGACTATATTTATCTCCAGATGCGAGTACAGTTTTGCCAGCACTTTGATTTCAGCACATAAGGCCCCGAGCTGAGAGCCCATCTAAGTCATGCCCGGATTTCTGTCCTCCAGAAACTGGTATAATAAATGGGTGTTGTTTTATGCCATTAGTTAACAAATACCTAAAATGTAGGAGTAGCTTTTAGTACAGGAAAAGCCATCAAAAAAGACTATGTGCTTTTCTTTTTGTGCATCCATTTAACCCATGCTAAGAATCCAATACAATACTTACAAGCCCATTGTGATTATTTATCTGCCTGCCATATTACATACAAAAACAGCATTTTATCCACCTCAGTATCTTTAATAGTTAGCACATTTCATGACACATAGTATATGCTTAACATATACCACTAACATGTAATAAAACATTGTACATGCTATGAAAATGCTGAAAATGAATAAATATAAATAAAGAAGCATGAGTTAGGAATATGCATTTAAGAGGATTTAGGAGGGAGTAAATGAACAGACTGAATAAAGTATATCTGTAAATACACTGAAGAATACATGTAAATAAATATGTACATATGTGTATAATTTACAGTGGTTATATAAATATATTAAGAGTCATTTCTTCACTGTCAGTTTTGAAGTAGAGACCATTTGTAGGTCTTTTATCTTTGGGGGTTATGACCTGGGAAAAGACTTAATTGTCCGCAGGATGATAAATAAAAAATATTTATTTAAGCCAACAAAATAACCATTCCAGAGTCCCCTTATTTGTGAAAAGGTACAACAGATATTCTTTGTTTATTCGACTGATCAGAGTAAAGTGGAATCTAATTGAATCCAAAGAATCAGATTCCCTGTGACAAAATATTCTAAAAGTTCATTGGCTAATTGAAAATTTTTATCTGTGTCATTATTCCAGAAACTCTGGAATATATACTATATTCACAGGAAACTATACTCCTGTGCACAGATAAATCTGGGCTGGTAGTCCTGAGTTCTAAGAAGTAACATCATGCATATTAATGGATCATTGGTTATGGGTAAATTTAGAAAACACAAATCTACAAACTATGGATTGGGGATGGGTAAATATTAACAATATACTGAGGAAATTAATTTAACTGGTAGCTAATGACTGATTCATTTGCTGTCCCTACCAGTGGTCTACAGTTTGATTACATATTCTCAAAGATTTTTTTTTCAAAGAAAGATTAAAATGTATAGAATGATGAAGTAGAAAAGAATATTTTTTGAACTATCCTAATTAAACAAATATTTTTCATAAAAATTCCACTTTCTTATGAAACTGTAAACTCTGCATGTAGCACAGTTACACTGAAACATACAATCGCAGGTTTGATTTCATTGCCTCCATTCGAATTGCTTATTTTTAAGTTCACAAAAACTATGTGTTACTTGTTACACATGAATGACTAAGATATGCTTATACCATGAAAATAAGTGAATCTGATTGCCTCTGAATCTGAGCGCATTTATCAAAATAATGCACTAAGAATAATTTTTCAATATCAGAAGTTGGTTAAAAGATTGTGTCTTAAATTTTGCTGATGATGGTATGCAGACTGAATACCGATGTCATAATGAAAAGAAAACCGAAGTTAAATCTCACTGCTTGTTGTATACCACATGAGCAGCTCAGGTCTTTATTTTAGGTTTTCATATTCTATATCGGTAAAATAATTCTTTTTCTTTTTTTTTTATGGAAAAAAAAAAGAGAAAAAAAATCATTGACTTCTTTCCAAAGCAGTCTTCACAATTTTTGTAATGTACCTTCTAAAATATAAACCTTTATTTATTTAATTAATTTATTTATTTGATAGAGAGAGACACAGTGAGAGAGGGAACACAAGTGGGGCAGTGGGAGAGGGAGAAACAGGCTTCCCACTGAGCAGGGGAGCCCGATGAGGGGCTTGATCCCAGGACCCTGGGATTATGACCTGAGCCGAAGGCAGATGTTTAATGACTAAGCAACCCAGGCGCCCCTAAAATATATATCTTTAAATCAAAATAAAAGGTGTGAGGCTAGTTATTGTTTAAACTACCATTTTACTTAATTTCAAAAAAGTTGAAACTTATCACCAAATTTCAAGCTAAATACAGGTAGCAGAGTCTCTGTCCCCAAGAGCAATAGCTTCTTGGTGCCTGCTAACTCCCAAATTATCATGGCTCCCATTAAATTACCCTCTTCCCCGGCTTCCCATGTATATCTGCCTGCAATGATTCTCATATGAGAGAGTACTTTTTGTTTCTTGTTATTACTCTGAATGATACAGTAGTCTTCGAAGACATACTTTTTTTATCAGTCAGAATTATATGATGCTTTCTGTACATAGCTATGGTTTCTTCATTTTCCTGTTTTATAATATCACACTGTGTGGATTTATTATATATCCACTGGTTGAAGAGTAATTGAAAGTTTCTAATTTTTGTTCTTATAAACAATACTGCTATGGATTTTCTTATTGAAATTTTCCTGTTTACATATAGGAGTTTTTCTTGGATATGAAAATTGCAATGAATTATTCAGTCATGGATTATCTTCAGAGTGTGAAAGTGTAAATTATTATAATCTCTTTTTGGGTGGAAGGGCTCTTTGATAATATAAGCAATTGGAATCTGGAATTAAAAACTACTTTCACATCTCAAGTGATCATAATTACATATGATTCAGTTGGAAACGACTTAAATATTTGCACTAGAGATATGGTTTAATAAAGTATGGAGGATAATCTCACTAACTCCATACAGGTATTAAGCATGTAGCAGATGTTCTTATAACCATATGATGCAAAATAAGTGTATATATATTTTTAATTGAAGTATAGATGACACGCAATATTACATTAATTTCAGGTGTACAATATAGTGATTCAACAAGTCTAAATGTTATGATATGCTCAACAAAAGTGTAGCTTCCATAAAACACTCTTACAATATCATTTATATATGGTAAAGTCTATAGTGAATATTTCATTCAGGGAAAATGGTTACAAAATAATTTAATCCAGGGAGCATGAAAAATATATTTAGTCTTCTGCATTACTTGTGTATGCTTTTACTTTTATATGAATTTTTGTAATTTCCAAATATTCAACAGTTGGTATGCATAATTTTATAATCAAAACTTCCTCTCTCTGTAGCTGCAGGATAAGTAGATAGCTATAGAATATAAAATCAAGCTCATTCCAGCCCAAATCCATTAGAAATTTTATGATTTAAGGATCAGTTCTTAAACTCTGTTTCTGATCTTCTGCATATAATCCTATTTCTGGGTTGTATTTTTTCATAGTTTCAATGGTTACTTCTAGTCCTTGCCTTTATCTCGTTTTGCTTGCTGCTCCAAGTCATCAAAAATAATTTGAAAGATCCTAACACTTGACAAAATTACAGTCCATTTGTAGGAATAGGGGTACATGAGAAGATAATGAACTAGAACATAATATGATCAGGAAGCTTAATTTTATTGTGGATTCCACTCCCATGATTTATAGATGTAGGAAACTGGTGCATGTCAATTTTCCTCTGGTATAAGGTTAACTCTTAATATCGTCTTCTGATTAATTTGTGACATACAAAAATAAACACTAGGAATTAGAAGGACATATACTTGAGGAACCTAACTTATCTCTACCTTCATCTGGTTTTTGTCATTATCCAGAGAGACCAAAAATTCTTTCAGAAAATGCCAATGCTTTTAGTATGTTCAGACACAGTTCAAGTCACATATGGATACTCTTTCTCTTTCGGTAACAATATGGTTATAAATAGTTTTATTTCTCCAATTCTAGATTTTGGGCCACAATTCACTGAACAATATTTTTCTTTTTTCTTTTGTATTTATTTGTTTGTTTATTTATGAGAGAGAGCATGGGGGAAGGGCAGATGGAAAGGAAGAGAGAATCCCAAGCAGGCTACACACCTAGTGTGGAGCCCAATGTGGGGCTCAATCCCACAACCCTGAGATCATGACAACCTGAGCTCACGATCTGAGCTGAAATTAAGAGTCAGAGGCTTAACTGATTGAGCCACCCAGCAACTCCACCAAACAGTACTTTTCGAAAATATCATGACTTATCTTCATTGAGGAGAATTTTCAGACACAAAACATTACCTATCATGGCTGACAATGAATGAAAGATATGCACATAATAAAGTATAGGTTTATAAAAAAATAACAATAGGCAAGATTCTAAATTCCGGGTGCAATCAGAATTATAAATGAGATTTTTTTACCTGAATTACTTAAGAAACATGTTTTAAGAAAATTCTGTTGTATTTATTTCAAGTCTCACTATTTGCATAAACATAAACTGCACTAGACAAAAGCAGATATTTTGGAAATTGGTACAATTCAATATGTTTGTTTCATTTTGGCACAATATATGATACAATTCTATACTAAAAATGATATATAGTAAAAAGTCATTGCACTAATTAAAGAGTTCAGTTTTCTAATCTATATACTTGTAAAACTTTTAGCATGGGTGCTTTTATTCCTTTTCAACAATCACATTGCCAGCAACAATAAAAATTAATTGAATTAATCATAAACTGTCCTTTGGTTTAATCAGAAAATCTTTGTGTTATAAATGTTATTGAGAATCATAAAGAGAGTGAGATGTAATATTTTCAGGACAGTATTAAACTTGAAGTGGATTTATGACAAAATATCGAGTATTGATATTTATAAGGAGTAAGATGATAGCTATCATTTTTAGCAAAAATTAATTAAGGCATGCTTATTTTTTTAGGTATAATTCTATTCCACACTTCATAGACTACAGTATAATATAAACATAACTTTTATATGTACTAAAAAACCAAAAAGTTCATTTGGCTTATTTTCCTGTAATATTCACTTTTTTTTGTTGTAGTCTGGTACCAAATCTGTAATGTCTCTGAGATATGCCTGTATTGTAACAATAAACTTTAAAGTCATGATTAAAATAGGTAATGATACCATGCTAGATGCATGATTACATAACACCAGGGTATGATATTAATATAAAACAGTATAACTTTGGAATTTTTATGATTAATATTAGTATGGATAGGTAGCCAAATAGAAAGTATCATTAAATAACAATATCCCCAATAATGTTGGAACTAGGAATTGAACTTTCCCTTCCACATTGGAATTGATTTGCGATTTGAAGATCTGAAGCAACTCACTGAGTAGAATCATAGTGATTTCTTTTCTGGTGTTAAACAGGGCATTTTTAACTTTAACATTTGATCTCATACATTGAATAATAACTCATTTTTAAATATGTGTATTATACAAAGTTAGAAGTAAAAATTACAAAGCAAAAATAAAAGAATTAGTAAAATACAGGCAGAAAAATTACGATAATTTTCTGGGTTTGTGTGCCAGTGTGTATCAAATATTTTCAAAAACTCAATTATAATATTTATACTATTTTATAATTTACACTATCCTATTAATAATAAAATGTAAATTTATTTCACCATCTTAATGGTTATCTCTACAAAATGAAATCATTAAACATTTTTAACAACAGGGACACCTGGGTGGCTCAATCAGTTGAGCATCTGCCTTCAGCTCCCGTCATGATCTCAGTCCTGGGATGGAGCCCTGCATCTGGCTCCCTCCTCAAAGGGAAGTCTGCTTCTCCCTATCCCTCTGCCATTTCCCCTGCTCATGCTCTTTCTCTTGCTCTCTTTTTCTCTCTCTCTCTATCAAATAAATAAATTAAATCTTAAAAAATATTTTTAACAACAAAGTTATAATTGCCAATGACATCTCTTCAAGTAGATAAAGTTTTCCCTCAAATCACAAACTATATATTTATCTCCAAAATATCCATTGTAAGGAGGTTTCCTGGCTAATAAAATTATTGGGATAAAAAGGACTGAAAGAGTCTTTTAAAAGA
>CM052893.1:39600074-39737971 GCA_028534135.1 Potos flavus
TCCTGCAGGCTTTTCAGTCTCATTCCTAACACACATGCACAAAGGTAAAGGAAAGCCAGAAATTATGTTAGTCACAAAAGGTTAAGGAAGAAATGATACTGGCAAAAGGTTAAGGAAGAAATGAAACTGCCTGTTTCACTCAATTCACCTCTCCATAAAAACTAAGGCTCTCCATCAGAAAGGATGAATATTTATCATTTACATGGACGTGGATGGAACTGGACGGTATTAAGCTGAGCGAAATAAGTCAACCAGAGAAAGACAATTATCATATGGTTTCCCTCATATGTGGAATATAAGAAACAGTGCAGAGGATCATAGGGGAAGGCAGGGAAAACTGAAGAGGAAGTCATCAGAGCAGGAGAAAAACCATGAGAGACTCTTAACTATAGGAAACAAACTGAGGGTTGCTGGAGGGGAGAAGGGTGAGGAGACGGAGCCACTAGGTGATGGGCATTAAGGAAGGCACGTGATGTGATGAGTACTGGGTGCCATACACAACTGATATATTATTCAGCACTACATCAGAAACTAAGTATGCATTATATGTTGGCTAATAGACTTTAAATTAAAAAAAAAAAACAAAAAACCTAAGGCTCTCTGCAGACAACTCCTATGAATCCCTTTAAAATGTTAAGTAAAAAGTAGCATATGTCGGGGCACCTGGGTGCCTCAATGGGTTAAAGCCTCTGCCTTCGGCTCAGGTCATGATCTCAGGGTCCTGGGATCGAGCCCCACATCAGGGTCTCCGCTCAGCGGGGAGCCTGCTTCCCCCTCTCTCTCTGCCTGCCTCTCTGTCTACTTGTGATCTCTCTCTGTCTGTCAAATAAATAAATAAAATCTTTAAAAAAGTAACATATGTCAAGAAAAAATTGTAATTATAGGCCACATTGGGAGTATTTCTCTTTATTAGTGAATTTTAATTTTTTACTTCTTAATGATCCAAGGTATTAATGATAATTTTTAGTAAATATAACCTCATAAATTGCAAGTACATTACAGGTACAAATACGATGCACACACAATCCATAGTCATAAAAAAACCCAGCTACTTTAAAGTATTATCATATAAAAATTACATTTGTCAATGAGGATATGAGCGGTATTTGATAAGAAAAATCACATACCTCCATATTTCGTTTTCCTACCTTCTTTGAGTGGCAAAGTGTTATCTTGCTTTAAGGCAGGGCCTAAAGGACAATAGTTTCCTGCTGTATATTTCTGGAAATACAACTCTTCAAGAAGCAAACGCTTTCAAAGCTATCAAGGAATTTCAGCTTTCCAAACTTTATTTTTCTCAGAGTTTTAGTCATTGATGACAATCTACAGACAGCACAAAGTTTTAAAAGAAAAATTCAGTTTTAAATTGAAGATAAGGAGAATCAAAGAATACTAGAACCTGAGTGACCTTAAGACCCATGCCTTCCTCTCCTACAGTCTTACTAAATGGAAATTGAGTACTGCACAGTCTAAATATCTTGCTTGAGGTAAAATATATAGTCATTGGCAAGGTCAGGTAATGTCATCAGGACTCTGGTGTCCCCTTGCAGTATTTCTTAAATACATCTTAAGTTTTCAGAAAGAATGATATATATTATATATGTGTGTGATATATATGTATGTGCATATGTATATGCACGTACTTGTATGTGTGTGTTAGTGTGTGTATATACATGGGTGTGTGTGTATACACATATGTAATATTAATTTATAAAAATGAATCAATATCATTGCCTTATTAAGGACTTTTTCTTCTGCTCCTGCGACGACTCATAAAGATAATAAGAGGCATACTTTACTTCTGAAATGATACACAAAATTGGCTATTATAGCTACACACATTTATGTATTCCTTTAAAAGTGTTTGGAATCTAAAGAACTGATTGCTTCATTAAACTGATAAACTGGACCACCTAGATAAAAAGAAACCCAGTATTTCATGCTAACCGGTCCAAAATATCAATTTCCCTTCACCTTTTACTGTGGGTTCTGCCTTGACCTCTGATAGAAGTACAGAGAAAAATACACTTTCCAAGAAAGAGCTATCTGTGTCTCCCTTATGAGACTTCTCTTTACCTGAAAGGCCTCACATGTAATATTTCAGCTCCAGTTCTGCTTAAATCATGTACTCTTCATTTCGAATGACCAGTTTCATAATTATCTTATTCTGAAATACAAAATGGAAGAAGCTGTTTTCCAAATTTAGCATACCTAGAATATATACTTCTTCCTATTGCATTCAATTCTGTGTTTGAAATACGCTTACTAATATTGAATATTCGTGCCCCATGACTGTTTTTCCTCATGTAGTTCAAGTAAAAAGAAGAACAGCAGGTTTCCATTTGTGCTTTGTTCTGAATGAATCACAAGTGGTCAAATATTCAATTACAAAATTATGTCTTTGTTGTGAATATAGTACATGCCAGCAAGTATGTACGCGGTCAGTCTGACTCCTAGAGTGTCTCCCAACATTAAGCAGCCAGTTCATACTTCAGATATGACTGCTTCGTGTGCTTTAGTTGTGTTTTTGTTTGATTGATATTAAAAGACTTGGTAATTTGCTCAGCATAATAAATGAATACACAGTTATGAAATTAGTAGTCTGCTAAATAATGATACGGGTTATAAAAATGAGATCTCTTTGTTGAGATTAGTAGTAGAGGTGAATTATTTAAAAATTTAGATATTTTCCTTATTCCTGAAGGAACAGACCCTAAGCAACTTGCAAGCCATGTAGCATGCAACTTTAGGGATGAAATCCAAGGCTAGATGATGACTTGTTTGTTTCTGTGTCGAACATTGGATCTAAGTATTAGTGGCTTGATACTATCCTCAGGATAAGAATATTCTGCCTATAAAACATTTTTCATTTTCTTAGAATAAGCCATTAAGTTCTGATATAAGCACATAAAAGAAAGAATAAGTTGTTTTATTTGTTTTGTTGTTGTTGTTATTGTTGTTTTAATCAAGCCTCTGGAACAGAATGTATATAATATGTTATACCAGCTTGCTAAAAAGATTAATGTGTGCTCGACAAATATCAGCATGGTAGATGGATTTGGTCTTCAACTTTCATTTGTTAGTACAGAGATTATGGAGAACTATAATTCTAAACACTGGCTACTCTTATTATATACTGAATTGACTCAGGCCAGTTTAACAGAATAAACCTGAAGTCACACAAAGAAAGTTCACTTGTCCCAGGCTTCCTGAGATACGGCCTGAATCATGTAGTTTAGGTATATGCAGAGAAGGCATAGCTATGGAGTATTTTCCTCTGACCCTGAATATTTGATTTAACCTCCACTAAGTAAGTCCAGTATGTCCTTGAGATATCTGCTTCTTATGTTCAGTAGGAATAACTAAGCAAACAAAACTCTCTAAGGAATCAGTGGGGTCATGAATGCACGGTGGGATTTGTGAGAAATACAGGTAGCAAGGAGCCATGAATTTATATTTAATGGTTAACTTGGGCCCTATCTCTATATTGCTAATCCCGAGACAGAAATCAGACACAACTGAAATCAATACCATTTAATTTACTGCATATAGTTAGGATGTTCCTGTCAACATAGTTTTGCCTAAATCTCTATTAATCCTGCAGATACAACAAAAGGCTTGGATACAATCTCCTTAGCCCCAGTTGGGCCGCCACAACAAAGGGGTAAATGGAGTTCTTTTTCATAATGAAAACAATGCTTCAATAAAGCATAGGTTCAGAACGAACAATTCTGAGCTTTACATCACTCTCATTTTTCTATAAGTTGTAAGTATTGGGATTATATATTTATGTAATTATTTTATATTTTTCATCTGAGTCTTTGGTATATAACAATTTACTTTTCATTGTAGCCATGCATAATTACTTCTAAGTTAGGCATGAATAGTGGGAAAATTTTTGTTGAAAATAAAAATGAAATATTTCTTTTGCATTTATTACAGTTTCATTAAAGTGTATGCATCTACTTAAATAATACATAGAAATATTTTTTTATTATTTCAATATAAGGGTATATAATTCTTAAATGTCCTACAACATCTCTAGAAACCACACTGGTTGTTTCAAAGCAGTTTCTTATAATTAATAAAATTATTCATTAAGGCTCATATTAGCAACAGATTCATAATTTTATTTCTTATGAAAATATTTTCCCCAAAAGTTTCTCAAGTATTTCTTTTGATTAAATACTCAAGCTTCATAAATCTTAGGTGAAAAGTTCAAAGTCATTAAATAAAAATTGATTTCTAGTATTATCTTATTTAAAATATAAGTTCTTAGAAGATAAACATATTAGTCTTCATAGATATTAATATACAAGCAGCATTTTTAATATTTATAAAACTAAGTTCATAGCTTCTTTTCATAATAAATAAGAAAATGCCTTTTAAGACACATACTATTTCCTTATCCCTTCATAGTTTTAGAAAACTATTAGTTATTCATGATACCAAACATTTTAGTAAATTTAATTCAGTTTGAATCTGTATAAGGTTTTGAATTATAGAAACCTAAAGACTGGAGTTTACCTACAGGAATTAGGAGAAACCTAAACAAAGAAATATTTTATTTAAATGTATTAGGTAAGAGAAATGTTCGTTGTCCCCAGATGTCCCATTATCATTGGTTTGTCACTTCTAAGTTAAGGTTTTGATTCTCATTAAAATGAAAACATTGAGATGGGTAGTACTTTTAGCCGAAGTATGAAACTCAAATTCCTAGCTGGTTCATTAGAAAATACATGAATCATTTTTGGAATAAGAAAAACAAGAACAAAAACAAAACACTAAATTTATTTCCAGGGTAGGAAAAAAAAAGTTGAATTTTAAAATTCATTCCTAAGACTATCAATATCACTGATATATAGCAAACTCTTGAAAAAATAGAACAATGCAATTCTTTTTTTATTTTGGTAGATTTGCGAGAAGCTTCTGAAAGCTTTGAAAGATGAATCTTTTGTTGCATTGATAAGGACTAGAAGACTGAGGACACCATAGGACAAACATATTTTGAGCATTAGTTTCACATTAAAAACTTTACATGAGGCTACTATAAAGTAAATGGGAGAGTATAGACTCCCCAGGATTACTCTGACACAAACATTTTAACTAGAGAAGTGAAAACAAAGCATGAAAGCTGGTTCATGGCACAGTATTCTTTCATCTTTTCCAGAAGTAGCAACCCTGATAGAATTATGGAAAGGCTTATTGAAAACTCGACCAAGATATCACCTTTGGAATATCACTATACAGGATTGGAGTATCTAGAATGCAGAAAATGTATGGGGCTATGTGCCAAATACTATCCAGGAAAGAGTATCAAAGGAGAGGACCCAATCATCCATAAACTCACATCTCTATTTGCAATTTTATCCTACAAGATTAGGTAGTGCTGGATTAGAAGTGAACATTTCTGAAAAGAGACACAGGAAGAGGACACTGCCTGTAAATTGCAACTACTAAGCTATGATTTAACCACTTCAAACTTCAATTATCCATAGGTAAAAAGAGTTACGTCATTGGCTTGGGTATTCATCCTGAATTGCAATACGGGTCTAGGGTTTTAATCACAAAATAAGGCAAGGTTGATATGCCTGGAACCCAGTAGATTGCTTGGGGCCTTCCTTAGTATGTCATGCTCAGTAATAACTGTCAATGGCCAATTACATTATACATAATCCAACAAAGGCAAGACCGTTCAGGGTTGAAGTTCCGGGTTACGCCACCATTAAGCAACCCACACCAGCCAGATTACTGGTTAAAGGCAAGGGGATATTATGGTAAATGGTAGAAAACTAGATGATGGTTATCAATTACAGCCTCAGAACCAGCCTGCCTTCCTAATTAACAGCTCAGAAACCAATCGCTTTGTATTTGCTTCCCAGATTTCTCTGCTTTACTTCCTTTTCCCCTTTCTCCTGACCTGGGATTATATCGTACAATAAATAAACCATGTTTCAAGTTCTATTTTCCAGGGAACCCAAACGTATTCCCTAAGAACAAAGCAATATTAATAGATTGTAGGCAGTTCCATTACTAAGTACATAAAATGAAATCTTATTTAGTATAAATCCAATAGGGGGCAGTCTGGGAAACAAAGACATATTTAATTACACCAAATATCTGGTTAAACATAAGAGAGCCATAGTCTTTATTCATTAACATTCTTCACATAATCAATTTCTTCTTTTTAAACAGTTTTACTTTAATTTAAATATATCTGAAGCCCAGATATTTTTTAAATGTTCAAAATCAAGCATAGAAATTCTACAGAATAAAAAGCACATCTTCTGTGTAGCAAGCAAATCAAAGGGTAATTAATATAGAATAGACAATGGAATCCCTTCACAAAAGAAGTCATTTGGGATCATAAGTGCCCTTTTAACTGTTGTTCACTTTACAATAGACTTCATTATGCAACCTCCAAAGATTTTTCTAAGGTCAAAAGTGACTCTGGTTCTGTGTGTGTGCTTGCAAGCATGCTTCCCCCCCTCCACTTGCCTCACCCCCCCCCACAGCTTTCTAAAAGCCCATTTAATCTCTTTGTCCACAAGATCTCTAGAGATTATATCCTGATTTAAGGGCTGACAAGAACTTTCAAGTCAAATCACTGTATTGTAACACTCTGTGAGCATCCATCTGTGCCAATGAAATGTACAAAGTTTCAGGCGATTCTTAAATATTTAGTGTTAATACTTTCTCATGAATTGGGAAGAGGAGTCAGGAAGTAGGTGAGGATAAAAGGATAGAAGATGCATTAAATAATCTTACAAGATAACTTAAAAGAGTAATTCAAATAAAGTCCATAGTCTTCTGTGGATAAATTAGCTGATTTTCTAAAACTCTCCCACATATAATCTTTCACTAATTTAACAATTTTCCTGTAATACTCTCTGTAGCATTTGGCTTTTATATCTATCATTTGTAAATGTTACTCTGTTATTCTATTTCCTATCTATTCTTTAAATCAGTCCTTATAATTTTAAAACTTAGTATATTATACACTTCCTACTAAATGCTGGATGTTCAGTCTCCTGCTACAGTAGTTTACAACCCAGTAAAAACACAAGCACCCCCTCCATTCACCCTTCCCCAAAAGTAACTACAAGACAGTGCAAAAACAGTGATGAAGGCGTATTAAATTTTTATTGAAACTGATCAGTCATATTTGCCCAGTGAAATGCCTTCACTGAGGAAATATGGATTAATCTGAGAATTGAAGGGTGAGCCGTACTTGTTAACATAGTATTTGTGTTACAAATGAAAATTAAAATATTATCATCAATAGTTGACTAGCACACTAGGTTATAAATATGTTCAATGTATGTCAATTTTATTACAAATTTCACTTATAGACATATTCTGATACAATGAGCAATGAGATTTGATTTCTTGTATATGCTGGGAAATAAATTTACTTTTGAGTGTTTGTGTGTGTGTGTGTTCAATGCTTTTATCCAAAGAGACGAGATGAGCAATAAAGGCAATCAAAAATTCCCCTTGTATTAAAGGTTCCATAGCCGAGAATATTCCACAAGCATATTACTTACCTGTGAGTTATTGTGAGAGGATATCCAAGACTGAGAATAACTTTTGTTTTTGTCATGTTCCTCCTTCCTGACAAGCTGTTCCTGAAAAATGTAGCACATATTATCCCTCTTATTACTAAACTAAATGCTTCCTATTAACCTTTACTTACATTATTAGGTGTTTGCTTCTTAATCTAAACTGTATTATTGACCCTGCAACTTTTCATTCTCTATATTGGTAAATATAGTTTAGTATTTCATCTAGACTGGGTAGTTTGGGATCCTTGTTTTCCCTAGTCATGTAACCACTTCAGCCTTACCTATATGGATACAAAATCTTACGTCTACATTCTATTTTAGTTCTAAAATTCAGTGATTTGATTTAATGACTTTTAGATCATTTCAGGATTATTTTGTTTTTTACTTCTAAGTCTCATTTTAACAATTAATATATTAAGAAACACAATTAAATTACCACCTTCAAGAAACTACTGTTTAGGATTGTAAAAATCATGATATATTATGTTTTTGAAATTAGGGTATATGAATACATAATATTCTAGATATTGCACTAAGTAATTTAGAGTAGTAATGAATGGCTGGATAGCTATAAAAGTTTGAATATCAATTTAAATATTTATCAAAATTTTAAGAATTGCATAAAAAACTATTGAAAGCAATGTAATTAATAAGAGTTATACTAATATATTATTTAAATTTATACACTTTTTAGCGCAAAAATTTAAAAATAGTTTTAACTGACTTTACATTTTGGTAGTATATATACGCTAATTAATATACTTAAAACCAATACACCTTATTTTAACAGAAAATTTAAATCTATAAATACTTATTTTTCTTTAACTTATATATTCCCACTGGCCCTGTAAGCTTGTTAAGAGAAGCTTTACCAGTATTCTTATCCTTATTTATTATTTTAACCAATATTTATTGAGCATTAAATAGGGGCAGGGACAGTTAATTTGCTAAATATTTTTTCAGCAACTGTTATGTGATGGGCAACATCCCCCCTCCCCCGTCTCCTCTCCACCTCTCCTTCCCTCTCCCCTTCTCATTTCCCTCCCCTTCTTCTTTCTCCCCCTTCTTTCTTCCTCCTCTATTTCCAAATCATTTTGGAGAGAAAAAAAAACAGTTTTATTTCAATGTTTTGTAAAGTTTACATATAATTTTATATATATATATATATATATATATATATATATATATATATTTGTCCTAAAAGTCATACCCTGGATTTGCCACTTAATCTATTTAAAATAACAATTTAAAGTTTAAGGAATTAACAGTACTATAAGAATCCATATTTTTACTCCTTTTATAAGAAAATGGATAATATATTAAATTGTTCTAAAGATTATCCTTAAAAGAATTTGGAATATCTTGGGGGAAAACATATTTTTAGCCACTTCTATTTAAAGGTGAATTAACCAGGGTGCCTGGATGGCTCAGTCAGTTAAGCATCTACCTTTGGCTCAGATCATGATCCCAGGGACCTGGGATCAAGTCCTGTGTCGGGGTTCCTGCTCAGGGGGGAGTCTGCTTCTCCCTCTGTCCCTCCCCACCTGCTCATGCTCTCTCTCCCTCTCTCTCTCAAAGATAAATAAATAAAATCTAAAAAAATAATATAAAATAAAGATGAATTAACCAAACAGGTGGGAAATATGTGGTTCATTTGCTTCAGAGGAGCTTATTAATATTGCAGTTTTACCTGACATGAGGTTAGATATACTGTTCTGGCCACATACATATCATCAGAATGATCTGCAGATGAATTAAAGATTGCCAAACTTTGCTATTACATGCAATTAAGTATACATAATGTCATGTATAATTTACTTTAACATTTCATTTTCTTATGTCAGTATATATATGACTAGCATTATAAAGTAGGTTTACAGGGGCTGAGGAAATACAATTTTTTTCTTTTGCTTACATATTTTATTTTATTTATTTTTATTTTTTTAACATCTTAATTTTATTTTATTTTTTTCAGTGTTCCAAGATTCATCGTTTATGCACCACACCCAGTGCTCCATGCAAGGAAATACAATTTAGCAAACCAGTCAAGATATGTAATTCCGATTACTGAATTACTTAAAAATCCATTTAGTACCTGGTATGTTCAAGTCAAAACAAATATAGAAAGATGAGTATAAATCTCTTATTAAGAATTTTACTTTAAATAATTGTTCAGATGGGTATTTTAAAAGTTATCTCCATGAATGTAAATAAAGGGAAATGGTTAGAAGCAAGAGGATATATTTGGCCATACTCAGGGAGCTAATTAAACCACCATTTGCTACAAGTCCAATATATGGGGAAAAGGAAAATAATACATACATACATTAGACTAAACACACATATGCACAAACACACACAAATTTACCATGAAAAAGAAAAATGCAAGTAAACAAAGAAAATCACAATTAGATATTATTCCAAATAATGCACCATTCAACAACATTTTATTTTAAGAAATGTCAGGTACTGAAATGAATAAGACAAGTGCATTCCTGTCCAAAAAGGTATTCATCATCTAGAAGAAAAAACGGTAACATAAGCATGATCAACAAAATAGAGAAATACAGAGAGCTGTGGAGCACCTAAGTGATAAAATGAGCCCAGTATGGAGTAGCAGCATTCTAGATGAGCCAAAATGACACATAGAAATTAAGCGTTAAATTGGAGGAGAGGGGAAGGAGAGCAGAGGTAGAATTGTGAAGGCTCTAAAGAAGGACAGAACATAATCTTCAAAAAATAAATGTAGTTTCATATTGCTGGAGCAATAAAAGCTTGAAGGGTTGAGGCTATTGTTGATACCAGGCATAAACAAATGTGCAAAATCATACAGGGTATCATGGATCATAGCAAAGATTCTGAACACTATCTGAAGGAAAACATGAAGCAAACACATTTAAGCAAATTGAGTAATGTGCTTTGAATTTCAAAATGATATCCTGTTTCAATGTGAAATAGTTGGCATTGGTTAATAATTGAGTTGAGAGACCAGAAAGTAATTTACCTTCAATAGTCCAGGGGAGGAATGGTTCTCATGTGGACTGCAGTAGTGACACTGGGAATAGAATGAAAGAAGTAAAAGAGATCTATGTGGAGAAGAACTGACCAAATTTGGAGACTGACTGACTACTTAGATTTAGAAGGAGATTAAATTTTGAAAAATGTGCTGGTTTTTGTTTTTCGTTTTGTTTTTTTGTTTTTTTGTTTTTGTCATAAGCATGTTTAGTGGTCAGGAAGACCAAGAAATAAGCAAATTTCCAAAAAGGGTGTTAACATCATCTATGAATCTGGCAACTATGAAATGCCTCATAGCCATTCAAGTTGAGATATCTAGTGGCAAGTCAGACGTGTAAGTCTGAGAATGAGAAAGGGGATCAAGACTGAGACAGCTGGGGTCACAAGAGTCAATGCAATCATCTATAGATGATGTATAAATTGTGAAGGGAATATACACAGAAGAGATTACTGAAGAACTACAGCAAATAATGTCTGGGTAGAGAGGCCAGAGGGAAAAAAAATGTAAAGGGCATTAGCCAAAGATGATGAGGAAATTCAGGAAATGTTGTCATTTTACTCACTGGAATTCACCTCAGAGAGAAGAAAAGATCAATGTGATTCATTTGTAGCTTGTCTAAACCTGGTGGGAAAAAGTTAAAGGGGTTCTGTTCTAATGCCTTCTCCCTGACTTTATTTTCTTTAATTTTAACTAGATAAGGAGACTATCATCTGAGACTGGAGAAAGAATAAGAATGTCAGATTGGTTAAGAGTAGAGAAAGTTCACAATAGGATAGGAAAAACCAGGTATATTGATCTAGAATTGAGGGTTTTGCGTTGTAGGTATAATAAAAAGATAAAGGGCAAAGGAAATTTAGTAGATCATCAAAGGATGCATTCAGGTAAACCATGAATTCTTAACTGAATGAGATCACAGGGGCCTAATGGACAGGAAAAAAATGGACTAACTTGCTAACTCATCATGGGGGTAGTTGAATATGGAAGCAATATGGACGGAAGACTCTCCTCAGACAGTGAGACATCTGACATAGAGATATCAAAGCTTAAACAGTACTTATCAATGATAGATTCCAGGGTGTGGCTAACCATGGGAATGCTAACCAATAAAGAGGGAGAACAAGATCTTTGAATCTAATCCCAGGATCTCTGATTATAGGTCAGAGAGATTATAGGCTATTCTATGAATGGTCAGCATGGATGTTGAATTTGCCCAGGATGAAAGAAAAACTGTATCACAGAGAGAGAAAGGAGAGATTGTGAATTAACAGACAAAAATCAATGAATAAAAGGGCGTTGTGTCAACTTACAGAATTTAGCAATGCGGAGTGATAGAGAGTACAATAGGAAAAGAGAGAACTAAAAAGAAGAATAATTTTTAAAAGAGTGAGATAATTATTGTTTGGAGGTAGAACTGATGAGTAAAAAGATACTACCTCCCTAAGAACGGAGCTTCAGGAATGCCTGGGTGGCTCAGTCAATTAAGTGTCTGCCTTTGGCTCAGGTCAGGATCCCAGAGTCTTGGGATCCATTTCCACACAGGGCTCCAGGGAGCCTGCTTCTCCCTTTACCTGCTGCTCCCCCTGCTTGCGTGCTCACTCCCTCTCTTTCTCTCTCTCTGTGACAAAAAAATAAACAAACAAACAAACAAACAACAACAACAGAGGTTCAGTAAGAATAAGCATTTTACATCTAAGACAATTGGAGAGGTTATTACCACCTCATAGTTGAGCCCCATTTTTATTAAGTCATAAAAATATGGGGAAGGTTCAGTGAATTGGTTCAGATACAGAAAACTTTTTGTTATGAAGTGGGAATTCTGGTACTCACAATACAAGGAATTAAAAATGATGCCAGAATTTGGAGTTTGGCACAAGAGAAATTAAGGGCAGAATGGGGAGAGATTTTCTTTTATAAATGTTTATTCAGGAAAAGCCACCATTGGATGAATTCTGACATCTTATTGGAGGTGAGGGGGTATATACCTATTCTTGAAAAAATTTTTATGCACAAAAATGCCTATTGTTTTCTGTTTTTCAACTGCATCAATTTTTTCATGCAAAATACTCTCCTAACTGCCATCTTAGATGTCCTTATACATGGGGAGCAAGTATCAAGTAATTAGATCATAATTTGAAAGAATAATTGAGACCCAAAATATGTCTTCTATAGAAAGACTTACATTTATACTATTCATCATTTGGATTTTGGTGAAAAATATTTTTTCAAGATATTTTCAAATACCAAATTACAAAAGTGTTCTGATTATTTTCCTTTTACTAATAAAGAATGCAAATAACATGTATTTTGCTATGAGATATTTTTAATCACTCACAGTTTATGTAATTTATGGGATTTGCATTTGATTTTGCTAAGGCAAACATTTTTATGTTAGACCTCCAAACTAAGATGGAGTCACTTATGTAAAGGACCAAATGGAGATGGTCAGTGCAGGTGCATAAAGGAACTTTAACCTAATCTTGGAGGAATTTATGTCTCTTCTCAGAAACCAGTGGAGGATACCAGCAAATCCCCAAGCACTAAGTATATTCACATCATCTTGACTTGACTCAGCTACTGTGATCCAAAGAAAGAAGCCTAAGCAAACCATCAACAATAATAAAAAAACCAAGTTACTTCCATATTTATCTCATAGAAGTCCCTCAGACTGGGAGCAGCTTGAAGCTCATTGCTCTGGCAGCCTTGAGTTTCCCAGCTTGTTGGTCGAAGGCCTTACAATAAACTCATCTTTCTGTTTTGTTTTATTCATTATGTAGAGTTTGTTTTTTGAAATTTCTTGGCTTCGGAAGTGGCATCGAAAGCAGCATCCCCAGTTACTTCCCTCCAGACATCAGACATGGGACGTGGTACCCACCAAGGCCTTTAGGCTCATAGTCTCTGCAGTGAGTCAGGAGTTGCTGGAGGTAAGCTTTCTTGGATCCTGGGCTGTGCTTCCCTGTGTTGATTGTTTTCTGAGTTTGAATGCAAGTTTGTTCACATCTGGTGCATTCTGCTGTCATGAAGTCTGGCCAAACTAAAGACGCTGCTGTTCCCTCCAGAAGTCTGGTTCATGTCTGTTTTTGTCTCGATGGCACAGTCTAACAAAAGACAGTTTGAAAAACTAATGACCGCTTTGGGATCTTTTGATCTCAGTAAATTTGTTTTTCCATGTAGTGAACTGGAATCAGAAGGATTCAGAATTATACAGCTACTTTGGAACTGCTGGTTGTGTGCACCTAAGACCTTCTTTCGGTCAGTCTGCAGTACCATCTCTTTGGTTACCGCTGGTCTCCACATTCTGTTTCCTTAGTTACTGTTGGTTTCTATTAATGTGCACATGAGGCAAAACAATAATAGGTTTGTCGTTAATGGGAATTTCAGGAGCCAAAACCACAAAATTGGTAGGCATGAATCGAGCAATTAAAAGCTGTTAAAATGCTTGCCATTTATCTCTAAGACTCCCATGTTAGGATAAATGGGTCATGGTATGGGTTAGATTAACACCAGGCCACCCACCAACATCAAGAAGATTTCCTTGCAAATAGTACCCTGTAAACACCATACAATCTTCACCCCAATGGCACATTCTTCCTAGGTAGTAATTTAACTCTAAAAGACCCAAAGTTTAGCTAAAGAAAAGGGATCCGTGAGTCTTAAAGAATTGAGCATGCCACCTTCCAGCACAACTGCTTATTTTTTATCTAAGAACTGTGGTCTTGGAAGCTGTAAATACCCACCAAAAAAAAAAAAAAAAAAAAAAGACAAACTCTTACAAAGACAATCCGTAATTACAGTCTGTGAATTGGGGTGCCTAGGTGGGTCAGTTGGTTAATTGTCCGACTCTTGATTTCATCTCAGGTCATGATCTCAGGGTTGTGGGATTGAGCCCCGCTTTGGGCTCTGTGCTCACTACCGAGTCTGCTTGTCCCTTTCCCTCTGCTCCTCCTTCCACTTGCTCTCTCTCTCTCTCTCAAATAAATAAATGAAATCTTTAAAAAAAAAAAGTGAATTTACCAGTTCACAATTGCTTACTTCTTAGTTTTTAGTAGGAATTAAGGATTCTAAGGGTTAAGAATTTTAGTCAATATATGTAATTAAAATGGCTAAGAAATAATAAGGGTGAAAGAAACCAACTGTGTATGAAAAGTAGGCAGATGAACTGTTGACATTTATACTTATTTTCTTACTAGAAACTACTTCCACATTGATTGTTAAAGCTGTGTTTGTGTCCTCTATTACCTATAAATAATTAGAAGAGATTCAGACTTTATCACCCTTTGAGGAATGAGCATGCTTTTATTAATCCTCAGGAAAAAATACATTAGCTAGGGGCTGATAAAAGCAACGTTAAATTAGTTGAACAGCTTCTGGTGGATGTAGCTGTCTTCAGAGGCATGCTATATGATCATGGCAAAAGGAAAGTTAAAAGAGGTAATAAAATAATTACTTTATTTCACAATTAAATGCACATCATGATTCTACCATTTTACAATAAAAGCTTTTAGTTATCCACAAAATAATGGAGAACAATACAGTGGGACGGCTTATAGACCTCAGATTCCCCCCAATATGTGACATGCTGCTAAGAGCAATATGCTTGCGTTAAGAATATATTATCTTTTACAATTCTCTTTATAAAATATTCACATTGCTTTATGTATGGAAGAAAAGTTTGATATGTATTTATATGATTACAATTTTATCTCTTGAAAAAAACAGAATACCAATCTATATTTGTAATGAAATATACTTTTCTTTTTAAGATTTTATTTATTTGACACAGAGAGAGAGATCACAAGCAGGCAGAGAGGCAGGCAGAGAGAGAGGGGGAAGCAGGCTCCCTGCTGAGCAGAGAGCCCAATGTGGGGCTCCATCCCAGGACCCTGAGATCATGACCTGAGCCGAAGGGAGAGGCTTTAACCCACTGAGCCACCCAAACACCTCTGAAATATACTTCTAAACATGTTAAAATATATGGGTTTTGATTCTTAAATGTGTAAATTATAAATTCTCTGCCACAAATGAAATAAAATTTTATAACTTGTCTTCTTAAAAAACAGCTTTCAAGGGGTGCCTGGGTGGCTCAGTGGGTTAAAGCCTCTGCCTTCGGCTCAGGTCATGATCTCAGGGTCCTGGGATGGAGCCCCACATTGGGCTCACTGCTCAGCAGGGAGCCTGCTTCCCCCTCTCTCTCTCTCTCTGCCTGCCTCTCTGTCTACTTGTGATCTCTCTCTCTGTGTCAAATAAATAAATAAAATCTTTAAAAAAAAAAAAAAAAGAAAGAAAAAACAGCTTTCAGGACAACCAAATCCAATTCATCATTCATCCTGACAGTTTTGGATTATAATTGTAGTCAGAAGTATAAAAATAAAATAAGAAAAATACCACAAAGTATACCTTTTCTACTTCTTACTAAAAAAAATGTTTTTTTTAAAAGAGTAAAATATTTTATTATATTCATTAAATAGGTGATTTTTGTATAAAAAATGAATTTTAAAGTATACTAATATCTTTTACCTGTAATTCTTAGCAGTTAGCAGGAAGGATTTCCCAAAATATATACTAAAATAGCAAACCAAGGAATGCAAATACGTGATTTGTTTGTACAAAAGATGTGTTCATTCTGTGTTTGAAGTTTATAGTGTTTGGCATTTTATTTCTAGCTTTTTATAAATGAAAAATCAAATACAGGATAAGCGCTTACAATGGAGAACAGACCAAGCTGTAGTAATAAAAGAAACTAAAATTACACGGTGCAATCATGAGACTGATCTCTTGTAGTGAACTTGATGCAGAGAAGCAGTTCAGGAGGGTAGGTGATTTAGCCCTGCAATATCCTCCACAGCAGCTCTATATTTTTCTACTAAGTTATAGTTCTCTGTATAGTGAGTTTTGACACTGTATTGCTATGTTCTAGCTCATAGAAAACATAAAGAAAGTAAAAGAAGCAGGCATCCAATCATTTTAAGGACATGATTGAGAAATTTCGTATTTTAAATCCTCTCCCATCCCACTGGCCACAAATTAGTCATTTGGTCCCATTTAGCTGCTGGTAAAGTATAGTCTCAATTTCATTGTCTATGTAACCTACTAAACTTTGGAGGGGATTATATTATAAATGAGGAAGGGGAAGAAGATGAGTTGGAATCTCTGTCAAACTCTTCCATTAATGCTATACCTAACAACAAGAAACAGTGGGTTAAGAGGCACCTGGGTGGCTCAGTTGGTTAAGCATCTGACTCTTGTTTTGAGTTGAGGTCATGATCTCAGGCTTGTAAGACTGAGCCCCAGGTTGGGCTCTGAGCTGGGCATGGAGCCTGCTTGGGATACTCTTCTCCCTCTCCTTCTGTCCTCCCCCACTCACTCTCTCTAAAGAAAAGAAAAGAAAACAAAACAAAACAAAACAAAACAAAACAAAACAAAACAAAACAATGGGTTAAGAGAAAGAAAGCACTTCCTTATACAATGTTTATGGAAATTAAAGGAAAAAGACAAGGACACTCCAGAATGTGATTACCTATTGGAAATAAATGTAATTCAGAGGCTACCTTATGCATTTATACACACACACACACACTCACACACACAAATTTTTGGAATATAGTTGGAAGATGACTTCCAGTGAATCTAATTTAGAAGCTATCAATTAAAATTGCTCTTAAACTTTTGGTACATTAAAGACATCACCATAGTCTTTAAAAACATGTTCTATTCAGTAGGAAGGAGAGTTTAGGTATCTCCTTCAATAAAGCATTTTTATTTGTGCTCTTTTCTTTTGACATATTAATATAATTCCAAGAAATGAAAACAACAAAAACAACAAATATACCCATATCATCATCTCTAACTGAAACAGTTTGTGTAATAGTTGCAGTAAACATATGTTCTATCCATCAGTTAACTATGTATGTGTGCGGGGGTTGGGGGTAGAGTATGCTGACAGAGGGTACGACATATACAAATATACTTCTGTTAAAGGAATCTTGGTATATTCAAGGAACTAAGTAAGGTCAGTATATTTAAAGGACAGAAAATGAAAGGAATCAAGCACATCAGTATGCACTTATTACATTATATGTAGAGTGTTATAATATTATTTGAGAATAGTGTGATAAATAAAAAGTGTATATACTTGATCCTAGTCAAAATTGAGGGTGTTAGTAATCAAATAATCAAAATAATTTGAAATAAAAAGAAAATAACACTACCCAAAATAAATTAGAAAAAGAAGAAAAAGGGGGGAAAGAACAGATAGGACAAGTAGAAAACAAAAAGCAAATGGTAGGCTTAACTGTACTGTATTAAAATTTGATTAACTGTAAATAATAACAACACTCAAAGGCAGAGAATCACAGTCAACACAAATAAGTGAAAAACGTTTATATCTTATCCATAAGAAAAATATATAGAAATAGCCCAATTAAAAGTTAAAAGATAGGAAATGATATACTATGCAAAAATAATCTTAAACTGTACTGACTACATTAATATAGGACGATAGAATTCAGGGCAAAGAATGTTGACAGAGAAATAAAAGTGTATTAGCTTCCTGACTGTCTAACGAAGTAGAATGGCTGCAGCAGCAGAAATTTATTGTTTCATAGCGTTAGAGTCTAGAAGCCTGAAATCGAGGTGTTGGAAGGATATATTCGTTTGGAGGGCATGAGGGAGAATTTGTTGCATGACCCTCTCCAAATTTCTGGTAGTTCTCTGGCAAATCTGGCATTCTTGGACTTGTGACAGCATAACTTCCATGTTCAAATGGCATTTACCCTGTGCCCCCATATCATCTTCTCTCTGTATATGTCTCTATGTTCAAATTTCTTCTTTTTGCAAGGAACTGTAGTCATACTGGGGCAGGGCTTGTCTTAATTACCGCCTTTTACTGTGATTATCTCTGTAAAGACGCCATGTCCAAAGAAGGTCACATTCTGAGGTACACAGGTTAGGACTTAAATATCTTCTTGGAAGTACTCACTTCAACCCTTAATAAGGCGCATATCATGATTAAGGGTCAAATCTTCAAAAAGAGGTAAAAATTCTCACTTCCTCACCTTATAACAGAGCTTCAAATCACTTGAAGCAAATTCTAGTAGAACTAAAATGATAAGTCAACAAATGAACTGTCATATTGCAAGTTCAGCACTCCTCAAAAATATGTGGATATGTAAATAAGTAAAAAATATGAGAGAGTGTTAATAATCAAATCAAAATAATGTGAAATAAAAATAAAAGTAAAAAATAAGGCAAACAGATAACCCAATTAAAAATAGTCAAAATAGACTATGAGAGGGTGGAGCTGTATGAGATCTATGGTATGTATCAGATACATGAATGGCAAATAAACACATGAAAAGTAAATATTAAATATAAGGGAAAGTATATTTAAACCACAACGGGATACTATCAACACAGCACTAGAATGGTTAAAATTTGGAGCATGATAATGCCAAGTGTTTAAGAGGATGAGGAGCAAACAGAAAACTTCTCTACCTCTATAGGAAATGTAGTATGATCCACCCTTAATATCAGTTTGGCAGTGTTCTTTCCACTCACAGATCCTTAGGAGCTTTTCTAAAAAAATGCAAAACCTGGAACAATCCAAATGTTCAGCAACAACTGGACAGAAATACAAACTGGGGTATATCCATATAATGAAATATTACTCAGTAATAGAAATGGTGCAAACTAAAACCATGGGTGAATCTCAAAACATTGTGCTTAGTGAAAAATTCAAAAAGTCATACATACTACATGACTTTACCCCTATGAAATTCTGAAATAAACAAATATAATCTGTTGTACTAAGTTTGTGGTTATGACATCAAAAGGACATGAGAGAAATCTTTGGGATGCTAGAAATATTTTATGTCTAGATTTTTGTGTTGGTTACACAAGTGTATTCATTTTATAAACTGTATTAAGCTGTATTATTACACATTAAATTTTGTACCTTTGTTATGCAAAGTGTATTTAGATTAAGTTGTTGAGGAAGAAAAAGAGGAAGAGAGAGGATGAGGACTACAAGGAGGAGTATATGGGACATGACAAAAGTAGCTGTAAATAAACCAAATACTAAATGTATTGATTTTCTTATACTCCTGATATTAACAGCGCCGGTCAGTACATACTTGAATGTCAACCAATTATTGCATTAATATTCTCTTTTTCTGAAAGAAAAGGCTTTTATTGTACCAAACAACGGAATGCTCCCAACATTCTAAAAATAGAAAATCATTTCATGCTCTATGCATTTTATTGTATATTTTTGGATCTAAATGCGTTGAAGTACAGAAGAAAATTCCAATGTCTAAAAATTAGGCATACATAATAAATACATATAAAATAATCCCTTAAAATACTATGCATATTTTACAAAGGCCTTGTAAGAGGGATAAACAAAAGCTTAAATCCCAAATCTAAAAGAAAATGATTCATTTCCTTCTGCCAAAAATGCTGTGCTTTTAAATATCGCTGCAGTATCTTTCAGTCCTCTAGCAAAACAATCCTTCAGTTTGATCCTGGACAAGGACACATTGTCTCCGATGATCAAGACCATTTACAACCTAAGGTTTTACCCAAAATATCAATGGTTTGTAGAGTTCTTTATTACTGAAACCTTTCTTAAAAGAATTTTCAATAGCCATTTTCCATTTTTTTCTTCACTTCTTTTCTTCCACTGAACAAGTAATATCAATAATATTTTCACTAAGGATACTTGTTTATTTTTATTAATTTCTCAGATTTCTATCTTTAGGGGTTGCTACAAATATAGGTGAAATTAGTTCCAGTAAAATGGCAAGGAAGGTCTTCAAAGAGCATAGGCTGCTCTTGGAAAATGTTAGATTCACAAAGCCTCCCCAGAGGTGAGGGTATCTAAACTGCTTAAAGGTCCTGCAAGTGCTTAATCATGTTCTCAGGGAGATTTATGCTAAAATGTGGAAATACTTTTTCTAAATTTTGCTATACTATGAACTATACCATGTTGCTTTGTATCTTATTCGAATAAATACAAAATATTTTAACTTGTCAAACCTCATCCAGACTAATTTTCTTATTATTAATTAATAAAACAGAGTCCTGATCCCAAGATATATAGTATTCATCCTCCCAAAGCTAATCATTATCAATATAACCATCTCAACTAAGCTGTATCATATTTTAACCAAAAAGATGCTGAAGATGTGTGTTCTCATTGTTAGTTAAAATATCCAAAATTAAGAGATTTAAAGCAATATGTAAGGTGTCTGGGTGGCTTAGTTAGTTAAGCCTCTGCCTTCAGCTCAGGTTCTGGGATGGAGCCCCAAGTCAGGTTCCCTGCTCAGCGGGGAGTCTGCTTCTCCTGCTCCTTCTGCCCCTCCCCCAGCTTGTGCTCCCGCATGCTCTCTCTCTCTTTCTCTCAAATAAATACATAAAATCTTAAAAAAAAATTAAAAATTTAAAAAACTAAAGCAATATTTAGAAAGTGAGACAAGCTGCTTTCTCATAAGATTTTGCCTTATCTTCATACATTAATATTTTTTAATGTTTCAGTTGTTGTTTATAATATTGTTTGAAATATATTAAATACCACACTGGGTTTTTAAGATATAGGCCATAAACTTGAGTTATAAAGGCCAAGCTGCTTCAACCCAAGGTATTATTATTGGACAAAAACAGAATGAACCTCTCTCTCTCTCCTTCTCTTTCCCTTTATTTTCCGTATATACCACTATAAAACAAATAGATTGCTTTATTTAAAAAAACCTTTTATTAATATTTTATCTTCAGAGTGACATATCCTAATGTTCAGAAGCGTATTGTCTAAATTAGGATTTATTTAACCATAAGTTTTTGTGAAAATCAAATTTTATGAAGTTAATCTTAACCTGAAACATACTCTTAAAAAGCATTTAATTAAATATTACATATTCTGTTTAAGTAAGTAATATTCTATTTTATAAATGTATACACATACAGGTTAGAATGCATCTATTCTATACAGCATATAATGAGTGGTAACACCTTGATCATAAAGTATTGTATGTATTGTAAACTCCTCTGCTACATCAATGATCAGTTATATCTACCACCTCAGCCAAGATTCATGGTTCCCCATGTCTACATTGTCTCACCTATAAAATGTTTCTTAGTGTATAGTAGTAATTGTCTTTATGTTAAGTAAATATCTGTATTTACTCATACAAGTTAATAAGCAAATATTAGGACATTTCAATGAATAAATCAAACCCTTAAAAACAATTACTGACTACGGACCCTAGTACATAATATCCCTCTAACTTTGTGTGTGTGTGTGTGTGTGGGTAACTTGTCATATCAAAGTGTTTTGATTCTCAAATTTGGTGATCGATACTAAGTTTGCTTTATATGCAGCTATCTATAAAAGAAAGCAAAAACAAATGATAATAAAGTCTCATTTACTCATTTGTTTTTTTTTTTTTATCTCTTCAGTAAGTATTTTTGGCTACCCATGTCAGCCTTGCTGATAGATCTATTGTTATAGCAAGCAAAACAACAACAAGATCATTCTTCAATAAGATCTTGGCTTAGTGAGAGAAATAAACATGAAAGTAAGTAACTAGAAGACAAAAACTGCTAGGAAAGTGATTATAAAACTTGTAATCAAAATGAGTATTTTATTTAGAATTACGAACTGTCTTGGTGAAGTCAAGAAAGGCTTTAATAAAGATGTGCTTTTAGAAATTGATTTAAAATAACAAACACAAACTTAAAGTCTGGCAAATATGGTGCAATCTTGTCAGGGCAAAAAAGTTAGCATGAGAGAAGAGAGGTGGGAAATGACAGAGCACTTTGGAATCTATAAGAAATCTAGCTCAGTTGAGTAGACCACATTGTGGGATGAGGCAGAAAATGTATTTGAATCTTATCCCTAAATCACAATATTGATAAATATAATTTAAAACAAAAAAATGAAGAGAATTGATACATACATGTAAACTTTAACCAAACACCTGATGTTTTGTATTCTTCTTTCCATTTAATTCATTTTTATTTTTTTTAAGATTTTATTTATTTGATATATATATAGAGAGAGCAGGAGCAGAGGGAAGAGGCAGAGGCAGAGGGAGAAAGAGAGGGAGAAGCAGGCTCCCTGTTAGGCAGGGAGACCAAAGCAGGGCTCAGTCCCAGGACCCTGAGATCATGATCTGAGCAGAAAGTAGACACTTACCCAACTGAGCCATCCAGCCACCCCTGCTTCACATTCTTTGAGTTGAATTTCCAGAATCAAATATACTAATTTATGTTTGCCAATTGCCCTCTATATCAAGAGTCTGAGAAAATACTTAAGGCGTGACTTTAGAAGAAATGAGCATTTATTGAAGAACTCCATTAAAATAAATCTACGGAATAGGTAGCATTATATTTCCATTTTAGAAATAGGACATTTACTTGCTAAGCATAAATTACTGACCCATGGCTACTTTGCTGACTTTAGCTGGTCCATGGTGACCTAACTGGTATGTTTAAGTGTATACAGTTGTAAATTTTATCTTTATATAATAAATGAGCATACATTCTTCCCATCATCACTTCGATCTCCATAAACAAGAAAACAAATAATTAGAAGTAAGATTTGAAAACAAACTAGGATTTTTCTGATTGTCCTCTTCCACTGCTATTTTCACAAGATCCTTTTAATGTGCATTAGTCCAAATAAACCTGTGTTCTAGTAAGTAGAGAACACAAGTGGAAGAGTCATGTGTTAAGACATAGTTTGATATCATTTTAGTGCCATTAAGCTTTCTTTTGTGGTAGCAATGTACCACTAACTCGTATTCAGCTCACTTATTTAATCGTAACATATTTATTGAGTACTTATATGTCAGGCACTCTGCCAAACACAAAAGTAAACAATTCAATTATTATCCCTTTCCTCATAGAGTTAAGCATTTGCAAAAACAAGCTTATCCATCTTCTTTTCTGTAGACATTGACACCCTGAATGAGTTTAGGTAACCATAATCTAATCTCCTCGTTTTATAGCTGAGAATATCTACAACTATCTACAACTCATAAATGCATTATTAAATTATCACAGATTCCTAAAAACCAGACCTTTTGACTCCCAGGCAAATTTTATTTCCTCTTTAAGCCCATATATTGCTTATCTGCTAAGGAGTTGGTATCTTCTTTTTCTCCTTAAGAGGATGCCCTGTCACTTGAACATGAATATCTTGTACATGTTATTTTTAAGATTTTTTTCAAACTTGTCAGAATAATAATGAAATTAGAGACTAATATGATGACTTTATTATGTAATTCTTAAAATTACTGAAGATTTATAAAAGACTACGAAAATACTGAATTATCTCTTTAGTATTGGGTATGAGGATTAAAACCTAAGTTCAAGGGTGCCTGGGTGGCTCAGGCATTAAGCATCTGCCTTTGGCTCAGATCATCATCCCAGGGTCCTGGGATTGAGCCCCACCTGGAGCCCCGCATGGAGTCCCACATCAGGCTCCCTGCTCAGTGGGAAGCCTGTTTCTCCCTCTCCCATCCCTCCCCCCCAGCTTGTGTTCCCTCTCTGGCTGTTTCTCTCTGCCAAATAAAAAAATAAAATCTTAAAAAAAACCAAAAACATAAGTTCGATACAATTTACCTCCCGAAAACCTCCCAATCACAATCTTTAGGGACACATTTTTTACTTAATAGTTTATAGTCAAAATGGAGTCATAACCTATTAAATTTAAAGATATTTACTGAATATCTACCATGTTTAGGGCACTTACTTTTATTCTGTGAGTTAGGGTGAGCCATATAAAGCTGTCTTGTGTTTAGTCTCCTTACTTACTTACTATTTACTACTTAGTAGAGTTTGAAATCTCAAAGTTTAGTATTTAACTTATAAAAATAACACAAGTACCTCACAATCATTTTCAATAACATAAAAATCTAGACAAAAATGTGGCTTGAAAACAAACAATAGCTGGTCTCAATTTCTGAATTTGTTTTCAATCAGATTATTAATTTTATTTTGACTCCAAAATTAAGGAAAAACATAATATTGTATTCTTCTTAAAGGGATTCATGTGGTAAAGATATGATGGAGTATACTCTAGAAGTAAAATATCATTTTTTTACTAGCAGGCCCCCAAACTTTCGGAGATTAGGAAAAGAGATCCTTTTGATAAATGATAAAAAAATGGAAACATTGCTAATTAAGTAGGCTTGTATTTTGCACTTGTTTCCTTTTGAAATACAGAGAAATTCATTTAACTAGTATTTCTACTAGAAAATAAATGATCAACTTTTCAAATGTGATGCCGAGAGACAAATAGTAAAACTAAGATGTAAGCAAAAGTAGGAAACAGATAAAAGGAGAAGGCAAGTTGCAAACTAAGAGAAATAAATGAACCAATAACAGATTCTGTTGAAAATTCACCATACCTAGTAAAAGGATCTGCACATCCATTAATAATACTATTTATTGCTATTAGTATTAATAATACTATTTATTTAATACTAATAATCATCACATTTCTCTGAGTTATAAAAACAAATGTTGACTGGACAAACCTAGGACACTGAGTGCAGCTACAATGTGGACCATGATCATCAATCCAGTATTGCATTTTGTATCATGCAAAGAAAAATAACAAATTTGCAGCAGTTGAATAGCTCTCCTTCATAAGCATGTGATTAGATCATGTACAACCAAAATAAATGTCTAAATTTTGAAACTGGGACTGCATTATGTAAACGGAGATGGGATTATCTGAAAAATGTAATAAGATATGGACTTGAGGTTTGCAAACCAATATATAAACAGATATATATGAATTTACTACCTGCTAAGCAAGCACTAAATAACTGATTTATATTCATGAATCCATTGAATTGAATTGTTCAGCAGAGCCAAAATAAATATTATATTTGCAGCAATGTAGTAGTCAACGCGATCCTATAAAGAGCTAACAGGAAACTATTATTCATTTTTACTTCAAAACAGTTTTAAGGTAGAGATCATTAAAACTGAGAAAACAAAATAAGTACAATGATGACATTCATTTACAGAAAGGAAATTGACAAGGTGATTGCTGATGTTTTTAATATTGAAAATAAAATAAAAGAAGCAAGAATATTATGCAAACTATTTTCAGTCTATATCTATCACATAAACAGTTTAAAAAATACTGTGTTCTGAATGACATAAAATTTACTCAAATCTAAATATATATTTAAATTTTCCTAGTTGTTTATTAATGTGTGAAAACAAAAGTACATTTTAAAACATACAAACAATTTCTGGGCACATAATACTCAACACATTTAATTTGCTAATTTGACATAAAAGATAATGTAGAATGTCATATTATATGGAAACATAACAACCTCCCTCCCCCAAAATATAAAAACTCTAGATGAAAAATATCTAAGGATAAATCTTTCTCATGGCTAACAGAAGGCTTTTTGTTTCTTTGCTCCAGATTTTTATGTTTCAGTTTTTCTCACTTTACAATTTCCAGGTAATTTGAAATTGTAGGCTATAGAAAAACTGTCTGATTTGTTTATTTTGCATAATAATTGCCAACATTTATTGAGAACATACATAGTTCATAAAACTTCTAAAACTCCATTATATAAGGTACTATTATTACCCTTACTTTACAATGGGGAAACTGAGATCAAAGAAGCTAAGCAAATTGGCCATGATAATTCAGTGAGTAAGAAGTATACGAGATGAAATTTGTACGTCAGCTTTAAAAGCTCATATTTTCATTATTCTAAATGCTTTAATTTTCTTATACTTTCCCCATTTATATTGCTCCATTTATAGGTATTTTAATCACATTATTTGGGTAAAGTTTCTTAAAATTTAACAACGTAAGGACTCAAAAATTGAATGTTAAAAATGCTCCCAATTTGTCATATTTTACATTTTTTTCTTTCTATAACCTATGGGATCACCTCTTGCATAGGAGGAGGATAAGAAGAATTCTTAGCTCTGAGTAATGTATAGAATTGGTGAATCACTATATTCACCTGAAAGCTGAACACCTGAAACTAATATAACACTGTATGTTAACTAGACTGGAATAAAAACTAAAAACTTAATAAAAATGAAAACAAAAGCAAAAAAACAGTTTATATATATATATATATATATATATATATACATATATATATATATACACACTTATTTTTTACAAAATTAAGCTTATATTTAATACACCATTTTGAATTTTCTTGGAGTTAGGTTAGAGAAATTTTTTTTTATTAGGTTAGAGAAATTTTTACTTAAATATGTATTAAAATAAACTCATGTAGAATAAAGAAAAATGTTTAAACTGATTATTATGGTAACAGATACTTTTAATTTATTTCATACATGTGTAATTTTCTGAAATTTCAAGTAGGCACTTGTGTTACTTTTAAAATCAGGGAATTTTTGATAGTTTCTTTTCTTTTTTTTTTTTTTCCTACAACTGCTTCAATAATAGCACATTTGAATGGAACATATGTGCTTGATCACTGATAGAAGAGAAGCACCTTTCTTGATGGAAGACAGTGCAACTGCTGTGTTCGGCACTGGCTGAGTGAGGGATCAGATGGAAAATAGAAAATATTTCCAGAGAAGAGATAATAATCCAATTGGCAAGTGTCCAATTTGATTTGCTTCCAGCAGACTTATAAAATGGAAGTTAAAGAAGACAAGAACTTCAAGAATGAACTATCTTGGAAAACATGGCTGCTTATTGGAAAGCTTACTGATGTTGCTATTGATTTCTATAAACCAAAATAAAAATTACTTTAAAGGGTTTCTTGGGAAGCTCTCATTATCCCTGAAATGCCTGTTGTTTCTTGCCATAATAAGATCCATATGTGGTTTTAGCTTCCATATTAGTGATATAATTGTTAACATAATCATGAATGTAATTATAATATCTATTTTTACGCCTTATTTTAGAAATGGGGATTTTAAAAAGTTATATCATTGAAACTTCAAATAATCTTGTGAGCTAAATACTGTTCTTGCATGCAGTAAAAAGCAAACAAGCAAAACCCTTCATTCTCAAACTTCATATTATACTATTTCTCTATAAAATTTCCCCAGTCAACTATCTGTGTTTCCAATAGACTGTTTTCCTTTTTCTATCTCTCTTTTATGTAAAACTAACATATTAGATTTGTTTCATGCATGGAACAATTCTCAAAGTAGGGAAAAAGCACTGATTTTAAAAAGCCAACTTAAGGGAAATCTAGGAAGGGGTAGAAAAAAAGTTAGATTGTGTGAGCATAGAAATTACTTTGGAGAGGTAAAGAGACCAAAAAGGCTACCACTCTTGGTTTAATTTGGGGGCCAATGTGGGGAATTTTTCTCCCTAACCATTTTTCGTTGGTAAAAATGTCTCAGTCAACTCATTGATGAGAATCTACGTATTCCCATATGCATAAAGCAGTATGCCCCTAGCTTCTTGGGTAAGGTGTCTAATGTCCAAGAGGGACAGAATAATGGAGCACTGTCACTGGTCCTAAAATATACAGGAAAAGGACTGCAGAAAATTACAGGAGTTGCAAATGGTGGCTAGAAGCTCATGACATTTAGTAACAGTGAAGTTAATCAGCCAAGGTGCTATCTGTTCCAGTACAAAAATGTTCCAGGTCAGTCTACATTGAGGGCTTTCAGTTCTTAAAGAGACTTTTTCATTCAGCTTCCCACAAGGCTTGGTCAGAGAATTGGATTGGTTTCATGTTTACAGACAGGAGTGTGATTTGGCTAGTGGACAACGACCAAGAGCCATAACTACTGTTGATTATGTTTTTATGTCTGCTTTTAATAATCTCATTGTGCGCAAAGGCGTTAGATTTCCAGCTGCACAAAAAGATCCAAAAAGACTCTTCCATTTAACCCTCAAATAAGTTTACTCTTAAATTAACTCTATATTGCTCATACATAAGAAATGGAGGTAAAATGTGAATAGATAAAATCCCTTTTCATGTTTATCCACTGTTACAGAGGTCATGAATTACAATGGAATGATTATAGATTTTGAAGCCAGAGAAATATAATATTTTATTTTTAGTCTGTCATAAATAACAGTATGGGTTTTTGAAAATTAATTTGTTCAGCTTCAATTTCTTTATCTGAGAGATTTATTTTTTTATAATTGTGAAAATCAAATATCTATGATGTGGGAAACAGAGGCAGAAGAAAAGTTATTAAATTTCCTTATTACCTACAGCCCACTGACAGATCCTTGAAACAGGCAGAGTGACATTCCTCTAGGGACTCAAATGCCTCCATCTTAATACTTTGCTAAAAAGGCAAAAGGCAAAAGGCAATCCTAGCCTGACCGCCCCACCCCCACCCCAACCAGGATCCTGTAAGTCTACTTTAACATATAAAAAATTCCTTTAGAAACTTCCTTTATCTTTAAACCCTCCAAGATACATGTGAGCAATCATCCCCAAGCATAAAGCCCACTGATACATATCTGAAGCGTCTTGTGACTAAGGTTTTATTAGACGGTAATAAATGACCTTTTCCCAACAACAGCTGGCCCCTCAAGGTCCTGGAAACCTTGCTTCCAAAATTCCTTAGAGACACGCTATCCCTGACCCCCTCCCAACTTTCAAGTATATAATGGACCATTCCTCACAGCCCCGGGGCATCAGCAGCGGTAGCAGCAGCTCTCTACCCACGGTTCCCGTGCCTGTACTTTAATAAACCACCATTTTGCACCAAAGACGTCTCAAGAATTCTTTCTTGGTCGTCAGCTCCGGACTCCAACCCACTGAACCTCACTTATATTCTAAAACTTCATCATCTAGCATAGTCCCTGATATCAGTAGTGCTAAATAAATGGGAGCCCTTAGTATTATTAGATACTAAAAAAGAAAAAAAAACCACACACACACAAAATGAACAAAATAAACATGTAATATGTTAGAAATTGGCAGTTTCATATCTACGCTCCAAAATTATTTTGTTGTGCAAAAGTTGTCTCTTCCTTCTATGAGAAGGGTAGGAGATATCAGGAAATTGTTTCCAAAATAAAGTTTGCCCAGGGGAGAAAAAAAATCAGTCAATGGTTTGCGGTTAATCTCAAAAAAAAAAAAAAAAAAAAAAAAAAGTGACATGTTGTGAGGCCTAAATGCTGTGAAGTATAACAATGTTGCTTCATTTCACCCGGTCAAATGGGGCCTTGGAACACTTTTTTTCAAGTCATTAACCAGGCAGTCTTGCAAATGCAAAGTTACAAAAAAAGTAGTTTGACTCATTGTTTGGTTGCTTAACTTCTTTTTGTTGCAAAAGACTCTATTTGTCACTTTAAATAGCACAGCTAGATCAATGGATTTTAAATAGAGAGGCAAGAATATGTTTTATTATAAAAAGACTCAAACAGAAGCTATGATAAATTTTCAAGAAAGTCATGACTGTAGGAAATGTTTACCTTTTAGAGTAAACCTTATTTTTCTTTCTTCTTTGAGAAGTCATATTCAAAATCTCTAGACTAAAGTAGTTAAGAAAATAAAATACTTTACTTAAAATTATGTATATAATATAAATGTATATTATATATAATAAAGAAATATATAGATTTTTATACTATATATATAAAATTTACTTTTACAAATACACTGTTAATTTCCAAAAGCATATACATTTAAAGAAAGTCATAACATAGGACTATTTTCTGAATTTCTCATATAATGAGTTACTGAATAGATCTGGATTTGAAAGACTTTTTATTCGTATGTTTTATTAGTACTTTCCTTGATAAGACAACTGGAGAGTGCCCAATATGTTTTTAAGGATAATTTTTAAGTTTGCTAGCATTTCCTTTTGTGGTTATATATATTTTGATATTCCTTCCAAATCATAGCAACTTGTCTGGAATCTGGTCTCTCTGTGCAAAACTCTTCAACCCCTGTGAACCCAGAGAGCAGAATATCAAGCCATGCAGGATTTTTTCCCATTCCTTGAAACCTAATGAAATTTTCCTTGCTGGTGTTAAAAATAACTTAAGACCAATTCCTTCCTTAGAAAATATTTTCTCCTTTAGGGGATGGGAACGTCTGTAACTATTATTCTTTGCCTGTTCCACTGTTGTATTTCGGAAGTAGATAACTTCTTTTCTAGCTTCTCAGGTCCACAAATGGCGACAAATTTTCCCCAGGATAGATCATACTCAGAGATTTACCCATACGTGATTTAGGTGCTGACATCGGGAATGTCTGTGCCACAGTTAGATTAGATTTTGGACTCTGAGTTCATGGTCTGATGGGTTGAGGCTCTCGAACACTTTGGGCTGAATGTACTTTGCATATAGGGTAGACATGAATCTTTAAACACTGAGGGCAGGGGAACCTGGGTGACTCAGTCAGTTAAGCGGCTGCCTTTGGCTCAGGTCATGATCCCAGGGTCCTGGGATCCACATGGGGCTCCCTGCTCAGCAGGGAGCCTGCTGCTCCCCCTGCTTCTGCTCTCTCCTCCCTCTCTCTTTCCCTCTCTGTCAAATAAATAAATAAAATGTTAAAAATAAATAAATAAATAAAGGCTGAGGGCAGACTACGGTTGTTTAATGAATGCCATCCTCTGCAAATGATATTTGTGCCCTAATCCTTAGAAGCTGTCTGTGTGCGTTATTTTACATGAAGAAGAAAAGGAAGGAAGGAAGGAAGGAAGGAAGGAAGGAAGGAAGGAAGGAAGGAAGGAAGGAAAGAAGGAAGGGAGGGAGGGAGGGAAGGAGGGAGGAAAGAAAGAAAGAAAGAAAGAAAGAAAGAAAGAAAGAAAGAAAGAAAGAAAGAGTAAAGAATTTCCAGATGTGACTGAATTAACTCTTGAGATAATCTTATCCTGGATTATCTGTGTGGCCCCTAAATGCAATCACATGTATCATTTTTAAGGGGGAGGGGATTAAAAATTTGACATGCACAGATGAAAAAGAGAAGGTAATGTGACCATAGAGGCAGAGATTGGAGTGCTATGGCCACAAGTTAAGAAATGCTAGCAGTTACCAGAAGCTGGAAGAGGCTAGGAACACTTCTCTAGAGCATCTAGGAATGTGACCCTGCCACCACCAGATTTCACCACAGTAAAACTAATATCAAACTTCTAGCCTATAGAACATTGAGAAAATAAATTTCTGTTGTTTTAAGTCACCAAATTTGTGATAATTTATTACAGCAGCCACAACAACCTAATACAGAGGAAGGTCTGTCGAAATTTATGTTGCCTGTCTCTGTCCTATGGCCTCAGTCAACTAAATGTGACAAGAATGGGGGTGCCTGGGTGGCTCAGTCAGCATATGACTCTTGGTTTTGGCTCAGGGCATGATCAAATCGGTCATGAGACTGAGCCACACGTTGGGCTCCATGCTCAGAGTAGAGTCTGCTTGAAAGATTCTCTCCCTGTCCCTCCCTCTATTCTCTCTCTGTCTCAAATAAATAAAAAAATTTTAAAATAAAATGTGACAGGAAAGACTACCTGATCAAATTTGCCCTAATAAGACACTGCTCCCCTAAAAATTTGGCATAGGAGCTAGGTAACTATCCTAAAATTTTTCTATTAACTTAGATATTTATCATGGGAACAAGATAACAGAGACAAATATGTTACCACTTAGTCTAGAAGAATTTCTATGCCTTATTTCTTGATTAGATATCTCCACAGATTGTAAGTCTCCTTGGGAGAAAGAGCTCACTTTGAATTCTTAAGGGTGAACAAATATGTGTATTCTTGGTAGGCTTTCTGAGCCCGGATATACCTATTACATATGTGATGCTCAACTAGGAAGAGATACATCTACACAATTTTTGAACCTGGAACTAAGGATTATTGTAACAATGAAGTTGTCACAACCATTACCAGAGGCAAAATAGGAACAGGTGTGGACATATCCAGTTAACACTGGTGGTGCCAGATTGCAAGGTATGGAACTAATAGTAAATGGCAGTAGCCGTGATAGCTTCATCAGATCAACTCCATTGATTAACTCAGCTCCACTATTAACTGCATGCATATGTGTTTGTTCCTGCTTGTTTCTGAAGTCTCCCAAAACAATCCCCAAAGCTTCCACAAAGAACCCAATTTCTTTTCAGTAAATTTCTTTCTTTTTCTTTTTTCTTTTTTTTTTTTTTTTGTGCAAATTGGAATCTAGGCTGAATTAAAAGATAGGGAAAGCAATACCACGCTTTCTGAACTATACAGAAAAAAAAAAGGATGCTGATAGGAAAGAGTAAGTCATTTGAAGATGGAAAAAGAGTCAAGAGTCTGAAAAAGATCCTTTTTCCTCTTCTGGTTCTAGAGCTTTTTTTAGGTACAAGTGTACATTTGCATTTACAGTTCATATAAAAATCCTGTACACGTTTATTTTTAAGCTTATTTTTGTTGGTTTCCATTCCTTTGAAGTATACTAACCACAGTAAATTTTAAATCTGAATTAGAAAAATACCTCATGTAACTTCACAATACAATTTTATTAGATTGAGATTATAGGATCTAAAACAAAAAATATTGAAGTTCACCTACTTAATTAATTTTTGGTGCTAAAACATTTAAAGTATATAAAATTAGCAAATTGTTTTGTCATTATATAGCAATATAATTGTATGAAAGTATCTACACCTTTAAAAAATCAAAATCTCAGCTCTTCATCAGTTTTGTTTTAAAAAATCTTGTAGAGTTTTATTTTCAATTTTTAAAATATTTTTGTAACTTTTAACTATTTTGTGATATTATATCTTGAATGATCCAATATGGCAACAGAGCATTTTTAATGAGATAGTTCATTATAATATCATTGTGTGGGGAACTATTAGATTCAGTTACATCTTTGTATAGTTACAAAATAGAATATTATTGAAACTTATCTTTAATTTCCTCAATATATTGTTATTTATCAAATGAACATCATATTCATATATACTTAAGGATCCTGTATTGGAGGAGTATGTTTAGTGAACAGCTATATTAAAAAGAAGGGATACTCTTGTTTTATAATTGTAGTATTCAAAAAATTTTATTCAATAATTTCATTCAAAATTGAGTTTAGTAAAACCCTTGGAAATGAACGATAATATAATTTATTTGAAGTATTTAATAGATAACTAATAAATATTTAATTAATAAATAATGGAAAAGTTTGAACTATAGAAACTTAAACACAAAGAAGAATTATTTAGATTTTTGGTGGCAGTGATGGTCGTGACAGGTGGTGCATGTGTGTGCGTGTGGCGTACATAAAATCAAATGTAATAAAAGAAATGAAAGTTCTTTCTAGAAATGCAATGTATTTTTGACTGTACAAATCACTGAAATTCATGAAAATGTAAAATTAAGATTAAAAAAAGATATGTTGGACTTGAATCATAATAGAAAAGTCACTAAAATGCATTTAACTGACAATGTCATGCTCTTGCCAACTGATTTTGGCCAAACATGTTTAAGTGCTGGCCAACTACTCTAGCAATGATGGATAGCAGGAATGCTAAACAGCTCTAAGATGAGCTGAATGCAATTGATGCTGAATATTTATCCCAGCTTTAAATTCTATTGCATACTAATGTTGAATTTACATGCACAGACTAAAAAGATAGGTTTCATTTCCAATACATCCCTCTTTTTGATTCTAGGAAATATTTCTTAAAGCAACTAGAAGTACTATATAGATAATTTCTTTATTGGCTACATTGTAAAGACCTGGAAATATTCACATTATTTAATCAAAACATACTGTTTTTCCTGAGCTATTTGGTTTGAGGTCACTATAGCAGAGAATAATTAGTTAATGATTTTATGACATTTTAAGATCCATGGATTCATATATTATAGCATTAATAGTGTTGTTTCATCAGAACAAAATGAAAACTAAGAAAATGAAGTATAATAGCATAAACATAAGGAAAACTAAGTAAGATTTCTTTTTCAAAATACTAACAATTGGAGACAGTGAAATTTGTAAATAGGCTTAAACATCCACTAAGTTACAAGGCTAACTTCTACCTAGGAAACTGGATTTATGTGTTAGTCATCATGGACAGTGCCTCTGCTGTGGTCTTGAGATGATCCAGCTACCCTCAGCTGAGTAACTTGAGACCTTAGTTAAGTTCACTGTATGTAGCTCCACATGAGGAGAGTATGGAGATATCCAGAAGTAGAATTTTTATGTCACTTAAGTCAGTATGAATTCAAACTTGATTTTATAAATTTAGGGTGTTAAATAAAATTTCTACGGCAGTCATAAAGAAAATATGTCAAAAATATACCAAAAAAAGGATATGAAACGGGAATTCAAACAGTTCACTACAAAAAATTCAAGTAAATACAAGAGAAGACAGCAATGGTGGAAACAAGAATCTAAAGAGTATAAGACATACCAAAAAACACAGCAAAATGGCACAAGTCCTACCTTATCAGTAATTACAGTAAATGGATAAAATTCTCCAAGTGAAAGACAGTGATTTGCAGAATGGATTTTTTAAAATGATCCAACTATATGCTATCTACAATGACACACTTCTAATCCAAAGATAAAATTAAGTGGAGGAATGGAAATATATATTTCATGCTAATAGCAACCAAAAGAGAAAAGTAGTAGCTATATTAGTATCAGAGGAAGTAGATTTTAAGTCAAAAACTGTTACAAGAAACAAAATGGCATTATACCCTAATACAGGATTAATTCATCAAGAAGACGTAACATTAAAAAAAAAAAAGATGTAACATTTATTTATTTTTATTTTTTAAGAAGATGTAACATTTATTAACATACATGCAAAGCAATGGAGCCCAAAATATAGAAGAAAACACTGACAGAATTAAAGGGAGACATATACAATTCCACAATGATAGTTGGGCACCTCAAGACACTACTTTGAATAATGGATAATCTAGACAGAAAAGCTATAAGGGAACAGAGAACAACATTATAATCTAGGTAGCTATAATAGACAAATACAGAACACTCAACATCAAAACAGCAGAATAAACATTCTTCTCAAATACACATGGAAGATTCTCCAGTTTAATACCATATGTTAAACCAGAAAACAAGTCTCAATAAATTTTAAAAGATTAAGATCGGGGCATCTGGGTGGCTCAGTGGGTTAAAGCCTCTGCCTTCGGCTCAGGTCATGATCTCAGGGTCCTGGGATCGAGCCCCGTATCGGGCTCTCTGCTCACCCTGCTTCCCCCCTCTCTCTGCCTGCCTCTCTGCCTACTTGTGATCTCTCTCTCTCTCTGTCAAATAAATAAATAAAATCTTTAAAAAAATTTTTAAAAGATTAAGATCATATGAAGTATCTTTCTAATCACAATGGAATAAAACTACAAATTGAAAATAGAAAGAAAACTGAAAAATCCACAAATATGTGGAAATAAAGCAACAAATTCTTAAACAACCAATGAGTCAAAGAAGAAATCACAAGGAAAATAAAAAATATTTAGTGACAAATGAAAATTAAAATAAGGTGTATGATAACTGTAAAGGAAATCTTATAGCTGCAGACATCTACATCAAATAAGAAAAAAAATCAAAACAATAGCCTTGAGGAGGTAGAAAAGAAAAGCAACCAACTCAAAGGTAGCAGAAGAAAGGAAATAATAAAAATTAGAATTGAGATAAATGCAATAACAAATAGAAAAACAATAAAGAGAATCAACAAAATCAAAAGTTGTTTCCTCTGGAAAAAATAAACAAAATCAACAAACCTTTAGTTGGACTGAAAAAGGAGAAAGAGAAGACACAAATCACTATAATCAGAAATGAAAGTGGAAACATTACAAGTGACCTTACAGAAATAATAAAGGATTATTAGTAAATTTTATGAAGAGCTGTACAGTTAACAATTAGATAACATGGATGAAATGAACAAATTCCTAGAAACACACAAATCATTTAAACTAATTCAGGAAAACATAGAAAGTCTTAGTAGATGTATAACAAATAAAAAGATTACATCACTAATCAAAAATCTTCCAACAAAGAAAAGTCTAGGACGATATGGCTTTTTTGGTGAACTCTACGGAATATTTAAAGAAGAATTAACACCCAACCCTACAAAAATAGGGACACTTCCTAAGTCATTCTATGAGACCTACATTACCCTGAAACCAAAGCCAGTTAAAGACATTACAAGGGAAGAAAATTACAGACCAATATCCCTTATGAATATAGATGAAATAGTCTACAATGAATATGAGGAAACCAAATTCAATAGCATATGATTGAATAAACAGACCGTGATATACCCAAACAATAAAATATTATTCAGCAGGATGCTTAACTGACTGAGCCATCCAGGTGACTTCTGTGGGTTTTTATAATGTAACCTCATCTCCTCAGGTACTTTGAGGATTTTCTGCTCCTTTTTACACTTAAACTCTCAATTTAGACAATAATCTAAAATAAAACTTATGTTTACATAATAAAAATATTCCAGAATGCATGCAAATAGCTAGATGCATTTAGGATCATTTTGAAGATTGAGTTTTAGGAATATTTTTTCTTAAAATGTAAATCATGTGATAATTACAAAATTCACTTTGGGTCTCCTGGAAACTATCTCTTAGAAATGAGAAGTTTTTCTCTAGGGCAGGGGAAACAGGACACATTTTCATCAAGTTAGAAGGATATATTTCAGTTGATGTGGCTTTCAATATGGTATATCACGTAAATATATATATATTCGTTGCATAGTTTGAGGAAGCATCTCAAAAATACAGAATCTTCCCAAAGAAAGGCTGAGAATGCAGGAAGATTTTAACAAAATATTTTGTGAATATTTGTATTACTCTGATTTAAATATAGATTAGGCTAGATGAGGTGACGTGCAAAAATTTATGGAAACCCTGGGAACAATAAAAAAAAATAATCATGTCTTATCAGCTTCGGTGCAGTACCACAGTATGACAGGTTTGCTAGACTTCCAAATGAAAAATTCAAGCCACATGTACTAAAAAACAAAGGAGCAAAAAATAGTAATTTTAAATATGAGTCTGATGTTAAACGCAGTTTATATAGATTCTTAGACTTACCGGTTTTGATTTGTTATTGATTTGTAGCTTTCACATAGGCAACTCAGTGTAACCAGCTCCAGAATGAAGTTGTTTAACATGTGAAAATAATATTGCTCTCCATGGATATGACTCTTAATTATAATATTTCGAATGGCAAGAGCACGTACCATTTATATATTTTAGGGCATGACTTCTTCGCCATGGGTCAAAACTAAGAACTAAGCACTGAGGTATATATATTTGAATAATGTACTGATAATCATCACTATTATTTCGCTGCTGAAAATTTGTCAGGAGACAGGTAGAGACGTGAACATCTGCTTATGCTGACCTATAATTTATAATTTACTGATACAAAATAAATTATATAATCTACCAAAGAGGATTAAAAAGTCAAGCATTATAAAGCTAGAAAAGAGAAAAAAAAAACTGCAGTAGAGAAAAAGTACAGAAAATGTGGCTAAACTATCAGAGATATCTTGTCAAGCCTTCTGTTAGCATGCAGCCCAAAGTTCACTCAACCAAAACACTTTACTGGTGTCTTTCACTCACAAGTTATTGGTTTGAGCAACTAAATTTTTCACTAGCTTTAGCTAAATAAATGGGGTCAAGGACCTAAATAAAACTCTCTTACAGAAATTAACATTTATTCAAAATGTTTAAATTATAGCTGTTTCTTTCAATAAATTGAGCTGAGATTTTTCATTATTCTTGGAACTGGACTATGAGGCACTACTAATTCTAAAAAATAGCTTTGTAAGTTTTCTACCACATATTTATTTCTGTATTTGAAAAAAAAAATGTAAGGCTTTTTATAAGTGGTCTGAGCTCCACAGAGTTGTATAAACTGGATAGAGCTAAGGTCAAATGTTTGTAACAGTGAAAAAATAAAATTCTCTTTACAGTTTTAAAAACCCAATAAAATTGATTAGTCACCAGATATGAGACTTAAAATTGATATTTAATGTATAATTTTAATTTGCAAGGAAATTTTTATTCAATTCAAAACTATTATTATAATACTTGCTTTGTTTCTACACTTACATAAACCACACACAAAAATAAAAAGGTTCATTTCCCCTCGAAGGAGTTTACACCGTTGTAAGAGAAAATGTTACACAAAAGAACGTGTATGTAACATATATAGCTCCATTAGTTTAAAATAAAACTGAGGTAGCGTATAATTATTTATAATTATAACACAGAAGGGACTAATAATGCCTCGGTACATCCCGTCCCACAATATTCATTATATAATATCAGAGGCACCATTCTAGGATTTGAGGACAAAGAGACAACATTAGCATCCCTGTCTTAAGTAGTTGGTATTCTGGATTTGGGGTAGTGGCAGTGAAGAAAAAAGTTAAAGCAAATAAATAACTCTAATACTACATGGTGTTTTAAATATAAAGATCTATAAAAGTGAAGGTAGTCATTTTTACTGGAACTTTCTTTGAAACTTTAGAGATCATTTGGAGAAAGTGACCTGATGATTTTTTTTTCCAAATTTGAACATACTTGACACACAATATTGTATTAGTTTCAGGTGTACCATATAGTGATTTAGCATTGACATCTGTGATCACCACAACAGATCTAGCTACTATCTGTCATCATACAAAGTTATTACATATTAGTAACTATATTCTACATACTGGACATTGTATCCCATGTCTTTCTTTCTTATTTATTTATTTATTATGAACATATACTATATTATTTGTTTCAGGGGTACAGGTCTGTGAATCATCAGTCTTTGTACATTTTGATCTCTTTCTCCTATGTTGACCATCCTCCCACTCCCTTCCGTCTGGCAACTACCAGATTGTTCTCTGTATCTATGAGGCCGTTTCTGTTTTGTTTTATTTGTTCATCTGTTATCTATTTCAGATTCCACATATGAGTGAAATCATCTGGTATTTGTCTTTCTCTGTCTAGTGACCTGATCTTTAATTAGCACAAAATAATTAGTCATTTAGTAAAAGGACTAGGTATGGGTAAGGTGTTCATGGCAGAGTAAGAACAGCATGAAAATTAAATCCTCTTTGACAGAGAATACACATGCAGAGAGGTGCAATAAAGCTGGTAAACAGATTGACACGGTTCAATGTAGGACCTGGAGACAAGGTCCTTTTATGCCATGCTAAAGACTTCAGAGCTTACTGGGAAAAAGAGCAGTCACTTTCAAAAAGGAAAGTGTTGGTAGACTGCAACGACCATTACCAATTCTTTCTCTTTCATCCAATTTTTTTTTCATTTCCTACCCTTTGTATTTAGGTTCACCATATGACTTAATTTCACTGAAAAGAAAATTGGCAAAACTGATACATTCTCGAAAACTGCTTGCACTATTACAGATAGCTTTCTCCATTGCTTTTGGAATCTTATGTCTGAAGCCATGGGATGAAACCCAGAATGGCCTGCTCAGTGCCAGACATGTGAGTCAGGCCATTCTAAATCTTATAGCTACCAACTGACCTAACACCTGACAATAGATGAAGGAGAGAATCCAAAATTTCTCAGCCAAATGGACCAAGACCAGAAAAACTGCTCAACCAATCTACAGAATCATAACAGTAAACAATTCTTGGAAGCCACTAAATTTCAGAGGTGATTGGAAACATGGCAAACACTGATGTATCCACTACGTTTTTTTTAATGTATGGAATATACACTGAAGGAATAAAAAAAAAATAGAAAGTAGATGGGTTAGCAATTACTAAAATTATCTTACGAAAAGATGGATAAAACCAGAATTTAATTATTTTAATGATGTAGGTGGCAGGAAAGAGATTAGAATTATGGTTCAGAGCTAGACTCAACAAGACTCATGATCAATTACATAGCTTTAAGGGAAGGGAAAGGTCAAATGTGACCTGAAGTTTTCAATGTGTGATGCATTGCCACAGCTATGTAGCCCAAGCAAGTAAAGAGAATCAAAGAAAATAATTTTGAGTGAGCTTTTTATATTCAAGATATTTTTCATTTTAGACGATCATTCTAGGGGCACCTGGGTGGCTCAGTGGGTTACAGCCTCTTCCTTCAGCTCAGGTCATGATCTCAGGGTTCTGGGATCGAGCCCTGCATCGGGCTCTCTGCTCAGCAGGGAGCCTGCTTCCCCCTTTTTATCTGCCTGCCTCTCTGCCTACCTGTGATCTCTCTCTCTGTCAAATAAATAAATAAAATCTTAAAAAAAAAAAGATCATTCTAACACAAGCCTAAATATCATTTATTTGGATAAAATTAAGATTTTATGATACTTTACTGAGGAGAAATCTCTCTCTCTCTCTCTCACACACACACACACAATATATATATATATACATATATGTATATATATATATATTCCCCTACTCTGTCATTTAGGTGACCAGAAGGCAAGATTATACAATCTCTTATACAATTATACAATCTCAATCTACTCTTGACATATCCATCAACATTGAGTGAATATATGAATATAGTGGGCACTTCATTTATTTGGTCTTGGTTGAAATCTGAATGAAATGGGATTCTTAAATGATGCCAAAGTTGATCTTAGAAAAAAAAGAATATTGGCATTTATATTTTTTTAATTTTCATATTTCACCCGAACTTTTTACCCCATTGTAGAAATCAGGAAAATGTGTCTGTATCTGTGGCACATTGTAAAGTGATTGAAATGATTCTATCTTCTTTGGCTATGTCTGATCTCTTTCACAGCTGATTATTGCTCCACAGGATTAAAATTAATGATAGGTTCGCCAAGAAAATTTAACAGTTGCATTCATTCTCTCTCAAATTTACTATTCACACTGGTTGGCAAGAATGAGAACTGAGTCATTCTAGAGGAAATAATCAATGACAAATCAGTGTCAGAAGGCTAGTAAAAGGTGTTTGTTTATTAACACTGATTTGTGACTGCTGATCTATTACTTAACTATGTGCATATCTAACAATTAAGTAGCTAAAGCCATCAATTAGAAATATAATAGAACCACATAGGTCAATTGCAAAATAAAGCAAATGAAAACTAGGAGAGGTACCTTGCTAGCAATGCCTGAAAAGTATAAATATTTTCTTAAACTTGATCAAATCATGAATTAAACTTACTAGAGTCTTAACCTGTGTCTATGAAATAAACGTAGATATAAAAAATATTTCATTGTTTTAGCTTATCATGGTCTTCACAGGGGCTCTACCAAGGATCCCTGAAAGCCAGCTGTACAATGCAAATGCTTTAAAGAGTGCAAATCCACATGAGTTGAAACAGATTAATGCACTGTCCCCCTAAAGTTTCTTTTTCCTCATCTAGTGTAGTATATGGAACATAAGGACGAACCCACATTGTACTCTCTAACACTTAAAATATGGATAAGCTTATTCTACCAAGAAGGTGTCTTATGGAATTTAAAAAGCAATTTAAATGCATGACTAGAAGACTTTTTCAAGAAGCTCTTCTTCCTGAAGACATTGTTTTAGACAGGCGATGCACCGGCAACTGGTAGGTAGGCTTTCAGGACTATTTGTCTATACCCTGCTCCTCCAACAGAGGAGCAGTTAAATAAATATCATGATTAATTTTATTTCCCCATAGATATGATGCTATATTATCTTATTATTTATATTATTTATAATGTGTTGTCTCAGATGAATTGAGATTTATCATTGAGGTGATTTTGAATATCAAGTATCAAGAAGGAAGATTAAAATACTCTATTAATATTATAGAATTTATGACTTTAATCAGTTTTATGCAGTATATAACTATCCTTCAGAGTACATAAAATTAATGATGTGAGAATTATTTAAAAGCTGTGTTTTCCTCCCCTAAACTTCAAATATCTCGGTAGCGATGCTTATGGAGAAAGGAATGATATCCTTAAAATAAAACCCCATTATTTTTCATGCTAAATGAAAATATCTAAAATTCCCTCTCTTTAGTATATATGATGTTCTCTGTATTATTTATTTCTTTGAGAATCTGTTTAAATTTTGTGTTTCATTCTGCTATAATTATTTTGAAAATTTAAGATCACTCTTCATTTCCCAAATGAAAAATATTTTCCATATTTTCTGGAAGCATTCTTTGAAGAAATACCTTGGTTTCAGTGGTTCATTCTGTTACTAAGCAAATTATCAATAGGCATCCAATTTTCTGCCTCAAAAATGTATACAGTAATCATTTAAAATATTCCACAATTCTACGTTTTGAAAGTAACATCATTAAATGGATTGCTATATGATAATCATTTAGAGAAACAAAGTATTTTGGCCAGTTTTCTTCTACTTCATTTCTAGAATACGGTAGGATATTTTTGACTAATGTGTTTGAGACTGTGAACACGCTTTTAAGCCCTTTCTAAATGACAGCTAGTCAATAGCTTTCTTTGTCTATGTTCAAAGTTCTGAATACATTGCTGGGAAGCGCATGTGCTTGGAAATTGTTTTCCAAGAAAAAGAAAAAAAAAAAAAAAGAAAACCATCATTTTAAATTTGATTTGCAGTGTATTTCAATAAGCCTCTATTCTACCCTCAGACCAGTTAAAAGACAAGTGATTAAATAGTAACATACTCCAAAAAAAAAACAAAAACTTTCCATTTAAAAAGGAGGATTCATATTAAGTCCTGATACAGAAGGAAAACCTTAAAAATTATGTTTAAATCCATTTGTATTCTAGACTCCGGGAAACAAACTGAGGGATACAGAGGAGAAGGGGGTGGAGGGATGGGATAACAGAGTGATGGGGATTAAGGAGGGCACGTGTTGTGATGAGCACTGGGTGTTACACACAACTAATGAATCGTTGAACACTAAATCAAAAACTAATCATGTACTACTATATGCTGGCTAACTGAACATAATAAAAAAAATCCACTGGTACTGATACCCATGTTTTCCATACATCCATTATTTACATTGCTACTGTATACATTTTTAAAAGGCAAGATCAATTATAGAATGTATCATTTAATAGTTCATTTGTGTTAGATTCTTTAAAGATAGATGTTTTGAGTAGTGAATTGCATTTTGGTTGCTCTTATAACATTGTCACTGATGTTACAATATAAGCAAAAGAGCCAGTAAAAGGAAATGTCAACTACTGAACCATGTATAATTTGGAATATTTTAATTAAAACAATATCACATTTGAAAAATCACAGTTCTGTTAAGATGTAGTAGATATTGAAAATACATTTGAGACTTTGAGATATTATTTAAATAATAGAGTCTCAAGTACTCCAATTCAGTTTTAGGATCCTTCAGTAAATAATCCTGAAAGATGCAGGGAAGTTCACATAAAAGAAATTGTTCAAATGCATCTCATAAATGAATATATTTTACTATATAAGTTAATATTGTAAATTAAATTTTATTTATTTTTATTAAAAATAAATATTATTATAAAATAAATTTTATTTATATAAATAAAAAATACTACACATGTTTTCTTTTGTCCTCATAAATACCCATTCCAATGAAATATTTTGTGGAAATGAGAGCTAAATTGAAGGGTTCTTGTTAAATGATGGTGGCCTAATAGTAAGGTACAACTTGGGACGTTATTTACAGTTTCAGTTTTACATTTTGAATAAATAGTAGTTTTATTTATGAAATATCAAATTATGATTTTCTAGAAATTAGTACATAACAACCTAACTTAAATTAAAATTCCGAAGTCTAATGTATGCTCAGTGTTGATACATTTCAATTCCAAGTAGACCATTTTAGGAATGGAAGAATAAAAATGTTAAAACAAAATAAACAAATGGGATGCATTTTTTAAAAGGAGGATGGATAATAATTAAAATTGAAGGATTTAAGAGTACTTAATTTTTTTTCTGATTTTACATCATATAGGTATATTCTAGGGGGACCATACAAATAAATCCCATGATTAACTATAAAATCTGATTTGATACAAAGATCAATTTCTTTTTTTATTTTTTTTAAGGGTTTTATTTATTTATTTGACAGAGAGAGAGAGAGATCACAAGTAGGCAGAGAGGCAGGCAGAGAGAGAGGGGGAAGCAGGCTCCCTGCTGAGCAGAGAGCCCAATGCAAGGCTCCATCCCAGGACCCTGAGATCATGACCTGAGCCGAAGGAAGAGGCTGTAACCCACTGAGCCACTCAGGTGCCCCACAAAGATCAATTTAAACACCCTCCTTCCCCCCACTTTCCACTCCTCAGCCCAAGGAGGGAATCTGAAAGCCTCCTCAGGCCAAGGCTTCGTCTTTGAGCTCCATTTTTCATGCAGGATTTCCAGACAATTCTAAGTGCCTCGCAAGTGTATGCAATCCAAAAAACCCAAAAGGAGGTGAGGAAAAGTGCCCAATTAGTTTGGAAACACAGTCTGCCTGAACATGTATTTAGGGTGTGTTAGGGTAGCTAACTCGAGACAAAAGTAGCAGTTCTTGCTCTACTTTTCCTGAGCAGGAAGCATGATGATTCTTCCCAGCACACCACAGGCTCATTAGTCCCTCTCCTCTGGCCTGGGACTCCTGTTCAGCCCCCACATGATCACATCCCATACTCCTGTATGGTCAGCCACGTTAAAACTTTGGGAATGGGGAGGAAACTTCTATGAAACAGTAACAAACTCTCTTTGTGGTACAGTGTTTGTGATAAGTGATAAGTCAAGACACTGGGATCTGCACATCAGACCTTGTCCAGGTTTAAGGGTATTTATGAGATGGGCTTTGAGGAAGCTCTCTATTCTAGAGCTCACCTCACATTGGAAACAATTCCCCAAATACGTGACTGGCTTTTGCTAAATTTACTTCAGGCTACTTTCATGGTTTAATGGCTAAAACAAGAGATCGTATTGATTTATAGGGTTTTTTTTTTGTTTTTTGTTTTTCTTTTTTCTTTTTTTGCCTTTTAGTTGGGAAACCAGCTTGGGAATTTCTGGTCTTAGAAATAAGCTTTTATGTTCTGTCTGCTCTCTAAATTTCATCTTAATGGCCCCCAAATTGTTCTCTGCCTTAGCACAATTTAAAGCACTACGCGAATGGGCAGGCCCCTGGAATCTGCTTCCGGACCTAGGTTGCCGCTCAGCAGCGGCTTTGCGATGAAGAATTTTGTCACATTTGTCATCCTGAAGTTCATAACAGTAAGCACTTAGGACAGGCCTGGGAAATCAGGGTTTTCTCAGATCCCCATCTTCTTACACTTGTATTTTGCTTTGGCTCACATTGTCTCTAATGGCGATAAAGTGATAATCCACCTCTTTCAATCCCTGCGGGCTCTAGTTTATGATTGAACACAAAAGACAAAAAATTCCTATCAACCAATTCCAATCTTCCTTACTCTCTGGTTCCATGGAACCAATTTCAACCTAGACTCATGTCTCAACTTTGTGCCATCTTTGAAAGTGGTAAAAAGTATTTGTGTGTTTTTTTTTCCTACCATGTTTTCCACTGATGCAAACTAAATAAGATATCACCTAAGTCACAAATGAAAATGAGTTCTGGTTTAGACTTTGTAGGCCTGCATGACAAAGCTCACTAACTTCTCAGCTCACCATAGCTGGTGTTCATCCTCTTTGTCCAGCGTTTCTACCTTTTTTGTCTTTAATTTCTCCACCTTAACTTTAAGTATTAAGTTCTAAATATTTTATGATTCTTTTAGAAATAAGTGATAAAAAAAAAGTCCAACCAAGCCGATTTAAGCAATGCCGCTGATTTAGGGGATATTCACTAGCAATATTATTAGCAATATTAGCAATATTTAATACAGAGTGCTTACTATAAGCTGGACATCGTGATAAGTCATCTTTAAATGCATCTAATATTCAAAAAACTTGCAAAGTAGATATTAGAATGTCCAACTTTTAGATAAGGAAAATGAAGCACAGAGAAATTAAGTAAATCACCTGAAGTCTAAGTTTGTTGTTGGGCTGTGGCCCTAGTGCTGACAGAAGAATGTGTCTTCTTAATCACTCCATATGTATGTGTTTACCTTCATTTATAACAATCTTACTCCTGATTAATCTGTGATATATGCCACAGAGAGTCTTCTCGGGTTTTTTGTCTGTTATTCATTTATTTATGTTGGAAGTTTTTTGTTTGTCAGTCAGATTCACTTACATCAGTATTGCTTTATATTATTTTTGTCATTAGAAAGCCCTGTACTTTTATATTATAAGAGAATTCGCTTTTTATTACATGAAAATTTACTTTTATATTACAAGGGAATTCTAATGTTCTTATGATTTTTCTTTTTTTTTTTTTTAAGATTTTATTTATTTATTTGGGAGAGACAGAGAGATCATGAGAGACGGAAGGGCAGAGGGAGAGGGAGAGGGACAAGCAGACTCCCTGCTGAGCCTGACCTGGGGCTCAATCCCAGGACCCTGAGATCATGACCTGAGCCAAAGTCAGATGCTTAACTGACTGGTCACCTAGGCACTCCTGGTTTCTTTTTCTCTTATATATTATTTTATGTACTGAGACTTATTTTAGTTTGTGGAATGATACATGAATATAATATTTTACCCAAAGCTTAGCCCCTTATATCAATACCATGTACCTAATATTCTACTTAGTTTTACCAAGTTTACATGCCATTTTATGATCAATAAAGTTATTACATGTAATTTTTTTGTTTTATTACTGAAACTTTTATTTTGTCATGTTTCCAGGAACACATGGTTTTAATTATGCCAGATTTAAAATGATTTAAAATATTCGTATAAAACATTCTCACGAATTATTATGCTTGTAAGAAGTTTCCGTTTAGCATTATTATTGAAATTTCATAAAATTATATCTTAAGGGAAAATGATATCTTTAGAACAGGTGCACTTTTAAGTTGAGAAATATGATTATTCAAGTCTCTTTTTTAAGATCTTCTGAAAACTTGTCTATTTTCCTTATATAAATATTTTACATATCTTAAAAATCATTCCCAGTTATTTTATAAATTACTTTTTGCTGTAAATTGCTTACTCTTTTAGTTTAAGTACATGTTATTCCAATCAAAAATATTTTGATTATATAACTTTAAAATTTAGAAATGACATTTAACTATATTTTAGGAAATTATTCCTTGACAAAATGAATAGGCACATTTACCTTCTCATTCAAGAAAATTCACAGAAAATTGTCTTTCTAAAATGAGGGTTTGCAATACCTATTTTAGCTATTCATTTCCTTCCTTAAGTCATGTTAAGTCTATAATGAATGTTGTACAAACAGTATAATAATCCACTATTAAATTTTCTGTCCTGAAGTAAACAAAACCAAATCTAAACCAACAATTTTTTCTGATCATATAATCAACAAATTTACTTAAATCTGTATCATTAAAGGACAAAAGTTAATGGAGATTTAAAATCAGATGATCCATTATAACAGCTTCCTACCTGCATGTCCTCTAGTATCCTCAGTATCCAGTTATTTTTCTATATGTCCTTTTACGATCAGTCATTCTAAAGCATACTTATGATTATGGAAATGTCCAGTTGAGAAAAGCCCCGTGGGTATATACAGGTTGCTGAAATAATAACTAGTTCTTAGTATGGCATTTAAGTTTGCTACAGTATAATTAAAATATACTTCATATTTGTCTCTCACTAATAATTATCCTCAGCATTTCACCTGTCATGAAGATGCTATTGGCTGTGTCACTGATGGTGTGTACATTAATCTTAGGTGATGTTCAGATAAACATTTTATACACACATATACACACACACACACACATACACACACACACACACACATATATATATACACATACATACATATGTACACGTGTAAAGAAATTTTGTATATATGTAAGTCACATAAGTAAAGATTGATTAAAGAAAACTATTAAGTAGATTTTGATACAGGTGTTATAAAAATATGGCCACCTAGGGGTACCTAGGTGGCTCAGTCTGTTAAGCATAGGACTCTTGATTTCGGCTCAGGTCATGACCTCAGGGTCCTGGGATTGAGCCCAGCATAGGGCCCTGTGCTCAATAGGGAGTCTGCTTGGGATTCTCTCTATTCCTCTCCCTTTACCCCTCTCCCCAAGTGTACATGCTCTCTCTCTCTCTCTCTCTCTCTCTCTGTAAAATAAATAAATCTTCACCCTCGCAAAAAAAATATGGCCACCTAATATGAAACTCAAATATTAGACTATGTGTAGTAATTATTGTCCTTTAAGAACTACTCACTCCTAGAATTACTTACTTTCTGTCCTCTGTATATTCTCCGTGCTTTCTTACTTTTAAAACTATAGTTATTCCTTTACCTGTAAACATCAACTTTTATCATCATTTTTCTTTTCTTTTTTTTAAGATTTTATTTATTTATTTGACAGAGAGAGATCACAAGTAGGCAGAGAGGCAGGCAGAGAGAGAGGAAGAAGCAGGCTCCCTGCCGAGCAGAGCCCAATGCAGGGCTCGATGCAGGGATCTATCCCAGGACCTTGAGATCAGGACCTGAGCAGAAGGCAGAGGCTTAAGCCACTGAGCCACCCAGGCGCCCCTATCATCACTTTCCTAAATGTTATCTTTTTTATGCCTCTAACAAACCTAAAGAACAAGGACAGCCTCTTTTATTTGCTCAGTACTCTGCTAAATGCCTCAGATACATTAGAATTCTCAGTAAATAATTATCGAATTGCATCAAATATGTCAATATCCACAGTGAAATTGAACTAAATTCTTCTCCAATTTCCAAGGTGGGTGTCATCTTCCTTTAAACTAATCACTGAGCCCAGGTGATTTCACTGGCAAGTTTTATCAAAGATTTAAAAATGAAATAATACCCATTCAATACAAACTCTTACAGAAAATACAAGAGGAATGAATACACCTAAGTCATTTGGTGACAGTATTATATGATCAGACAAGAAATTATAAGGAAACTACAGCCAAATATTCCGCTCAAACACAGATACATTAGATCTTAATTCCTATCAAATGTAGTAAATCAAATTCAGCAATATGTAAAAAAGATAAAACCATGAAAAAATGGAGTTTGTAACAGAATTGAGAGGTTGGTTTAACACCGAAAAATTTACCAAATCTCCAGAAGAAAAAAGAAAACAAAACACACAAATCATCTCAAGAGATAAAGAATGCATATATGATAAAACTCAATACCACTCATGTTAAAATTTTTTGAGAAGCTGAGATGGAAGGGAAACTCCTCAATCTGATAAAAAACAAACAAACAGAACAAAACTCTATGAAAAGCCTGCAGATGACTTCTTCAATGTTTAAAGACAATTTTTTTTCTCTAAGATTGTGAACAGTTTTCTGTTCTCACTTCTCTGATTCAACATTGGAAAATCTAAACAATGTATTAGGTGAAAAAAATGACTAAAAGGTATACAAATTGGAAAGAAAGAAGAAAGCCATCTTTATCTCAGACAATGTGACTATGTACATAGAAAATTCTAATAATTCCACTGTAAAGATGCTAGAAATAAGTAAGGTCAGAGAATACCAGGTCTCTGTTTAGAAAAAAAAAAAAAAAAGTCAATTGCCTCTAAAATCTATATTACTATACACTGGACTTAGAATAGTCAAAATAAATTTGGAAAAAGAAAACAAATTGGAAGTTCATACTACCTGATTTAAAGATTTACTTTCGGCTAGCCTTGATTCTCATGAAGGAGGTATAAGGATAAGTATATTTAAAAATGCAATGTCTTAGTAAGAAGCATTGAAAAGGATGACACTAATTTGGTAAAGAATAATGGAATAACAGAAATCTAAGTTGGTCCTCAAGAATCCTGCCCCCTTGTGCACACATCCTGTATAATCCCCTATTCTTGAATGTGGATAGGATATTGAATATAAAAAAGATTACTCCTGTGATTAGTTTTACCTATATGACAAAGGTGAAGGAATCCTATAGATTTAGATGTAATTTAGGTTCCAAATCCACTACTTTGAGTTAAGGAAAAAGAGATTATCCTGAAGAGCCTGAGGGTTTCAGATGAGCTTTTAAAAAGGAATTGGACCCTGCCTGTAGGAAGAGGTTCAAATTAGCAGAGTGTGTAGCAAGGACCTGACACCCCAGGAGGCCTGTCCAGCAGACAACCAGCAAGAAAATGGGGTCTTCAGATCTCTAATGGTTATGAACTGAATTCTGCCAATGACCTGAATGGCCATGGAAGATCTTTCTCCAGTGGCGTCTACAGGTGAGGACATGACTAGCTCATACTTTAATTTTAGCCTGTGAGACCCTGAGCAGAGGACCCAATTAAAACATGCTACACTCCTGATCCACAGAAACTGTGAGATAATGAAAATGTATTGTTTAGGCTGCTGCGTTTGTGGTAATTTGTTACACAGCATTGAATAGTAATGCAAATAGCAACAAAATAAATACACAAACCCACAGTAGACATCATTCATAATAGAGAAACATAAGGAATATTTCTTTTAAAGCCAGGAGGAGAGAAAGAATTACTACATTTTCCCAAAACTTTACTGGAGTTCCTATCTAGTGCAGAGAATCAAGAAAAATCATTAGACCTAATTAGGACTTAAACAGAACCAATTTTGTCATTATTTGCAATAGAACCTTCTTTCTCAAAACTTGAGAAAATCTGTAAATATACTCTAGTAGTAATAAGTTCAGGTGGGTTGCTTGATTTATACAAGCACAAGGCAATTGTAAAAATGGAATATGTTAAAACATATTATTTGAAATACTGGCAAAGCCTATAATTTGTTGAGAAATATATCTACATTATCTTTATGAAAAAATATAATATCTTATTAAAGACATTAAAGAAGAGTCCTTGAAATGAGAATTTCATAATGTCTATGGGTCCAATATATAAAAATGTTCACTCTTTCTAAATCAATATAAAATATCATTATAATTCTGGACAAATTCCTAATAGGCTTTTTTGCAGAACTTAACAAAATAACTCTAATCTTCAAAAAGCATAAGGAAAAAAATATACAAGACAATTTCAAAAAAGAAAAAGTGAGCTCACTGTCCTATCAGATTTCACAATTATTATAACCATTATGAATAATAAGACAATCTAGTATTGGAAAAGATGTAATAAATGGCCTAACAGAACAAAATGGGGAACTCAGAAACTAACACATGCTTTTATCGAAACTTGATATATTACAGGCATGTCATTGTAAATAAGTAGATATGGATGGACAATTCAGTAAATGAGACAACTGGCTAGCCATATGGAAAGTAAAATAAAATTAATTTCCTTTTCTTCACACACAGAGATCAATTCTATTTGGATTAAAGACCTAATTGCAAAAAAAAAAAAATTATTTTTTAGAATATATATGAGGATATCTTTATGACTTTTGGAGAGACAAGGGCTTTCTTAAACATGGCAAAAAACATATTAGTAAAAACATGAATTTAAAAAGCCCATCTATGAGTCAACATACCATAAAAGTCACAGACTGAAATTAAAAAATTAAAACAATGTACTTTATAAATGTTGAATGGCCAGAGCAGAGCAAGAAGAAAAAGATAAATATATACTTCTTCATTCCCCCACACAGCATAACAATTAAAATATATAATCAATATAAAAGGTAACCCAAATCCTACTGTGTGTGTGTGTTGGAGATAACTTAGCTTTCTTGAGCTGTGTTTTCTGCCAACCCCATGATCAGTGACATAATTACGTCAGCTTGAAATTGGCCATGGTGGGAGAACAGGGCTTCTTAATAAAAAAATCTTAATATCTGCCATGGAAGTGATGTGGTAACTTATACCACCATTATGAAGAACTGCAAAAGATAGTTTGCACAGTTCAAGTTGCCACTTATCAGATTTTGTTTTAGACAGCAAAACCAGGCCAGCACACATACCTCCAAAATCTTCATCTGGCAGTTAGGGATGATATATTTTAAATCTCTTTTGCTTCTTTTCCTTCAAATCCTATTGGACAAGAAAAAGAAGTCAAAGAGATGGAGGCTTGACTTGGAATTATAATCCTACATGATTTCTCCATAGAAAATATACGGTAAGTGGACCACAATCCAATATTAGTGAGATCATAATGATATCTATAAGTCTGCAAATCAGTGATTTGCACAATATTTATATTAGACCATAAGATCAATGTGCTTAACCTCAGTATATAAATAGGTCATGTGAATATATAAGAAAGCTACCAAACTAACAACAACAAAAACAATAACAACAACAACACCACAAAACTAAAAACAAACCTGGTGGCAGGATCGATACAGAACTCACATTTAGTTTCCTGAGGGCTTTCTTAAGATGATATAAATGTGAGCTTATATCAATGCAATCAAAGTGTTATTATTACTTCTCTGGATCTCTGCATAGATCTAATCATTACCATTATAATCAGGGTAGAAACATTTAAAAAACAAACAGCCCAATTAGCTCAATCATTGCCTATGTCTTAATGAAAGAGTCACTATTTTCAAAGTATAAACATTTTACCATGTGTCAAAAACCAAACTCTGCACACTTGAGTAAAACAAAGCAGAAAGATGACTTTATTACAAGGGTTTCAACCTACAAGCTGGGAAACACAAGGCTATGGGAGCAATGGGTTGTGAGCAGGTTGCTCACAGACTAACAGATTTTTATGGGATAAATATGCAAGTTATTTTTTTTTTTTTCAGTTGATTGCTTGCCTCATGGTCTTCTCCCTTATTTGGATCAGGGTAGCTGAGTAGGGAAATAAGGCAATCCAGAAATGCAATGAATAGACTTGGCATTTGAAGATGGGCTGGCAATTTCCTACTAATCTCTAAGAATCACTGTAAATTCCTGTTAAGTCAGGCTAAATTTCATTCTCCTTTATACTTTGCATTGGCCATCTCCACTTTGTCCCTGTTACAAGTGATTTAATTTTAGTTTGGTTCTAGACTGTCTAAACATTTTTAAAAATAGATTTATTTATTTATTTATTTTAGAGAGAGAATGAGAGAGAGCAGGGGGAGAGGGGAAGAGGGAGAAGGAGAGAGAGAATCTCAAGCAGACTCCCCACTGAGCATGAGACTGAACCTTGACTCGATCTCACAACCCCAAGATCATGACTTGAGCCAAAATCAGAGTCAGACGCTTAACCAACTGAGCCACCCAGGTGCCTCTGTCTAAATTTTTAAAAATTCAAAATAGCATAACTGGAATTAAACTTAAAGTCATGATTCTTCTCTTTCAAAACAAGAGTTCCTTATGAAATATACTTAAAGATAATCATCCAATTTCTACTCCATTCTGTACATGGAAGAGCTTAAAATTTTGCAAGTCAGTCCATTCTGTGTTTCAAATTCTCTAGTTATCACAATTTTTTTTATGCTGAACTTGACTTTGCCTCATTTTGACAACCACCTATAGATCTTTGATCTTCTTCCTTATTTCATGAAGGAAGAACAAAAACTCACTACTCTCACTATATCCTATTGCTTTACTTATATTTGTGCTTCTTCTGTGGCAAAAAGTTTACGAAATAGTGATGAGCTAGGATATATAATCAACAAAATCTTAAAGGTCATCGCACTATCAAAACAACTGAAAAAATAACATGAGAAGTCCAAATAATAAAACTTCTGTCAAAAAAGTCAAAGCTCTTTGAAAGTAAGCTCCCCAAGAATTATTTTTATTTTCTGTCCATATGAACAGGGTTTATGACAATGGGAAATGTTTAATAAATAGTACAATAATAAAGATGATTAAAATGTCAAATAATCTCATTTAAAAATGAGAATGGTCATTCATAAGACATTAACATTTTAATGTGATATCAGAAAGTTAATATTTATTAGATCGTTTATTCAGAATATGTCTGAATATAATAATCTTTTAAATTGGATGATATTTTCTATAATGATTATTTTGGCATTTTATAAAAGATAAATATGTACATTGCAGAAAACTTCATAAAAATAAGTATGTATAAAAGTAAAATAAGAACCATACAAGATAGTCAATAGAATATTTTTACTGTGAAAATGAGTAAAGGAAGCCTCATTAAAAATGGATTCAGGGGATGTCTGGGTGGCTCAGTCCATTAAGTGGCTGACTCTTGATTTCAGCTCAGGTCATGATCTCTGGTCATGGGATCATGCTCTGGGTCAGGCTCCATGCTCAGCAGAAAGACTGCTTGAGAGTCTTTTTTTTTTTTTTTCCCCTTAAGATTATTTATTTGTTTATTTGAGAAAGAGAGTGAGTAAGAGAGAGAGCAAGAGGATGAGCTCTGGTAGGGGGGCGGCGGGGGGAAGCGGAGGGAGAGGGAGAAGCTGACTCCCTGCTGAGCTGGGAGCCCAATGTGGGGCTCCATATGGAGACTCCGGAATCATGACCTGAGCCAAAGGCAGGTGCTTAACCAAATGAGCACCCTGGTGCCCCTAGATTCTCTCTCTTCCTTTCCCTCTCTCCCTCCCCCCAAGTCACATTCTCTCTCTCAAATTAACAAAACCTTAAAAAAAAAAAAGTCAGGAGGCCCTGCAGGGGGCGCTCTCACGCACATACCACTTGTAGCCGCATAACCAGCAGGAAAAAGGGATTAGAATAATTTGACAAAGAAAAATTTTTTTTCACATAGAAATATTATCTCCTGCTTTTTAGAAAAAGAAGGAAGATCTCTCCTTGCTCCAGCAATAATACACTAACCACTGCCTAGAGCCTATGAGAAACCGTCACAATTTCTGAACTCTTGTTCTCCAATGAACTTTTGTTCCAACCAACCCTCTCCAATTTCCACCTAAAACTTAACCAAAATTGACCTTCCCTTCATCTCTTTGGACTTTGCTATGGTTCACCATACTTCGCTTGTCCCAAATTGCAATTCCTCTGATATTCTGGAACAAACTCATTTTGCTAGTAAAATAACTGGCTGTTTCATTTTTAAGATTAACATTACATTAGCAGTGAGTGTCCTTATAAAGAGACTTTGAAATAATCAATTGCTGGGGCCTAGCCTATTTCTTCCCAATAGCTTCTTTGAAAAACAACTTGCTTCCTTTTGATAATTGCCTCTAAAGCAGTTTAAAGAATGAAGGATCCCCCCCCACACACACACACACACATTTACAGATCCACAGATGCAACTTGCTTGCAATAAAACAGTTTGAATTTAGGAATCAAAGCTATGTTTGGTATATTACTGTGTTTTAAAAAATATATTTTCTGGGAGAGACTATACTACCATATTTCACGGGGGCTGTCTTGATCCAGTTTTGAGATCATGGCTAAAAAACTCTCAATTCCACTTTGAAGGAGTTTGCTAAGCCTGCATCCCAACCACTTCCCTTATAGACTTTAACTCCTGGGTTACAACACACATACCCAGCTGCCATAAATCCCAGATGCCAAACATCTAGGGACAGGTACTTCTTTGTTAGGCCCATGGAAATACTCAAAACACCCAATCCACAGGAAGCCAGCTTGTCCCACATAAATCACCTCTTACAATTCCAGCCTGCTGTTAGCCCTTTCCTCAGAGCAACCCCCTGTATGGCCCAGTGTGGCAGCCTTCCCTCCTCCAAAGCTATAAATAATAAAAAAAAAATATATATTTTTTTTATCAATCCTAGGGTCACTGTGTTATGTCTTGTCATCATCAGAACCTAACACTGAATAGAGACATAGTCCCTGTTGTGTGTGTGTTTCTGTGTGTGTGTGTGCGTGCACACACACATATATATATAGATATATATAGTTTAGTAGATATATATATCCCCTATGTGTTTATATACATACATATATCTCCTTTAAAAACGTACATCCTCTATAAGGTAAAAGGTGTTTGCCCCCTACATGCCTTGGTGTTATGAAAAGGGTCAGAGAGAGATACTCAATGGGTCCATTTAGGTCACTTTGTGTTTGGGGAAAAAAGAGAATATAGGTTGAGAACGTGGTGCCTTTCCTTTTATTCGGAGTAGCCTTTGCTAAAATGTCCTGACGGAGTTGCCTGCCCTTGATTTAATCAGAGAGAGAGAATTTATCATTCTAAAGATACCTATGTAACTTAAATAACACCAATTCCCAATGCCCCTTCTCAGCTCAGGAAGGCATTAGAATCTGCTTAGCTTCGAAGTAGTAACTCAACTCTTCTCTTTGACTGAGGATCCACTCAGGTCGTTCCCACTTTGTCTCAGCACAGTTGAGGCAACATTAATGCTTACTTATGTTTCTTAAAAACTCTGTTATTCTGTGATTCTGGGTAAAAGTTCTTTGTCCAAGAAAAAAACAAACACAAAAACTACTCACAGATTTAGACTCTTCTTTTGGACTAGAAAATTCATCTTTAACATTTATTTCCTTCCATTCTAATATACAGTTTCACATATTGTACTGAAATTGGGATTTTATCCTACATTCAGTTTTGCATTCCTATGTAATCAAATATTTTGTGAACTTTTTTCCATGTAAATAAATATTCCTCAAAAACACAATTTCCATGGCACATAACATGTCCTCATTTATTTAACAAATCCTCTGCTAATTAGTTGATTATTCTTGGATTTCCATAATTCTTGTTTTATATATAGTGATATCATATGATTATATTTAATTTATCCCTAAGATTTTTTTCATTAAGATGGTATTTCTAGAAGTAGATACACTGTGACAGTCAATATATTTTAAAGCTTTTATTTATTTTATTTTATTTTATTTTAAAGATTTTATTTATTTATTTGACAGAGAGACAGATTACAAGTAAGCAGAGAGGCAGGCAGAGAGAGAGGAGGAAGCAGGCTCCCTGCTGAGCAGAGAGCCTGATGTGGGGCTCGATCCCAGGACCCTGAGATCATGACCTGAGCTGAAGGCAGAGGCTTTAACCCACTGAGCCACCCAGGCGCCCCTATTTTAAAGCTTTTAAAATGTATTTTTTTCCAGTTAGAGCCCACCAGTGTATACTCCCATGAGCAGATTATAATGAAAGTATCTTGAAGGTCCATTTTCATTTCTAACACATTTTTATTCTAAAATAAATATTTGTGAAAGTGAATGATAAAAACCTCTGTTAAAATAATAAGATAAAATAGTGATATTAATATTAGAAAGAGAAAAGGAGTTGATAAATAAGGACTAAAAGATATGCTACCCATGTGTCAGTAGGTAAGAAAATATGAGATAATTGTTTATGGAAAAGACAGTGGCTTTATCTGGTCAGACCTGAAAATATGTTCCATCATTATTACTCAGACTTGTGTAACCTTGAATGAGTTGCCTAACTTTTCTATACTTCAAGGTCTCATTTATAAAACTGATTACTCTAATCAATGTCATTAAATAATTGTCAGGATTAAATGAGAAAAGTTAGTGGCCCAGAGTAAACCTTAAATATATGGTCGCTCTACTCCATATTGCCACTGTGAATTATTCAAAAGCAATACAAAAAGCAATCTATAAAATTTATCAACTTCTTTTGTGCAGAAAAAAAAAAAAAATCAACCACAATTGATTTTTAAACATTTCACTTGGTTGCTATAGAATGATGAAAATGTGTATTTCTAACTCTGTGAATCCTTTTTCTTTTCTTTTTAAACCCAGCCTGGGCTAGGAGGACAGGTGGTGAAGGGTGGGCAGTGGTAGAGCTACAAATGCTTTGAACATTATGACAAAAATCTTGCTTTCCTTTTCCCTTTTTTGACACTCAGTAACTATGTTCAAAATCATTTCTAAAACCATTGCATTTGGAACATATGAATAGACTTTGATTCAGTGAACAATCACTCGGTCTGAATAATTATCCTGTGAAGGAGAATTGCATGTAGTTTAGGCACCATTTAAAAATCGATGTTGTGTATAGATTTCAGGGTTGCTAATTTTTATCTCACTTGTCTCTGCTAATACCTATTCAGTTGTGTCTCACAAGTGTAACTATTACAAGTGTGACTTGCTAAAATTTCTATTGGAAGTGAAAATAATAGATATAGCAATTTTTACTATCTGCTAAACATAAGTCATTATTATATAATGTGGTTATTTGGGAGGTTGTGAGATTTGTTTTTCATGCTGTTGACAACAATGATCATTCTTTTATTGAATAAAAACTTATTGAGGTGGTTATACTGAGAACAGAGCTATAAAAAATAATGCAAGTTCCCTCATAAATTTGTCAATGTGTTCTTGAGAAACACAGAATAAAAATGAAAACACAAAACAAAAATGATAATTTCAAATTTTGATAAAGGCCACGAATGAAATGAACAGCTTAATGTGATAGAATATAACCCATGCGTTGGTCAAAAGTATGTTTTCTATGGCAGTAAAACTTGAGTAGAGAAACAACTAGCTCATTAATGGTCATGGGATACAAAGTGTAAAGTTCATGAAGTAGGAATGAATTTGGTTTGATTTAGAAAGAGAAATAAATTAGTGTGATTGAATAATAGTGATCAGAGAGGGAAGAGTAGGGTGTGAAATCTGGAAAGTAATAAGGCTAAAATCATGCAGGAATTTGATGGCAAAGTAAAAGTTTGTATTTTATTCTAATTTCAAAGGAAAAGTGCTCCGACAAATGGTGGTGGATAAATTGGACATCCACATGCAAAAAAAGTGAAACCAGACATAGACCTGATACTTTTCACAAAAAGTCAGCTCAAAATGGATCACAGACCATAAAATGCAAGCCTATAAAACTCTTAGAAGATAACACAGGAGAAAATCTAGATTACCTTGGATATGATGATGCCTTTTAGAGGCATGATCCATTAAAGAAATAATTGCTAATCTGGACTTCATTAAAATTGGAAATTTCTACTATGCAAAGACAAAATAAAGAGAATTAGAAGATAAGCCACAGTTGGGGAGAAAATATGTGCAACAGACTCAGCTGAGAAAGGACTGTTACCCAAAAGATGAAAAGATGCTCCATATCATAATGCCATCAGGAAAATGTGAACTGAAACAATAAGATACCACTACACACCATTAGATTGGCCAAAATCTGGAACACTGACAACACCAAATGCTGGCGAGACTATGGAGCAATGGGAATTCTTATACAACAGTAGTGGAAAAGGAGAAATGAGATAGCCACCTCAGAAGACAATTTGGCTGTTTCTCACAAGGGTAAACACTTACGATATGATCTACCAATTGTGCTCCTTGGTATTTACGTAAAGGAAAGGGAAACTTATGTTCACATAAAAACCTGAACAAGGAGATATTTATTGCAGCTTTATTCGTAATCTCCAAACCCTGGCAAGCACCAAGATGTGCTTTGGTAGGGTGAATAGATAAATATACCACAGTACATTCAGACAATGGAATATTTTTCAGTGCTTAAAAAAAAAAACAAAAATAAAAACAAAAAAACACATTGTTGATTCATGAAAAGACAAAGAGAAAATGGAAAGGCTTAAGTGAAACACAGTCTGAAAAGGTACACGCTGTATGATTCCAATGACACGACATTCTGGAAAAGGCCAAACTATGGAAACAATAAAAAGATCAGTGTTTGCTATGAGTGTGGGTTTGGGGGATGGATAGGCAGAGCGCGGAATATTTTAGGGCATTGAATATACTCTGCATGAATTATAATAATGGATGTATATCATTATAGTTTTGTCCAAATCCACAGAATGTAAAATACCAAGAGTAAACCCTCAGGTAAACTATGGACTTTGGGGTGCTTATAATGTGACACTGCAAGTTCATTTTTGGTAATATAGAATTCTGGTGAATGATGTTGATAATGGGGAAGCCTATGCACATAAGAACAGAGGGTATATAGGAAAATCTGTACTTTCTTCTTAATTTTATTGTAAACCTAAAAGTTTTTTAAAAATTACATTTAAAATATTATTTGATATAGAAAAATTAATTTTTCTAATTAATTTAAAGTCTAAAAATTAATGACAGGAAAAATAATTGAAGCAGAATCTATTAAAGGTCAGACAGATCTTGTCAAACCATTACCAAAATTTCCTTTAAAAAATTTTTTTTTTTAATTTATTCATTTGAGAGAGAGAGACAGAGAGAGCATAAGCAGGGGGAGAGGCAGAGGGAGAAGGAGAAGCAGACCCCCAGCTGAGCTGGGAGACCAACGTGGGGCTCCATCCCAGGACCTGGAGATCATGACCTGAGCTGAAGGCAGACCCTTAACCATCTGAGCCACCAGTGCTCTTATCAAAGCTCTTCTCATATCCCTTGAAGACAGAAGCAAAGGAAGGGCTTAAACCTATAGTTAAAAGCCTTATATCCAAAGATCTCTTCCTATGTTGCAATAGTCCTGGTTGTACTCCTGTCTTGCCAGGAAAGAAACCAAATAGAGGAGGATACTAATTTTTTTCAAGACCTCAGGGCCATCAACAAAATCATTCTCTCTTGCTCACTGGTAGTACCTAACCCAAATACCATCCAGACAGCAATTATGCCTGAAGCCACTGTTTCACTACTGAATTTTGCTCGACTTTTGCAGTGTGTCTCTAGAAGAAAACCATCAGTACCTTTTTGCCTTTACTTGGGGAGGACAGCAATACACTTGGACAGTCAAAACTATGGGGTTCACTGAAATATCCTCTTATTTTACCTAGGTCTCTTATCAAAAATCAAACCATCTAAATTTCCCTTGTGATACAGTTCTGATATAATATGTAGATGATCTTCTAGTTTGTTCAGAAAACAGGGTAGTCTTAAAAAGCATTCCATTTACTTTGCTTTCAGCCTTAGCAGAAAAGGGACATAAAACTTTCAAAAACAAATTACAATTTAGCCAAAACAAAGTCCATTATTTAGTGTGTGACATCTAAGGAGGGAAAAGCATTCTCTCATCAGACTAAAGCCTGTCCAGATGTATCCTAGATCCCTCATAAAACACCAGTTAGTAAGATTTATAGGTTTAATTGTATATTGCAGACAATGAGTGCCAAATTCTTCACAGATGGCAAGGCCACTTTATGAATTGACTACTTTTCAGTAAGATAGCCTCTCTTCTGACAGCAAAACATGATCAGGGCTTCTATAACCCAAAGAAAACGTGTGAATAGCCTCCTTCCCTAACCATCCTAAACAACAGAAAGCCCCTTGGTCATTTGTGTTTTAGAAATCTGGGTAAGCCCTTGGAGTTTTAACTTAACTTTAATTAAACCATCAAATACCCATCACTTACCATAGCCTCTCCATTGACCTGATTGCAAAGGCTTACCTCCCTTTGGGCGATAGTTGCCACTGTTAAGACTTGCTGGTACTTCTGCTGAACGAGTTCTAGGCTCGCCGTTTGATCTCATGGTTCCTCACTCAGTATAGACATTACTACTGAGAACCCACAACACTTTTTTAGCCAGCCAATTAACCTCTTAGAAGATTCTGTTACTCTTTCCCTCTCTCATTATTACTCACCACCACAACACCCTGAACACTGACACTAGCTCACTTCTAAATCAGAAGATGGGGAAATGTATGATTGACCTCAGGAAACTTTTTGCACCAAATTCAGTTTTATTATAGACTCTCGTTAAGAACTTGATCTAGTATTATTTATTTATGGATCCTACCTCAAAACTGAAACTGGAGGTTATCAAGCAGAATATGCTCATTTAAGCTCTCATTTAGAATACGGGCCTCCACCTGAGGTAAGGGCAACCTCCATGGAAGAATTTATAGCACTTACCAGAGACTGTCAACTATCTAAACAATAGAGAGTAAGCATAAATCCAGTGTTGTGAACTGAGATGTAGCCAACCCCCCAACATTCATGCTTTGAAAACCTTAACTCTCAATGTGACTGCATTTGGAGAGAGCTTCCAAGTCAGGACCAACCAGAGAAAGCCACATAGCCCCTTAAAACTAATCACATAAAATGCCCCATTTCTAGTTAGCCCATCTTTGGCTCCCTGTGCCAATAATCTCTAATCAGAATATATCTGAAGCCATTTCCTTTTTTGATTTTTCACTATAAACTATTCCACTCCCCTGCTTGCCTTCGAGTCTCTGCCAAATGCAAGTGGTTGTGGCTGACTACCTTACTATAGCAAACTCTGAATAAATAGCTTCTGTTTTTTTTTTTTCTTTCTCAATTCAGCTGTCTTTATTTATTTCCACAATCCATATACATGCAACTATTTTTGACATGGCCCCATTTATATCTGAAGCGAAGTGTGAGTTTTAAAAACCAAGTTAGAAGTATACATTCTGTATGAATACAAAAAAATACATAAGATTTTTATAAACACTGATGTTTTATTATTTGTTTTTCTGTGGTCACCAAAATTTGTGTTTGGTTTGGTTTCGTTTGTTAATTGGTTTTTTTTTTTTTTGCATTGCTTCATTATTATTGGTGTGTATCGAGATTTTTATTGCCTGAAAAAAATGAAGTTTCTGGTCGTAAGAGACATGATTACTGGACAAATTGGAAAGCACATTTACGAATACAGAGTAAAATAAATACCACTCAAAATATCACTAAACACATGTAACTGCTATTTATTTTTGTGTACTTTTTACAGACATTTCTTCCAATGCGAACTGTCATCATATCAAATACATTATTATTATCTTACTTTTTAAAATTACTGAAATATTAGTAGTATGTTTCCTATTGTTAAGTAGTCTGTTAAATGTGGATTTTAAAGTATTTTATTATATTCTATTACCTTGATGCATCATAACTTTTTTTTTAATGGGAAATCATGGTATGTGGATGGTGCTTTGAAAATATCACTGGCACCAAATTCATTAGTCTCAATGAGGAAGATGTCCTACAATGAGGAAAGGCTTTTGGGAGTGAGATCACTAGAAGCTTGGGCATCACTAATGGTGAATCAGGTTCTAAACTGGTTAAAAAATACAGCACCCAAGTGTATCCATATTTATTTCCTCATAGTATTTTTAATTACCATTTTTTCTTACTGTTAGAATTCCTTCCTAATTTTTGTATCTCCTTATTTTCACTATACTATCAAAGAAAGAGATGGTAGGATTATAAACCACTAATTAAGTATAGTATCATAAATACAATGTAATAAATGTGAATATAAATAATATTATTTATGAGAACCGATTTAGTGAACATTTAGTATGGAGAAATTAATCATTTGATAGAGTAAAAACTATTAAGAACAATTATTTGCAGTGTTGTGAGTCCAAAGTATTTCAAGATGGATGTTTAGTGTTTCACTTTTATACCATGTAGATCTGATCAGTAAAATAAAGGAAAGGCGAAGCGGCAAATCCTTAAATTTATGTACGAAAGGACTAGCACTTCTTAAATAATTATTCTTAAGGAGCTAAGGGTGGGGGGCACAGGAGTTAGAAAGAATGTCAGGCAGGAGAGAATTAAAATAATTTTAAGAAATAGATGGAACTTCTAGGGGAAAATTGGAAAGAGGGAAATAAATTTATAGTGGGCTTTTATAAAGGGTTATACAATCCAATTCCTTCATCTACTGTCACCATGGGATGTACTAATTAATGAGTAATCTTAATTTTTTTAGAATATTGTGGATTTGGGTTTGGGTTTCTTTGAATGTTCACCATGCCTAGAAGAGTCTTAACTTTCTACTGTTTGTTTTAGAAAATTTCCTCTTGTAGAATGTTATCAACTCACAATATAAAAACACTGACTTGAATTAATCTTGTCATTATTCCTAAGTGTGTTAATGTTTTTCTCTGTGATTAAGGCTAACCATATTTGCAATTTGTTGCTTATGGAAAGTAGGCTGCTACAGTCCCACAGAAACTAGATCATCCTTGTTGATTACATTTCAAAAGGATGACTCCCAGACTACTGAGAAAGACAAGGGTTTTTGAACTGACAAGGGTCTGGGAGAAGATTTCTATCTCAAAGGCACAAAGAAAGAATTTACAGTTGAAAGTTTTCTCAAGTAAGTGTTCTAAAGAAAAAGAAGATCAGGGACCTGTGGTCAGGAAGAAGCCTGTCTAAAATTTAATCAAGCTGAGGGGAACTTTAAGGCTGCCTCTGTCAGATGCCGTGGAACATTCTATATTCTGACTTTGTTAACACATTTTAAGTTCAAATTGATAAATTCAGGCAATACCTAAGGTGATTTACACATACCAAACTGTTTCCTTAAGTTGCATTTTTATAGAGGTGTTTTCGATTTCTATGCTTTCATACTTTTCATTATTGTTTGCTTCATGATTTCTAAACCTTCACATTTTTTCCTAGAAACTAGGTATGAGGCAGTTTTCCCACATACGGAAGGGAGGTGAGAGTTTCCTGCAAAACCTGAAATGGGTCAAAATCCACAAGACTTTCTTTCGACTTTTTCGGTAACAGTTTTGTAGTCCTAATTATGCTTAAATTTAGATAACATTTGTTAGATTTCCTTGAGCATAACACAGCTAGCTGAATAACCTTGGCAATTTTGAAATCTACCCTGAGTAAGGGAAATTCATTTCCAACTTTTGCATTAAAAACAAATAACTCAATAATGTGTAGCTGATAATTTTATAGCATATTTCTAAAGCACTGAAAATCCACAAGCAAAAAATAAAAGATGACCATAGAGACAAATATGTATAAATACGACACTGCTGTACCATGCAATACCTTGACTTTTTCAACTGCTGAATCCCTAAAAGTTGAAAAGAATAACTTGCTGATCAAGAAAAACTGAGTTTATTTTCTACCATAAGGAGGAACATCAATTTGACAGAGTGTTACAATGATTCAGAAGAGAAACATTGGCAGGATACATTATAGGGTTTTACTGTTCTGCATGATGGCAGCTGTAGCTGGGTATTTTCATGTGGTTGTGATTTGAATAAAGTTCGCTATAGAGTTTAGGACTAATGGACACATGGATGTGACTCTTGTTTGAACAAACTGTTTTTGATAAGTTAATGGTTTGCCCACTTAAGTGATCTGTTGTTCTGAGAAGTATGCTATTTGTCCACACTATCAACCTTTTGCCCTGAGAATGTTGCTATTCGAACAGTCAGATAAATTGATTTTTAGAAGTTCCCAAAGTGAGCAATGCAGTTATTTACTGGTTTATAGTCTAATCCTTCTGGACAAGAATTTCTTGGAAAAAAAATACTAGGGTCATGTTCCATAGATAGCTTAAATTCTCAGCATAATCAAAATTATAGAGAGAATTTTCCCTGGTGAATTAATATTATTAAAGATTTCCACACACGTGTGAAGTCATAGCTAAATAATTTATAGTGATTAGTTAATTCTAGAAATCTCAGTACTCCTTTTATGTCTCAGTGCTTCCCCCATTATCATACTTTATTAATAACAAAACAGAATCTGCAAACAAATATAATGGTTTTCCTTTTTTATGCAAGTACCCTTCCTTTGTCTCTTTCTCTCTCTGTCTCTCCTTCTATGATATTAAGAATATCTACAAACTATCCCACATTCACACACATATATTTTAACTGTTGACTCTGCAAAGTACCACAAGACAATATAACCTTAAATCCCCTGAAACAGTTGTGAAACTTTTTTTCTTTAAAACAGATGTTATTTTTCCCTGAATACAGAGTTCAGATGTTTATGGGATTCCTCAGTTCACATTTGCAAGTAAATGGTGGACATGCATATAAATGAGACAATTTCACTAAAAATGTTCAAAGTCATAAGCAAATGCAAAATGTGTGCCAACAACACAAAATCAATACTACTAAAAAGTTAATAAAGTTGATTTTGAATAGTGCCTTTAATTTCTCAAGGATATTGAAAATATGTTTTGTTATTGTCACGTTTTTTAAAATGATCTAATAGTCTTCAAATTTTGACTTTTGAAAGTTGCTTTATTACTCTCAAGGTGTGCATGTAGAAAGAAAATTTGTTTTGCAAACAGCTCGTTTCTTTCTTCCTATATTTATGGCATAGTCAATGCTTCCAAGAATCTTAAATTCAAAAGCCACAAGTGCTCTACATAGATATCATCCAGATGATGTCTCTTTATGGTTTGAAAACTTTTAGCCAAAGAGTGAAAAACAAACAAAAAAATAATGTGGATTTTCTATTTTTTTTTAATTTAGCTTTGAGATATTTCTTCCCATAGAAATCTTACAAATTAAAGTGGAGCTTGTTTGATTATGTTTTGATTTGTTTTAGGAGAAAGTATGATTTGAGTGTTCTATACAAAGTGTTTTGCTATCTAGTGAAAACACTTTGAAAGCTCCTGACTGATAAGAAACCAAATATCTGAACAAGGCAGCATGTGATGATTACTGCGTAATATATACAGCCAAACTTGAAGAAAAGAAAGTAAGAGAAAATTGAAATACATTTGTTTTATATCTGGATTTGTGATGTCATTAAAGAAAGCCATTCGGGGGCACCTGAGTGGCTCAGTCAGTTAAGCATCTGCCTTCAGCTCAGGTCATGATCCCAGGGTCCTAGGATCAAGCCCCAAGTTTCTCCCTCTCCCCACCCCTGCTCATACTCTCTCTCACTCTCTCTCTTAAATAAATAAATAAAACCTTAAAAAAAAAGAAAGCCATTCATATATTCTCCTCTCTCTTTGCTTCATTATTTGATATTTTGCAGTTCATTTCCTCTCCACATCATTTATATATGGTTCTTCAGTGTCCTATCCTATATATTTTTTCTATTCACAGTCCTTTCCTAGATAGTCATGTATATTCTCAAGTCATATACATCACGTAGGTATCTTCCATTTGCCACTCCGGATGCACTCTTTACCTGACTTCTCTTTTCTTGGTGCCCTAAGAAGCTAAGTTTTCCTGTCAGTGTCAGCACATATGCAGCCAGATTCACCTCACTGGAAGCATAGGCAGGGTATAGAAAAGCACAAAAGTCATTTCAGGTTTTGGAATGACTGATCTTTTCAGGCATTCCTCTTTAGAGTTACTCTTCAAATATCTCTAAGTTACCCTTACTTAAATTAGTCTCCCCTACCTTTTAAATCTTGAGACAAGGGTATCTCAAGCTTGGCATTACTGACACTTGGGAATACATAATTCTTTGCTCTGGGAGGAGGCTGTTCTATGCATTGCAGCACATTCAGCAGTGTACTGGCCTCTACGCATTACGTACCAAGAGCGACCCCCCAGCTGTATGATCAAAAGTATCTCCAGATGCCACATGTTAGCTGGTGGCAAAATCTTTCCCTTTTGAGAACCACTGTTTTAGGGTTATGACTGTGTATTATGGTTCTTGAGAGAAACAAAACCAATAGCGGATATAGATAGATGATAGGTAGGTAGATAGATGGATGATAGAGAAAGACAGATATAAGTAACTATATACTTTTATATCAGTTTCATATATATATATATATATGTATATATCAGTTTCTCATATATAAAGATTTATTATAAGAATTGGCTCACACAATTTGGAGGCCAAGGAATCATACTATCTGCCATTGCAAGCTGGAGACCAGAGAAGCGAGTAGTATAACTCAGTCCAAGTCCAAAGACCTAAGAACTAGGGGAGTTGATGATACAAGTCCCAGTCTAAGTCCAAAAGCTCAAGAACCAGAAGTATTTATGTCTGAGAGCAGAGGTGGATGTCTCAGCTTAAGCGGAGAACAAATCTGCCCTTCTTCCACATTTTTGTTCTACTCATGCCCTAGGCACATTGTATGATGCCTACCTGTACTGATGAGTGTAATCTTTACACAAATACCATCACAGACACACCGAGAAATAATGTTTTACTAACTATCTTGGCATCCTTTTAGAGTCATCAAACTGACACATAAAAGTAACCATCATAGGCTGGTAATGGTTTTTCTCAGATATTGGCACTGGTGTTCCAAAATGTTTTTGGTTTCCTTAAGCCACCCCCAGAGCTATGTAAATTGTCTCTTTCTTAAACTCTCTGCAAATGTTCCATTTGAGTGTATTTTTCTAATACTCTTGACATCCTGTGTAGAGGAGGGAGCCTGAATGTCTGAGATGAAACTTTTGGAATAAATCTATTATAAATAAAATAGCTCAACCACCCTCTTACCACAATGGATGGGCCCCTACGACATTCCTTTGACCAAGATATTGAAAATTAATTAGACATAGGAACACTGGTACACTTCCAAAGCTCTGCAAGGGCTATCCTTCTATAGTAGAGAAGATAGTGGTGATGCTATAATGGAATTATTCCCTGATTTCAGTGGGAAGAATTGGATTTTTAGGTCATATAGGAAATTTAATTGTCAGAGATAAGATAGGCATCTCTATCCTCTTTATTATTTCAGTTGGTGATACAACCATTCACTCAATGACGTGAACTAAAATCCCAATTGACAGTTACCTTCCTTATCACCACTTTCAATTTATTTATATTTTTCAAATGTACTCCATCTCCTCATCCATAATATCCTTGCCCTAGGTGACAGCTTTTTGCTTGTCTATTAGCTAAACTGAACTTTGTTTCCCAAAATTCTCTTCACTGAATGTTTACAAGTAACTTTTGTCCACAAGAGAAATTTCTGTGAGATTCGGAAAGCAGAAACAGAAAATATCTATTTTTATGCACTGAAGGCCAGTGTTATGTCAAGTGCTTGTGACTTACACAGTACTACTGATCTGCTAGTTCTTCTTGTTGGTGTGAGTCAGTAGCTGGTCTGCACCTTCCCCAGAAATGGCCAGGTCTTCCCCATAGGCTCCTCTAACCCTGAACTAAGCATGTGTGAACCTCCATAATGAAGGGCACCAGCTTCTCCCCTCTTAGTGGATAAGAGTTTGGGCAGTGCATCTGGTTGTTCATTTTGCCTGGAAGAAGAGCTGGCCAGAGGCATAGGTCTAATTATTTGGCAGGAAATTGGTGGAAACTTGGTAACAAGGAGTTCTGGCAAAGAGGTATGTACATAGGCCTTTCAGAAGGGGCAGAGAATATAAAGATGTTTGTGTTCCATGTAAATGATCAAGAAGGATTAACAATTAAAAAAATAAATCACCCTGTGGATGTCAGTCAGATTTTCTCTAGCTATCCTTTTACTTTGCCCAACAGACTCACATATAAAATGGCCAGTGAAGGATGGATGTTATATAAGGACTGAGCAAAATGACTTCTAATCACCAAGACTACTCAGCTACAACCACTGCCTCATGCTCAACTAGCCAATATCAGAAAACAATACCAAGTTTCCATACTCTACTACTCCCCGGTAGAATTAGCCAGCTTCGTAGTGGCAGATTGTTAACAGTGTTTTGTTTTGTTTTAAAGATTTTATTTATTTACTCGACAGAGAGAGAGAGATCACAAGTAGGCAGAGAGGCAGGCAGAGAGAGAGGGGGAAGCAGGCTCCCTGCTGAGCAGAGAGCCCGACTTGGGGCTTGATCCCAGGACCCTGAGATCATGACCTGAGCCGAAGGCAGAGGCTTTAACCCACTGAGCCACCCAGGTGTCCCAATAACAGTGGTTTTATCATGGAAGAGACAGAGCATCATCTATAATCTATAACTCTGGTTATAGATTTGTGCTTTCTTACTTATTCCTTCTGCTGAAACCAAAATCTGTGGACTTACAAAATATCATATTCACTGTCTTAGTATTATACACAGTACGACTTCTGACCAAGAACATAATCTCCCAGCAGGTGAAGCATGGCAATGGGGTTAACTCTGGAATCCACTGGTCTTATTATGCTCCCATTACCATAAAGGAGCTATCCTGATAAAATAATGGAACAGCTTTTCTCATACATACCAGCTGGGTGGCAAAAACCTAACTGGCATGACGTAAGATCCTCTAGGATGTTGTAAAAAAATCAGCACTAATATGTGTGATGTTTTTCTTAGAGCCAGGATTCAGATGATCATGAATCAAGAAGTAGAAAATTAGAGCATATCTTTTCACCACTCTTTAAATGGATCTTTTAATTTCAGGTCCATTGGTCTAAAGATCTTAGTTTCCCAAATGATTCCATCAGGAGATTCAGCAAGAGTTCCATTAAACTTGAAGACAAGACCCACTCTGACCACATTCCCTTTCCAACAGGCAAAATGTTGACCACTGTACTAGACAGAGCAACTTATCCTACTGAAAAGAAGCTGAGTTGTTATTACACATTGAAGATGAGAAGGATGTCTGAAATACAGATAATCCATGGGGTGTCTCTAAATAATACTATGTCCTGTGGTTAGAGAAAATGGAAACTGCAACAACCCACTACCAGGAGTGCAGATAATGGCCCCAACTCTTTAGGAAGGAAGCTTTGGATCAGCCCACTAAACAAGTATTTATAACCACTGATTTACTTGCTGAGGGCAAAGGAACGTATATAGAGTAGTAAAAAAAAAGAATGTAATAAATATCAGCTATAACCCTGTGCCCAGTTGCAGAAATGATTGTAATTGTTATGAACATTTCTTCCATATTCTGATCAGAATATATATTATACATATGTATACATATATTCTAAATCCTATTTTTTCTTTTCTTTCCTTCTACCAATTCACTTAAAACTGTAAATTTTAGGTAATTTTATATCCTGTATTTAATTTATAGGCTATTAATAGAGAGTATAACTCAGCAGAGGAATGAACCTCTAAATATCCCTTAGAGAGAACAAAAATGTGTATTCTTCTTGAGGAGTGGATTACTGCAACTTTGTTTAGATGTAGCCAAGCTATGTCACATTAGCAGAAGTATAATTTTTCTATTTCCTGATACGAACATTAAGGTATGGCTAAAAGTGTTGGGTATTGGCGCCAGGTTGACAAGTATGGACATTAGTGGTTTGAACATTGTCCAGTTAGCTAAGCTAAAATTGCATTTCCTAGAATGCCCTTCCTCACATGACTCTATGTTAGAATTGGCCCAGTAGAAGTTGGTGTGAGGTTTGGAATGTGGAAGAAAAGTAGCACCCTTTTCACATTGTGAAGATTGGTGAGGCCAGATCCTATTGCAGTTTCCATGCAGTGTCACTCATCTGGCGGCTCAACTTCTGGTAACAGGCATAGTTACAAATCAGTAGCTCCCACCAGATTTGGCTTCTCTAAAATTGTGGGCCAAGCACATGGGCAGCTCTGTGGGAAGGGTACCAGTTTATGCATCACTTGTACCACAGGAGTTGAAGATAGCGAGAGACAGATGTATATTCCAATGTGTTCTTTTGCTTCCAGATTGTCATTGAGAGTTCCACTGTGTCCTTACTCTTACCGTTTTTATGTTCACTTTCACTTTTCAACTTCTGGATCTGCTTTGTTTAAGTCCAACACCAGATACAGAAAAAAAACACTCTTACATAGATACTTAATCACTATCCACAATTATATAAAGTATTGTATGTGCAATACATTCCTTATTCTCTATTGTTCTAAGTGGTTCTGATTCTCTCTGATCAAATACCAATATCCCTAGTTTGAAACTCTTATCAGTTTTCTATAGCATCTCAGCTCTGAATTCTCTAGTTGTGTGTCTTTGGGTAGAAAAGGATAGGAAACATACAGATTGATTCTGCTCTAGTTTTTATGGGAAAGAATGAGTCTTTATCATCATAGCAATATATATTATCGACAGTGAGTCGATATCTTTCTGTACTCATGGATATTATGATATTACTATTAAAATGATATGAAACATCCCTCTGGCTGTAGCATCCTAAGTTTTATTACTTAGGCATTCTATATCCCTTGTTACTTAGGCAATCCTTAAAATATGATCTTCAAATATGATTACCATTTACCATACCAATGACTATATTTCAAATGAAAATAATCATGATAAGATCCAGAGAATTTTTGTAATGCCTTTAGTTAGTTTAATTTGCTGAAATCTATTTTCAGTGAAGATAGTTTTAACTCCTTAATTTTGATATCACAAAACTTACTTCAACATATTTTGCCATTAAAAATATGTTTAATCAGAATATAGCTACAGGTTATTTAAAATCTGGGCTTGTACTAAATGCTTACTATTTTCATACTATTCAATGCTAACTTCCCCAGCACAAAATTTCTCAAACTTAGAATAAAAAAAAAACCACTTAGGGACCTTAAGAAACATATACTCTTGAGAATTTGTTTCAGTAGATCCACTAGGGGCCCCAGGATTCTATATTACAGCAAACACCCAGTGACACCAACACACACGTTCTGTGGAGATTGCTAAATCAAATAGATCAAATTGAGTAAAGTTCATTAAATTTCTGTTCAATTTTCTCTACTGCAATATGCAGAACTTCTATAAGGACTGCATGTGAAACTGAAAATAAAGGAGCCATAGATTTTTTTTCCCCAAAATTTGCTTCCTATCCAATGCACATTTTCAATGACAAATAGAAATCAGAGGTAGTAAGAATACGATTGGAAGTAATTACTTTCCAGGATGAAGGGGAAACTAATAAAGGCTGAAAATGTCCTTCTCTTAATACCCACAACAATGCCTCATATTTTCACAATGCTCTATAGTTTTCAAAGCATTTCCAAATATTATTTCATTTGATTCTCACAATTGAAAAAAGTTAAGAATGGGATTTGTATTGTTCTTTCCATGCCACATGGGTGAAAAAGTGAAGTAACAACACAAATGTATTTCATGTCACCTTTTGGTTAGGGACTGAGCTCACGAAATGCTGCAGGGGACCTCCAGGGACATATGTACAGAAATAGAGAGATGTAAATTTTTTTTTTTTTTAGCAGATAGAAAACTTTGAAAGTCAGAGGAAGTCATTTAGAATGTAACCTCTTTTAGAGAAAGGTACTGAAAACAGTAAAATAATCCAACATTACGAAGAGCTAAGCAGAATTCATGTTTTAACACAATAGTAATAACTGGAAAACAAATTCATTTTGATACCAGTTTTTATAAATCACTAATTATGTTACTAAAGACAAATCAAAGATTGACAAAAATATATTATTTTTTTAAGAGTTGGTGATTTTAGATACGGTTCTAGTTAATATTTTTTGTGTATCTACATATTTTGAGACTATATAGATGACTTTGTGCCTCTGCATGTTTAATTGTCAATGTTAACGACTTGATCTAAAGTGTAGTGGGAAAATAACCTGCACCAATTTGAATGACAAGGAGTAAAATATACATAATTGAAGTGATAACTTGGAGATAAAAACATTTATATTCTATATAAAAGACAATTTTTCAATGTAACCATTTGTTCTTGAATAAAATAAAGATTTCATAGGCTCGAAATAGAAGGTAGAAAGAATTTTAATACTAAATGACTCCCTACAATGGTATTTCTAAGACAAAAATTTGAAATATAAAATTAATTGAGGAACATTAGACTCCAATTATGTTATAGAATCTTATCAGAGACAAGATTTTTAGAATTCTGTTTGTGTTAATATTTAAACTCTTGGAAAACAAAAATTCTGGCACAATATTATGGCCTTCGGCATAAAAATAAATGTGCTTTTTCTAGTATTAATTAGTATTAAAATTCATAAAACCACCCTAATATTTAATATCCAGAGCTAAAAATTTGAACCGTCATGAAAATAGCTCTATTGATTTTCTTACACAATTTATAAGTACAGAGATTAAAAATGATGCTCTGTAAAATCTCCAAAACCATAAATGTTATGTGTGATACAATGAAAGGACACACATTTCTGGATGATTCTTATGCCCTCAGGGAGTCTGTGAATGGGTTAAATGTAACTAGTTTGTTTAAAGTGTGACTTTGTTAACCACACAGCCCTAAAATTCCAATTGCTAATTTAATAAAACAGAAATTCTTCTTGGACCTTTTGACTTCTGATTTAATAGAACAGATTTAATAAAACAAATAAAATTCTTATTGGACCTGATTTAATAAAACAGAAATTTTTCTTAGACATTTTGACCTCTCAGTCACTTGGCTGAGTTCATTTAACTAATAAATAAACAAGCTATGATTTGAATTGTGGATTTGTGAATCCAGGTTCAGAATGCTTTCAAATACACTCTCATAGTTAACAGAGAGCTGGTGATTCTATATTTAGAATAGTACAAGGCGTTACACAATTTCAGGACCAAAAATCAGGATGTGTTTTACCACCCTTTCTATTCCTTTAGTTATGCTGCCATTCTAACTGCAATATTGTTGTTGTAATGGTAGTTGTTACACAAAATCTCAGTACATTGTTAATGAATCATTTTTGTCTACTAAATTCTGTTCCTTTGTGGTAAGTTAGGTTTTCTCTACCTTTGTATTCTTAGATTGTACTGCTCTTTCTGGACTATAATAGAAGATCAATACATGCTTGTGGAATTAGGAAGTGAATAGAAGTATAGTATATTTGGGAGAGGGATTATAAACTCAATAATCCACATGATTTAATTAACAGGAAAATTGGACTGTCAGCTTACCAAAGACACCTGTCCAACTCTACCTCTGTGACTTTAATCACATGACTCCAAACACCAGAATGCCCTTTCCTCTACTCCCTACCCCAGTCATTGGTTGTCAAGATCAAATCAAAAGTATCAATCTCAAATTATTTTTCTGTTATGAAGCCTCTTCTGAATTTCTCTACAACTTGCTGTAACTTTTCCTCTATGAATACCCAAAGTGATGGTGGGTATTTATCACCAGAAGAATCTATTAATGAATATACTATATGCCTGCGAGTTTTCCTCGTGTGCATGCTCATACACTTACACACACTCATACACTCACACACACACACTATGGTTTTTTAAAACTCCTTATTAGCAATTGTCTTATTCATTTCCACATACTTTGCACATCTACTATTTTACCTGGGTGTGCATTATCAAGTACTTAACAAATAATCATAATAAAATTATATTAAAAACTCACAAAAGGAGTTTTGCATGAGACTAAACATTTTTAAATGCTTACTTTTATTTTTTTAAAGATTTTATTTATTTATTTGACAGAGAGAGAGAGAGATCACAAGTAGGCAGAGAGGCAGGCAGAGAGAGCGGAGGAAACAAGCTCCTTGCTGAGCAGAGAGCCTGATGTGGGGCTCGATCCCAGGACCCTGAGATCATGACCTGAGCCGAAGGCAGAGGCTTAACCCACTGAGCCACCCAGGCGCCCCTAAATGCTTACTTTTATTTAAAGAAGATAAATAGTTTTTATTTTAAAATAAGTTTGATAAATCTCTAAATCTATATGGATTTTTTCAAGGAAAAAAATTACTATTAATTACATATGATGATATGGCTAAACACAATTCAGTATATTTTATAAATAGCTACATAAATAACTATGGGGTTTTGTTTTAGGTTACTGGTGCTTGTATTTTACAATCTTTGTGTTTTGTGTTTTTGTGTTTTTTGTTTTTTGCTTATTTGTCTATTTGTTTTGAGAGAGAGAGAGAGAGAGAGCAGACAGGGTTGGGGGGCAGAGGGAGAGGGAGAGAGAGACTCTTAAGCAAGCTCCATGTCCAGCACGGAACCAATGTGGGGCTCTATCATATTACCCCAAGATCATGACCTGAGCCGAAATCAAGAGTCTGACACTTAACCAACTGAGCCACCCCGGCACACCAGTTTTTGTATATTTATAAACATTTTCTAAATACCACTGTCATCTTCCTATGCAATGCTTGTATTCCTTTAGGAGCTATTTAATCCCTCAAACTTTTTCTTACAATCTCTACACAACTTCCAATGATTAAACTGAAGTTATATATATCTAAGGTCACAAAATCAATTTTGAGTTCTTTTATGCCTCTATTTATATCATGAATGATTTGATTAAAACAACTTTAATTATAAAATACTTGTTTTGAGGAGATATAAAGACATTTTCTTTGTGTCTTACACTCATTTTCCCTTATTTATCTTCTCATTCTTCAAAGCTTATGTTATAAAACTCTTACATTAGCCTACACTTGGGAAAAAACATCTAACACAAAGCCTGTTTTATAATAACATCTTGATATCTCAAGTAATTTATTGAAGATACTGAAAGTGAACAACAGAATGCTTGTCCCAGTAGAGAATGGTTGTAAGAGTATTGATTGTTTACCCTCATGGTCACAGGGATGACTAGGACCTCTGGCTCTCTGGCTCTGCCCAGCATCAGGAGAGAGGATGGTATTGTATATCACTACCCCAGGAAAAGATAAAAATTAGAAATTTGAATGGTTTCTACTGAATACCTATCATTTTGCACCATCATAAAGTCAAAAAACTGTAAGTCGAAATATCATAAATTAAGGACTGTGTGTATAATATCGAACATAGCTTAATTAATGCAGAATTTAGGTAGGCGTTGAATACTTTGTAAAATTGACTTTTTAGTCACCTCATTCACTGGATCCTGGATCCCATCTACTCTTGAACACACAGGGATTACAAATCAACAATGATCCCCTTTTGTCACTAATCTTGTAATTTTCCCTCTTTACTGAGTCATTGGCATACAAATAGGCTATATTAACTAAAGCAAATCAAAACAAAGTTTCCTGTTACCTCTAGATCCTCCTTCAGATAATTCACCATTTTTCTCCTTACTGTTATACCAAAGCTGTTCCCTCCTCCTTTCATTGAACTTTAAGTGTTATCTTATTGGGGATGTGTCCTTAGACTTTTTTCTTTGTCCATGTTATGAGTGAACAGTCTCCTGGCCTTACATACCGAAAATTGCTGCCTCCTGACGGTGCACGGGAGAAGAATGAGGCACAAACAAGTCAGCTGCAAGAGAAAGGGAGCAGGGGATGACAGTAGAAAAGACTGTCGCCCAGAACAACTTCTCAGTCTCATATTTATTAGAAAGTAGGTAACAACCAATGAAGAAGCCTGAGTAGGTCACACATTGACCATGAGTCTTGTAGATAAGTAAGAAGAAAGGCAAAATATGTCTGGTCACATAGTGCATGACCTATAGTGAGCAAACCCAAACAAAAGGGTTGTCTAACTAACTGCAGGTGCTCTCAGGGGAAGGGGAGATAATAGAAAAACCAAGCAGGCAGCATTCCGCCCTGAGCCAGCCGGACATCCCCAGTTGCTCAGCTACCATGAAGCAGGTGGCATTCCGCGCTGAGCGGCCAGGCCTTCCCAGTTGCTCAGCTTCCTTGAAGCAGGTGGTGTTCCGCCCTGAGCCAGCCCAGCCCGCCCAGCTGCTCGGCTTCAAGGACTTATATCATCCTCTCCCCCAGAGGCCTATCGCCAATACATGTTTTTCTTAAGTCTATATCTAAGCAGGCTTAGTAACTAGTATAATTTCTCATAGGTTATATTTTAAGCAGTACATTGTTCTGAGGGACGGTTACAGTAAAGGCCTACAACTCTCAAAGTTCCAATGTCAAACACTAATGCTCACACCACTTCTGAACTTTGGACTTATATATCCAATTTCCTACTTGGTGTCTTCTCTTGGATAAGTAATAAGAATCTTTGATTTAATAAGCTTCTAAGTAAACAAACTTCTCATTTGCTCCTACCCTAAAATATGTTTTAGATACCTTCTCCTCTCACATTCTTCCCTTTTATAAGAAATTGCAATTATATGCTAAAAGAAAAGATAATTACTGGCTGATCGCCATCATAAACATAACCTGAAGCAGTTAATAAATTAAATCAAGCATTATGCAGGAAGGAAGATACCTTATATAATCAAATGACATTTATGCTAAGGAAGTATATTTGTTTTAGCATTTTATAATCATAAAATACAATTCACCACATTAAGAGATTGAAACAGAAAAAAATATGTGATCTTATCAATATAATAAGTATTTGAAAAGCTCAGTGCTCATTTAGAAGAGAATGGAACTTAATTACTTAAGATTTTCTGCCAATCTCTACAGAATTGTGAAATATTGAAATTGGAAAACAAGAAAGGTCACTACCACCGTTTCCATTCATCATTGTCCTGCAGGATCTAGCTCACAAAATTAGTCCAGAAAAAGAAATAAAATGAGTAATGACTAGAAAGGAAGAAATAAATATCATTATTTTCAGTTGAAATGATTTCGTATACAGAAAATACAAAGGAATCTACAGGAAAGTTATTAGAATAAGTATATTTAGTAAGTTTATGGATACATGTACAATATAGAGAATTATATTTTAGCATTACACAATTAGAAAATATCTTAAAAGTACAAATGTCAAGTATGATGGCATAAAAAGTACCCATTATGTGTTAGAGTAAATATTTTAAAAGATGTGCAAGAATCTAACAAAGGATGTATAGAGAAATTATATCTCTATAAGTTAGGACTTATTTACAAAGTTTTCTTAATGAGCACATTGTCATACTGCCAGAAGGACAAAAATATAAAAGTGTGAAAACATGTAAGAGCTAAAACTACAAGACTTAGAAGAAAGAGCATCTCTTAGTGAACCTGGGTAGGAAAAAGCTTTTTATATGTCATACCAAAAGCACATGCAACCAAAGACAAAATATATCGTTTTTGTTTTTTTTTTTTAAGCTTTTTTCTTCAAATGACACCATCAAGAAGGTGAAAAGCAACTCAGGGAATGGGTGATTTGCAAATTGTATATATGATAAGATATCTCAATAGAATGTTAAAAAAAAAAAAGGAAAAGAGAAACCTGATAAACACAAAAGTAATCTGAAAAGCATCTCCTATAAAGTGTGGCAGAGTTGCTGTTGCAATGAGTAGATTAATAGTTTCTTAAGGCTGAGGCCTCTCGGGTTGGAGAAGAAATGGAAGCTGACTGCCAAGATTTATTTTGAGAGTAATAAAAAAATCAAATATTTGTTGTGATGATGGTGCACAACTCTGTAAAGATACCACAAACCACTGAATTGAACATTTGCATTGCTTGGATGAATTGTGTGTTATATGAGTTAAATCTCCATAGAGCTGTTTGAAAAAGTAATATACATAAAAATAACTTGTAGTTTTGGTGATTTTTGTGTGTGTATATATATTGAATTTGTTTATGCATGTTAACTATTAGCACAAGAATACTTCATGACAAAACTGTGTACCTAAACTTAAAAAAAGTATCTTTCTTGCTCAGATATCTCTTGTTTGGCTTATGTTTGGGTGATGATATAGGTTAGGGTAGGTTCTGTTTCTTACGACTCTTCTTCTTAAACCCAGACCTTTTCTTATCATGCCAAGAGCTGAAACACAAAAGAGAAAGCTCACCTAAAAAGCATGCCTATGTGTCCTAATATCTCTGTGGATAAGGCAAGTTACGTGAGTGGGCTCAAATCGAGAGGTGAGAAGTAAATCCAGTTTCTAGTGGAAGGAACACAAATCACATTACATGGTATGAGACATGGAAACAAAAAGAGGTAAATTAGGACAATACTACCAATACTAACTACTGCAATCTCTCTCTCACACACACACACAATTTGCTGTTTAAAAAAGTAAAGTAAATAACAAGCACCAAAGAAATAAATAATAATATTTAAATGATTGAAAGAGAGTTTGGGCTTTTAAAAATGTAGCCTCATATATTGTTTAGTATTGGTGATAAATGCAGTACTTTACACAGCTATCAGCAGACCTCCCAAAAAAGATTTTCAGTTGCTATGTGTAACAAGCCCTCCGGACTGTTTTCAATAAGTGTAACAATTAGTTATTTGTTTATTGTCCGAAAGACAAAATTATCTCTACTTCCTTTTTTTGAAAGGCTATGAGAATTGCTAATCTCTGCTTTTGATTTTCTTTCTGAATCGCAAAATATGTCTTCATTACTACTGTTCCAAAGATTTCATATTAATAAATAATATTTAGCAAAAAAGTCTAAAAACTGTTAATGAATTAAATCATTAGACATGTATAAATGTATATTTATAAATTAGTACCTGGAAAACTTTTAAGATCATTCTAACATTAACATATAATTTTAATTACTTTTACTTACCTAGTACTTAAAATAACCATTTGAAAGAATTACATTTATGTTGTAGAGCAAATTTCACTAAGTATCAGCTTGTTTATATTTAACCCCCATTGAATCTAGTGGTTTGTTGCAACTAGTTGTATAAAAAACATTATTATGTGCTGGGTATAAGTCTATGAACTGTGTTTCCAATACCTTAACAATGACTACTTGGGCAGTTTGCTTTATTATCACAAGTAAAACCATATTTTATTATACGCTAAGATTGAAGTAAGGAACTATTTGGCATTCTAGCCAAAAACACTGTCACAAATAGCTTTCTTTTATGTCATTTACCTTTGCTGTCAAAAAAGGTTCTTGTTATTGGAATATGATATTTAAATGCCGCCTGTAAAGGAAAATTATAGTGACACCACATGACCTGTTAAGTGTTACATTCTCTGACCCTCTGGTCATTTTGATGGCTCTTGGTTTGCAAAGGCTCTTATTTATTGGTAGCAGTTAAGAAAAAGCCTCCAGAAAAAATGACATATATATGTAACATGAGGTAGAAAAGAATGCTCATGAGTTTCACAGGTGATTCATGGAACCTAATACTGGTACATAAATACAGAATCTCACACACACACACACACACACACACACACACAAACACCAATTATATGCACTATATTAATCTCTCTCTTTTTGTATGTATATATAAAAATTAATATAACACAAGACTATCTACATTGGTAAAGTCATTACAGGCCATGGGAAAATTTTAACACAAATAGAGATATTTTTGATGTAAAAGTCTTTGATTTGTTTTATATGCATTTGTAATATACATCATTTAAATATATCTATATTATGAAATGTAGACATTTTATAAGTCCAAAGTGACATCATCTTGAATATGTGAGAGCTATCATATTCTCTTTGCTCATATTAAAAAGTCTAGCTGCTGCCATTCCAAACCAAATATGATTTTGTTAATCTTTGATAATCTGTCCTTAAATGCTCAAATTCTAGGTCCCAATTCATCTAATTTAGGTGAATCTCTTCTTTGTGTACTCCTAGTGATTTATTCATTTCTATATTTGAATCTCTTAAATTATATTGCTTTATCTTAGAGGGCATGGAGGTCAGCTTATATATTCATATACTTCCAGTACTTAGCAAAGTGCCTTATAGAAAATGCTAGTGGCTTACTAGTTTGATCAATTTGAATTATCTGCACATTTTTAAAATAAGGATAATGGCTTAGAATATCATCTTTTTTTTTAGGGAAGCATATTACATTGATAACAGGTTAGAAATGTGAACCTTGCAGAAACGTGGAACACTGGACCCTCTAGACTCCTTGACAAAGAAATCTACATATCCTTTTTTTAGCACATGAAGTGTAAGTCTTCAGATTGGGACCGTGGCTATATAAGAATTTCTGTTGAAGACTATATACTCGATCTTTCCTGTGGGTACACTGAGTTCATGTTCATGATTATTTGTTTTGTCAAGCGGACTGTAAATCCTAATGAAATTCTCAAGAGAAAGAGTCTAGAATTTTCTTTTCTTTAGCAAATGAGGCTTCTGTTACCCACAGTGATTCCCGAAGTCCACGTAATAGGTGACACTGTCATAAAAAGGGATAATTCACTGGGAATGAATGAGGAAAACAGTAATGGGTTCTAGTTAATCACACAGCATCCAGATAAATTCTAGCCCCCAACTCCCAGTGGGAGCTTACCCTGCTGGTGGATGAGCTGCTACCCAAGAGAAGTGACAAACCTGGTGACTAAAAGACAGTTTTAATTTCACACTCAGCTTCTTGTGCACATATAAGCCAATTCTGTTTCTGAGCCAAACAACATAAAAAATCACTTTAGGAAAATATAGAGGAAGTTATGAGTATTACCTTAATGATGACAACTTTTACTTGAGTGAAAACAAAAAAAAATTTTTTTTGAATGTCATCAACTACATTTTTCTTTAAACAGTATTTACTGCCTTTCGTATGGTACTAAAGCAATATTTAATAATATTAATTCTTCTCATCAACTGAGCATCTACAGTGTGCTATCTATATCATGTTAATATGGTACTGGATTAATACTCTCTCCAGGAGGCATCGATATCCCCATTTTATAAATGAGTAGAGTGTTCTAAAAAATTTATAGCTATTGACTACGGACACAAATCAAGTGATAGAGCTAACGTTTGTTAGCAGAGCTGTCAGAATCTAAGACCGTGTACTTTCACTGATTAAGCTATAGTGCTTTTAGAGCGAAACTTCAGTAAAAGATCAGATCTTCGCTGATATATACATGGTTATATCATATACACAGACACATACACACACACACACTTATATATACTTAGGATAGTAGAAAGTTATTTTCTATTGCAACACAAAAATCTTTTTCCATTTTTACCCCAAATAATCTTCTGTGTCACTATTGATCTTCACCACTGTTTATATAACTTTATAAAAATATGGGTTAAGACACACTGGGCATAGAAGTAAAGTACGTAGTCCCCTCTGCAATTTGTAAACAGACAGCAGTTATACAAAAGATCTCATAATAAAATTAGAAAGAAAAGAATGCCATCCCTGACTGACTTTCGACCTACCATTAATCACAGACTCATTTAAGACTTTTAAAAAACTTCCCTAAGTATGTTCATGAAAATAGGGGAAAGATATATTTACATTTAAACTATTCTGAAAAATGAGTTTGTATGATCCTCAAACTCAAAAGTGGCTTCCTTCTTTGTCTCATGGAAAAGAAAGCTCAAGACAAAGAGACACAGGTTTGAACTAATGTCATCTGAAGTTTATAGACATCGTGTTTTAAAAGACATCTCAGCTAAATATTAAGTTTCGTTATTAAACAATAGTTTCCATTAAAGTTCTGTTAGATATTTATCCTTTATGACCCTGCCGTAATCTCACTTATTCTAAAGGGACCACCCTTGTCTTGTTAATCTTCATTAATTGTTCACTGAGGATTGCTCTTTTGAAGAAGCTCTTTTATCTTTGCTGAAATATGTCCTCTTTTATACTTTCCTTCTTCTAATTTACCAATTAAAGCTACCATTCATTTTAATCCTGATCAAGGCTGGCATGGGATCTCATTGTGCTAACATGCATTAAGGTGACAATAAACAACAAATGAATGCAGAAGTTTGTTTGTTTTGAAAATACATCTTCATTTCAGGAAGTCTGAAGAACAATAGAGAACTTAGGTTCAGAATGTTCTGTGTTTAGAGACTTGTGTCAGAAATGACAGATTCTCTGGGACTTCCCCTTCCACAGAGGGCTGGGCCTGTGATGTTGAATATCTTTTCATGTGCCTACTGGCCATTTAGATGTTTTCTTTAGAAAAATGTCTATTCAGACCCTCTGCCCATGTTTTAATTGAGAGTTTTTTGTTGTTGTTAAATAGTGTGAGTTCTTTACATATTTGGATAGTAACTCCTTATCAATGTATGATTTGCAAATCTCTTCTCCCATTCAGAATGTTGCCTTTTCACTTTGATGATGGTTTTCTTTGCTGTACAAAAGCCTTTTGGTTTGATGTAGTCCCATTTGCTTATTTTTGCTTTTGTTTCCCCTGCCTTTAGGTCTACAAATACAACTGAATCCAATGTAGTTTTGCTAATAGAAGTTAAAAAAAATAACTTTAAAAGTATGTGAATATTTTGCCATAATTCAAAACTTTCAAGCTTTTTCCTGTGAATTTATTTAAAGTCAAAAATAATTAGAAATGTATTTTTAACATTTTTTTCTTGAACTAAGATTTGATTAGAAATTGTTTTGACTAATTCTTGGTTCAGAAGCCCTATTGGTATATTTCCTAGATCCTATTGTTTAATCATAAGAATAAGGCTTAATTTTAGCAAATAATTAACATTCAGTTATTAATTCTAACAATATGGTTAAAAAAATCAAAAGCATTAATGCAAAAGCTAAGATGACATGTAGAGATACTATTATATGTGTTCTATTTTCTTTCAATGTCTTTATAACATTGATTTTGGGATGTTTGGCACCATTATGCTGTATTGAAAAGCAATATAACACAGCAAGTGAACTATAAAATCTTTTTCATACAGATGGACTCCGAAGCCTAATTTACCTTAGCCAATTTACTTAATCTCTATACCTTAGAGAAGAAAGAGTACTGATTTCATAAAATTGAGAGTATAGTAGGTTCTCAACAAATGTTGGTTATTTTCACTACAGAAAAAAAGGTATTGTTTCTGTGTCTATGTGTGTGATTTCAAAAAATATAATGTGTGTACCATTCGGTAATTGATTATCAGTGCAAAATATACTATACACTATGCAAGGTTGCTATATTTGCTGCCCATTCATTTGTTTTAACTTTTTACCAGTTTGACAAGCCTCTTTTCAGCAGATCCTTTAAAAGTACCAAAAGCTTTGTTATTTCATTTAAGAAATTTAACAATCTTTAAATATATGAAGGGAGGTTGTTCTCATTTTCTTATGTTCTCAAAATTTATTCAGGACTCTGTGTGGGAAGGTTGAGCAGAGTGCAAATTTAGTCATGGAGTTTGAGTAAAAAAATATATATATATGTATGTGTATATATACACATAAAGTTATGTTTATAATTTTATGTTTATATATACACATACATATATATGTATACTTCTAGTGTGCTAGTAGGCAAATGCGTCATTTTTATTATATTATGAGGCAGAAAAATTTCATACAAATATTGAATATTTAACACTAGGTACTCTGCATTACTACAGATTAGCTACATCCAGAAGAACAACAAAAATGTCAAGTTAACTCAGTATAGAGCACATCTGACTGTTTCCCTGGAAGACAAATGTCAAATACAGAAGGACTTTTAGTTTTAATTCAATTTACTCCCTCTCAAAAGTGCAAAATGTGTTGAGATTATGCTTACACATTGGTTTATTCACTATGATCACCATGTAGACTGATGTTTGCAATATCCAATAAACTTCCTTGTTCCTTAAATTTGATATTTAAGAGTTACTGTTTATTAACTGTTAGGAATTATTAACTCTAGTAACTCTAGGATTTATCTGTATTACTATTTTTAAAGAAGATTTAGCTGTTTAATTGGGAAAGATAAAACAAGGAGAAATCTTTTAAAATTATTAAAATTACTTATTTTTTAAATTTAACAAATGTCATATTCATTAAAATATAGGCTACAGATGATACTATATAACTTTTTAAGAAGAAAAACATAAGAAAGTAAAAATTAGTATTCAGTCTAATCGTGATTTTTATATTTTAACCTTTTGATCACTTAAAAATAACTCAGTTCAAAAGAAGCAACTGTGCCTGAGATAATACCAAAGAGATGCATTTTGTACTAATTTTTTGTTTTTCTACAAAACTCTTGTAAGGCTTTTGATCTTACATGTTGCCCTTGCATGGCATCACGAAAATATAGCTATTTCCTACTTTCCTTATCATACCACTCCTGTGGCATTATTGAAGAAGTAGTCATAGTTTACAGCTTACATAATTTCCCTAAGTAAGTGTAGAGAAGATGCAAAAGATCAAGATGCACTATTTTTCCACCAAAAAACTTAGACAAGTAGCTTGAAAGGACCAGCTACTTTTACATCCAAAGTATTCAGTGATGGTTTTCATGTAGGCATCTAAGCAAACAAAATGTCTGAAGATCATTGCTAGCCCAAGAAAATTTTATGAAAATTAAAAAGAAATATATTTTTAAAGGAAAAGAAAATAACCAAAAAGAACAGAAACAATTCCTCAAGATATTTTATTCTTATCATTTGGAAAATTATCATTATAAATAAAATAATCATTGATGTGAATGATGCCTGTTGAATGTGGTGCCTTTTTATAGCGCAATATAACTCCACAACTATAATTCTGGCCCAGTATATCTTCATACTACCAGTTCAGGCAAAAGTTGTAAACCTACTATATTATTACACAATCATGAAGTTTTATATTTTTGATGGTAAGGAAGTTATCTTTAAAAAAGCTAATGATAATGCATACCCTGGATGTCTGTTTCCAGAATGACACAGAAGAGTCCAAGGAATATTAAACAAGAACAAAAAACGCATAAAAAGGGGCACCTGGGTGGCTCAGTGGGTTAAAGCCTCTGCCTTCAGCTCAGGTCATGATCTCAGGGTCCTGGGATCAAGCCCTGCATGGGGCTCTCTGCTCAGCAGGGAGCCTGCTTCCTCCTCTCTCTCTGCTTGCCTCTCTGCCTACTTGTGATCTCTCTTTCTCTGTCAAATAAATAAAATCTTTAAAAAATGCATAAAAATATAATTATTTAGAGACAATAAATATATAAATAGATATTTAGGTAGACAGGCAGGTGGATGGATAGATAGATGAGTGATAATAGATAGATGATAGATAGATGGGATACATCTATACATACATACGAAATGCCAATAATTCTTACCTATTTAAATGGGGTTATTGAGATCAATCTCGATTTTGTATGCTTTTTATTTTTTCCAATGTGTTTCATATACTATATCCTACTTAAAAACAATTAGTAGTTTTATAAAGTATAAGTAAAGCAATTTTATTGATTTTAATCACAATATAAATGATGAAATTATTACACTTTTCTTCTAAGGTTAAAATATTCTTTAGAATATGATGTTAAGAAAGAATAATAAACCAAAGAAAATAAATCATGAAATTTAGATTAAATGTGTTTTAACCTTTTACTTTTTTCTCATCATATCCCTTTTGCTTGTTTCCTCTGCTACACCCACTCACAGATTCATCAACAAATGTTCTGATTAAAACCATGTTGATTAAAAATGATTTAATGAAAGTTATAATACACCATGTACAAACTATAGCTTATATGAGAAAGAACTTATTAATCACATTTAAAAACTGTCCTCTAAAAATATGACCGTTTTCAGTGGAGCATTTTTTTAATTGCTCGGTTTCTTCGAATTTTGTATTCTATATGGCCTATAATCTGTGTAGAGGGGAGTCTACATTTTTATATATCATTTTTACATATAAAATCAGAGAAAGATTTTATACGTAAATCTTCAAAGATAATCAAAGAAAGAACGAATAATGGCAAGAAAACCAGAGAATGCTACAAATACAAAATAAGTCTAACACATACCATTATCTACTTCATCAATGGATAGACTGTACATATGTTACCCAGAAGACATTGCTCTATTATCCTGATGGATCACGATTTTCATTTGTTTTCTTTTCTCTAGTTAAATAGTGCTTCCTTAGCTTATACTTCTACCTGAAATATAGAATATCCGTGCTCGGTTCAGGAGGAATCTAATTCCTTGTGTATCCCAGACATTGTTGATGCAGTTTCTTTGGAAAAGCCTTTGAGACATTGAAAACTGGGGAATTTTTAGTAGAGTTGTTAATAAAGACTAAAAATGGTCTATATTAATAAAAAATTTATGGTGTACATGCTGAGTAAACATTCTAGTGTACGTTTTTTGTGTAAGGTGTTGAAATTTAGTCAGTATCCTGTTTGGACTTTACTGAAGATAAAAATACACTACCTTTACACCATAAAACTTAGGATAGGAAGGGATCAGCCACTCTCACATCAGAAATAGGTGTTTGGTGATTCTGATGTAGGAATCCAACCACATAATATGTCTGAGGGATAAACAAGAGGGAAAATCAAAGACAAACCAAAATAGAAGTATAAACTTGGCTGCAAATGAGGAAGCAAGGGGGACACCCACAGTACCTTAAGACAGTGAGTGCTAGGCACAGAGAATGAGTTTAATACCTACTCACATATACTAGTCAATCAAATAGGATTTAGTGAGAACTCTGCAAAGTAGATTTAGTCCGGGGGAAATAGTGACAATAGGAGCAATTGGTAAGATTCTCATGTCAGATCATTCATCTAGTATGTAGTCCTCTAGTAGCACATTCTTTCATAAATCACTTTAATCAAATATAATTCTGAGATTGTTATGCATTGCTATTGCAACTATATTGGTAACTTAAAAAAACACCTTACCAAGTTTTTGTCCTTGTATTTACTCTCCAAGCATTTAGAAAGTTGCTATATTTTGCTATATGAGACATATTCAGTTAACTAGTAGTAACTAATAGTCTACTATTAGTCAAAATGTAGTATCCACCAAATATGTTTTTCTTAATCATTTCTCTATTTTTCTCATTGATACAATATTTACATACATGCAATGTTGAGATTTTAAAATGTATTGTTCTATTATGTACTGTTTGATCCTTACACCCATGACCCATTTGTGAAGGATCTTAAAACAGCCCAAAAGATTCTCAGTTTATTATCTCCCTGAGATTCAGATTTGACAAAGCTGGTACAAAACTCTAAAGGAATTTTATATTTCTTTGGAAGATGTTATATTTTATTCTTATTATACCAAATAGACATTAATGTTTATTCTTTAAATAAAACATTCACCTTTAAAAACATTTTTTTTAATTTTCTTTGTTACTTTCAAGTTTTCTCCATAAACTAGAGTATTATCTTCAAATTCATTTTTTTATTATTATTTTTTTATTTTTTAATTAACACATAATGTATTATTTGCCCCAGGTACATGTCTGTGGATCCTCAGGCTTACACATTTCACAGCACTTACCACAGCACATACCCTCCTCAATGTTCATAACCCAGCCACCCTATCCCTACCCGCCCCTACCCCCCAGCCACCCTCGGTTTGTTTCATGAGTTTAGGAGTCTCTTATGGTTTGTCTCCTTCCTGATCCCCTCTTGTTTCATTTTTTAAAACATCTGCATGGCAATATTTTTTTTTATTTTTTTAAATAAAAATATGCCAGTGTCATTGGTAGTAAAATCGTGTGTGTGTGTGTGTGTGTGTGTGTGTGTGTGTGTGTGTGTTGTCATTCTTTCTACAACCTATTCCTTAAAGGAAAATAGGGCTTTTGTTGGAAATACTGGAAGTTTTATACAATAAAAGAAATTTATTAGTAAGTAGGATGATGGTGGTTCCCAAATATCTGACCAATCATTGACTCCATTAGGCAACTTTATCTTGGCATATACCAAGGAAAAATAAAGGCAGTTTTGCCCTTAGATTAGTAGTCCTTTTTAAAATTCTTCATTTTTCTTCATGTCATATCTCACTCCTACAGTTTCTTTTTCAGTAAAACAAATGGACTCAATCCTATAGAGGGGGAAACTTATTTCCTTAAGCATATGGATATCTTGGGAATAACTGTATAAAATGCACAATTGCAAGCATTTTTCTAGTACTCATTTTAGCCTGATAAACATAAAACCTTAATATCCTGTATTCTTGATCTTCTTTCCTGTCTACCTAGCATAGATTTAAAAAAAAAAAATCACTATGTCTTTTCCTTGCAAGTTTATATTTTTATATCCAATTTAAAACATTTTTGTGATTATGCTTATAAATGAGTCACTACATTATTTTCCAGTAAAAACAAATCATCCTTTAATTCTGGCTGATGCTTAGATGTCTACACAATTATGTATACATTGATTTAATCACTTTCTTGGGTGCTATCCCAGATGACAAAATTTCTCTGAAGTAGTCTATCAGAGAGCAAAAACATATTCTCAAAGTCTACTCATGCAAAGATGATTACGTGCTGAACTAAATGTTGTGAGTAAATTATCTAATATGCCAAAAAGTAATGGTGTTATGGGGGAAGAAAAGGAAAAACTAGGATAAAGAGGATAAGGAATATTTTGGCGGAGTATCTGGGCAAATATTTGAGATTTTTAAATAGGTCAGTGATTGAAAAGTTAAGATTTGAGCAACAACTTTGAGAGATAGCCAAGAAGTAGATGTAGATTACAAGTAGATGAAATAAAAACCCTAAGCAGAAATGTGCCCAGAGTCTCTAAGAAACAGCAAGAATACCATACTGACTGAAGTAGAGCAAACCAAGGAAAAAGTAAAAAGAGAAACATTCAGACAGGGGGTGTGAAGCCAGCTCATGTGGGGATTTAGCCATCATTTAGATTTTTGACATTTACACTAAGTTATGCAAGATTACAGAAATGGAATGTCATCATGTTGCTTCTATTTAAAAGAATGACTCCATCAGTATAAAGTGCAAACTTTAAGTATGAAAGCAGGACCTGCTTATTCCAACCATCCAAGTTAGAGATTATTAGTATAGACCATGGTCTTGGCAGCAGAGGCAACGCCAAGTGCTCAGATACTGCCTATATTATAAAGGTAGAACCAACATTTTTTTTTCTACAATGGATTGACTATGGGATTTAAGGCATCAGGTATGAATGAGAAGAAGAGTCCTATAAGAACCCAATATTTTTGACCTAATGAAGTTATCAGTAGGGAAAGGAAAGGATGAGGTCGAGAAGAGATTAAGAGAAAATCAGGAATTTAATCTTGAACATATTGCATTTGATATCTTAATTATTCAGTTTGAGTTTGGAGTTTGGGAAAGAGAAGGGTAGAGACATATACATTTCAGATTTTTTTTTGCATGTAGTAATTAAAAACTCTTGGTCAGGGGCACCTGGGTAGCTCAGTTGGTTAAGCACCCGACTTTTGTTTTTGGTGCAGGTCATGATCTCAGGGTCCTGAGATCGAGCCCCATGTTGAGCTTTGTGCTCAGCAGGGAGTCTGCTGGAGATTCTTTCCTTCTCCCTCTCCAACTGCCCCTCTCCCCCCATCTCACTTACCCCTTGCTTGCACATACACACACACACTCTCTCTCTCCCAAATAAATACATAAATCTTAAAACAAAACAAAACAACAACAAAAAATCCCTCTTGGTCAGAAAGAGATTACCAAAAAGTGAGTATAGATAAAGAAGACGGAAAATAAGTACTCGCTTCTGATGCACTTCAACATTAACATTCATGGATAAAAGCAGGAAGCAGCAAAAGAGCTAGCAATGAGACAGGAGGATGTGAGATCCAAAACACCTAGTGAAGGGAATATACCAAAAAGGAGTAATATGTTGTTTCAAATGCTAAGAAACATTTACGTTAACCAGGATTTGGATTAAGATGTCTCCTCTCACCTTAGTAACCTAAATAGATGGTGTCTGCGTACAGAAAGTAAATCTAATATATGGAGAAGATGCAGCGGATGTATGTCAATTTCTCCATCTCAGCCTCTTCATATTCTCTAAATCTATACTTCAATTGATTCTTCACAGTCTAAACAGAGATTTTAAATTATTGCTGCTTTTCTCCTGTGACAGATATCTACCAGGCTTAGTTTGAAACTTGTGGATTTAAATAGGAGAGAGAGAGAGAGAGGGACAGAGAGAGAGAAAGAAAAATTGTTCCTGCATTGAAAATATTGTTTAATATTATCAAGCATGGATAATTGAACCATCCATAAACCATTTGGTTAGTTCAACAACCACTCTCTGTTGGAATAAGAAATATCTTAGGTGTTGATGGTAAATGACTAAGTAAAATTAAGAATAAATGACCTCAGGAAGTATAGTATTAGACGAGGTAGACATTAAGCAAATAATGATGCAAAGATGCTTTAAATATGTAATAGTTTATAGATATTTGAAAAGATTTGAGTACAGAACAATATGGGGTTGAAATTTTCCTAACACCAACATAATCTATCCTAAAATATTGACTATAAAACAGTAAACTTCAAGATCAGGGATAATTAGCCTTGAGATTATGGACAGGCTTCAAATGATTTAAGTCTCTGAAATGGCATGCAAAACCTTCTGAGTGTGTGAATAAGCAATTTCCCCCCAGTGATTAGGCTGATAGCTATCATCTATTGCCAAACAGTCCTTTGACCCCAAAAGTTTATGAACAATACTCCAGATGAATGCTAAAATGCTATTTCAAACATCCTTCAGTTTCTAAATAGCCAGATGTTTGGAAGCATGAGGATACATATATGGATGATTGACTAAATTTCAGTTTCATATAGATGTTTTGATAGCAAGTACACTGTGTAAAAAATGCAAATTAGCTCATTAGTTTGGAGATAAAGCAATTAATGCTGGAATATGACCAGGCATTAAGATTCAGAGGATGAAATGAGGATTAAAATCTTCCCTACTTGAAGATTGATAGGTTTTGCTTAACATTTTGTAAGGGATGTAAGCCAAGAGAATAAAAAGTTTAGTAGGATTTAATTAATTACATACTTCCCTTAAACTTTATGTTAAATCTTAAAATATTGATAGCCATATTTTATTTTTAGCTACAGAAATTGTATTTTAGAGTATAAGAGTATAGAGAAGAAAAAATCTTCAGGTTCCACTTAATTCTGCTTCCCACTCTACCCTTATTTTACCAATGGAGAAGCAGAGTCTCCATTAATTTACTTATCCACAAACATTTATTACTTGCCTGATGTATACATGTCACTATGCTAGAAGAAGGAATAAAAGCCAAGAGAGGCAAGGCATAGCTTCAGGTTCCCTTCTAATTTTAGTAGACAGAGATCCCCCCATGATTAATTTTGAATGCCATTTTTTTGAGAAGGGGGACAGAAAATGTCTGTTCAGTGTGCCTTCTTGGTTGATCATCTCAGGGACATTTCTTAAACCTCAGAGTCTCCCATTCCTTCCTCAAAGATATAAATATAGTTTCCCTGAATGAAATGTTATAATATTTCCACTCTTTATGAAAACTTAGCCTTTAAAAATTTTTGAAGGAGTTTTTTCATATAACTGTTTGATCTTATCATTTGGATTCTTCAGGTCATTATGGTTCAGAATGACTCACAGCTTGGAGGTAGTCACAAAAGTTAGTGCAACAAAATTAATGGACCTGGATATTAGCACCTTATCAGAAGAGCTGGCCTGTAAATTATTCTCCAGAATCACTGATTTATTATGTAAAAATGGCAGATTCTTCATTAAGTACACACTTAGAAAATAAGTTAGCAATATTTTTATTGTTAGTGAATGATGATCTTACTCATAATGTAAAAATAAAACACAATCAGATGCACATGGAACATTGACTCAGAAGGTTGGTTATGAGGGAGTAGCTCTCTGTCTGTCATCCCCTCACAATCCTGACATAGGACTTGACTTATGTCTCAGGATTCTCAGGATCACTTTCCATAGCAACTTCCATAGAGTAACTGTTAAACTTTATGATTCAACTTAAAAATAAACTTCAAGAATTATAAAAGACTCTGAGAAAAATCAAGTGATCATATTTTCTATTTTTTACAGAGAAGGCCACTTGATAACATGGGTAATTTGCAAGGGCAACAAGCTGTTACAGAGTAAGAATGTGGTTAGCATAGGGGCGCCTGGGTGGCTCAGTGGGCTAAGCCTCTGCTTTCAGCTCAGGTCTTGATCTCAGGGTCCTGGGATTGAGCCCCACATCGGGCTCTATGCTTAGCAGGGAGCCTGCTTCCCCCTCTCTCTCTGCCTGCCTCTCTGCCTACTTGTGATCTCTCTCTGTCAAATAAATAAATAAAATCTTAAAAAAAAAAAAAAGAATGTGGTTAGCATAGAGTGCCTGCTACTCTAATGTTGCCCTTGTGTTTTAATACCTAAAGATCTAATCCTTTCAACCAGCTCAGGCAAAAAACTCATACCTTAAATTTGTTTCCACATAGAATACACCAAAATAGCACATATTATCAGGTCTGTATCTGGTTGAATCTATTTTATTTTCAGTTATCTGAAAGAAATATACATTTTTAAACATTTTCAGACAGAACCATGATCTAATAAAATGTTAAATAATTGTGTGTCTTAAATAATTTACTCACAAGCATTTTAATCATTTTGTCAATGCATTAATAGCAATTATGCTGTAACTATAACTATATTTAATATCTGAAGAATAACTTAAATCCTGAAGTTATTATGAAGTTATGAAGTTATAATTAAGAAATTATGTATCACTGAGAGTTGCAGAAATTCACACATAAACTCATCAGGGAAAGAGATGACTGCACACAGGTCAAGAAGCTGATTTTCTAAAAGATTCATAGTGAAAAGCTTGGCCGCTGAGCTGCTATATTTTCCTTGATGTTAAAACTCCAAAAATTCTTGCAATGGGAGTTTGATGAAAAAACAATCGACTAGTGCTTTAATTATTAGTGATGTGAAAAGAAACATTTCAAAAATATAAGGATAATCTTCCACATTTTAGTAAATGACAATAAAGAGAGACATATATTTCATTTTTTGTGTGTTCTATTTGGTAAAAACAAATCCTTGTAGTAGTATATTCAGAACATGCAGAACATTGTGCAGATCTCTGTCATAGAGAAACTCTCGTGAATAATTATCAGTACGGAGAACTCTTTTAGCTCTCTGCATGATATTCTAAATTTTTAACTATCTTATTCATATGATATCATTAATCTATTTCAGTTGTTTCTGGAGATTCTGGAGTTGATTCTGGAGATTTGGCCACCATATTCTAGAAAGAAAAACTCATATACATTTTTCCACTAACAGAATTGAAGCCTAAAAGTGTAAGATATGTGGAAAAGTTTTTCAAATTGTAGATTACCAACCTTATAAATACCTAAGGTTTTTTTTTTTTATTAAGGTTTTATTTATTTTTTGACAGAGACACAGCCAGAGAGGGAACACAAGCAGGGGGAGTGGGAGAGGGACAACAGGCTTCCTGTGGAGCAGGGAGCCTGATGCAGATCTTGATCCTAGGACCCTGCGATCATGATCTGAGCCGAAGGCAGATACTTAAAGACTGAGCCACCCAGATGCCCCAATACCTTAGTTTTAAATTATTAACTGTTAGTGGGAATACAAGTTGGTATAGCCACTTTGGAAAACAGTGTGGAAGAACCTCAAAGAATTAAAAATAGAGCTACCCTATGACCCAGCAATTGCACTACTGGGTATTTACCCCAAAGATACAGACGTAGTGAAAAGAAGGGCCATATGTACCCCAATGTTCATGGTAGCAATGTCCACAATGGCCAAAGTGTGTCAAGAGCCAAGATGCCCTTCAACAGATGAATGTATAAAGAAGATATGGTCCATATACACAATGGAATATTACTCAGCCATCAGAAAGGATGAATACCCAACTTTTGCATCAACATGGTTGGGACTGGAGATTATGCTAAGTGAAATAAGTCAAGCAGAGAAAGTTAATTATCATATGGTTTCACTTATTCGTGGAACATAAGGAATAGCATGGAGTACATTAGGAGAAGGAAGGGAAAAATGAAGGGGGCGAAATCAGAGGGGGGATGAACCATGAGAGACTATGGACTCCAAGAAACAAACTCCCTTTTAGAAGGGAGGGGAGTGGGGGGATGGGTGAACCTGGTGATGGGTATTAAGGAGGGCATTATGGCATAGAGCACTGGGTGTTATAAGCAAACAATGAATCATGGAACACTACAAAAAAAGCTAATGATATGCTGTATGGTAACTAACATAATATAAATAAATAAATAAATAAATAAATAAATAAATAAATAACTGATAACAGTGAGGATCTACCAATAAGACTTTTTGGAATGAAATGCTAACCTTTTTGAGAAAAAAAAAACAAATAAAGTTACAGAAGTAAGTTTGTAGTGTCAACATGTTAAGTTATGACTATTCCTGTTTAGTTTCCAAGTATTATAATGCAAGGAAAAATTATTAAGAGTTATAGAAAATATAACAAATTGTGCTTTTTAAGATCAAGGAAAAAAATCAGTCATAATTGTCCCTCAATGTGAAGGTGGTAAAGTTTATTGTTACTTTTAAAACATTTGTAGTTCGTCCTCTCAACTCCTTATGACTGGAAATTCAGTACATACCAAAAAATGATACTGAATATCAACTTAACACAATCAAAAATTTTATTTTCATGTGTGTGTATTGTTTTAATTTTTATTCTTTTCTTTTATTTTTTTTTGTTAGAAATTTTCTTAAAGACTCAGCCTGAACATCTGGGTAGCTCTATATTTAGCGAGAGGAGACTATGCAAGTAAAATAACTTTTAAAGATTAGGTGGAATAACTCTATCCCTTGATTCTTACATGATTCAATGTTTGTATGTGTATGTATGTGTTTTTCGTTTTGTTTCGTTTTTTTCAATTCTTGGAAAGGAAACATTTTGCCTTGGGCCTGAGACATGGAGAAAGGATGGCTTAACAGTTTACAGTGTCCTCCTTTATCTGCTACTGCCCTTTCTATGGTTTCAGTTACCTGCCTTCAAAGATGGAGGAAGAAGATGATCCTTTGACAAATAGTCAGAAGGTCAATAGTAGCCTAATGCTACGTCCTAATGCCTATATTATTCACCTCACTACATCTCACTATGTAGGTCTTTTAGCATCTCCCATTGTCACAAGAAAGGTGAGTAAAGTACAGTAAGAGATTTTGGGAGAGAGAGAGAGACAACATTCACATAACTTTTATTGCGGAATACTGTTATAACTGTTCTATTTTGTTATTATTGTTTTCAATCTCTTACTGTACCTAATTTGTAAATTTAACTTTATCATACGTATGTATATATAAGAAAAAAAACATGTATATATAGGTTTTGGTACTATTTGCAGTTTCAGGCATCCACTGGGCATCTTGGAACACACACTCCCTTTACACAAGGGTGACTACTTTATTTCCTCTCTAGAATGTAATCTTTTTCTCAATAACAGCAAAGTTTAAAAAATAAAGTCCTCTCTGGATGCATGAAAATAAAATCCAGGGAGAAACAGCATGTTAAGAATAGTAAGCGTTTCATTTCCAAATATTTGAAAATAAATGCTATCTAAATAATAATTAGCTGACTTTTTTCTAACTTTCATTAAAGTATTTATTATTATGCAACTACAGTCTTACAGTTTCAGAGAATAAACAATTAGCATTGTACCTGAATCTCTGATTTTTTTTTATCTATCTTATCAAAATGAAAAGTGTTACTTTAAGTAAAGCATGCTCACTTAAGTATTTAACTTTTAAGTTAGGGAAACTGCAGAGAAAAAATATAGATTTTTTTGATTTTCATAAGCAATTAATTCTCGTTATTGGAGGAAAATTGAATTCTAATTCCAAAAAAACAAAAAATGACAGCAACACAAATAAAATGCAGCAATTTTTTTCTGTGAACTCTAAATCAGAGACTAATCAATTATTAGATTTAAAGGAAAACAAAATGTATAGTATTCACACTGCCTTTCATTCAGTTCTAAAGCTTAAATGATGACAGCTGCTTTAGTATATTTGGAAAGTCATGTAACAGATTTGTATTATCTTTTATGGTTGTGTTACATATCTTCCTTTAATTTTTTGTTATATAATAAGTTTATATTAATTTAATTTAGAATTGTAAAACTGTTCATGACTTAACGATGAAACAGAAATTAAGAAGAAGCCATGAGACAGAGCTTCATCGCTGGAAGAACTACCATTTTTGCCTAGATCTCAAGATCTAGTTTTAATTTTAGAAATGAAATATTCTTTAAGTCCTATAGATCCTTCCCTGTGACAATGATTGGAAAAGGATAAGAAGCTTTCTGGGAATATCTTACATAGAGTATATTTCAGTGCCTTTTCTCCATACCATGACTTTCTAAGGCAATGTTACTGATCTCTGAACATTATATTCTAGAGTCTTGGCAGCTCTAATATTCTTTCCTAAAGAGGGCACTTGTGTGCTCGCTTCGGCAGCACATATACTAAAGAGGGCACTTGTTACGAGCACTGGGTGTTATATGTAAGTGATGAATCACTAAATTCTACTCCTGAAACCAGTATTCTACTATATGTTAACTTACTAGAATTTAAATAAAAACTTGAAACATTAAATAAATAAATAAATAAATAATAGGATGCAATTTTGTATAAAATTTTTAGAGATGACAGAAATACTACATAATAGTATTCTAACAGTAAAACAAACCCTCATTTTCTAATTGGAAGTATTAAGTCCAGAAAATTGAGTGTATTACATGAGAAGGACTAATCAATATTTTTAGAATTGGATAGAGGATTAATCCTAAGATTTCCTGTCTCTCTTCCCTGTGCTCTTCCCAGTACATTGTGTTGGATCCTTCTACTCAATGTTGAATTAAAGTAATTATTATTTTAAATAGAAGATACTGAGGGTAGAAGTAAATATCAGATAAAGAAACAAGTAGTGACTATGTAATTCTTACTGTGACACCATCAAATAGGAAAAGTAAACAGGAATGGGACCCTGATTTTCCCATTCATTCATTAGTTCACCAAGAAATACACTACAAAATGTTTAATCTTATTAAGAACACTAGGTTGAAAGGTTGGGTTGAAAATAGCTAAGTTTTATGTACTTGACAATGAATAACTGCAGGACTCCTAGGTAAAGTTTTAATGGTCCTGTGAGGCAGTATCTTTTCTTTTTATTCAAATATTGGTATTTCCACCTGATTCAATTACAAGAATTTCAAAATGTCAAAAAGTCAAAGCTTAGTCCTGAGTTGACTCTTAATATTATTAAGGTTATTCTCAAGTAATAAACCTAAGGGATTGTACTCAACTTCCATATACCCATATAAAATATGCACAAACACTATATAAATATATACACATACTTGCACGTACACATACACAAACACACAAACATAATTGAATCAATAAAGAAAAGTATTATTCTACCCAATTTGTATACATTTTTCACTATCCCTATAATCTGCCACCTCCCCTAGGTATAGAGCTCTCTAGATGTACAGAATGAGGCTTCAAGGCTAAGAAAATTTTAATTGTATTCAGTTCACATGATCATTTTCATTATTGATATATTCTTACAGCGTTTTAAGTTGAAATTTATCAATGGAGGGTTTTTTGTTTGGTTGCTTGTTCTCAGATTCTATAAATTACTTTCAACATAAAATATAGTTTCAGGGAGGTAGCTAAGTCTGCTGTCAGTGATTAGGGATTCTTATAATAGCAAACCATTATAAGGTTGACTTAAGCAGATGTTCCATTTCTGTTCATTATTTATTAATATGGCAAGTATATGCAAGAAAAAAATACACCCTCAAGGAAAATTCAGTTCATTAAGACAAATAATAGTATATGTTAAAACCAAACAGGAATCAACCTGAAACTTAGTTCAAAATGCATACATTTAAGGGGCGCCTGGGTGGCTCAGTCGTTAAGCGTCTGCCTTCGGCTCAGGTCGTGATCCCAGGTCCTGGGATCTAGCCCTGCATCAGGCTCCCTGCTCAGCAGGAAGCCTGCTTCTCTCCTCCCACTCCCTCTGCTTGTGTTCCCTCTCTCTCTCTCTGTCTGTCAATTAAATAAATAAATAAAATCTTTGAAAAAAAGAAAAAACGCATACACTTAAGTATAAAATTGACACAAGAATATGTTAAGACCTTAAATATTTAATTAGAGTTGCTATTTTATTCAAAATAACATAGGTCCAAAGTCATTATATATAACTTATTAAGCTGTTTTAAACTCACCTACATAATTATTTAGAGCTTTTTCTCTTTTTTTGTATTTTGTTTTTAAATTAAGTTTTAATGGGTAGAAGAGATGTGCATTTTTCTTTTTCAGTCAGTTTTTTTTGGTGTTTTTTCTTTAAATGTGATCCACACATATATTTAACTGAGAAATCCTATAAGCAGTAAAATTATATTTTTGGTTTACTTTTCATAGATTCATATTATCATTTAAAGTAGCAACAGTACTTTCTTTGAGAACTAATTGACAATTATTAATTATACAGAAGATACCATGACAAAATGTCTTCCTGGAGTGACAATGGCATCATGGTGGCATAAGACGTTCCCCTTTATCTCCCCCTTTAATAACTACAATTTGGCACCCATATATGAGCAGAAGTGTCGTTGTAGAAGTGGTGGAATCTAGTGCCATATGCTAAGGGACCTGGAAGGAGTCTTGCCCACCTGTGCATCAGATGGTATACAGGCCTCAGTATGGGCTGTGGAACCAGCAAGACCCTGTGAACTGGCCTGCCCTCTCTTTAGCCATGGTTGGGGAATTGTAGGATATCGCTGACTTGAGACACCCACAGATGAAAGAGCATTTGTAGAAGTCCTGATTTCCTAAGGAGACAGTCCAGCACTCCATGAGAGGAAAAAAACAAATGAGTTTGGCCACACTGGTGGGGGTAAGAGGAACTTTGCAAGTGCCGCCTCTCTCCAAAGGTGGTACAGCATAAAACTGAATTAGTCAGCTGTGACCACTCCCATGAAGGAAAGGGAGAGCAGATTATCTCTATCTGCAGAAGATATCATATTATATATAGAAAATTCTAAAGATGCCACCAAAAAACTGTCAGAACTAATAAATGAGTTCAGTAGAGTTGTGGGACACCAAATCAATATATGAAATCATTTTTGCTTCTATACAATAATAACAAAACTATCAAAAAGTGAAATTAAGAAAGTAATCCTATTTAAAATTGCATCCAAAAATACCTAGTAATAAATTTAACCAAGAAGGTGAAAGGCCTGTGCGATGAAAATTACATTGATGAAAAAAAAAAAAAATTACATTGATGGAACAAATTGGAGATGACACAAATCAATGGAAAGATATTTTACGCTCATGGATTAGAAGAATTAAAATTGCTAAAATGTCCATACTATCTAAAGAACCTATATATTCAATGTAATTTCCATTAATATTCCCAAGATATTTTACACAGAAATAGAAAAAAATCCTAAAATTTGTATGGAATCACAAAAGACCTCTAATAGCCAAAGCAATCTTGAGAAAGAAGAACAAAGCTATAGCCATCATACTTCCTGATTTCAAACTATATTACAAAGCTATAATAACTAGAATGGTTTGGTACTGGTATAAAAGCAGAGGCATAGATCAATGCAACAGAATAGAGAGCCTATAAATAAACCCATGCGTATGTGGTCAACTATTTATGAAAGGAGCTAAGAACAGACAATGAGGAAACAATAGTCTCTTTAGTAAACAGTGCTACAGAGTGGGATAAGCGCAGGCAGAAAAATGATACTAGACTCCTATCTCATACCATTAACAAAAATTAACTCAAGATGGTTTAAAGACTTAACCATAAGACTTGAAACTGGAAAACTCCTGGAAGAAAACACAGGGGAAAAGTACTTTGACATTGGTGTTGGCAATGATGTTTTTGGATATGACACCAAAAGAGCAAATATCAAAAAGTGGGACTACATCAAACTAAAATCTTCTCATAGTAAAAAAAAAAGCAAAACAAAAAAAACCACAAACAACAAAATGAAAAGGCAATACACAGAATGGAGAAAATATTTGCAAACCATATATCAGATAGGGATTAATATCCAAAATGTTTAAAGAATTCATGCAACCCAATATCAAAAAACAAAACAAATCAAAATAAAACAATTTATTTTAAAAATGAGCAGAGGAACTGAGTAGACATTTTTCCAAAAAAGATATCTAAATGGCTAACAGGTACATGGAAATATGCCTAACAACACTAATCATCACGGAATTACAAATACAAACCACAATGATGTATCTTCACACCTGTTAGAATGGCTATCATCAAGAAGACAAGAGATGTAGAGAGAAGTAAACCCTCAGGCACTATTGGTGGAAATAAAAATTCAGCCAGTATGGGAAATAGTATGGAGGTTTCTCAGAAAAGTAAAAATAAAATTACCATATAATCCAGTGATCCCACTTCTGGGTATATATTCAAAGGAAAATGAAAATAGGATATCAAAAAGTTATCTGCACTCCCATGTTTATTGCACAACTATTTACACTGGCCAAGAAATGAAAAAAAAAACCTGTGCCAATCAATAGATGAATGGATAAGAAGATGTAATATATATATATACATATATATACACTACATATATAGTATATATATTAAGTATATTATATATATTATAATATGTATTATATGTATTATATATATTAAGTATATATATTACTATATAGTAATATAGATAGATAGAGACATATTATTATCTATCTATCTATATATAGAGAGAGGATAGAAATATATTCAGCCATAAAAATGAAGGAAATCCTTCCATTTGTGACAACATGGATGAACCTTGAGGGCATTATGCTAGGTGAGATACATCAGAAAACTACAAATGTTGTATTACATCATCTATAGTGGCATCTGAAAAAGCCAAACTCATAGAAACAGAGTAGAATGCTGGTTAGATGGTGTGGGGGAATTGGGAAGATACTGTTCAAAGGGTATAAACTGGTAATTAGAATATGAGTAAGTTCTGGAGATCTACAGTTCAGCATTGTGATTATAGTCAGCAATACTGTATTATATCCTTGAAAGTTGTGAAAAGACTAGATATTTAATGGTCCCACAAGAAAAAGAAATAATTATAGGAACTGACAGAGGCGTTAGCTAATGCTACAGTTGCAATCTAAGTGCAATGTATGCATGTATCAAATCAACATGTTGTATACCTTAAACTTACACAATGTAATATATGATTTATATCACAATAAAAAATTAAATAAAATAAAAAACTCTTTTCCCCACAAAAGAAATGTACTAACTACACAAAAGAACAGTAAATAATTTCCACCAATCTGAAATGCGGGGGGAAATTACAGAAATTTAAAGTAGACTACACTGGTGTGAACATAAAATGCAGAAGCCACGTTTATGTACAGCCACTAATCCATTTTCAATAACTTTCTCTTGCTTCACTATTTTCCTCTTGAAATTTAAGGTTAATGTCTACAATAGCAGCACACCTATAAATTACTAGAAAACTGAAGCAACTATGTGAGACAAAGACCAGTCCTAGGCAAGGCTATAAAACTATAAAAATGTTGTTTCTGCTGTCCTTCGTCCTCCGTCTCTGCCACCTCAGTTTTCTACTCCATACCCATCCCCTCTGCTCCTTAAAAATCAAATCAAATAAAAACAAAACAAAATAAAACCAAACCAAACAAAAATGTCCTCTTGTGTTTATAACTTCGATAACTGAATAGCAGGCAGGGTCACTTTTGCTTCTTATTACTGAATATCTGTGTTAGAAATCTACCATTTTATATTAATAAAAAATATACAATGTGGAACACCTATTAACACCTATTAACATTACCTAGAATTAGCATTCAGGATTGAGATCTAAGAGAAACTCTAATTGAACTTTCTCCCGATTTCCAAACCCTTCTGTCTAATATGGGTGAGGAATTTTATTGTTGTAAATGCAAATGCTTGTTCTGTGTTGTACCTGAAAGGTCAAAGCAATTTTATATCTGCTTCTACAAAATATTTTACTTCAAAGAAATCCCTTGATTCATATTTTATTAGAAGAGATTTATTTCCTAAATTTTATTTTTTGGAACATTGCCCTTTCCAGTTTAACAGGCTCTGAGAAATTGCATTCTTTGACTCTCCTGAAATAGCAAAATGTCACAGGAAGGAGGTCGTTGTCAACATGATCATAAAACCTAAAGAGAGTGCTGGTACACCTCAGATAAGCATCCAGGCTTACATGTGCTTATCAGTTTTGAATTACACATCCAATGTTTCATCAATTCTTAGCATAAACCCATTCTGCTGTATCTATTTGGGTATCTATTATTTATTATATAACTCTTAAATTTTATTATTTTTTAAAATTTTTATTTCTTTTTCTGACAGAGAGCACAAGCAGGGGGAGTGGGAGGCAGCGGGAGAGGGAGAAGCAGGCCCCCTGCTGAGCAGGGAGCCTGATGTGATGTGGGGCTGATCTCAGGACCCTGGGATCCTGGAATCATGACCTGAGCCAAAGCCAGACACTTAACCAACTGAGCCACCCAGGCATCTCTCTTAAATTTTAAAGAAGTAATAAATAATTTGATTTTGAATGAGCATACCTGACATGGTAAATTTTTAATAAAATGCAGTAATTTTTAATACACATGTACAATTAGTCTAAAACATTCCTAAGTAACCAGTTACAATGGTTCTATTTCCATGTGAGGTGCTGAATGTTCAGAAATGAAACACATTAGTAGCTTAAGGAAATGAGTATCATAATCAGAAACAGGGTAAAAAATGATTAGTGACTCTCACTAAATTACCACTATGGTTGCATTACTATTCCTATTTTACAACTCAGTAAATTGAAGCTTCTGCAGGGTATTTTCAAAGGGTAAAGTCTTAATCTGTGCTAAAGTTTGTATGTGATAATGATTATTAATATGGTGATCACAATCATCATCATGATGAAAATGGTGATAACAATGCTAGCTACTATTTACTGAGAATGATTATATCTGAGAAAAGTGCTGAGAGATTTATGCACATAATGTCATACTCCTCCAACACACCATGGAAGTAGGTATATATCAGGAAAATGTTCAAACAGACTGTGGTTCAACTTGTGTGTATGAAAAAATGGCTGGGTAGCTGGTTTAAAGCTTTTTTTTTTAAGCTTATTTTTGCAACAAAGACAACTGTGCAGAATGCATAAAACACAAAAGGAATGATCTAAAATATAGCTCAAAGATAGAGAACAGATTCGTGGTTGCCGGAGATCAGGATAATGGGATGGGCAAAATGGGTTAAGGGGGTCAAAAAGCACAAAATTCCAGTTATAAAATAAAGAAGTTGTACGTATATAACATACAGCATGGTGACTGTAGTTAATTATACTGTACTGCATATGTGAAAGTTGCTAAGAAAGTAAATCTTAAAAGTCACCCTCACAAGAAAAAAAAAAATTTTTGTAACTATATGTATTGAAGGATGTTAACTAGACTTATTGTGGTGATCATTTTTGCAGCATACACACGTATTGAATCCCTATGTTGTACACCTGAAACTAATTATATGTCAATTGTACCTCAACAGAAAGAAACAAAAGACAATGGATATCAACCAAATAGGGCATGATAGGGGCGCCTGGGTGGCTCAGTGGGTTAAAGCCTCTGCCTTCGGCTCAGGTCATGGTCTCAGGGTCCTGGGATCGAGCCCCGCATCGGGCTCCCTGCTCAGCAGGGGGCCTGCTTCCCCCTCTGCCTGTCTGTCTGCCTACTACTTGTGATCTCTCTCTCTCTCTGTCAAATAAATAAATAAAATCTTTTCTAAAAAAAAAAAAAAAATAGGGCATGATATAGTGTTAAGATGTCAGATAAAAGGAAAATGCAGTGAAATGAGCCCTAACTTCAGACTCATATTTCCACTTGTGTTTCAGAGGCATAGAGGACTGATACAAAGCTGCCACTTAAAGCATATGACTCTGTTACAAAACTATTCAATCCTCTGCAGGGATAGCCACAGACTGTACAAGCTACCATACATGATGACTGGTATTTCATCAAGAATTACCTAGAATTTTTGGCTAGGAATTTTGGCTAGCAAAGAGTACCAATTAGCATAAAACCAAATTAGAAAGCAGATAATATAAACTGACTCATACCATTACTGCCATGGAAGGAAACAATCATGATTATTATAATAATAACTATGATTAATATGTTAAGGATAGTAGATAAACGTTGAGAATCTTACCAGAGAACTTGATTCTATTAAAAAAAAAGACATCATAGAACTTAAAGATACAAAGCTTAAGTACTACACACATGGGATTAAAGAAAAGAGTAGACACAACAGAAAAGAGGATTAGTGAAATGGAAATTATATCAGTACAAAATAACCAGATTAAAGCATTAAAATGAAAACAAGATTGTAAATGCAGGAAGACCACTACAGAACAAAATAGAAAAGTAGAGTATATATGTAATTTAAGTTACAGAAGAAAAGACTTAGGCAGAGAATTTAAAAACTTTTAAAAGAGATCAGACTACATATTTAAACAGCTCTATAAAACCCAAACATGATAAATACAAAGAAAAGCATGTTGAGCACAACCTAGGAAACTACTGAAAATCAAAGACAAACAAAAAATACTAATAACTACTATATGGAAAGAAACACACTTTCTTTTTAAAGCAGTTAAGACTTGATTTCTCAAAAGAAACCATGGAAGCATAAAAACTAAAGAATGCTACCTTTTACTGTTGAAATAAAATAAATGTCATCCTAGAATGCTGCCATCAATGAAAATATTTTTTAAAATTTAGCAAATAGAAACATATTTTCCGACAGAGGCCTAGACTAAAAGAAATACTAAAGTAAACCAAGGTGTATGATGTTAAATGAATTACACCAGTACAAGAAAAAATAAAAAGCATCAGACAACATTGTGTCAGCAAATATTAAGGGATATACAATTTTCAAAACCATAACCTTTTAAGATGAAAATGTGTGAAAAACAGGGGCACCTGGGCGGCTCAGTGGGTTAAAGCCTCTGCCTTCGGCTCAGGTCATGATCTCAGGGTCCTGGGATTGAGCCCCACATCGGGCTCTCTGCTCAGCAAGAAGCCTGCTTCCCCCCCTCTCTCTGCCTGCCTCTCTGCCTATTTGTGATCTCTCTCTGTCAAATAAATAAATAAAATCTTAAAAAAAAAAAGAAAAGAAAATGTGTGAAAAATTAAAATCTAAAAAAAATGGAAAAAATGTGAAATACAGTAAATAGAGGTTAAATTATGTGGGGACCTTGCATTTTCTTAAAAGTAGTAAAAGTACACATTTAAAACAAAATTAAAAACCTAAGAAATGTGTAAGAAACTAACCAAAAATGGTAGATACACATAATATATTGTATAATATCATAATAAATGAGCTGAATAATACACTATGATTATAATATATAATATACTATATAATGCATAATATACAATATAATATATAGCATATCATGATTTAGATCGTATAGGATCTATATTATTGCTTTATTTATAATATGGTTTATAATATATAATACATAATATACATATTTACAATTTATAATGATTTATGGAATAGACCTATATTTGGATGGCAAAATAAGGCATTTAAAAGATAAACACTAGGGATGCCTGGGTGGGTCAGTCAGTTAAGTGTCTGCCTTTGGTTCAGATCACGATCCCAGGGTCCTGAGATTGAGTCTCACATTGGGCTCCTTGCTCAATGGGAAGCCTGCTTCCTCCTCTTTCTCTGCCTGCCTCTCTGCCTACTTGTGATCGCACTCTCTCTGTCAAATAAATAAATAAAATCTTTAAAAAAATAAATAAATAAAGGTAAATAAAAGATAAACACTAGAAAATCTTTAAATATATTCCATATATCATTATACATATGCATAACATATAATAGCATATATTGTCATACATTATATCACACATTGTCCATTATGTATAATATGTACAATATATCATATAGAATATAATATTCAATCTATTTAAAAATATTTTAGTGCTTATCTTTTAACAGCTTATCCTGCCAGTTACATTCAGTTTATGAATCACTGGAATTAATTTTTGCTTATGGCATGTGATAGATGTCAAAAATCATTCATCACATTAGGGGAGGAAAATATTTCTTAAACTGGACACAGAAAGTACTAACCAAATGAAATAAAGATCGATGAATTAGACTTCATTATAATTAAGAATATATATATGTTCCTCAAAGTACAGATAACAGAGTCTCAAAATAGAAGTATTTGGTATTTATATGATATATAAAATATATATTATATTGTTATATGTTATGCTACACATACAGTATATATTAAATGTTATATATTATATTAATACATATTAAATACATGATATATAAAATATATATGATACATAGATTATATATATATATATATATATAAAAGAGTGTGGAGAACCTAGAGATCAATTTTTAAAAGCCAGAAATTCAATTTAATGTTTGAACAGAGACTCAAAAAAATATCCAGATAACAAATAAATTTATGGAAAATTTCTCATCATTAGTTTTCTGAAAAGTACCAAGAGAACTATAACCAGCCTCCTGCCCAACAAAAATAGAAAGAACAAAAAATAATAAGTAAATAGATATAATTGCAGCATCAAGAGCATCATCACTAACAGCAAACTAATAGGGCCATATTTGATAAACATTTAAAGTAACTAAAAATTATTAGACATGGCTGATGAAAGTGTAAATAGCTATAACTACCTGGGTTCACAACTGTTTACTAAAGCAGAACATGTTTCTACTCAGTGACTCAGTTATTACTCCCCCAGTCATATGCATATTTGCACCAAAAAAATGAACAAAATATTCATAGCAGCATCTATGAAGCGTTTTACAACATCTCGAAATGAGAAGAAATCAAATGCCTATGAACAATTAGAATAGACATAATTTATAATATGTTACTATAGAGCAATTAAAAGAACTATTATTATGACATGCGACAACACTGATGAATCTCACAAAAGAGCTGGAGAAATATAAGGAATCCAGATATAAAAGAGGACGTAAAGAAGAATTTCAATTTTATAAAGTTTTAAAACAAGAGACTAATTTATGATGTCAGGTTAATTTTCTTGAAGTAATAATTACGAGAGTAAAGCATGAGAGAGGTTTCTGGAAAACTATTACTACCCCCTCACCAAGACTGTAATTTCATTGTAATTTCATGGGGGTTTTTGGGTTGTAAAAAATCATCACATCAAAAATTCATCATCACTTCTTCAGTTAGTCAAAATTCATTACTGTGCCCTTCGGTACAGAATTATTTAATCTAAAAAGGTAAAACAAGAAAAATTATGTGTGTTATATATATATATATATTTGAATTATGGCTAAAGTTTAGAAAGGAAACAAAGACTGAGTGGATTATTCCAGGTGAATAAACCTATGAAGGAAAGAAAATAAAAGTAGGCACCATATCGCTATATGTAGTTTATTTTTATTCATTTATTACTTCCTTCATTCATTCACTTAACAAATATGTCATATCTAGTACTCTAAGCACTGGGATACATCAGTGAAAAAATAATTTTCTTATGGGTAGGACCATTTTTAATGAGAAAAAAACACACCTTAAAAATATGTATGATATAGCATATTAGAAAGTGAAAGTAATGGGGGAAAGCTATAACAAATAAAGTTATAGCAAATATTTCTACAGAGTGAAGAATATTGGGATAGCAATTTAAATTGGGATGGCCAAGTTGGTCCTTGACTAAAAAGTGACATATAAGCAACACTTAAACAAGAACACTTAAAGGAAATGAAAGAGTAAGCCATCTGGTTATCTATGGGAGGAACACTCTAGCCAGAGGGAGAATTTGGTAACAAAGACCACAGATGGAGGAATGCCTAGTATGTATAAGACTCAGAGAATACCCCAGCATGACCACAGAGGAATGAGAGGAAAAAATATCATGGGTTTAAAGCCAAGAGTTAAGGGAGGAGTGAGAGTATATATCCCCTACGGCCTTGTAGTCATCAGAAGTTCTTTAAAAGAAACAAGGTAGTTTGAGCAAAGAAAGAAATGAAAGAATTTGAGCAAAGTAGTGGCAAGTTTTCAGAAGCTAAAGGCAACAAGATTTTGTGTGTTATAACTGAATGAGAATTGAGAGAAAGACAGAATTAAAGAAGACTTGGAGATGTTCAAACAGAACAAATTAAAGAGTGGAGTCTTCAACTGAAAGTAAGGAGTAAGGTGATATAGCAAGTTTTGAGGAAAGATCAGATCAGTTGAGTGCAATATTTATTAAAGATATAAGAAGACATATCTGATAGGCATTTGGATATGCACTTGGGAGTTCTGAGAAGAGGCTAGTGTTTGAGATACAAATTTGGGAGTGATCAGCGTCTACATGATTTTTAAAGCCATAAGAGCTTGTCATAGGGATGACTACAGATAGAAAATAAAAGAGATCTAAAAACTGAGAGCTCTAGGGACACTCCAAAGTTAAAAGTTAAGGGATATGTCCAAAAGAAACAAAGAAGAAAGAAAAACCAGTGGTGGTTTTTCTTTTCTTCTAGGTGGCCCCTAGAAGTCAAGTGGGAAAAGCTTGTTAAGGATAAAGAAATGTTCCACCATGTCAAAAACTGCCCACAGATGATGTCAGATGTGCTGAGAGAACCACTGAATATAGTGGTGAGGTAGCTATGGCCAGGAATACCGGAAGGGCGGGCAATGATTCTAGTCAGATTACACGATTCTTTACCAAAGTCTGGTCTCTGTTCTCAGCAATTATATTTTTTTGAGTTGAGACGTTCAGGGAGAATTCTATAGTGGCAATTATGCTTCATAAGGATCAGAATGAAACTCCACAATCTTAAAAAAAATTCTTAGATTAAATGAAATGCAGTTAAAGACCACATCAAACAAGAAGGGAAAAAAGAAAAATAAAAAGCACTCTGACAGGCATCTTTGTGCTTGCTGGCATTGTACATGAGTCCAATGGGCTTCATGGATGTCTGAAACAGACAGCTGAAGTTTTGGTTGATGTTCATCAACCATTCAATGCATAACAGAGAAGTGACTCCCATCCTCCATCTAGAATATGGCTCCACTGGAATACTAACAAAAGTCCTTACAACAATAGGGACCAATTTTTCTCTTCCAAGAAAGATTTGACACTTAGTATCCATATAAATGGCCTCTTTCCTTAAATGAGATGTTACTTCCACAAGGATACTCACCCCTGATGATCATACATGGTTTGAAGGACAGACTTTTGGGGTCACTCTCTTCAGGATGGCTACAGAATGATTTAGAAATGTTTCATCTGAGCACCAAATCACACAAACTAACAAAATCCTTTTTAACTTCTTTTTGGGTTACTGAATCAAGAACCAACTAATCAACCAACCAACAAAAACATAAATAAAACAAACAAACAAACAAAAAAACCCAAGAATGGCCAGTAAGTGAGACTACAGCTTTACATATTTAACTGATGAGTTTGTTTCAGTGGAACTAGAAAAACAAAGTGTGGGATAATTTCTATATTAGAATATGAGTACATGACTCTGCCCCAGTGTGGTTCACTCTGCTGACTTTTAGACAGCTCTTTTACTCTGGGTGTCATGTTGCTCATCATAAAAGATTTGAAATTTAATTTTAACAGCTATGTTTCTATTATTAGTATCTTTAAATCTGTTGTAAGTTTCTTTGACACCTGTCAGGATAACTTGCATAATCATAGTTAAACATCCATAATTTTATGTATAATTATAATACTTTCTTTTCCATTAAGACGTCTTACAAATGAATAGAAATCTAGTTCATGAAGTGTAAATGAATGTTTCCTTCTATTCCTTCACTAAATCCAACTGAAACAATTGAAGGAATGTAAAATAAGAGTACTTACATCGTGTAATGCAGGTCAGGACATGTGTTATTCATGAAACAAAACAATGAGAAATTAAAACACAAAGCAGGTGGAATCAAGTTAATATAAAAGAATAAAAGTGTTGAACATCTTTCAAAGACATATAGGTGAGAATCAGGATGACAGAAAATCCAGATACTACAGCAGAATTTCTGAGTATCTATACTACCAGGGGCTAAAGAATCTGGAAAAAGGGAAGGATATGGGTCTCATACAGTTATTAAATTGCTTTGTTACTCTTGTTCTTGGTTCTCAGAATGGTTGACTTCAGTGTTTTTTTAAGACTGAAGCCTAAGGCAGGTTGACTGGAGGTTCTACCAGAAGAAGCTGCCAGACTGTGGGGGCTTGTTGGAGAAATGAAGCAGAGCCTCCAGGTAATATGTGGTCTTCTTCAACACATAAATTCTTAAACCCAGAAATTAAGTTTCCATATATCCAAAAGAAATTATTGCCTGGCCTCATATTCACCTCCAATTTCCTCTTTCCAAAGCCAAAGAACTATAATCAGTATACACATATACATACATATCCATTCACTTATTACTTTATGGGGTAGAAGTTTTGTAGAAGCCTGTGACATTTACAAAAAAGGAAATTATGTGATAATATAAATGAAAACCATTTGATGAATGAAATAGGTGAAGGGGTTAAGAGATACAAACTTCCAGGAATCAAACTGTGGGTTGCTGGAGGTGAGGCAGGTGGGGGGATGGGATAACTGGGTGATGGGCTTAAGGAGGGCATATGATGTAATGAGCACTGGGTGTTATATGCAACTGATGAATAACTGAACTCTACATCAGAAACTAATGATACGTTATGATATCATTACGTATGATAATAATCAAAACATATGATAATGATATGTAATGATACGTTAACTAATTGAATTTAAATAAAATAAGTTATTAAAAAAAAGAGGTGCAAACTTCCAGTTATGAACAAATGACTCGTGGAGATGAAAAGTACAGCATAGGAACTATTGTCAATATTGTAATAATTCTGTATGGTGACAGATAGTGACTTATTGTGGTGAGCACTGTGTAATGTATAGAATTGTTGAATCACTATGTTGTGCACCTGAAACTAATCTAACAGTGCATGGCAAGTATACTTTAATAATAAAAATAAAAATAAAACATTCTAAAATAATAATACCAGAATGGCCACAAAGCCAACACACACAATTTTTTTTTCATATCATAGCTTTCTTACAGAAGATATCAAAGCTAAAATTATAAACTGAAATAATTTGTATTTAAAAACCTAGGGATGGGGCACCTGGGTGGCTCAGTGGGTTAAAGCCTCTGCCTTCAGCTCAGGTCATCATCTCAGGGTCCTGGGATCAAGCCCCGCATCAGGCTCTCTGCTCAGCGGGGGACCTGCTTCCCCCTCTCTCTCTACCTGCCTCTCTGCCTACTTGTGATCTCTCCCTCTGTCAAATAAATAAATAAAAATCTTAAAAAAAAATAAAAAATAAAAACCTAGGGATGCTACTGGCCCAAAGTGGCATTTATGCAAAGTAAGAAAAGGTGCTTACTCCCCAAGGTAATGTTTTTTATGTTATGACAGATCAGAAAATATTATTATATTACTGAACTTGGGAAATGCAAAACTGGAGGGGTCTCCCCATTTCAGCAGTGTTAGGTGACCCTGAACAGTGTCATCCTGAAAAGGAAAGATTAAAAAAAAAAAAAAAAAAGAGTAGGGAAGGTACAAGAAAAGCTCTGGTACTGGGATTCAATGACCAGCACACTACTTAAATTCACCCAAAAAGCCATTATTTTATTTTTTTTAATTTTTCTTACAGATTTTATTTATTTGTCAGAGAGAGAGATCAGGAGCAGGGGGGAGGGGAGATGGAAAAGCAGGCTTCCGGCTGAGAAGGGAGCCAGATGAGGGAATTGATCCCAGGGCCCTGAGATCATTACCTGAGCTGAAGCCAGACGCTTTATCGACTGAAACACTCAGGTGCCTGCCATTATTTTTATTTAATAAAAATAATATGTAATGTAAACTTTGAAAGTCAGTAGCCTAAGCCCTGGTTATGAATCTGGGGAAATTGCTATTATAGCACACCCATCTGCTTTATGGGCTTCTGCTACAGGGAACCAATAGTGAGAATCCAGTCCTATGGAAAGAAGGCTCCCCTGGAGAAAAGAGATCTCAAGAGATGTCCAGAGAGCATTCGAGAGGATCTCAGAGAACACCAAAGACAACACGTGGCCACCGGTAGGTCTGTGTGGCCATTATCAGCTATCTGTGCTAGTTTAGGTTGACTTAGAAAGGGGCTTGCCTCTTCTGCTCCAAGACTTTACTGGAAGGCCAAAGACTATTTCCTCACGTGCTGTCACAGAAGTTAACGTCTGAGATGTGACTAGCACGCACCCAGGTGGTACGTTACTGTGCAGAGACACAGAAACTTGAACAAACAACAGTGCTCTTTCACAATTAATGAGTGGGCTCAAAGCAATGCTAGGAGGAGACTTTATAGTAGTAAATATATATATATATACACACACACACACATACACACACACACATATATGAATAAACAAGCATGTCTAAGAATTAATTAATTCAATTTCCAACTCAAGAAGTTAGAATATTAACTTTCAAAGAAAGTAAACAGAAAAAATTAAAAACACAGTAGTTAAATGAAAAACAAAAGCCTGTAGATGATTAAAAGGAACACCGTTCAAGTCTAATATGATCAGGGCACATGCTAAAAGATAGTTAAACCTAAATATTAAACAGTAGAAATTAGAGAGTACACTGACAGATTCAGAGGTGATTAAACATAAGCAAATTTTATACATAACAAACTTTTATCAGCAAATTTGAAAGAAACTGAATGAAGGATGTAAATTTTAAAGAAAAAATTGCTAATGTTAAATCACAAGAATTATTTAACATGAATAGGCTTTAATTGAAAAGAAGTTTGAACATATTTTAAAAAGAAAAAAGTTCTGGGGCACCTGGGTGGCTCAGATGGTTAAACGTCTGCCTTCCGCTTAGGTCATGATCTCGGGATCAAGTCCCGCATTGGGCTCCTTGCTCAGCGGGGAGCCTGTTTCTCTCTCTCTCTTGCTCTCTTTCTGGCAAATAAATAAATAAAATCTTAAAAAAAAAAGAAAATAAAAAGAATTCTCGGTGTTCCAGAACAGAGAAAAATAGAAAATATTTCAAAATTCTTTTTATATAGCATAAAATTTACAACTCCATCAGACATTATTGTTCCCGCAAAGAAAACAGATCCATTTATTTATGCAGATATAGACACACAGATACTTAATAAGATATTAAGTATGCCAAATACAGTGACAAAATGAAAACAGTATAATAATGGTTGTGTCATTAAAAGAAGATGAGGGCCTTTTAATCTTAGGAAAACTATTAACATAATTCAATTTTAAAAACAACTAAAAGAAGGAAGACTATTTATGTATTTCAAAAGATACTAAAATGCGGGGCGCCTGGGTGGCTCAGTGGGTTAAAGCCTCTGCCTTCAGCTCAGGTCATGATCTCAGGGTCCTGGGATCGAGTCCCGCATCAGGCTCTCTGCTCAGCAGGGAGCCTGCTCCCCCCTCTCTCTGCCTGCCTCTCTGCCTACTTGTGATCTCTCTCTCCCTGTCAAATAAATAAATAAATAAAATCTTTAAAAAAAAAAAAGATACTAAAATGCATTTGATAATGTTTAATAAGCAATTGTAATTAAATTCTTAAAAAGGAGCGTATCATGATTTTATTGATAAAGTACATCCCTCAATATCGATACTTAACATGATGATGAAGTGATAAAAGAGTCACTACTAATGTGAGGGAAAAAACTGTGAAGTCTTTCATTACTGCTACTTTTTTGTATTGTTCTGTAGGAACTAAGTGCCTAAGACAACGAAAAGGCGGTAGAGATGTGGAAGAGGCAATAATCAATATCTACAGGTGGAAACACAAGAGAATCTACTTAACAAAACAATTATTTGAATCAGTCTAAGAGGCTAGTACCTCTTCTGTGGTTTTCATCATTTTAGAAATAACCACAAAGGTAAAGGTGAATACAGCGTTCTACTCCTGCTTACAAATCACCATAATTATAGGGCGTGAAACAACATTCACTTATGATTTCACAGTTCTGTACGTCAGATCTGGGGTGGCATGGCTGCCTGGCTTCTCTATTCAGCATATCATAATGTGTAGGCAAAGGCTGCAGTTCTCATCTGGGACTTGGGGTTCTTCCAAGCTTACCAGTTGTTGGCACGATCCATATTTTGCAACAGGAAGCTGAAGGTCCCAGTTTCCTTCCTGTCAGCTGGGCCACTCTGCCCCTTAAGGATGCCCACATTCTTTCTCACCTGGCCTCCTCCAGCATCAAACTAACATCTGTATGTGAATCATTTTTAAGCTTCGGATCTCTTTTACTTTTTCTTCTGCTGCCAGCCAGAGAAAACTCTGCTGTTAAAGAGGCTCCTTGATCAGATGTAGTCTCCCTGGATAATCTCTCTTAAGGTCAACAGCAATGTGAGATTTCTTTCACAATTAGAACAATTTAAGAAAAAACTTAAAAATAAAGGTGCATTATCATAACACATATACAAGTATATATGTGCACCTTTAGTTTCAAGTTTTTATGTTATATATATGTTCTGCACATTCATTTTTAAGTTTATTTCTTTAGTTTTTGTAATACATATGTATATGTACTTATATCAGCTTTATAGAGAGACACGTAATCTTGTATGGAGAAAAAATAGTGTAACTGTTGTGAATACAAAGTTTGAAGAGAAACTTCATGGTTCAGATCGCAGAATCAATCTATCCTAAGAGAGAAATTATTTAACTTTCGCATGCCTCAATGTTCTCATATATAACACAGGGAGGAAAGAACAGTAATCTATTTCACAGGGTTGTTTTGAGTAAAGAGCTAACAAATGTACTTAAAACAGCACATAGCTTCATATTGATTTTAAAATGTAGTACAATTTCATTTGAAATAAAAATGTAAACTTCTGGACAACTGGTAAAGATTTTGAAGTTTTTTGAAAAATTAAGTATAAAGGAAGAGTCAGCAGTCTTTTGAGAAGAAAAAAAATCTGTACTTCTGTTAGCAAAATATACTAAAAAGCACCAAATGATGTAAGTAATCCTTGAACAGACATGAACATATTCATTCATTCATTCATTCATTCATGCATGCATGCATTCATTTATTCATTGGCATGGCAGTGAGATAAAGCAGTAAAAGAACAGACAAAAATTCCTGAATGGAACAGACATTTAGAATGGAAAAATATCATTTAAAGTGTTCAAGAGGGCTGTGAGTTTGGCTATAATAACCACTATTTTATCTGTAGAGTGATCCACTAGTCAATCTGAGAACATGATTTGGTGGTGTTAATTCCTAGGTATGTCCATTGCTGATCAAAATGGAGCTTAAGTTTTTTTTTTTTTTTTTTTAGGATTTTATTTATTTATTTCACAGAGAGAGATCACAAGTAGGCAGAGAGGCAGGCAGAGAGCAGGCAGAGAGAGAGGGGGAAGCAGGCTCCCTGCCCAGCAGAGCGCCCGATGCGGGGCTCAATCCCAGAACCCTGAGATCATGACCTGAGCTGAAGGCAGAGGCTTTAACCCACTGAGTCACCCAGGTGCCCGGGGCTTAAGTTTTTTGAGGATAGGAGTTGATTTACTCAGCTTTGTATCTCCTATGGCATGTAACAAAGTAACAGAGTAGAAACCCCTCATATTATGAGTTCCTGAATGAAAGAAGATGTGAAATAATAACTTTCCAGAAATCTTTCATAGCTATGAAGAAGTAGGCTTTTTAATGTATTTGCCCTTTTATTTTTAATCCACATTCAACAAAGAAAGCAGAGAGAAGCAATTTTATTTAAATTGTAGTTAAAAGATACAAAACAAAAACTCTCTGCCTGCAAGAATAACAAAGAGATAATAAGTGAAATAAAGTTCAGACTAGAAAATAAATTGAATTAGAAATAATTATATATCCAAATTTCCCCAATGAATAACTGTTTAAAAGCAGGCAAACTCATATTGTCAGTTTTTAATTAATGTCTTTAAATTAAATATTAAGATGTAAAATTTCTAGAGCTTGCTTAATTATATTTTTATAACTAATAACCAAAGATTATTTTTATGGAATAAAAATAGATATCCGAAGGAGACATATCTGCCCTTAGATTGACACTATATTAGCAGCTTCACATTAATTTTCTCCTTTAAACTTCACAGTACTTTTGAAGAAACAGATGAAGGAATTATAGTTCATGGAGGTCATGCAATTAGTCCAACACTGCACATTTATGAAGTTTTTTAGTTGATATTCAATGCGAACTTATATTTCTCTAAACTCAATGCTTCTTAGCATATATTTTCCATAATTGGAAAAGAGTGAGGAAGAGAGAGAGAGGGAGGGTGGGATATAAGTACAATTATTAAAATATTTTAATTGCATTGGAACTAAATTACATATTTAATGGTAATACATATTTGCTTTTTATATCATAGGTACCTTTTTAAAGGAATGGTGATGTATTACACATTGAAAAGTTTATTCAAATAGTTTTATATGCCATGCATTTTATTCATAACCTGTTGAATTCTCAGGTTTATGTTTGTGAGGTTCATCTTTGCTGATATGTCTGGCTTGATTCTGTTAATTTCATCAAAGACTTAGGTTGTTTTAAGGTTTTTGTTTGTTTGTTTTTAAAGATTTTAGGGGCACCTAGTTGGCTTGTTTGGTTAAGCGTCTGCCTTTGGCTCAGGTCATGATCCCAGGCTCCTGGGATTGAGCCCCTGCATTGGGCTTCCTGCTCACAGGGAAGCCTGCTTCTCTCTCTGCCTTTACCTCTGCCCCTGCTCATGCTCGCTCTCTCTCAAATAACAAAAAAAAAAAAAAAAAAAAAAAGATTTATTTGAGAGAGCAAGGGAGCATGAGCAGGGGAAGAGCGGACGGAGGGGAAGAGGGAGAGAGAAGCAGACTCCCCACTCAGTGCAGATCCCATGGTGCGGTGGTGCTCAATTTAAGGACCCTGAGATCATGAACTGAGCTGAAGAAATAAAGAATCAGATGTTTAACCAGCTGAGCCACCCAGGTGCTCCTGCTTTAAGTGTTGATATTAAAAAGCATGGCTGCAGTAAACATTGCTCTGTGCCTCAAGAGACATAGTGTGAGCTTCTCCAGGGTAAATAATCAGGGTAGAATTGCTGGCAAGAAGGTTATACGCATCTTTAATTTTGGGAGATATTGCCAAATTGACATCAAAATTGTTTCGGCAGATTTGCACTCCCACCAGCAGGCAGACATTTCCACATTTTCAGCATCGATTGATATTATCAGACTTACTTTGTCTGATATGAGACCACACAGATTTTTTGACATGTATTGATTTTTTCCAGTTGCCATTTCTACAGAACTCTTCACACTCACCTAAAAGAAAGCATACTATTTGGAGAAGCAAATAGAAACTACTTTAAAGATATGAAAGAATTAGATGAAAGGTTAAAAAGAATGAACCTATAACTTCACTATAGGCAATCCTCTAAAGGAAGCCTACTTTATACATTTACAAAAAAACAAAAACAACTAAATAAAATACTCAGGTACCTAAGTATTATTAGCTAGTTCCCAGGGAACAGCACCAGGTTGCTATCAATTAACTTCATATACAAATTCCGGTTGATTTTCATCTGGTCTACCCCTGCATAAGAATAAATTAGAAATTTCATTTTTGTATAACTGGAAATCTCTCTCTTTTTTTCAATGTTAAAACAACAACAACGACAACAACAACAGTTCTCAGTGCTTGCAAGAACAACAGTTCTTGTTCTCAGTGCTGCTTGATCCACTTCTTTCATCCAAAAAGAAGGTACATTAAATCTCAGCCACTGAATATAAAGGGCAAACCTACTACAGGCAAGTGAATTACTCATAATTTCAGTAGTTTATACTGTCATCATTTAAGTCATGTTTACTATTTTTCTAAGAGATTATTAAACCATCAATAATACCCATCATATGCAGAAAAACATTTGATAAATTTCAGCATCTTCTTATGATAAAAACTCTCAACAGTGGGTATAGAAAAGATATAACTCAACATAATAAAGGTCATATACGACAAACCCACAGGTAACATCATACTGAATGTTGAAAAGCTGAAAGCTTTTACTCTAATATCAGGAACAAGATGAGGATGCCCACTCTCATCACCTTTATTCAACACAGAACTGGAAGTGCTAGCCACAGAAATCTGACAAGAAAAAAGAAATAAAGGGACTCTAAATTGGAAAAGAAGAAGTAAAATTGTCACTGTGGAGACAACATGATGCTACACATAGAAAACCCTTAAGACTCCACCTAAAAACTAATAGAAGCAATAAGTAAATTCAGTGAATTTGTAGAATGCAAAATTAATATACATATATCTGTTGCTTTTCTATACACTAATAATGGACTATCAGAAAGAGAAATTAAGATAACAATCCCATTTACCATTGCATCAAAAAGAGTAAAATACCTATGAATTAATTTAACCAAGGACTGTAAGTCACTGATGAAAGAAATTGAAGATAACACAAAATAAATGGAAAGATATAGTGTGCTCATGGATTGGAAGAATTATAATTGTTAAAATATCCATACTATCCAAAGCAATCTACACATTCAATGCAATCCATATCAAAACACCAATGGTATTTTTTACAAAACAATAATAAATAATTTTAAAATTTGTATGAAACCACAAAACACCTCAAACAGGCAAAGCAATCTTAAAAGAACAAAGCTTGAGGTAACATGTTCCCTAATTTCAAACTATACTAGAAAGCTGTAGTAATCAAAACAGTATAATAGTGACATAAAAACAGACATGTAAATCAATGTAACAGAATAGAGATTCCAGAAATAAATCCACACATATACGGTCAATTAATCTTTGATGAAGGAAGCAAGAGTATGCAATGGGGAAAGACAGTCTCCTCAATACAGTGTTGGGAAAACTTGATAGGTATGTGCAAAAGAATGAAACTGGACCATTATCTACACCAGACACGAGAATAAACTCAAAGTAGATTAAAGACTGAAGTATAACACTGGAAACCATAAAACTCTTAGAAGAAAACATAGGCAGTAAGCTCTTCGACATAAAATAAGAATGAAATCTTGTCATTTGTGACAATCTGGATGGATCAATGGATTACATGCAAAGTGAAATCAATTAGACAGAAAAATTCAAATACAGTATGATATCACTTTATGTGGAATCTTAAATAAAAAAACAAATGAACAGATAAAACATTAAGAGACTCATAGATACAAAAAAAATAAGGTAGTTGCTAGAGGGGAGGTGGGGTGGAGAAAGTGGAAAAGAGGAAGAAATGGGAGAAGGGGATTAAAAAATAGAAGCTTTTGTTTATAAAATAAATAAGACCTAGGGATTTAATGCACAGCATAGGGAATGCAGTGAATAATAATATAACAACTTTGTATGGTGACAGACGGTAGCTAGATTATCATGGTGATCACTTCGTAATGCATATAAATGTCGAATCAGTATGATGTACACCTGAACTATATAATAACACATATAAACTACACTTTAATAAAGAAAAAACTTCATCATCATCTAGAAATATATTTCCTTGAAATGGATATTTGACATAAATTTGATTCCCCTTTGTGCACTATAATCAATTAAGGATTATTTTTCTGATGGATATGCCAAAATATTTTAAATAATTTTTTTACTAAAAATTAAAAAAAGTCATTCCTTTAAGGAATAATTAAAAATGTCTTCACAGGTGCCTGGATGACTCAGTCAATTAAGCTTCAAACCCTTCATTTCGGCTCAGGTCATGATCTCAGGGCTGAGCAGTGGAGCCTGCTTATAATTCTCTCTCTCCTTCTCCCTCGGCCCCTCCCTATTCACACTCTCTCTCTAAAAAAATAAAAAAGAAAAGAAAAGAAAAGGAAAATAATGAAAAATAAAAATGTCTTTATTAAAAAGGTAAAAACATAAGAAACAACATGCAAGTAATATTTAAACCCAATCGTTTTACATAAAATTCACTTGGAATTTCAAATAATGTCCACTCTAATACACATAATTTAAAAATTTAACAATCTACAACCACACATTTAATCAATTTTCCCATAAGACATAACAAATTCTTGAAAAATAACTTCCCTGATACTAGCTTCTTTTCCTTTTTCTGTCTATAAGCAGTTTTATTACTCCTTTTTTATTTAAATTCAATTAGCCAAGGTTTATTATTCCTTTTAAAGGGATAAAATAACTGCCAGATTATATCCCTATAGCATAAAGTGGGTCAATTACTGACTTGAATTTTTTAGATTGTACTATTAGATATTTTTGAGTTAAAGTGATAAGACCTAATGATTTAAGATATCCCAAATTTAAAATATTGAGCCTCCTTAAAAAGCAGTATTAGAATATAAGTTAAAGCTTAAGTATATGTAAGGTGATTTGCAGTTGTAAAGAAAATACATTAGGAATTTAGGAATTCTTGAGTAGAAGTAACTATAGTGCATCGCAAGAGAAACTAAGAGTGGAGAGTTTTTCTTAAAGTTTGTCAGATTCAAGTAAGCCCAGGGGACTGTCAAATAAAACAACACAGCAAAAATAACCTCAAGGTAAGTAACCTATTGACAATCTTGGAGCGACTAAATATGATGCTCAAAAGCTATCAATGTTTACTTAAATCTCACTTCTATCGTAAAGGCAATCATTCTATCACTGCTGATAGAATTATTCTGAGGGAATTGCATGTGCCCCTTTCACACATGAAATGTCTCAATTACTGAATGTGACTGACATTTACTTGTCAGTGGCTGGGTATTTCATTTGTGACTATGAAAAATAAAAAATGGAGACTATTTTTCATGCAAAGAGCAAATGCTGTGACCAATCAGATCACTATTAAGCTGTGAATCAAGTTAGCATTATTTTTGTTCTAAAATACTTGTTTCATGCAGCGCCTGGGTAGTTCAGTCGCTGGGTGTCTGTCTTTGGCTCAGATCATGATCCCTGGGTCCTGGGATCCAGCCCTGCATCGGGCTCCCTGCTCAGCAGAGAGCCTGCTTCTCCCTCTCCCACTTCCCCTGCTTGTGTTCCCTTTCTTGCTGTGTTTCTCTCTGTCAAATAAACAAATAAAATCTTAAAAAATAAAAAATGAAATAAAATAAAATAAAAAAATAAAATAAATTTGTTTCAGGGAGACAGGCTTCCCAGTGGTTGGTCTGTATATGAGGAATGTATTTAGGGTTTCATGAAATATTAATTTTAATAAATTGGGAGATTGGATTCTTTCATTATTTTCTCTTTGCTTTTGGTTTTCTGCAGTTATGAAATTCCCAAGTGAAGTAGTCCAAACTCTGCTGGGGTTGCTGTGTATTATTTCATGCTATTTCTATAATACTATATGATATGCCTCCTGACATCAGCATAGTGTGATGCAGGAGAATGTTCATGGGCTTATGAACTAAGAGCTCTAGCTTTTAGCCCCAGATATGCCATTATTAATTGTGTAAGCTTAGACAAATTTTTTAAATTCTACTTTTTTATATGCCTGTTTAAAATCAATAGATTGGTTTTGATATATCAGATTGTTTCCAAATCTAAAATTATATAACTATGAATGTCTCCTTGAGCACTTCTAATTAGGAAATCTTCACTATATTTGTGCCAATATAACATTCTGTTCTATTTTTTTCAGCATCACAGACAAGTTTCAGTTATATTTTAACTACATATAGATATTTCCCAGCATATGGCAATCCGACAACTGAATGTCATTATCAAGTAATGTTTAAATCAGGGAATGGATTTAATACATGCTCTTCATCAGATAAGATAAAAAAAAAAAAAAAGTTGTGTGTGGTCCTACCTCTGGTCCTGGCTTAGTCCCCATCTAACTATAAAAACTTCCTGTGAGGAGTTTGGCTCTCGACTATACACCTTTATGTGATTTTTCAGGCTGGATTCTGGCAATTACAAAGACCTTACCTAAAAGCTGTCCTCTCCACATCAGATTTAGTGCACAGTCAGTGCACTGCAATCTCTGAAGGGAGTTTCACTCACGGACTCAGGACCCTCTATTCCTTATGTTTCCCAGATATTTGCATTTCTAGGTCCTTACCTGGGCCTTGGGCAGGGGCCTTCTTCTGGCTCCCCTGCCACACCCCCCAACCCCGAGCCTCCTTATACAGGATAGTGAGGCTGTAGGAAAGGGAAACCACGAAGACACTTTTCCCCATGAAAAGTGACTCAGTATCCAGTACTTTTCTACTCCCAGCTCTTACTCCACCCCCTCCTTTTGAACCCCCGGGTCCATAAAACTGCTGGAGCCTTTGTTGGGTTTCCTCAATAGTGAGATAACCCCCAGGATGGCACTGACCCACCTAACTCTGAACAAGGTATGCCTTTCGTGGAGAGGAGTGGAACAGAAGTTAGTGCTTTCTCCCGTTTAGAACTTGCTTATTTCATCACAATGAATGATTAAAGACTTCTTTCCTTTTGCGTTTATTGCTTTAATGGTCTGCTCCAGCACCTGACAGGTCAGCATTCTCCATTTCTCTGCTCTTTCTCAGTAGCTCCACTGAACTTTGCCAACTTGGGGAGACTGCGTGAGTCCGTGGTATATCCAACCTGCATTTTCTATTTAAGTAAGTGTGTGCAGGAAGAGTCTTGTTATGCTTTGAAAAATCTTTTGATATTTGTTTTCTCACAGATTGAACATACTCTTTATTAGTTTCTGGTGTTTAAAGATGGAACACCATCAAAACAGTGAAAGGGATAGAAGTGAGATCAAAGTCTCTTTCTCGGGGCCCCTGGGTGGCTCAGGGGGTTAAGCATCTGCCTTCGGTTTGGGTCATGATCCCAGGGTCCTGAGATTGAGTCCCACAGTGGGCACCCTGCTCAGTAGGGAGCCTGCTTCTCCCTCTCCCTCTGCCTGACACTCTCCCTGCTTGTGCTTACTCTCTCCGTGTCAAATAAATAAATAAAATCTTAAAAAAAAAATCTCTTCTCTCATTTGTTCTAATACTATGAAATACTTTTAACTTTAAGAGAAAGAAAGACCTTGGGAACACATATAATAAATCTATGACTGAAAATCAATGGAGGAAACAAATATTTAAAGTAGTGATGTGATTTCATATACTGTCATGGTACAGTAGTTATCAAATGTTGAATTTATTTAATATAACCACAAAACAAGTGACACAAAATGGTTTCTTCCATCCTGAGTTGATGGTCATTTTCTCTGCTGAAAATGAATACTGCCATTCTTAAATGCTTTTCTTTTATTCAAATAATATTTGCCTTAATGCAACATCCATATTTCAAATTGTATTTCTTATGCCTCTGAAACTTGTACAGTGAATATATATATATGTGGTCGTTAAGGAAGACTTTCACAGATATTTCATGTGGTCCTTGTCTTCTCCAAGTTAAACGGGACTAGGATCATCAGTATTTTATAGGATCCGGACTGCTATTATAGATTCTGACATACAGCCAGCATTGCAGGCTCCTATTGAAACTGGACTTCACTACAGATCATGTAACTGTGTAGCAATATCATTTTTAATCTTTGGTAATGTTTCATGTCAGACACTGGCCTTTTCTGATATAGTATATAAATAAACATTGAATTCCCTTGATCTGTAAATTTAGCTGGGCTAGAGTTCATTTCCTTCTATTTTTCAATAAAGAATTTTTTCTTCTTTAAAAAGTTGTAAAATATTTTTTTAAATATACAAAGAATATATATAATTTATTTGGTTTTGAAATAAATAATAATATGATGTATAGAGCTAGATCTAGAGATATAGATATATGCCTTTTTATTTCCCTAGTGAAGGATGTTTTATGAGTGTTTTATATATGTGTATGTGTATATTACATATGTTTCTCAATTTATCTGTACTTTTAAATATCTGCTTCCTGCCTCCTGCCCCAGATAGCCTGAATCTTTTTTCCCCTGAATATTGAATTAAAAAAAAAAAAATCTCCCTACATCTCCTAAAACTTCATCACTTATTTATAGAACCCAATTTAATAGATTACTAGTTTTTGTACTAATATAGCATCTTATAATAATTATTCTAATTCTTCTGAAACTCACTTTTTTTTTTCATTCAACATTATACATAGGAGATAAATACATGCTGATACATGAAGCTGAAGTTCCATTGTGTGAACACTGCCTAAATTATTTTCCCATTACTCTGTTTAGATTTTGGGATTATTTTCATTTACCTCTTAATAACAAGGCAGTGGTGAGATTTTTACGCATGTTTACTGTTTGAAATGGTCAAGACTTTCTTTAAGATATAAACCTACTAGTGTAAATGCTGGGTCTTACACAGAGAACACATGCTTGCTTGTTTTAATAGATTAAGGCCCATTCTTTTCTAACTGCATAGTTTAATTTATTGCAGACTTTCCACATTGCGAGATCCAATGAGCCAAATCCTTGTCAACACTTGCTATTAAAAGACTTTAAATTGTTTTTTTCTTTTGTTGTGTGTGTGTAACAGATTTCATTATTGTGATTTTAATATTCTGATTAACAATGATGTTCAGCAATTTTCATGATTATTGGTCATTTGTATTTTCCTCTTGTGTTTTATCTCCTTTCTCTTGAATTGTCCCTTTTCCTGGCTTTTGAGTTTTTAGTATAATCAGAGCCCTTCTTTGCCAATTATATATGTAATAAATATCTTCTTCAGTTTGAGGATTTTTTGATTTAATGATACAAAGTTCTTAAGTGTAACATAATGAAATTAAATAACAGTGCTTTTGCTTCCTTTTAATGAAAGCATTGCCTTTAATGTGGTTAGAATGTTACACTCCTCTATTTTTTGAATACATTAAGGTTTTGTTGTTTAAATTATAGTTCTTAATGCACCTGGAGTTATTTTTTCTTTGCGTGGTAGGCATCCAATTAAATGTGAATATACGTCACCAATTAATTACTTAATTCTTGAAAACACTTTCAAATTAAAACATTTAGACATCGTTTTTGGCATAGGATTTTGCTTTGCCACAAATGGTTTTGAAAGGTTCTTTATGCTGCTCAGATATTCAACAAACTTTAAAGTTGATTTACTTTTTTTAATATTTTTTATTGTTTTGTTAGCCAACATATAGTACATCATTAGTTTTTGATGTAATGTTCAATGATTCTTTAGTTGTGTATAATACCCAGTGCTCATCACAACTGCCCTCCTTAATACTCATCACCCCATTACCCCATCTCATCACCCCCTCCCTTCTGTAACCCTCAGTTTGTTTCCCAGAGTCCAGAGTCTCTCCTGATTTGTCTCCCTCTTAGATTTCTTCCCAGTTTTCCCTCCCTTCCCCTATTGTCCTCTGTGCTACTCCTTATGTTGATTTACTTTTTAAAGAGAGCATAATTTAATGTTAATAATTTAAGTGGGCATATGTTTAGAAATAATGCCTGCCACATGTAATATACTATGTAGATAATTGAAACATGATTAGTCAAATACAGATTCAGAATTGGAAAAATACTAGATATAGCTGCTATATGCATTTTTATATAAATGATTTTATATGTATTCCAGTATGTGTTTGAATCAATCATTCTCTCTTCCTGTCTCTCTCATGTATACCCACTCACTCCCCACCCACACAGACACACACACACACATACACTCAGAAGAACAAATCCCTCTTTTGGTAGTTCAACATTCCCTTTCTTTTATCATGAATGCTATCATCATTCTTTCATCTAGGAACTGTATAATAAGGTTCAACTCAGTATCTCTCAAATTTATTTAATATGGGAGCTTTATTTTTGTTTGTTTGTTTCAGTTTTTGTGGTACACAGCTGTTAATACTCTGTGGAATATTTCTTTCTCTCTCTCTCTCTCTTTTTTTTTTTTTTTTTTTTTAGGGCATAGTCTTTTAAACCTACATTATTATCTTGGCTTTTTTGAAAGATAGCTAACCCCAACCAAAGCTGCAAAACTAAGTATGTAAAAGAACAAAAACAACAAGAAATTTTTATCAAATAGTATAAGGTCATAAAGACTGTTAACCTAAGCAAACATATTCCTCTCAGGATAAAAACAACAACAACAACAAAAACATCAGGAAGAAATAGGGCCAATGAATTTTCATCATAAATTTAGTTGCCAAAATGTTCACAGTTTTGGCAGATGTAGCTATGCCTGAGCTTCAAAACTATTCCTCTTTTGAAAGCTGGTGGTACAGCCTGTGACTTCACTCATTTCTGACACCATGCCATTTGAATCTACACAGTGCATAGCATTCAATGCTGCACACAGTAAAACTCAAAAATATATATTCTCATAAAATGAATTTTTAAAGATATAAAATTATTCCATGTGAAATATATTCTGCCCAATATTACTTATATATTATAGAGAGTAGATCTTTTCATTAGTCAAACAATATTAGATGCTACTAGGTACAAATATTATTTTTTCTTTTAACAGATTTATAACAAGGAAACATTTGGTCCCAGAGACAAATCATAACAGATTGTAAAGCTTGAGTAAATGTCATAAATATTAATATATTACTTTGAATATCTCTAAAATAAAACATCACGCCCTTGCTGACAGTAATATTCCAAGAAACCCTAATCTCCATCTTAATTGTTTCCATATTATGTAATTCACAATTTATCACATGCATTTTAAAAACCATAATATCAACAGGCATGTATGCTTAAAGCAGCAGGAGAGTTCTCTGAAGGCAATCACAAAAGATTCTAACTTACCACAAAGGAAACAGAAAAGGCCTAATGGTATAACAGAATCAAGCACATGTTTTGTTTTTTTTCTTTTTCTGTGTTTTAAAGGGTGATTTGCAAACTATGGCTGCCTTATTGCATGTGCAAGAAACATTGAAGTTTTCTGATTTTATCTAAGAGTCATAAACCAGGACTTTGAAAGCAATTAAAAAGAGCAAAGATACAACATTTAAGTTCAGTGCCTACAAGAAGATAACCATTCAATTTTATTCAACAAATGTATAATTAGCTCTTACTTTATAATCTTATGAAAGCAGTGTATACTCTTCCAATTGTATAATCTGGTGTGTGTGACATGCCAAAAAAAACCAAAAAACCAAAACAAACAAACAAAAAACACTTTCCAAAGAGATTTGCAGTTTAATACTTGAGAAAGTGCAGAATTTTGTTACAGCACATGGAAATAATGTATAATTGAGATAAAAGGGAAATAGGAGATGGACTATCTCTTGATGAAATGATACATATTCTGGCACTTTCTTTTAAATAATTATCAAGTGAGTAATATAATAGGGAAACCTTAGTTTAGCAAAGATTAAAATATGTATTTCATTAATGAAGTTTCACTGAAAACAGATATTGAATTCTATATTGGTTACATTACTTGCTTGTATACTTGTTTAAAATAAATTAAGAAATTTGATCAAATCTTTGCATATCCATCCAAGCTATAACCAAAATCTTTAGTTCTTAGTTCTTTACTCCATCATCACCTTGGGTATTTTGTGTTTTCTTAATTTACTATTTTCATATATTTTTTTAAAGATTTTATTTAGTTATTTGAGAGAGAGAATGAGAGAGAGGGAGCATGAGAGGGGAGAGGTCAGATGGAGAAGTAGACTCCCCATTGAGGAGGGAGCCTGATGCGGGACTCGATCCCGGGACTCCAGGATCATGACCTGAGCCAAAAGCAGTTGCTTAACCAACTGAGCCACCCAGGCTCCCACTATTTTCATATTTTTTTAAAAAAGGATTTTATTTATTTATTTGTCAGAGAGAGAGCATAAGCAGAGGGAGCAGCAGGCAGAGGAAGAGGGAGAAGCAGGCTCCTCACTGAGCAAGGAGCCCAATGCTGGACTTGATCCCAGGACTCTGGGATCATGATTGAGCCGAAGGCAGATGCTTAACTGACTGAACCACCCAGGCATCCCACAATTTTCATATTTTATATCTCTTTCATTATTGTGACCAATAGGAACCCATGCATTTGAATATAAACCAATAAAGTTTGGTATTGACACATCTTACTTCTTTCCGGTTCTGCAGAACAAATGTCTAGAATCATGCTATCTAATATGATAGCTACTAGTTACATGTGGCTATTGAAATTTAAATCATTTAAAATTAAATATAAAATAATTTTAAATCAGTTTTCAATCATACTACTTATATTTTAAATGTTCAATAACCACATGTGGTTCCATATTGGATAGTGCAGATTGTAGAACATTTCTTCAATTTAGATAGAGCTGGGCAGCCTGGGTAGAAAGTGTACTGGCAAACCCCAAATTTTGCCTGTCAGGAGAGTATCTGAATTCAAATAGTGTCATGTGTTTTCCTCTCACACAAAACTGAGTTGATTTATCAATTGCTCCTAAAGTGAAACTCATTTAGTTATATCAGTGACTTATACTTTAGACTTCAAATTTAATCATCTAATGAAATGTTTCCATTAATAAAATAATTTTTATGTATCATCAAGTACAAAGATTTGGAACAAATGAACTAGATAGTGATTTTTCAGTGATAACTCAATAATGAAGCTTGTAGAAACTCTGAAGAAATGATGAAATAATGTCCTATCAAAGAATAATTCAATCAGAATCTCTTAGGGTGGAACCTAGGTATCACTAATTTTAAAAACTTCCACAGATAATTAAAATGTGTAGCATTATTTGAGAACAAAAAGAATCTTGAACATAGAAAATCTTGTGTTGTCACTATAGAACACTTAGATGAAATTTGAAAATAATCTTGATTCCCCAAAATTTTGGAAGTCACTCATGGTCATTTACTCTATTCTTTATTCTCTATATATGTGTGTGTATACACTTACATACGTAATTATACATGCATGCATATATATTTTATATATTTATATATAATGTATATATTGCATCTATATATATACATGCACACACATATATAATGTATATTATGTTAGCATAATTTGTTTTTAAAATTTATGTATTTTAGTAGTTTTTGTTTTGATGTAATTTTGAATTTATAGAAAAGTAAAAAGAAAGTATCAATAATTCCTAGACAGCCAGCCCTGATTAATTTTTCCTAACCTCCTACATTGCTGTGGTACATTTGTCATGATTAATGAACCTATTTGATACAGTATTGTTAACTAAACTCTGTACTTTATTCACCTTTTATTACTTTTTCCCTAATGTCCTCTTGCTGTTTCAGCATTCCATCCAGAGTATCTCACTACATTTATTTATCAAGTCTCTTTAGGTTCCTCTGAGCTGCAACAGTTGCTCAATTTTTTCTAGTTTTTCATGATCTTGACAGTTTTGAGAAGCCCTGGTCAGATATTTTGTAGAGTGTTCCTCAACGGAATTGTCTGATGTCTTTTCTTACAGTTAGACTGGATTTTTAGGTTTGGGATGGGAGAACACAGAGGTGAAGTACCATTTTTAATACAATGTATCCAGGGTACATGCTATCATTTTGACTTAATTGCTGATAATGTGAACCTTGATCACATGGCCATTATTAGTCAGGCTTCTCAACTATAAAATTACTCTTTTATCATCCTTTTCTACCCTGTATTCCTTGAAAGTTATTATTTATAAACTACACTTAAGGAGTAGGGTGATATGCTCATCCCCCTTTGGGAAGGAATATCTCCATAAGTTATTTGAAATGTGTCTGCATAAGAGATTGATTGATTGATCAATTATTTATTTCTATTGTTTAAGGTGATGACTGTTCATTTCATATATTGAATTATAATCCATTAGTAATTTACTTTCTTGCTCAAATTGTTCCCTCCTTGGCCACTGGGAACTCTCAGTTGGCCCTGTGTCCCTCTAATGCATTCCAGTATTTGAGGATTTTCATTTGTTTGCTTGTTTTTAATGACTTCCTTACCTTCTGGTCTACAAGAAGCCCCAGGCTTATCTTGTCTATTTCTCTCCATAGTCCAGAATCAACCATTTTTTTTTAAACAAGTGCAAGTTCCTTTTATTGGAGAATGGTATAGATCTGGGCGCTAGTTCTGCTCATTGCTACTGGAGTTCCTTTGCTTTTAGGCCCTCTCAGCTGACAGAGCAAGGAAACATATGTGTGTATGCTAACTTGTGAATATAACCATATATGTAAATACTTCTATGTGTAATGATCTGCCTTCATATGAAGCTAAACATGAGTTCATACAGATGTCTCCAATTCTAATCCATCACAACATGGATCATTCTAGTCTCCTCCCCTTGATTATCTGTGACCTTCACTCAACAGTGAGAAACCAGGCTCTGCCCATTCAACATTCATTTACTTAATTACTCAATCCCATCATATAAGTACAGTGTTACCGGAATTGTTAATTGATACTCCTGTGGGAAGAAACTTTACCAACAAAGCATAGTGCTTATGAACAGTTTCTTTTGCTTTTTTTGCCTTATAGACTCCATCCATTTCCAAAATTACTCAGGTCAGCAACTTTTCTCTCATTCCCTTCATTAGTGTCTCATACATTTGCAATACAGTTAGATTCTTTTTGTCACATTCTGTATTCCAGCCTGCTATTCCCTAGGCTCCTGAGTCATTTTTAACACTTTGCACTAAAGTTTGCTCTTTTGCTATAAAGTCTATGAATTTTGACAAATATTTGATATTTTACATTTCCCATTAGAGTATCACATACAATAGCCTCATCCCTCTAAACCCTGCACTGTACCTACGCAACTCTCCCCCCTTCCATCTGAACCCCTGGCAACCACTGATCTGTGTATTCCATTTTTATTTCATTTCAGGAAGTTCCTATTGACCTGTCTTCAAGTTCACTGATTTTTCCCCCCTCATCTTGTTGAGTCTACTAGTAAGTCAATGAAAAAGGTATTCTTTCTTTGTTTTTGATATCGAGGATTTCCTCCCCTTCCCTTTTTCTTAGAGCTTTTATCTCTCTGTTGACATGACCTATTTGGACTTGCCTGTTGCCAACCTTTCCCATTAGAAATATTAATGTACTAATCATAGTAATTTTAAATTCTTTGTCTGATGGTTCCAACATCTGTATCATATCTGAATCTGGCTCTGATGATTGCTTTGTCTCTTCAGACATATTTGTTCTTGCCTTTTTACGTGGCTTATAATTTTTTGTCCCAAACCAGATATATTGTATGGAGTAATATTTACTGAGATAAATAGACCTTTAGAGTATGGTTTTATATTAATCTTTCTAGAGTTGGGCTATGTTTCCTGCTTCATATAATTATAGGCACCAGAGGCTTCAAACTGCTCTAGCAAGCTTGTTTTTTTCACCTCACATTTTGGCCTTGGAGTTTCTTTTTATGCTGGTCCTCAGAGAAAGTCTGCATCTTAGAGCCATAATCCACTGTTATTATTGCTCAGTGCTTCTCAATGTGAAGGTAGGTTGTGAGAGCAGGAGGTGTTACATGATCTCTAATTTTCAGCCTTTTAGGAGTCCTGTGTTTGGTGAGTGTGCCCTTCAGAAATATTTCTGCCCTTCTCCAGAAGTAGAGCTTTCGTAACCCCTAGTCCCTTCCTTGGTGATAGTGTTCCCAGACTCTTTCCTCATAGCCCTTTCCTCTATAGATTATGTCATTCATTCATTCATTTATCATTTATTTATTATTTATTTCTCTTCATCTGTTTGTTTATATATGTATATAATAAATTTTATTTATGTATTTGTGGATGGATGGATGGATGGATGGATAGATGTGCCAAGAAGGCTAGATAGAGCTAGCTGCTTTGGTGTGTTCCGCTCCCTGACATGGATAAGGTTTTTGAGTTGCACTCTGGCCAATTCCCTTTCCCAGTGGTCAAGCCTTTATTCGGGACATGAGTCTGAGCAGTCTCACAATGGCTACTTTGCCCCTTTTCCCTGATATTACACCTGGGGAGCCGTCTTCAATCCTCTTTTTGAGAACCTGCTGAGATACCTGGAGGAAAAACCTGCAAAAGTGTGGAAAACTCCCTACAAATGTAAAACCTCAGGAACTTTTCAGTCTTGTGATAGTCTGCACTTCATTTCCAGCACTATGTCAAATATACTGTTTAAATATTCCTGCCAACTTATGGCATCTGGCAGCTTCTGCTCCATGTAAGCAGATCTCAGCTGTGCCTATCCGGATATACCCGACTCTCCAGATTTGGGACTGGTGGTTTGCCAGCAATTTCAGTTCTCTGATGTATCCAAGAAACTTTGTTGATATTTAGCTTGTAAGGTGGCCACAAGTAATATCAAGGGGAATTTTGAAGGTCAGTCTTTTTCTTACTGTAAGGGTGGAAGTAACAACTAACCACTTTGCAAAAGTCGAAACCAGAAGGCAGCATGCCCTGTGTTTTTATCCAAATATATATTGAATTCCAGAATTTTTTTCTATATTTACAGTTTCCTGGCCAAACAAATATCTCTTATCAAGACTAGTTCAGCCTCTAATAGGTGTCTTTATCCTCTCCAATCTATTGTCCATACAACAACTATACTAATGTCTATTTTTTTTAAGATTTTATTTATTTATTTGACACAGGGAGAGAGAGAGATCACAAGTAGGCAGAGAGGCAGGCAGAGAGAAGGGGGGAAGCAGGCTCCCTGCTGAGCAGAGAGCCTGACGCGGGGCTCGATCCCAGGACCCTGAGATCATGACCTGAGCCGAAGGCAGAGGCTTTAACCCACTGAGCCACCCAGGCGCCCCACAACTATACTAATATCTTAAGTCATGTCATTTCACTGTTAGCACTCTATTTCTCACTGAATTTAGAATATGATCTAATGTCTCTTGCATTAATAGACAACCTTATCTGGTCATTGTGTAATTCTCTCATATCATATACTACGCATGATTAATTATTCCCACCCCAGGTTATACAGTTCTGCTCTCATTCCTCTTGACATGGTTGTTTTATTCTTTCTACACAAGTCTCAGCTGGGATATTGTCTCTCAGACAAGCCTTCCTTGACTACTTGAAGAACCCCAGCATCCTACAGATCAAACTCTGTATAGCGTGCACCACTATTTGCTTGCTTGCTTACTTATCTTTTAAACTTCTTCCAGAAAAAGAGTGCAATGAGAAAAAGGGACCTTTTCTGACCTGATCATTGCGTATTCCTAAGCTTAAAACAGCAGCAGCACAGAGTAGGTGTTGAATAAATAATTGTATAATCAAAGAATAGCATGCCGCTTTTGAACCTTTTTTTCAACTTTATATTTTAATATCTTCTCACTAATATACTTGATTTCACCCACATTCGCCTTATTTTATTCCCTTTAAGGCAAAACATTTTCCTGCTGGTGTGTTTTCTATCTGTCCTTGCCCTTATTACTTCACTCAACTTGTAGTCACAGGACTGTGTTTCAGTTTAAAGGAATTCTTTCTCATATAAAACTCCTGATGGGGAGTCTTGGGGTAACCTCCTACTTCCTTAGTCATCTGGCAATCCAGCCTTCTCTCTTGCTCTTCCTACTTTTTCAACATGTAGCTGCCATCTCATGGTGCACAATGATGGCTTTAGGTCCTCACATCATATTTGGATGTCAGGAAGGAGATAAATAGGAGAAAGTTCTATTTTTCTCCCAATGACTGGAAGTTGGTCATGTGGCCATTGCTAATATCAAGAAAAATTTAGTAAGTCAGTACTTATTTGGAGTACTCAGGTACTCATCTAAAAATCTAAGAGTTCTACTCTAGAGATGGAAATATGTCTGTAGAATATCAAACAGCCTCTGCCATGCTACTAAAATACACTGTTCCAATTATTCTCTTTTGTAGTACTATATTTTTCATATCAACAACTTGGCACAATTTATAAATATTTAATTTAATTTCTTATTTTTTATGTGTTTATTCTAGCTTTCTTCTACTTCACTATAAGCTCTATAATGTCATAGAAGATACCTTTCCTTTTCACTGTGTTATCTACAATGACTCCCCTAGTATCTGGAAAAGAAAATACAGGCACTTGTAAATATTTATTAAATAAAGAGAGATAGGAGAGAAATCTTGGTTATTTATTTCAAAATATATTTAGTCTTCTGTTCTGAAATAGGTTTTTAATTTCTGTTTATTAGTTTCTATAACCTTGTGTATTATTGCTAATAAAGATTCTAAAATTAATACAGCCCCTAAAAAGGAAAGAGTTCTGTTTCTGAATATGGTATTTAACGTGCCTTATCAACAGTTAATGTAAATGGTCATATAAAAGCTGATTTTTATTGTGCATTTATTTGTTACTACATTACCTATAAATATGTAGAGATAAATATGTTTAAAATGAAGCTATTTTATTTACTGACATGTTATGTTTTCCTAAGGTCAAATAGAGTTCTAGTTTAAATTGTTGCACTTTTGGGGCACCTAGCTGGCTCAGTTTGTTGGGCTGCCAACTCTTAATTTCGGCTCAGGCCATGATCTTGGGGTCCTGGGATTGAACCCCACACTGGGCTCTGTGCTTAGGAGGGAGTCTGCTTCTGGATTCTCTCTGTCCCTCTGCTCCTCCCCTCACTTACTTCCTCTGTCTCTAAAATAAATAAATAAATCTAAAAAAAATTGTTGCACTTTCATTTCATACAAAAAATTAATTATATTAGTTTCTCAGCTATATGAGTACAAGCATCTTTGTGTATTTTGTTCATTGATATATATCAACCCCCCAGAGCATCTGGAACATTTGAGTGCACGCTGCAAAAGTATGAGTGTTGGGGTGGACAATGGGTTTTATACATCACCTATTTCCCGTGTACAAGGCAATTTAACAAGCAGTCTCTATGTATTATCATATTTAATATACATAACTTTCAAATATATTTATACAAAGTTGAAGAATTCTACATGCTCCATTCCTGGATCCACAGACACTTGTATTTTAACATTGATGCAAGTGACACATACAAATACAAAATAAATTTTAAAAATTAATAAACTATTTTGTACCAATCATGGGACAAAATGTTAAAAATAGTATGGTATTTACCATCAAGGAATATATGGACAATATTGTGTTAAGAAAAAAATATGGTTGTCATCACTACTAGTCAACACTATTTTTAAGGTATATAAAACTCTAAAAACAAAAATACATTACAAATCTATATTATATGAACTAATAGTTACAAAATATTCAAGCTTGGGTATGTAAGTTTTACATAAGAGATTTCAAGTGGCATCATGATTTATCGATGTCAAGATGCACTATCTGGGAAAACTCCAAAGAATCATTTGAAAGATAATTTTATGTCATGAGGAGTTTCATAAGGTACTTGATTAGAAGATGATAGTCAGTAACTTGTTACATAATCATAGAAACCCAGCACACAAACAGCTCTACCCTTGTGTAATTTACATTTTAATGTGTATACTGGGAGGTGTGATAGACATTAGTATATAATAAATGAGAGTATTAGATTGTATTTTTTTAAAGATTTATCTATTCACAAGAGAAAGAGCAGAAGCAGAGGGGAGAGGCAGAGGGAGAAGCAGACTCCCTGCTGAGCAGGCAGCCAGATGTAGGGCTCCATCCTAGGACCTGTAGAACATGACCTGAGTCAAAGGCAGATGCCTAATTGACTGAGCTAGCCACTGTGGGCGCGCGCACGCGCACACACACACACACACACACACACACACACACACACGAGTGGGGGGGCGGGGGGGGAGAAGCAAAGGGAGAAACTCTTCAAGCTGACTCCCCGCTGAGCACCAAGCTAAGGCCTGAGGCCAGTTGGAGCTCATAACCCATGAGATCATGATCTAAGGTAAAACCAAGAGTCATTCATTCAACTGACTGAGACACTCAGGCCCCCACTGGGATTGTATTTTCTGAAGACAGCTTAACGATATCTATATGCTTTTTTAATATTATGAACTTGATACTCTTCTGGTCAAAAATGGGGACCATGACAACTTTGCTTGACTCTGGGCAAAACTGTAACTCCACTTTAATCAGAAGGATGTGATGCTGTATGTTTTCCAAAGGCTAGGTCAGAAAAAGCTAAAAAGACATTTGGTTTCTTTGCCAAAACACTTCCCTCTGGAGCCCTGAACTGTAAGAAATTCAATTTTCCTCAGTCCTCCATATTGTAAGAAAGATCAAACAAGCCCTGGTTGAAAGGCACCATAGAGAAATTTTAAGACTCTATGAAAAACGAAATTCCTGGCCAGCCTTCAGACACTGCAGCTCCAGTAATTATCTGTAGCCATTAATTCCCTAAGGCAGTACCACCCTATGCAAGCTCTTCCTAAAGTTCTGATCCACAAAAGTCATAGATGATAATAAAAATGCTTATTTTTTAAACCACTGAATTTTGGGGTCATTTTTCATGCAACAATCCAAAAATGGAACATTAAGTAAATGAGCTTGTTAAACGGCGATAAATTATAAGGAAGACAACAATAATAATGTACAGGAAAATATATAACAAAAATATGAGGTCAGTTTTCAGTTTTTACTATGATGGCCATGGTAGGCACACTATATAATATAATGATGCAAGTGAGTATAGAGGTCCCACAATATTCAGTGGGCAGTTGGTGATCCAGGATAGCCAAGAGTGTACTTCTATGCCAAAGGTCGGCATGCTTGAGACCCAGCAAAGAGCCAATGTTTCATTTCAAGTCTGAAGGCAAGAAAAAAACC